>CM066331.1:44433904-45633904 GCA_033807585.1 Hydrophis major
TCTGTGAAAGGAAGGGTGTTCTCTCTCCGGAGAGATTCCTAAGCATCCACAACCGGTCAGACACGCCAGACGCCTTGAAAGGTTTTCCTTTTAGAGCTAACCCAGTTACTAGGTATAAGGATATCCTGTATTTCCATTATTCCCTGGGCCCGTTTTTCCACTTCAGATCCCTCCAGTGGTTCCTGCTCCCATGCCAGAGAGCCGGATCAAGCAACTCAAAGCACTAGGTCAAGGTCTAACCAAGGGTGCTCTCCTCCCCTCTTTAAAAGGTGGAGCAGAGTGTCTATCAATAAGGGCTGCCCCCTCAAGGAGCCCCCTAGACTCACCGTTCCACAGACGCCAGTCTGTCCGAATGGGGCACCCTCCTACAGTCCCTTTCAGCACAGGGCGGAGGGTCAACAACAGAGAAGCTGTGCAACACAACTTGGCTGGAGCTTCACGTCGTCCCTTGGCTCTCCGCTGTTGCCTCCCCCAATTACGCGGCCACCACGTCCTCTTCCTCACTGACAAAATCACGGCCAAATCTCACATCATCAAGCAGGGGGGTTCTCAGTCATCACGCCTAATGAGGGAGGTTGAGCGCCTCTGTCAGTGGGCGGAGTCTCTCCTCCTGTCCCTCAGGGCGCTCCTCATCTCAGGCATCTCCAACACCCGAGCAGATTGGTTGAGTAGGGCCACCATAGACCAGTCGAAGAGGCATCTCCACCATCTCTATTCAGAGAGGCGACATGCATATCGGTCTGTCAGTAGTAGACCCGTTTGCCCCCTTCTTCAATACCCAACTTCCAAGGTTAGTTTCAAGATTCCCATCCCCAGGGGCGGAGAACCACTACGCCCTTCGGTGTCCGTGGCCCCGGGTCTCCTTTATGCCTTCTCTCCTTGGGCGCTGGTGCCCATAGTCCTTCAAAAGGTACTTCACAAGAAGGCGGATCTGTTCCTTGTAGCTCCTTATTGGCCCTTCGCCCTTGGTTCACGTACTTCGTAGTTTAACCATAGTCCCTCCCTGGAGGATCCCAGCAGACGGAATCTCTCTGTCTCCAGGTCCCCTCCTCCACCCGATCCTCCAATGGCTTCAACTAGCTGTGTGGAGGTTGAGCGGGAACGCTTGAAGAGGGAAATCCTCTCTAGCAAGGTCTTTTATACCTTCTTAGCAGCCAGGCAATCTTCAACCAGTATGGGAGCCAGTTTGGTTTACTAGTTATACCCCTGAGCTAGAAAGCAAGAGGCTGTGAGTTCAAGTCCCGCCTCGACCATGAAAGCCATCTGGGTGACTTTGAGAAAGGGTGTGTCAAACTTCTGGTTGACCCAACGGCCCCTTCCACTGCTCTAGTGCTTGAGATTCTCCAGGAGGATTTCAGCAAGGGGCTCCCCCAATACACTAAGACGTCAGGTTGCAGCCTTATCCACAGGCATCCACTGTAAAGAGGCTAGTTCCCTCTCTCACCAATCCCGTATTCATGCCTTCCTGAAAGGGTCCACAAATCTACATCCTCCGTCCCTCCACCGGTACCCAACCTGGGTCCTCAATAGGATTCTTACTTCCCTCTCAAAACCACCCTTTGAACCCCTAAGAGAGGTCTCTCTTCAGTTCCTATACTTCAAAGTAATTTTCCTTCGGTAGGATCACTTCAGCGATCACTTCAGCGCATAGGATATCAGAGAGCGTTGCGCTGTCAGTTAGAAAAGACATTTGCGTTTTCCATCCGGACCGGGTGATCCTATGGCTTTTCCCTTCCTCTTGCCCAAGATTAAGTTGCTTTCCCACAGGACCCTGGACCTTACCCCCCCCCCCATTTTTGCTCCAGCCCAACTCACAAAGGGGAGAGACTATGGCACTTCCCGGACATCTGACGTGCCTTATGGATTTACATTAAACGCACTGAGTCCTTCCGTAAGTCTCAGGCCCTGTGTATCTCCTTCCAGCCAAAGTCACAAGGGCTAAAGGCAACCCCAACCATCATAGACTGTTGGATTACGGAGGCCGTCGCCAGGGCGTATCAGGATCAGGCTCCCCAGGTACCCAAGGGTATCATGGCTCACTCCACTAGGAGTGCAGCAATTTCAGCTGCCTGGGTTTCCCAGGGCCCAATACTTGACATCTGCCGGACAGCTGCATGGGTCTCCACATCTCCCTTCCTCAGACATTACAAAGTTGACAGGTAAGCCTCAGCTGAGGCTTCTTGCGGTAGAAGGGTTCTTCAGAGGGTTCTCAGGGAACCGAGGGGACCACAGACAGACGGCGCCCCTCCCGTAGGACAGGCCCAGCTTTGATATGTCCCACTCTCTGGATGCTCCGAGCAGCTCTAAGGAGAATGGGCGTTGGTCCTTACCTGACACGCCATTTCTCTTCGAGCTGCGAGGAGCATCCAGCCCCTCCCTTTTCCTTCACCGTCTGGTAGTGTCTTGTTTTTCAGCCAAGGAACCTAAGTATAGTAAGATGAGAACACGATTTAATGTTTTCTCTTGCTTTCGCATAAAACTGGGGAACGCTGGGATGGAGTCACGTGATGAAAGGAGGAGCGTTCCTCAGGAATTTAGCTCAGCCTATAATAGCAGAGACGGAAGCACCACCCACTCTCTGGATGCTCCTCGCAGCTCGAAGAGAAATGGCGTGTCAGGTAAGGACCAATGCCCATTTTCATAATACAAATGAACTTAATAGTGCACCACTAGCCATTTGCATACTGTTTACCCAGAAAAGGAGTAGCATCATGTATAAGTATTGAAGATTTGTTTTTTTTTATCAGAATCTTGAAAAATAATGAAAACTTAGAGCAGCCTTTAACCAGTTTCAGTGGCTTTCAAATTCCTACATTTCCCATATTCTCATAGATGAAGTATCCATGTTTTCTCCTTCAGGGACTTCAAAACTGGGAGTGGCTTGAAGAAATTTAAGGAAAGAATGCAAGAATGTGAAACTTGCATGAAAAAACTTTTTTACATGTTTCACATTTGATTTGATTTGCTTACAAGATACAGGTATAAGAATAAATATAGTTTTGAATACATGAGATAGATACTTATAAGAAAAATAAAAAACAATAGGACAGGGACAGGAAGCACGATTGGTGCGCTTATGCACGCCCCCTACAGGCCTCTTAGGAAAGGGGTGAAGTCAATAGTAGACAGTCTAAGGTTAAAGTTTTTGGGGTTTGGGGAAGAAACCACAGAGTCAGGTAGAGTATTCCAGACATTGACTGCTCTGTTGCTGCAATCAAATTTGGTGTGGTTAACCTTGAGTTTGTATCTATTGTGTGCTCTTGTATTGTTATGATTGAAGCTGAAATATTCATTTGCAGGTAGGACATTGCAATGTATGATTTTATATACTATATTTAGATCAGACTGGAGGCAGGGTAGTTCAAGGTTTTCTTTTTTTTCTTTTATTTTTTTATAAACAAACTTTATTGGTTTTACCGTTAAAAAAACAACATATCTACAAATATACACATAAAGAAAGACCAGGCCTTAACAGAGGCCAGCAAGAAAGAAAAGAACGTAAAGGGGGAAAAAGAAGAGTGAGGAAAGGGGAAATGTAAAGAGGGAAAAACAATTAAAATAGAATCATATATTTTGTAACAGTCTGTAAGATCCTTTCTTCTTCAAATGTGCCTTAAGCAGAACTTATCAATATCTCTACTTAGCTTGTCCCTGGCTAAGGTTCTCTTTACTGTGCTCTATCTCTGATTTAGCCAATTGTACCAAGTGTTCCAGTTGTTATAGTAGGTTGAGGATTCTTTGTTTTTTAGTGTTAACGTTAATCTATCCATTTCAGCACACTCTGATTTTCTGGATAATCATCTGTTCAGTGGGAATGAAAGGTGATTTCCAGCACTGAGCGAACGCCAATCTGGCCGCAGTTAGGATATGGATTATCATCTACTTCGTTTTCTTTGATAATTGTTTATCAAAAATCCCTAAAAGGAAGGACTCTGGTTTATATTCAATTTGTTCATTAGTTATCTCCTCCAGTCAATGCCTAATTTTTTGCCAATACTTCTGTGTTTCCTTGCATGACCACCACATGTGGAAGAAGGTACCATCTATGTTTTTGCATTTCCAGCATTTTGGACTCGTGTTGGGGTGCATTTTTGCCAACCTCGAAGGGGGCAAGTGCCATCTATAGAACATTTTATATGAAATTTCTTTGTACGCTGCTGATTTTGTAATCTTGTTCCTATTCCAAATCCTTTCCCATTCTGATAGAGTAATGCTCCATCCCACATTTCTGCTCCAAGCAATCATATTTCCCTTAACTATCTCTTGTTCTAATTCTGTTTCCAATAAATATTTGTAAAATTTGGATATATATTTTTTGTCTGGTCCTAATAAAATTTTGTCTAAGATCAGCAATTGGTTGTAGATTCCAAATTCTTTAGTGTCTTGTTTATATCTGCTGTGAATTTGAAGGTATACCCACTGATCAATTGTAAATCCTTGCTCTTGTAATTCTTGTCGTGTTTTAAGTTTTCCTTGTAGGTCTAATAAATCTTTATATTTAATCATTTTTATGATGTCCAAATTATTAGGATGTACTATTGCCTCCATTGGGGATAGCCAGATCGGAATTTTTAATTAATGTTTTTTGCGTACTTTTTTCCAGTTGATTAATAGAGAGTCCCTGATAATATGCCTATGGAAATATGATTGCTTGGGTTTCCCAACATCCCACAAAAAGGCGTGCCACCCTATCTGATGTCATGATCTTCTAGTAGTAGAGTTCTTTTATTGGTTAGACTCACCCATTCTTTTAGCCACATTAAGGTGGCTGCCATATGGTAAATTTCCCAATTTGGGAGGGCTAGTCCTCCTCTGCGGCGTAGTTCTAGGTTTTCTAGGTCTAGAGTTTCAAGTCTGGTGGCATAAGGTGTTCTGCAATGAGTAGAGGAGTGGAGAACTCTTCTTGTGAAATATTTCTGGACTTTTTCAATTGTGTTAATATTAGATATATGATATGGTTTCCAGACTGATGAGCTGTATTCAAGTATAGGTCTAGCAAATGTTTTGTATACTCTAGTTAGTGTGATATTACCAGAGAAGAAGCTATGTAGGATTAGATTAACAACTCTTAATGCCTTTTTGGCTATGTAGTTACAATGGGCTCTAGCACTTAGATCATTAGAGATGAGTACTCCAAGGTCCTTGACAAAGTTTGGATCCTCAACAAGGTCTTGTCTATTTAGCCTGTATTTAATTTCTGATTTTTTTCTGCTAATATGTAAGACAGAACATTTATTTGTTGAGATTTGAAGTTGCCATTTGATTGACCATTCTGATAAATAGTCAAGGTCTTTTTGGAAGGTAGTAGTATTGTCTGTGGTGTTGAATAGCTTTACATCATCAGCAAAGAGAACGCAGTTGCTCTTAATATGATCACAAAGGTCATTTATGTAGAGAATGAAGAGAGTTGGTCCTAAAACACTGCCTTGGGGAACACCACTGTAGACAGGTACAGAATTTGATAGGATGCTCCAATTTTGACCATTCGTTGTCTGTTTGACAGGAATGCTTCTATCCAGTTATGTAGGTGTCCAAAGATACCGTAAGATTTTAGTTTTAGGAGTAGTTTGTCTTGTACCACTGAATCAAAGGCTTTACAGAAGTCTATGTATATTGCATCTATTGCTTTGCCATGATTAAGTTGTGTAGTCCATATGTTTTTGCAGTGTAAGAGTTGCAGATTACAGGATAGTTTTTTTCTGAAACCAAATTGTTTATAAGAGAGTAGGTTGTTTGTCCCTAAGTGGATGATGATGGATTGGTTAATAATTGATTCCATGACTTTACAGGTGATGCAGAATAAGGAGATTGGTCTGTAATTTTCAACTAGGCTGGGGTCTCCCTTTTTGAAGATGGGGATGACAATGGCTTGTGACCATAGTTTTGGCAAGGAGCTGGTCCTGAAATATTTTTCAAAGATTATGCTTAGAGGTTCAGCTATGGCAGTGGATAGCTTTTTTAAGAAGTAGACACATATTCTGCCCAGTCCAATAGATAGGGATGGTTTTAGATTGTGCAGTGCTTTTTCAACAATGTCTTCAGTAAAATTGATATGTATTAGATCATATGTGGTGAGAAGTTCACTAGTAGGCTATTGGAAAGATGGGAATGGAGGCCCAAAAGATCCTTCTATACATGACAAAATTTTCATTCATTCATATATTCATCCATCCATCCATTCATTCATTCATTCTGTTTGATTTCGATGATCGCCCATCTCAGCCAAGTAATTCTGGGAGGCTTATAATTGTAAACTAGCTATAAATAGTTATAAATAGTATTACATATAAATATTGTAAAACAGTTAAAATAATTAAAGCAATAGAAATATCCAAAAATACATGCATACAGCAACCCAGTTAACCTGGTAAAGCCAAGAAACAAGCCCTCAACAAATGAAGAGCCTCAGGCCCAGGTACACAGCCAAATTTTTAAAGTGTTATGAAAGGCCATCAGAGCCTTTGAACATACTTAACAAATATTCAGCAAAAGAAGTTTGAGGGTTTCTGAAACATCAAAGATGGGGCATGATGCCAAAAATTTCCATTTTTTTTTTTTTAGATTAGTAGAGGATAAATCACAACACATCTTTTAAAGAAAGACTGTCTTAGAGCAGTGCAAAACTTGCCAAAAACAGATTGCTGTAACTTAAGGAAATTGTATCACTGTGTAGCTAATTCACAGAGCAGAGGCTTTGGGAGCAATGAAGCGATTTTAAATTTTGAATTTCAGCTAATAAAGGTTTGGAAGGTTGCTACTCCTTCTGCTTCATTTATAGTTAAAGCACTGTATCCAAGAGCAGATTATAGGTTTCCAGAGAGTCGGTTGGTTGTTCATTTATTTACTTATCTTCTAACCAGTAATTAGTAAAGAGAAAAAATGAGGAGGAGTCATTAAACTAAACTTAGGATGGCTTTCAGAATGAAAGCATTAAACTTTAAAGGGACTGTGAAAAGAGAAGGCAAAACAGATCGCAGTGTGAATGCCAAGCAAGCCATTTTAGGAAACCATTCCACTGTACAACACAATTAAAAAGTAATCCCCTGCCTAACCTTCATTTGGAGGTCATTCTGGGGGAGCATCTTCCAAGATGACATGGAGACATCTCTTAAAAGAACAGCTCCCATAGTTCCTGAGAAAATGAGCTAAACAAAGAAAAAAGTTTGTTTTGCTTCTATGAGTTAATTACAAAAAATGTCCTGAGGTAGTATTAGCACTCTGACATGCATTGGTTATTTTTTTTTATTGCATTCAATAGAAACAAATAAAAAATTACAATGTTAGTCCTATCTGACCTTCCTTCTCATCTGCTCATTTTGGAACTTCTCTTGGATTGGGTTGTTCCAATTATTATGGCAACTCTTACTGTTAGTTTCTGTTAGGATGAGAATTGTGCAACTTAGATTCCTGCTTTAAATAAGAGCTATGTGGTGTTTCAGATAGAAAGGCAAAATTTTGCTTTGGAGTACATGGGGCCATGAAAGTAACATGAATCTTCAATTTCTAAAACCAAATTATCCTTTCCCAGGATTATCCAGAAGCAAAACTGTTATTATACAAAGCTGTACCATCTTGGGAAATGCAGCAATTGCTTTAACAGATTGCAGACAAGCGCATGCATTCTGAAACATCCTTCAGATCCTAAGCATTGAGCAACTCCATGTATTTATTGTAAGCTGCATTTCCAAGAAGAGTTGTGTACAACAAAGGAGTGGTAATCCTAGTCAAGTGGCTGATTAAAATACAAAGATTATACCTAAATTGTAGTTTTTGCCAGTCAAATCTATTTCTGTAGGTTAATGAGATAATGCTATATAATAAGGCAGCTTCCCTAGCTTGCTTGCCAAGGTTCCCAGCAAGTATAGCCAGTGCTGAGAATTACAGGAATTCAAATCCATATATGTGGGCGGAGAGGGAGATTTTAAAAATTGTATCAAGTATATTTCCATGGGCAAGGAGCACTCCAAACCATATCCAATAGTATATGTTATCGGATATAGTTTGGAGTGCTGTTCCCTGAAGCCTATTAGAATTAGAGCTTCTTTATAGCTTTCTTTCAGCTGTTTCACTGTCTGAAATATGAATGAAAATTGAATAAAATTTCAAGAAAATTCTCAAAGAGCGGTCAAACTGTTGCAATAATAATAATAATAATAATAATAATAATAATAATAATAATAATAATAATAATAATAATAATAATAATAATAATGGCAAAGTAAAGCATTTTTTCATCAACTTTATTTTAAAAAATTCTGATACCCAAACTTTAATGCTAACATGTCACCATAACTTTAATAGGCCACCAGACATATCAGGGATTTGCGTGTGTGATAATATCATAGGGATAAATCTCAGGTCCACAAATAGTTTCTGAAACACAATGTTAGGAGTTCTTTCCAGGCAACAAAGGAAATTGATTTTTATAGCATGGAGGAGAGATAAATGTGACTATGGTAGAACTTATGATAAGGAAGATTCCGCCTGAAAAGGAAAAGGTTATTTCAACAGTAGGTTTATCCTCTTGTCTCTCACTGGGAAAAATCAATATGTCAGAGCCACTGTGCAGCATAAATCCCTTTAGCCTTTTTGAGATGTTAGGTGTTAAATAAACAGGGCTTTTCACATTCCAGATGGAAAGAAGTATCTTAAAATAGGAAGGGCATAAAAACAAAGATATCGTTATTTTCATATTTTGTTCATTCGCCATTCTAAAATATATATGTAGATAGTGTTACTTAAAATGTATTGCCTGAGAATTAGCCTCAGTCTTACTAAGTGGAGCAACTTTAACATTTTATTTAATTCTTACTTTGCTTTCCCCCAACTTTTCAGAAATACTGCTTATCAGTTGGTCTCATGTCTATCCCTCTTTCACCAACAAAACAAATATAAATAAAGCTCTTCACTTTTACTAAAACAACAACAACAATACACTGTATATAAGTTTTGTGTATATATCTTTGTATCTATATTTCCTTCTGCAGTGTGGCTTTTATCTTTAGGCAGGAATCTCTCTTCCCTTAGAGAATAAGCAAAAATCTTAAATAGCATAAAACAAAATTCAAAACAGAAAGGGCATGAAACTGTCAGTGGTGCTATCTGGCGTTCAGAGCTGGATAATGTTCTGATTCATTAGTTTCTATAAAGAGAAAATGCTGCTTCTTTCAAAGCAACCAATATTTGGGTTCAAAATCAAATATCTATTCCAGAAATAAATAGCAACTCTCCACTTATCTCTCCACTTACATTCAATAATTAAGTGTAAATGAAATGAGTTGGCTAAATTTACTGAAAGATGAGAACAAAGCTTACTTGGGTGGAATAATTCCTGTACAAGTTCTGCAATGGTTAGAGATTTGTGCCATTTGTTACTTTAAATCTGGGAAACTAGGAATCTAGGCTAATTAGTGGGTCCCTTGAGAAACTCCATCCTCTTTAACACAATAACTCAGAATTACTAAGTCAATTGGAATGGTACTCATTCCCAAAAGATCAACAATAAAATTTAACAGCATTATATGGTATTCAAACAATATTATCTAGCAATAAGGCAAAGCACCTTCCTTTGTGCAGAAGAAAGTGGATTTGTTTTGTTTTAAAAAATTTATATTGAAAAAGGACTAACATTTAAGACTAGCACCACCCATTTGCAGAACCTGCTTACAATGTTGTTCAATAAACATCTTATAAGCAGACTGAGAAAGTGCTTTTAAAGGCATATATACGGTTAATTTCTTTGCATGCATTTGCATACATACATTCTCAGATATAAATACACATACAGACATATGCACACACAAGTTAAATTTCTAGTTAAAGGTTTTTCTGTGGACCAGAGGGGGCATAGTTTTGCGTGCTGCTTGCATCCCATGGGTAGGGCTTTGCTTGTTTGTGCTAACATGCCACAACCTGGTGCCAGTCCACAGACTGGGGGTTTGGGGACCCCCGCATTAACTAACTCGAAATAGCAGATAGAAGAAAACTGATGGTAAAGAGAGGAAGGAGAAGGAGCTGCAGAGGCGTAAATAACATACTTCAAATATTTCCAAAGAAATATTTTAGGCTTCATACAAGCACCAACACAACATCTTTCTGTTATTCATTAGAGCAATAATTTTTTCAGGATTTTGTGCAAATCTTAAAAAATACATACTTCTTTAAAGTATTAGCTCTCTAACTAATGTGTTCTACCTTTTAAAGCAGAGGTGGCTCAGGTAGCTTAAACCCATACTGACTTAGGAATTCTAGGAGTTGAAGTCCACAAGTCATAAAAGAGCCATAGTTCCTCTGCCCCTGTTTTAAAGTAACTATCATAGAAGAAGCCTTAGTTAATGAATTTGAATTTAAAGTGGTATTGCATCAAATTTGAACCACTTCCACTGCTATTTTCAAAGTATGCCTAATTTTCAACAGTTAACATTTTGATAAATCTTTGTATTATAATTAAAGATTATATAAGGCAACTGTTTTTGGAAAATGCTTATAACTTTCTAAAACTCACAATATGTTCATGACCCAGAAAGTTTAGAACTCTTGTTCAATGGCTATTGAAAAATAAATAAAGTGTACGTCAATTTTAAGAAGCACTCATCTTTCAGCATGATGATCTACTTTGAAAACTAATTTTTCCTCTGTACGTATCATCTTCAGACACAATTTGCCTTCTCCAGATCTTATGCTTTAGTAACCTTTCTTTAGAGGATTATAAATGCATTAGACTTATTAAGTATTTACAGTGATTGGATATTATATTAATTCATATTGTGACCAATCTTCCTTTATTCATGAAAATTACTAAAAGAGGAGTTTTATCCTACAATTGGTAGTCCGGTGTATTTTGAACCAACCTCTTAATTTAGACTAATTGTGGTCTGATTTTCATCAGTAAATTATTTTACAACCATGTCTTCATCTCATAATTTTGCATAATTTTGCACTTTGCATCTCATGGCTTTCAGTGAACTGGACATACTACACATGTATTCTCTAATCTCATTATTTGTTATAATGTTTACATTCTCTCCAGCCTCTAGTACAGAGTGTCAAACTTGATTTTATTGAGGGATACATCAGGGTTGGGTTTGACCTTGGGAGTCAGGATGGACATGGCCAGCTTGACATCACTCGTGTTGGGGATGCGTGTGGTGGTCTGAATGCTCTGCCAGCAAAAATGGGCTCCCAAGCTCCCTTTTTGGCTCTGACAGCTTCTTGCAACCCTCTGCCAGCAAAAACAGAGCTCAGGAGGTCCACCCATCGCTCTCACATGCTCAGTTTTCAGCTGCAGTGGCCTCCTGCAACCCCTGCCAGTGAAAATGGACATCAGGATGGCTGCCCGCGGCCCTCCCAAGCTCTGTTTTCGCTGGCAGAGGCACCGCAGGCTGGTCCTTCACTGTTTCCAGGGCAGCGTCAAGGGCCAGATCTGGTCCCCAGGCCTTGACTTTGACACCCCTGTTCTAGTAGAAGGGATCAGTCATTAATCTATTATGGCAAAGACTGTGGTTCCTAAACTTTTCCCATATGATAAACAGAAGCTAATCTGAACCTAGTATGTATCAACTTGCTTGTTACCTTCACACATTTGTCCCATATTATTCCTTCTCTGGTTTTAAATTAGAAGTGTTATATTTTCTTGTTGTAAAATCTAGTTATCAGGTCCTTGGAGACTTCATTAAAAGATGAATTCTCTTAAATCAGAGAGATAGTTTTCACCTGTGAGAAACTATTGTAGATTTTGCATTAGTGAATATAGAAGAGCTACTAATCTTTAAGACTAAATTACACAAGAGAGTTAAAAGCAGTCTTTATAGTTGAAGCATATGCATAAAGTTGCCTTGTGATATAGTTATTTCAAGAGATATCTTATTTATCTAAAAGAAAGATTATGTCTTGTCCATTTGCATACGTAGATTCTCCAAAATGGTTTTCTTGGGGCACTTATTGTACTTAAAAAGAGATCAATACATTGAGTAGAATACCCTAAGGATCAGTTCTGGGTCATATAACCTTCTATATTTTGGGGTGGTAAAAGTAATAATCTTCATTAATTAGAGAAATAGATCAAAGTAACATTGAAATTTAACAGAGATAACTATAAAATTATTCACTTCAAAAACATAAATAATAGATGGAGGTAGGATGGAAGTAGCTGACCTGGTAATGCTACTTGTGCAAAAAAAAAACCTGGAATAGTAGTGTGTTATGGCAGAAGAGGAAGTGAAGGAAGAATAAACAGATAAATGACTTCCAAAGCACATGAATAATAATGTCTGATTCTCAGAAACTGCCTGAACAAATTCCTGCAATTTTCTTAGTAATTTGTTTCAGTAGTGGCTTGCATTCATCAAATATCTGAAATGCCACATAGAAATCAAAGATCAGTTATCTATATTATTACAAAGTCCAGGATACAATATAATGGATAAAAGTTATAGGAGGGCATACCAGAACTGATACCTTACTGGATGGAATCTATTTAGAAAGCTTTAATTTGGATCCCTGCATTAAGAAAGGAACTGGAATCAATGGCCTAAATGTATCTTTCCAAGTCTTTGGTCTTCTGGTATCATCTATTAAGGTGATAGCCAAACAATCTGCTCAATTTTAATGTAAAATACCAGCATTAACATTGAAGAAACTGTAAAATATTTTCTTTTTTATGGATGGATTCTATCCATTGTTATCACCAGTTTGTGAGTTATTTAGCATTTACAAATCATTTTAACTGTTCCCTATTTTGAAAACATTGTTAGAATGAATAATTTGTTTAAAAATTGCAAAAACAATGAGATAAAGCATTATAACTATTCCCAAGAAGCAGTGCTTTTTGAAGGGATACAAGAACTTTTTGCTACTATGAATGATTTCTGGGCTTTTATTAGGGTCAAAGGCAAAATACACCTCTTAAGCATGGAAGAAATATTAATATTTCTTCCTCATAATCTGCATACATAACTGCATATGATCTCTTTGTAATAGAAGTATGATTGACCAACTGCTATAGCAAAATTGTTCTGGGGTACCCAACAGATTCCAGAGTGATATGGAGCCCATCAAATGGCTCATTTGATGCTGTCGCCAGGGGAGTAGTGGGGGATTATTGTTTTTTTTTGTATTGGAGTTTTATCCTTATAAGCCACCTGGAGTCACTGGGAGTGAGTTGGGTGGCCATATAAATGTTCTGATCTGTGGTCTGAAAGAGTCAAAGAGAACAGTGCTATTGTTAATTGATACTAATATCAGTCAATGCTGCTCTATCCAGATACTATGATACGTAAAAATACTTGGTCTGATTCAAGAGTAATACAAACTGGCAACTGAACATTTTGTACTTTCTCTTTGTAATTTCTCTTCATATTTTCAAAGAAAAATGTAGATATAGTTGTATTTCATAGAAGGTTGATAAGATAAACTAAGATAAGACTATGTAACATGTAATAGTTCTTCAACACAGTTTTATTTTTTAATTGTAGCGTCTTTCAATATTTTTTCCAAGCTAAATGAAATGAAGAACACTTGGGATTCTAGGATAGGAACAGATTTCTATGTGAAAGGACTGTGAATTCAATACAGTTATAAAACCAAAATCTTTTACAATGTGCTCTGAGATACATTTGTTTTCATTTCATGCAAGAGTCTTATTTGTTTAATCATTCTTTTCCAAATAACCCACATTTAGTTGGAGTCACACCACATGTTTAGTTATAAATCATTGTTTATAAACCATAATGTTTATATTGACAAATCACTGAGAAAAAACCAAGTAAACCATATTTGTGTGATTTCAGGCCAGGTTTGTGCTTTTTGAAGCTGATTCCAGTTGGTGGATATTGTCAAGTAACTGATAAAACTAAATAAGAGTTTCACAGATCTGGACTCAATACCATCTACAATTGGGTGATGATTCCCTTGTAGGGTTAGTTCTTTTTTATCTGTTCATTTGTTTCACAGGGGATGCCTTGCACTAAGGTGTACTGGTATTACAGTATTCAATGACCTGCTATTGTTTATATAAAAATTCATAAATGATATATAAAGGAAATAATGTCTCAGCACCATGGGAAAATGCATTGAAAAGATACAGTATTTGCTCTCTTTTAATAAATGTTGGTAATTGTTAGGAGTGTAAGTCACCTAACAGATTTAGTTTGTTATAAGCAACTATTGATTGATATGGGAATTGATGTAACAGATTATATTGTTGTTTTTGAAGACAACCAATCAGCAATACAAATGGCTTCAAATCTTGCTGTAAAGACAAGATCAAAACACACAGATTTAAGACATTTAAATGTGAGACAATGTGTGTAAAGTAAGATGATTAAGCTGGAATACTGTATGTCAGAAAATAACATCGCAGATCATTTTACAAAAGCCCAAGGCTCTGTAAAGCATAAGGCTTGCTATGAGGATTATGGATTTAGAATGTAAGATAGTAAATATTGTCCTACCCAAAGGGGAGAATGTTAGGAATGTAAGTCACCTAATATTTGGGTTGGAAATATATAAACGAGGATAGACGTTTTAATACTGTCTCTTTAAGGGAATGCTAAAATTGTAATTGGGTGTGGTTCCTCAAACGGCCATAAGATGGAGCTAGAAACCTGGGTTGTTTCTGTTCTGTTATTGCTGAGAGTGTTGCCCTTCCTGCATTTCCCTATTGACTGTTACTGATCATTGTTATTCTTGGATTTGATGTGAGTCTATTACTGAACTGTTTTTGAAACTGGACTTTGATTTGGATTATCCCTGGACTGAAAACTGACTGCTTTAACTGTGAATGACTTGGACTGTTTGTTGAAATTTGCTTGACCGTTTTACTGGAAGTAAAAACCTACATTTTACTATACAGTGTATCTGTGTGCTTGTTGTGTGTTATTCTTCACTACTCTCACTACGTCTCCCTGTGTGCGCTCCTCATGGGGAATTACCTTAACAGTAATGAACCAACATGCCATCTGTCATGTTGAACCTTTTAAATCAAAGAAGTTTTGTATGTTGTCAAATAATTTTCTAAATGGCCTATTTTAATACCAAAAGCAAATATTGAAACTTTTTAGTCGTCATACATAGAATTACTAGCAGTGGTGGTATTCTACTGGTTCGGCCTGGTTCTACCGAGCTGGTAGCAGCAATGAGCAGCGGAGACCGAACCGGTTCTCTTTAGTGCTCTACCATTGGGGCCATCCGCCTAGCCGGGCTCCCTACTCACCTTTATCCTCTGAATGTGAAGTGCAGCTACTTTGCAAGGCACAGAAGAGTGCCATGCAGCAGCTGCTGAAATGGCCGGGATTGTGCAGGCTTGCAAGAGGTGAGTTAGAACGCCTCTGTGCCTGCGCAAAGTGCATATTTGGTGCACAGGTGCACGCAAAGTAGGTGCACATGTGCAAAGTGTGCCCAACAAGCCACGCCCACCGAACCGGTGGTAAAAATATTTTAATCCCACCACTGACTACTAGATATATTTATTGTTGATATATTCTCTTAAATAGGATGGTAAATTTATGTACATATGTTTCTGTCAGGAGCACAAGCATTGGAAAGAAGCTTTTAGCATCTTTTAATCCCTTTGACCTTTTATCATATTGATTAATATAGCGATTTGCATATATTATCTTGGGAATTAAGCAGTATGATCAAATTTAAATGTAATTGTTATCTGTCACCATTTCATTAAGATATGTTTGGGCATATTTCACATAGTTAATTTTTTCCAACATCTCATCAGTGCTTGATTTCCAAATATACAATAAATGAGAATAAATGTAGTGTTGTGTCTTATACATTCACGGAAATGTTGAAGAAGTATTATTTTGGGCATGAGATTTTGGGGGCAAATGTTTCACAGTTCTGAATGTGAATCTGGTTTTGCATCTATGCAGTCAAACAACACAATGCAGATGACAAGTATTTGTTTTCTACACTTGAAGATACCAGCACACTTCGCATACTAGGATTTTTTTCATTTCCTTTTAGTAAAGATGCAATGTATTAATTTGAAGATGTCTTTAATTCAGGTTAATTAAATTCCAGAAATTCCTGATTCTTTTTGTAACCTGTTTCTCCTACTTTTTTGATTTCAGGTTACTTCCAGGATTTGTTAAACAAGTCAGAGAAGGCACTTTATGACACATTTCCTGGTATGTATGGAGACCTTTATCTCCAGAATGTACACCTTTTCAAAGACTTGTATAGTGAGCTGCGGCATTATTATCGAGGTCCTAACATCAACTTAGAAGAAGCCCTCAATGAATTTTGGACTCACCTGCTAGAGCGGCTCTTCAAGTTGATGAATCCCCAGTACCAGCTTCCGGATGAATATATGGACTGCATAGTAAAGCACTCGGAGCAACATAAGCCATTTGGAGAGATTCCAAGGGACCTGAAGCTCAAGGCAACAAGGGCCTTCATTGCAGTCCGTTCCTTTGTGCAGGGACTTGGTGTGGGCAACGATGTTGTCAGAAAGGTCTCTCAGGTAGGTCAGCTTAAATTGCTGTGTGATCACCATTCCTAAGAAGTTTTAAAGTACCTATTTACTCTGGGAAATATATTTACTGTTGCATTGGACAAGGCTGACAGATTCATTGATTAGTACCATTTCTGCTTTGCGTAAATTATTACTCCCAAGCAGAGAGCTCCCTTCAGATTTGTGAATGCTGTTCCTGAAGTTTTGCCATAGCAGGATCCATCCTGCAATTCAGCAAAGCAGTGGGACTTTTTTCTTTTTGATTGTTAAATTTATGGGAGGTACCTTTTCTTTCTATATTACATCAGATCAATCTAGTGTCTAGTATACTGTGGGGGGAAAACACAATAGTGACTATCAAAGCTAAATACACTAGTAGGGCATGGCTAGGTGTCATCTGCATATTGAAACCTGGAAGCTAACCAAAAAGTCATTTTCTGTGTCTATAGAAGGAAGTACCTAACAGCATGTTAGGTAACCATACTGAATAGTCAAAATGCCTTCAGCAATTCACTAGGATACAATGTAGTTAGACTTAAGTATTATTTATGTTTGTGGCTAGTTTTCATTGAATTCTAGGTAACATGGTGGTCATCATGTTAAAGAAGCCTTACAACTGTTTCATTGCAGCATTGTTGATTCTCCTGCCACTTTCACATTACTGGTTTTTCCAAAGTCACAGTTTTTCTATCAAAAACTAGAATAAGGTGATATGAGGATGTTTAGGATCCTATCATATGACATTTCCAGAGAATTAAGACAAGTTAAATCATAATAGCCTCAATATTACTGAAAATATTAAGGGAAGGAGCCTTAAGGAAACTAAATATGTATAGGTTTGCTCTAAAACATGTCCGTCGTTTTTTATTCTGATATTATAAAATGCACATGCACAGAGAAAAAATATGCAGATTAGCACAATAAAACACCGAGGGTGTTCAGAGATTGTTAGTTTACCTCCCAATGAAAAGTTACATGTTTTTTCAACATAAATGGCCTGTAAAATACATATTATCTTCAGAGTTGATAAAGAAAAACAAATACCCAAATGTTTTATGTATCAATCTGGTATTATAAATAATTTGAAAGTGATGGAGCCTTTATGCACAACAGTAGCATTGGACTTCTGAGCCATCAAGCAGATTGAACACAGAGGAGAATATAAGCTGTATAAAAAGCTGGCACAATTTAGATAAAAATATGAAGTCTTTTTGTTTTCCTTTTGGGTATTCATTATGCTTCAGGTTTAAAATAATATTCCACTTGGGCCTAAAAGTATGAACTAGCTAGTTTAACCAGACTGTCTTCAATTCTTCTTTCACTCAATTCAGAAGTGTTTGGTTCATAAGTAGAGAGATTTAAGTAATGCATTCCATGACAAATGATTCTTTTGTGTCAGTAAATGCATTTAAATCCTGCCTGGTGGTATGTGAACCAGTGGTATTTTGCAAAGTAAATTTTTGCATTAGAGTTTGCAAAGAAATGAGCATAAGCATATTTGAGATAAAACAACTGGCTGCACTTTTCATGCTTGCTAAAGCTATTATGAGTACAGTAGACAGAGTACACTTACTATAGATTATCTAGTAGTGTATGCCTGTGAAAGCAGGTGGGTGGGGAAGATACATCTGAATGAAGGTAGCCTGAACTAGTGGAGTGAAGTTATCCAATACATGCAGGGAATGAATGGAAAGTGAACACAAGGAAGGAAGCTGCTTGTAAAATTAAAAAAACAACCTTGTGTTATAGAGTGATGCAGAGGTACAATAAAAATATTCTATTTCTTGTGTTTATCTGCTAGTCTCATTAGATATCCATTGCAAGTATCAATAGTAAAATAAGCTTTCCTTTAGTATATCAAAGAAATTATCAATCATACAGTACTGGAGAATAAACATTTAGAATCATTGTATTTACTGTGCTTTGTTTGCAGATGTTTGCCATGTAATTTTCTTTATCTAAAATAAAATACACTTAATTTGCATGATTGCTCAAATATTTTTTATTTATTTCATATTACAATATGAATATAGCAATCTGTACTATTCTTGTTGTAGTTGATCCTTATTCAATAAAACCTCCTGTAGACAAAGCAAAGAAAAATACACTACTCATAAACCAGCCTTAGAGAAAGCTAGTAAATTACATAAAGAGAAGGACTGGGTTTGTTTGTTTGTTTTTTTTTGGGGGGGGGAGTCAGCTCAAGCAACATTTACATTTTTAATTACTTCTGCTTCTTAATTTTGCTACTGTTAAAGTTCCTTGCTTGTCCCAGCTTCCAGGACTTTTATCTTTTGAATATTTCAACCATTTTGCTTTTCAGTTTGCCCTTTGGTTGAATCATTACATTCCCTAAGCTCTTGTAGAAATAGAAAGGTCTGTATGCAGGCTGCATTGAAAGAATAGCAAATGAAAGCTGTTTACTAAACTGTCTGTTAGATGGATTCTTCTCTCAACCCCGAAGTCTCTCTTTCTCAGAAATGGCACAAAGCCTTACTTCCCCTGTTAGTCATCCTCAGTGAAGAGTAATTGTTAAGTTCTGTGCGTGGCACAAGAAGCGGAGACGAGTCGATGAACAGTGAACTTCAACTCTTTATTTAACATGGTGCAACAGCTCCCTGAACAGCCTCAACAGCCCCCTTTATATAGGCAAGCTCTTGGGTATTTAGCAAATGAAAACACAGGAATGTTAGCTCTTTTTACCAATGAGAAGGGCTCGTTAATAGCCAATCAGATTCTCCTGAACGGACCAATCCCATATTGCTATTATCGGCCAATCAGAAGTGCAGGGCCAGAACCCTGCACTTTGCTTTAAGGTTTCAACAAACTTTATTCAAGCACTTTTATTAATTCACAACACCCCTTCCCCCCGGGTTTCGTTTAAGGGGTGCGGTAACATAGTCTTTGAGGTAGGCAGGTTGTTTTGATTGTCTGTTTGATTTACGCTGTCCTCCCAGTATTTGTCTAGAGTCTTGTTGGGGTAGGACGTTATCTGGTGAACAGGATGCCTCTGATTCTGTATCTAAACTTCTGTTACCATTAATGCCCTCGATATCTCTTTGAGGCGAGTTAACCCCTGTCCTCGATCCTTCTTCACATGTTGAGTCTGAGCGATCGTTTGTTCCGCTTGTGCCTTCCACCTTTCCAAACTCAGCCTCCTCGGTGTCTCCTCCCCCCTCAGTTTGGAAATCACCGGAATCGCAGACCCCAGACTGCAGCCTTGAACACAGCTGATCAATATGGTGCTTCCATATTCTATCGTCGCGACATTTCATCCGGTATGATTTGGGTCTGGTTACTTGGATTACAGTTGCCTCGACCCACAATGGGTCGCCATAAAAGTTTCTCGCAAAAACCAAGTCACCTACCTGGAAATTTTGGCATTTCCCGCTGGATCCGTGTGGTTTTTCAGGTTCATACAATGGGTGTAGTCGGTCCAGGTGGGAGCGGAGTTTCCATCCCATCAATAACTCAGCGGGAGTTTTGTTGGTGACGCTGTGTGGAGTGATGTGCTGCAAAAGGAGTATCCGGTTAATCTTGTCTTCGATATCGCCATAGTCCATTTTATGTAGAGTTCTTTTGATGAATTGTACCATGCGCTCGGCCCTTCCATTAGCCACAGGATGCGCCGGTGAAGTTAGTGCATGGCGAATACCGCGGTCCGCCAGGTACTGTTCAAAAGAAAGTGCGGTAAACTGGGGCCCGTTGTCGGATACCAGAACGTCCGGTAATCCGCGTGTTGCAAATAATCTGTCCAATTTCCTGATGACCGATTCGGTTGTTGTATTTTTCATCTCATGGATTTCAAGCCAGTTTGAGTAGGCGTCCACTTTTAATAAAAATGTGTGTCCATTCGTAGGTCCCGCAAAATCCAGATGAATACGGGACCATGGTCCCCTGGGTGTTTCCCATTCTGTTGCGGTTGCTTTCGGTGGGGTATTGCTGAGTTCCTGGCATTTGGAACAAGTCTTTACCCAGGTCTCGATCTGCTTGTCTATGCCCGGCCTCCATGCATAGCTTTGTGCGAGTGCTTTCATGCGCACGATGCCGGGGTGGCCATCGTGCAAGGTTCTCAGTACCGCTCGCTGTAACCGCTCTGGGACAACGACTCGATCACCCCAAATGATGCAGCCCTTCTGGGAAAACAGTTCCGTCTGTCGATTTTTGAAGGGAGCGTAATTGTCAGGGATTTGGTCCAATGGCCATCCACGTTCTACCCAGCTGAGGACACGTGCTAAAACGGAATCGCATTTAGTTTCAATCGCGATATCGCGAGCTGTCAGCGGCAGTTTTTGGAGTGTCTCGATCTGCAATGTTGTGATGGTCGGAGCAGAGTCGTCAACGGTTTCTGGAAGCAGTGCACGGCTTAATGCGTCAGCGTGGGGAATGGCTTTCCCCGGGCGGTGTTGCAACTTATAATTATAGGCAGCCAAGAATTCTGACCAGCGGATCATTCTGGGAGATAATATATAAGGGGTTGGTTTATCTCCCGCTGTTATTCCCAGTAAGGGTTTGTGGTCAGTTATTATCGTGAAAGCCCGCCCATAGATATAGTCATGAAATCGTTTAACAGCAGATACAGTAGCAAGAGCTTCCTTATCGATTTGACTGTAATTGCGTTCTGCTTTTGACAGCGTTTTTGAAAAGTAGGCAACAGGGGCTTCACTTCCATTTGGTAAAACATGGCTCAAAATGGCTCCCACTCCGAAAGGTGATGCATCACAAGTAACAGTTAAAGGCAAAGTCTCATTATACTGCATCAAAACAGTGTCAGAGGTCAATAAGTTTTTTACTTGTCGAAACGCCTGTTCCTCTTGGTGCCCCCAAACCCAGGTTGCTTTTTTGTCTAATAAACAATGTAGGGGTTCAGCTACGGTTGCCTTGTGAGGCAGGAAGACATTATAAAAATTGATAAGGCCTAGGAACACTTGGAGATCCGCCTTATTTCGGGGTCTTGGGGCGTTTTTGATTGCCCTAAGTTTGCTATCGATGGGGTGGATGCCCTGTTTATCTATTAAATATCCTAAAAATTCTACTCGATGAGTACATAGTTGACACTTGTTTTTCTTAACTTTGAGACCCGAGTCTTTAAATCTCTGAAGAACCAACCCCAGGCGCTTCCTTAGTATTTCTTGAGTCGGAGCAGCAATTAAAACGTCATCAAAATAGGGCACAACACCTTTTATCCCTTGTAATAGTCTTTCCATCAAACTTGAAAGATTCCCAGGGCCACGCTTACTCCGAATTGGAGTCGGTTACATTTAAATGCACCTCAGTGCGTAACGATCATTTGGGCCTCTGCTGTTTTTCTGTCTACAGGCAGTTGTTGGTATGCCTGGGCTAGATCTAGTTTAGCGAAGACTTTTCCACCCCCCAGGGAATGGAGAAGGTGTTGCACCACCAGTACCAGGTAAGCATTTTGCTGCAGGGCGTGATTCAGGGTGGCTCGGTAGTCCCCACAAATTCTTTACGATCCATCCGGCTTGATGGGTGTCATGATTGGGGTTTCCCAGGGAGAATGGTCGGTTGGTTCTAACACCCCCTGGGCTATTAATTTATCAAGCTGCTCGTCAATCTTTGGTTTAATGGCGAATGGGACTCGACGAGGCTTAAGGCGGATGGGAGCTATTTTGGGGTTGAGGTTAAATGATATCAGGGTCCCCTTGTACTCGCCTAGTTTGTCTGCAAAGACGTCCTGGAATTCTTGGACGAGAGCCTCTTCCCAGTCATTGCTGCTGGTTCAGTGAATGCCAGCCACTTCAATTCCAAGTGGAGCGAACCATTGGAGGCCTAACAAGCCAGGCCGATCCCTGTCGACTACAGTCAAGGGTAGAGATGCAGTACGATTTTTAAAGGAGACATGGACTTGGCTGGATCCAACGACTGGAATTCAATTTCCTTGATAATCTTTGAGTATGATTCTTTGGAACCGGAGGTCTTGTCGCTGGACGGTAGGCATGAGTTGCTTGAGGGTCTTCCAGGAAACCATTGAGAGGGACGATCCTGAATCGACTTCCATCATACAAGGCTGGTTTTCGATGGCCACCTTGACCCGGATCTTCTTGGCGTCCAGTGATGAGGCGTGACCAATCGTAATAGTTTGGTGTGCCTCTTCTCGCTTCGTTGAGTGGTTTAGGGGTCTGTTTCTGTAGGAGTGGTTGTTCCATTAATGGTTCAAGGGTTCTCGCTTTGCAGGACGGCTTCCTGTAGATTGGCGGTAGTTAGCCCCCCTCGGAGTTTGGCTGGGTCCTTGCTTGCTTCTACAGACCCGTCCGATGTGGCCTCTTTTCCCGCACACATGGCAGAGCGCGTCGAGGAATTTGCAGTCTGATCGGGGGTGGTTTGCCCCACAACCAGCAAATTGGTACTGCGATTTCTGGCGTTGGTCTTGTTCAGACCGGAGCCAGTTGACCTCTTCTTCATCGCTTTCTGATGACGATTCGAGGTCCTCGTGGTGGGCTGTCATTGCCTGTTCTTCTAAGTGAGGTGAAACTTCGCTGGCGAGTTGGCGAAGTGGAGCATGGGTGCGGCGCATTCGAGCAGCTGACTTCCTGGTTGCTTCTGCTGCAGTAGCGTCAGCGATGGCATCTGTAAGGCTGATGTCACCTTTCGCCATCAGCTTACTCTGCACGCCTGGTGCATCTAGTCCCAGAACTATTCTGTCTTTCAGGGCTTCTTCAAGGTTGGCAAACCCACATAGGCCTCCTAGATTCTGGAGATCTGCTATGAAATCTGCAATGCTTTCGCCCTTCTGCTGATCTCTCTGGTAAAATTCATGCCTTCTCACGAGCGTTGGCACGGTCGGTGCATAGTGGGTTCTTAGCAGGGGTTCGAGGACGTCCCAGTCCATGGACTTCACTTCTGTCGGTTTCACTAGTGCTTTGGCCATCTTGAATACGGTTGGCCCACAATGAGTTAGGAATACTGCCCGTTTCTTTCCGGTAGTGGCATGCTTCAAATTGTTGGTCTCCAGAAACATCTGGAAGCGATCCATATATGAGTCCCAGTCTTCTTGTGCTGGGTCGAATGGAGCGGGTGATATGACGCTGCCGGACATGGTTCTGCCGTTGGTGCATTTCAGCCACATGATCTGTTATCGCTCTTTGTAGTGTTCAGTCAGCTCTGATGTCTCCACATCCCACACTCGTCGCCAGTGTTAAGTTCTGTGTGTGGCGCAAGAAGCGGAGATGAGTCGATGAACAGTGAACTTCAACTCTTTATTTAACATGGTGCAACAGCTCTCTGAACGGCCTCAACAGCCCCCTTTATATAGGCAAACTCTTGGGTATTTAGCCAATGAAAACACAGGAACATTAGCTCTTTTTAATCAATGAGAAGGGCTCGTTAATAGCCAATCAGATTCTCCTGAACGGACCAATCCCATATCTCTATTATCGGCCAATCAGAAGTGCAGGGCCAGAACCCTGCACTTTGCTTTAAGGTTTCAACAAACTTTATTCAAGCACTTTTATTAATTCACAACAGTAATGACTCTAGGTGGCCAGCCTAGAAATCTCTTACCAGACTTTTCTTAGTGTATGTGAGATTTTAAACCTGCTAAGAAAGTATTTATCACAAGATAATCCCTGGTTAATACTTTCACATACCGCTTTAATTCTGCTGGCAGGTTAGCAGATTTAAGAAAAATAGGCCAGTGCTGGAAGCAGCTTTTTGAATGAATCCATGAGACTGCATTTCACACACTATAAGGTGTTTTTTCAACAGTCACCCTATGGTAAGCACCCTGTGGAAGTTGGTCAGGTGAAAGAACCAACACAACAATATACCTTGGATTTTCTATGTGACACACTGGATTGTGTGAACATTTTCCCCTGATCTTCTAAGTGTATTGACTGTCAGTTAGCAATTTTTGTCCAATAATGTGCTCCTTTTCATAGCAGTAACCCAAATTAGTAAACAAGTGGAATGAGACTTTTTGTTCAGATGTAATAGAATTATGTCAAAAGGTGTATCATATAACAAACTTCACTGTGAGATGAAACAGCATTATTTAGACACCAGTTCAATTTTTAAAAAAGATTTCCAAGGCCTAAAGACAAGTTATAAAGCTGAGGAGTCATAATTAAGTGATTTTTAATCACAATAATTACCATGAAATTAAATTCATATTACTTTTTTAATGTCTCATCATTCCAACAAAATAAACAAATAGTTAACAGTATAATAATGTTGTATTTTATTCCATTAAGTAATGTTAATAACGGAATGTTTCTACCATACATCCTTCTATAAATTTAGACTAGCTCTCTAGATTGTAAACCACCATTCTGTTGGAAGACCATGCCAGTTTCTAAGAGCAAAAGCTTGAAAGACATACCATAACAGATTCTTGTTTTTTTCATAATATCACAAGACTTTTCTCAACATGTCTTTGGGGGACCAGGTTGGGGAAGACTGGAATTGGCCCTTAGGCTCAAATTAGATTGATATGACAGACCCATCTGTAAAAACAGATGGTGGACTTCCCCACAGCCCCTCTCCCTCCTCCCTTTCCTTTATCCCCAGTGGAATTTCTCTCTATCCTTGGCAGAAGAAATCAGTGCTTGAAACAAAGAGTAGGAGAGGATGAACCAGGTTTTCTCATGCTCCATCAGCACAACTCCTTTTGGCCTCAGTTTTGAGGTAAACTTCAAAAGAAAGATAATATGTTGTTCCACGCAGTGGAGAAATAAAAAATCAAATATAAATTCTAAATCATTCCCCAGTGGATTTTTTTTCATTCTAGAATTCTGTCAATATTTTTAATATAGGAGAGGGTGAAGAGCTCCTTCTTCCCTTCATCAGTCTTGCCCTAATCATTCTACCAAGCTCTTTATGTTACGTAGCAGGGCTGTCAAACTCCCAGCCCACAGACTGGATGCGTCACATGCTGGCCACGCCCCCGCCCAGTTTTGTGAAGGGAGAGAAGTCCTGATATGTCACATGATACCACCGTGACGACATGAGTTTGACAGCACTGTTATATAGGATCCTGGAATTTTCACATCAACCAGCCAACCAATTCTGAAACTTAGAACAGAGGAACTTCAGAAGACTTTTATGGAATGTCATTTTCTAAATGCAGATAACTGCCTATAAGAAGTTATTATCACAGAGAAATAATTTTACCGATAATATTGCTATAGTTTACTCTGTACATACACATGCACAGACACATACACTGAGAGATATGTTTGATGGAGCTATAAACACATTCCCTTTAGCTTAATTGAATTGAACAAGCAGCTTGAGGAAAATAAATACTACTTCAGTATAGAGGATTGTAATAAATTTTCATTTTGCTGTCACACTCTATCCAGATGTCTCTTTCCTCATGAAAGATCTGCTAGTTTTCTGTTTGTTTTTAAGGTGGATGGTAAGTATATGTCAAGCAATAGTTCTTGGAGTATTAGTCATTTTGCAACACAGATGTTTTAACAGTTAGAATTCTCCTTTTCTCCTATGGATTACAAGTGACCCTGGAGTAAGAGCCTTGTTTAGGTAGAATAAATACATGAATCTAGTCTTATTAAGGTCTATTTATTACCACATTAATTTAATTATCTCTCTTCCCTCCACACACAACTCACAAAGGCATGTCAGTGCATTTCTCAACTTAGATCTTATGTATAGTGTTAAGTTTGGAGCATGGGCAAGAAAGAATGGAGACAAGCTGGTGAAACAGTGAACTTCAACTCTTTATTTACATTGTGTGACAGCTCAACTGGACGGCTGCTATAGCCTTCCTTATATAGGCAACCCAATAACTATTTCAACCAATAACAATCCAGGAGCGCTAGCTCCGTTAACCAATGCGAATGCCCGTTAATGGCCAATCAGATTCTCCTGAACGGACCAATCTGACCCTGCCATTAACAGCCAATCAGAAGTGCAGGGCCAGAACCCTGCACTTGACTTCAAGCTCAAGATAACTTTATTTAACATTGATTCATTCACAACACCCCTTCCCCCCGGCTTCTATTTACGGGGCTCGGTCACATAGTCCTTGAGGTAGGACGGTTGTTTTATTAGTCTTTTTGATTTCCGCTGTGCGTCTTGCATTTGGCTGCACTCTCGCTGAGGTAGATCGTTGTTTGGCGAAAGGGGTGCCTCTGGTTCAGAGTTCGCGTTTCCGTTGTCACCAATATCTTCAGCAACTCCCTGAGGTGAACTTACTCCCATCCCTGGTTCCAGTTCCCGTGTCTCTGTTACGCTATTGTTCCCTTCAAGGGGATTTTCCTCTAGTTGAAATTCGTCTTCCTCTGTATCTCCCCCCCCCTCAGTTTGGTCATAAGGGAGTTCGGAATTGCCTGACTGGAGCCGTGATCGTAATTGATCGATGTGGTGCTTCCAAAGTCTATCGTCAGGGCACTGTACAAGGTATGATCTTGGGCCGGTTACACGGATTACCGTCGCTTCTACCCACAGCGGATCACCCAATAGGTTTTTAGCGTACACCAAATCGCCTACCTGGAAGGTACGGCATCAGCTGCTGGATCCGAATGGTTTTTCTGGTTCGTAAGCTGGGTGTAACTGGTTGAGGTGGGAGCGGAGCTTCCGTCCCATTAGCAGCTCGGCGGGAGTTTTGTTGGTGACGGTGTGATGTGCTGTAGAAAAAGGATTCGGTTGATTTTCTCGTCGATGTTGTCGTAGTCTATTTTTTGTAGCGTTTTCTTGACAAATTGGACCATTCGCTCAGCCCTACCGTTGGCCGCAGGGTGCGCAGGCGAAGTGAGCACATGTCGGATACCGCGGTCAGCCAGGTACCGCTCAAAGGACAACGTGGTAAATTGGGGCCCGTTGTTAGATACCAGAACGTCTGGTAATCCGTGGGTTGCAAACAGTCTTTCCAGTCTCTTGATGACCGCTTCTGTGGTCGTGTTCCTCATACGGTGGATCTCGAGCCAATTCGAGTAGGCGTCGACGGTTAACAAAAAGGTGTGGCCTTTGGTTGGCCCAGCAAAGTCCAGGTGAATATGGGACCAGGGTCCCCGTGGTGTCTCCCATTCGGTTGGGATTGCCTTTGGTGGAGCGTTGCTTACTTCTTGGCATCTATGACAAGCTTTGACCCAAGTCTCGATTTGCTTTATCAAAGCTAAATGACATACTACTCTGATTTCCTATGAGGTAATTATTAAAAAAGACGAACAATTCTAAGAGTTGCCTAGTTGATGTGAATAAATAGCCTCTAGCTGAATTCTCAGCCAGAATACTTTGACATAGAAATAATAAAATGGATCTTTTAAAAATACATCATATTACATTGGCTTTGATGTCCTACTTATCCATATTATTTATTTAGTCATTGTAGAATATAATGTGCATATTTGTTATGAACAAACAGATTATTTATTAGGATTCTCAAACCTAAACAACTGTAACTACTTTGTAATATGGCCCTTGGAAAATGTCTTTAATATTCCTCAATTAAAGGTAAAGAGAGATCTTAAAGGGTTAAATAAAAAAAAATCTTTTTGATGAAAGCTTGTTGGAACACATCTGAATGAGGTACCCCACCAACCAAAATTTAGCTGTCTAAAATTCCTGCTGAATGGGATCAGAAATAATAGTAATAAATCAAATTGTAAAAAGCAATGCTATTTTAGTAATGCATTTGCTATAAATAAATCAATTCTGCCCCATGTTGGAAAATTGATAAATCAAAAAGTGGCTGAAGGCCCAGTGAAATTAAACTCTTTGAACATCTGAAAGGAGTGAGGGAGCTGTATGGATGTTAGCAGTAAAGAATTCCAAAGTATGGGTGCTGCCACAGAGAAGCCTTGTTACCTTGATAATGGTTCTACCTTTTCTAAGTTAAGGTTGTCTTCTACATAGGGTCTCATAGCAAGCTTGCCAGAGAACTGTTCTCAATGAATCAGTAGATTCAACTCTGGCAGGATGGTAGTTGATATAATGAAAGCCAGCTGGGTGACTTTGGGCCAGTCACTCTCTCTCAGCCCAACTCACCTCATAAGTTGTTGTTGTGAGGAAAATAGAAAAAGGAAGGAATGTTAGGTATGTTCACCACCTTATTTCTAAAAATAATAAGACAAGATACTAAAAACTAAATAAATAATTAAATAATGTACAGCAGATAACCAACACAGCAATATCAGGAGAGTTGTTACCATGTTTTGACTGGATTGATTTACCAATAATCTCAGTATACATATTCAGGATCTGCTATAATTTTTGCGTTACCTCCAAAAGCTATTTCAGAATGCATTATTGATCCTATTTGAATCAGTTCATGTCTGCCCATCCTTTAGTATGCAAATGTGTTGTTGGAACCCTTTGATAATCACAATTCTTTTGGAAAGCTTCCCTTGTTTGTCTATGCCCGTTTCCATCTTTGATGACTTTACATTACAATATTGTTTCTTGTCTATTCTAAGGTCTCTCTTAAATTCTGTAAGTTCTTTCCGAGATCATTGTCTTTTTTTGCTTTGGTTTCTTTTTTTGACAGTTTCCACCATCTGTTTTGACTTCTAGCTTATTTTCTTCTATCTTTTGGCATTCTCTCTTCATTCATTCTTAACTTCTTTGATTCCATTCCATAGTTCCTCTTGTTCCTTACTAGTAAAGTTCAGGACTTCAAAACAGTTCCTGGTGATCTTGAAAATAGCCAGCATATATTCAACATCATATTGTAGAAATTGGATAACTTTGTTCTTCTTCTTTAGTTTGATTTGGAACTTGCATATGATCAACTCCACAGTGAGTTTTTAGGCATGATTTTGTTATTATAACTGAACTTTTCCAATTCCTTTTACCAAACGAATCAATTTGAAAGTATCTAAGTATAGTCCATTCTGTTTATGCTTTATACAGTGCTTTTGGATAACCTGATCCACAGTGTCATTGTTGTACTAATGATATGTCTATCGATTTTGGTGGTCTTTGATGTGATGACCCATGATAAAGTGTCTTAGTAATATTTACTCTTTGATTCCATCTTATTGCTTTAAATAGAATGTGAATCAGTAGGTGGAGATTGTTGAGGTGTGTGTGTGTGTGTTTCAACCTGGTCATCCTTTCCACTATTTAGGACAGCTTCCCACTCTTTGTTTCCAAATCTCCCAGATTATCTCAGTTTTCTCGATCTGCAACCTCAGATCTTGATTGAGGATCAATTAATTTGGAATCCATTTATTGATTTTATTAAAAAGAGTCACTAATTTTCATTTAATGAATGCTTATAGAATCTGTGGGTTCTGAACGGGGAATCTGTGGTTTTATGGGGTGTGCTGGATAATTTCATGCTTAAATTACTGCAATAATCCCGGTTCCTATTTCTGTTCCATCCTACTCTGAATTCTCATTGCAGAACAGAAAACTTCACTTGTTTCCTATCTGAGTCAAGACTCCAGTTGAAACTATTCTTATTTGTATTTAAAGGACTCCAGTTACACAGACACATGCAGCCTAGTACCTGTCTATCCTTAGTTCTCCATACAATGTTGTTCACTCCTTATATTCTTCTATTCAATAATTTACTTTTCAGGCCAGAGTTATAGCTTCTGATTTCCAGGCTTTGGGGGAACTTAGCCTTGCAACCTTGGGTCAGCCTATCTTTCTCCTTTCCTTCACTTGAATGAACAGTTATGGCATTAGAAAAGGATTTGTGTATTTTCCTATCCTATTCTTATTAATCTTGGCAATCCCTGGATTAATACCTGATGTATTTTAACTATGGATGTATGCATGTTTGGTCATATCACAGTCCTCTGTTTCAGACACAAATGGGGGGTTGTTTGATTGTCTCAGTTAATATTGGTTTACTGGTTTGACTGTTAAGTTGTGTACTATTTTTATTGAATATAAGTTTGTCATTATTTGTACTTGATTTATATCTTTGTTTGGTAAATGTGCATAATAAAATTAGTGGTAGTTGGATATCTTGTTTTTGTGTTGACTAGAAACCAGTTTCATAAACTGAGATTTGAAATGAAGTTGAAAACTGTGCTTTTTGCTGACTAAGTTTTAGTTAGGCCATCAGTATTTTTCCATCATATCTATAACCCAATCAATAACAAGAAGTCAATACATTTTGGAGGTATATTATAATAGAAATGGAACTGATTCTGTTACAGTAAATGCTAATATAACAGAAAACAAAGATAGATGAGGAAAAAGTGCATTATCTCTTATATTTTTTGAAGTTCAAACATTATTTGCATTCTAAATTATAGTTAATACTGTGTTTTGATACAATAATTGAATTGAGGCCCACAGTGATGGAAATGAGGAAACTTATCAAAGACTGACTTTATTGTCCGATTTCAGATTCATGGAAATTCTTTATAGGTATTTTATTAGTATGGTAGTTAAGGCATCAGGCTAGAAAGGAGACAGTGAGTTCTAATCCTGCCTTAGGCACAAAACCCGCTGGGTGATGATGGGCCAGTCACTTTCTCTCAGGAGACAATGGCAAATCACTTCTGAAAAACCTTGCCAAGAAAATTTCAAGGACTTGTCCAGCGGTCCGGACATGATTGAACAGAAGAAGAAAAAAGTATTTTAGAACCATTGCTGGCATCTGTGATATTTATGTGCCTATTTCTTTATTCTTCTGGCCTTTTTTCAATTGGCAGGACATCAAAGAAATAATTGTAGATAATAGATAAACAATTGTAGATAAACAATAATAAATCGTTACAAGTTCTGTGCATTCACACTTGAATATATTCTAAATGTTCATATTTCAGAATGCAAGGTTTTCAGGGATTTTGAAATGTTTCATTCTAATGATCTCTGAAAAGTAGTCCTCTGAAATTAAATAGGCTATGTCCAAAGATTTCATATAAGAAAGAAACTAGTTGTCTATTTAATGGACTTAGTTTTAAATTTTATATCGATTTTCTCTACACACACACACACACAAATAATTTTTCTCTTTTGAATACTGGGTTATGTTTTAAGGTACATGTTGTGTTTTACGAGTGTATGCCCTTAAGAAATAATTGTTTGTTTGTTTTTAAGGTCCCTCTGAGCCAATATTGCAATCGCGCTATTATGAAGTTGATATATTGTGCACACTGCCGGGGCATGTCAAACATTAAGCCATGTAATAGCTATTGCCGTAATATCTTGAAGGGCTGCCTGGGCAATCATGCTGACCTGGACACTGAATGGAAGAACATGATTGGTAAGATCTACAGATGTTTGCCTGAAAAAATTGCTTTCATTGACATTTGTTTGGCTCTTTTTTATCCTTTTAGTTAAGCGATAAAAGGTTGGAGATCAATTGATCCATGAATTAGAGGAATATTTTCAATATCTTTGAAGCATCAGTTCTTCCTTTAGATGAGCATTACCAGATATAATTCTCCTTGTGTTTTGGTATTACATAGTTCCCATAACAGTCTTATGAGTCTTTCAATTTTTGCATGAGACACCAGGATATAGAAGCTCCAAGTATTCATCAGTATCACAGACTGGATGGTTTTAAGCAGTTAAAAAATTAATGATGATTTCAGAAAAAGTAGTTTTTAACAATAAGTAAAAAGTTCAGTCACTTTCAAATTGAGCTCTTATTTATAGTAAACTACATGGGCACATTCATGTAGAAAAGGTTTAAAAATTGAAAAAAGCTCTCAAGCATAATTATAAAATTTTGTTTTGCATGTTGCTATTGAAATATTCTTAGATTTATTGTATCACTTTATCCTTATGACTTCTTTTTCTGAGGAGGACAATATTTAACTGTTTGTCAGGATCTAAACTGATTGATTGATTGAATACTTTCAAGCCAGTGTTGACTCTTAATGACAACCACATAGATAGATTTTCTTTGTGATGATCTGTCTCTCGGTCTTTGTTTTTTCCAATAGTACATCCATTGCCATATTGAGGCCATCTACCATTACAGACTTCTCAAGAGACCTAGCGTTTTGCAAAATAGGGCAGGTTGAGCCTAGTCATGTGTGTCTTGAGTGAGAATGCTACATTGATATGTTTGATGATCCATTTGTTTAGTTGGTTCGTTGTCCATAGTGTTCTCAAGAGTTTTCTCCAGCACCAAAGTTCAAAAGTGTCAATACTTTTCCAATCCTGCCTCTTTAAAGTCCAGCTTTTGCTGACATAAAGTATCACAGGAAATGCCACTGTTTGCACTGTTCTAATCTTTGTAAGTAATTCATGGTATCCGAATATCTAGGATATAAATAAATATATAAAATGTTCCACTGATATATCTTGCATTTTCAATATTGGTTATAGTAATTACAAAGAGTTTGTAATGGTTTATTTGATATACGTCTTAATCAGTATCTTTTTATTTTTTTCCCCAACAGATTCATTACTGTTGGTGGCTGATCGTTTTGATGGACCATCTAATGTAGACGTTGTAATTGGTACAATTCATGTTAGGATTGCTGAAGCCATTTCAAACATGCAAGAAAACAAAGAGTCTATAACAGCCAAGGTAAGAACTATATTGTGAATGTCAGAATATTTACCTCTTATATATTTAATTGCCTGTATTTTTCTTATTGTTCTCTCACCCCCACCTTCCCTGAATATTCATGGTATTTCCTGTAAACAGTCACCTAAGCATGCCAAGTGACTTTGGATCACACCCTGGGTATTTTGACATTCAGTTACAAGTTACCATGAGAGGATTCCATTGTTTCTACTAATTAAAAAATAGACATGCTATGCTTGCCATTCTTCAGGGCTCAATAGGTGGAAAGCCACTTTTACTATCATACAAGAATTATTAAACCCTAGATCTGTTATCTTTAATTTGTATGTGTTGACTGGAATGTGTCTCCTTCCCAATATAAGAGTGAGCTCACTGTCTCCTTCCCAGTATAAGAATAAGCTCTCTGTGAGATTTATCTGTCTCTTCCTCATCACAAACATTTGTCCTATCTGTGTTCCTGAGGAGAGTGTGATATTTTAACCCAATGTTAAAGAAATTTGCTCCATCGCAGATCCAAAAACTGCAGATTCCCATCCTGATATGAACAACAACATAATTTGAGTTTCTGGAGCCCATCTATTATTCTTATGAAACAGAAGAACTGTAATTAATGCTCCTGACTAGCAAGTAAATAAGTCACCAATAGAATGACAGAAAGAAAAAGAGAGAACATAGATAAAGCTATCAATTCAGAGAGCGAACATGTCTTCAAAATCCATTAATCATTAGATTGTTAAGCAAATCAACCAAAGAAAGCTCTAGGGTGGGTTTTTTAATTCACTAATTATTATGTATATATGACATCCCATATTGATACTAGTTTCTGAGGGCTTAAGCAAGTTAGAAAACTAGAACTTGCTGTGCTATATGTTTTTAAATCAGCCTTTTGAATCAAACAAAACAAAAATACGTATGAAATATATAGGAAATCAGAATGTCCTCATATTTGAAATGAATTGTAAGTAAATTTAATATTGGTGAAATAAATATGCAGAGATTTACCTACTAATTTTTTTTTCTGAGATGTGGTTTTCTTTGATTTCCTCAGATTTTCCAAGGTTGTGGAAATCCCAAACTCAGTACAAAAGCTGCCAATTTGGAAGATAAGAAGAGGCGGGGGAAATATGTCACTGAAGATAAACCTTCCGGACTTAGTTCAGAGAAATTTGTGAGTGCAGAGGGTTTGTCTGATTTAATTCTGCACTAGAATTGTGTAACCTGTTAATCAAAATGCTCATTGGGCCTTGTAAAGATGTTCATTATGTGAAGGAATACATATAAGCACAGTTTAGCTTCAATGTGGAGCCTTTCTTTCATTGGAAGAATACACATCAGTAATCTGTAAAAATGAAAGTACCCTTTTAGCCAATCATCAAAAGACACTTTTTTAATCACACCAAATCCTTAACAGTCCTGCTTACCAATATAAGGACTTGTTTTTCACAAAATTAGACTCTCATTTAATAATCATGGACATCTCAGACCCATAGAGGACATACTTTACAATAAATTGAAGTTTTGTCATGTATTTTAGAGATGTGCAAATCTCTAAATTTTTGTAAATTGGTTGTAATAATTACAAAGGGATCATCACAGATGCTTTGCTTGGCATGCTTCTGAACCAGTATCTGCTTATTCTGGTAGCTATTGAGCTAGGGCTGAAAAGGGAGAGAAGATGCTGAAAGATTGAGGGAGACGGGCCAAGAGATAGAATATTGGTAGCAGCAAACAAGAGGGAAGATCACAGAGAATTGACATACATATCATGCAAAGGAGGCAGTAGTAGTACCATGTGTGATTCTAAAGGAAAGGAAAAAGGGGCACCAGCCTGCTGTACCCACTGTATAAAATCATTCTTGGATCTCTTTGCAGTTCAGCTAAACTACAACCAATCTTTGAAAGAAGATAAACACTTTGAAAGAACATAATATGTTTGTAAAATAGAGACAGCTGATGGATTGAGTCTCAACAGATCTTATCCAACAACTAAACACTGCTAGCATTGGCAGCAAAATTTCCCTGATTATTAACATAAGATTCAAATCAGGTAAATGTGATCTGCCACTACTTTGCAGAAGTAAAGATACATAAATAGACTTTCTCAATTGAAAATTATTGCAACAATGTGCAATGAAAGTGTCTTAACTGTAAATATTTTAGTATGGAAGAGCCAATTTATTTTCCTTAATAGTGTCTTGAAACGTAGCCTTTCTCCTGCTTTTGTTTGGGATGTCTTTCAACAGCATCCAAAGTTCCATTTTCATTGTAGCCTTTATTCTAAAGTATTCTCATTATCAGCCACATTCTTCAAAAGAAAGTTAAGAATATTTTATCATGTGCTTTATTGATCAGATTTGTTATTCATTTTCATTATTATTGTATGAATCTAAAGCAGAAGTGCAAACTAGACATAAAATCATAAAAATATGAAATCTTTATCAGATATAAAAAGTGTTATCCTGGAATATTGTATCTGAAAATTTATGCCATTAAAAGTTTCTTGGTCTGTATTTAATACATATATTCCTAGTGCTGTATTTTCTTGTTTTGCCACCTACAATTTTTGGTTATCACATTCCCATTCTTATATGTCTCAATTAGAGCAAAAATCTGATCTGCACGTGCCTTCCCTAGCATAAAACCATAACGGTCTTCCTAAATTTTGCCTCATGTCATCTCTTATATCCTTTCAGTTCCAGTTCTTGCAAAACATCTTCCCAGCCACACAAAAACTAATCTTCCTATAGGGTTTGCCTTTTTTCTCTCGTGATTTACCTTAGTAAAGAGGAAGAAAATTGGCATTCTTTCAAGACTCAGTCAGATATGTAATCTTTACACAATTAAAAAAGTCATACAACTACAGCCCTAAGCAAGCTACATTGCTTTTGCAATTTATACAAACTTATCATTTTTCCATTTTCTTGAAGCATTTCAAGTTTCCATTTCATCCATTTTTCTTCATACAAACATTTCCATATAAAATTCAAAAATACTCCCTCCACTCATCCTTCAGTTCAGTTTCCTTTCAAAACATCTTATCGCTTTTACTTTTAATTTCACTCATTTTAATACTTTTTCCTGTAGGACTCATACAGTCATCCTACCTCAATAGTTGTTTCTTTTATTTCTTTCTTGTATTTTCATGGCCATTTCATGGCTTTCATTCTGATATCTTCATTTCCTTCATCCTCACTTTCTTAGTTTCACAGTTATTATGTATAGCTATTATTTTCATTTCATTTGTTAATCTATGCCCTTTACCATGTACTCCTCCTTCATGTCACAATCTATATGTCATTGTTATCATTTGATTGCCCCACAGAGGTAGACCTCTGACACCCATTATGCTTTTGTAAATCAAGGCTTTCACACAACACTTTTTAATAAAATAGATGAGATGTAAACTGGTTTACTAGTCTTTGTAGTTTTAATGCCATGTGCAGTATTCCCAGTTAATGATAAGAATAATATTGATCATTTGGGACAGTATGAGATAAATATAACCAAAAATTAATTTTATCTCCAACACAGCCATACCATTTTATGCAAGGTAGCATTTTTAAACTGGAGATTTCCTTACAAGCCAACTTAACGTATAAAATAATGTATCTTTAATTGTTGTTATACACTAAAACAGTTCAGGGATGGTTACAGAATAGAATAGAAAGAATAGAATAGAATAGAATAGAATAGAATAGAATAGAATAGAATAGAATAGAATAGAATAGAATAGAATAGAAGCTGGAACGAATTTTGTTTTTAGATTTCCTTACAAGCCAACTTAACATATAAAATAAAGTATATTTAATTGTTGTTATATACTAAAACAGTTTAGGGATGGTTACAGTATAGAATATAGAATAAAATAGAAGCTTGAACAAGTTTTGTTTTTCGTTTATTTTGCTTTTAGTCACATTACAATTGTTCACTATTTGAATGCTCTTAGAATGCATTCTAATATAAATATGTAATGTACATAGAATGTAAAGCTATTGACATTAAAGTATTTTCTTCAACCTTAATCACTCTTCCTAATGACAGGTTTCAGATGCCAAAGGGAAGCTGAGGGAAGTAAGAGACTTCTGGGCTCTTCTCCCAACAACACTTTGCAATGAAAAAATATCATCTGGTTCTGTAAATGAGGATAGGTGCTGGAATGGAATGACCAAAGGCAGGTAAGGTTAATCAGCTGTGAAATAATGAGGCCCATTTACTATCCCATTTATGCTTCAAAACATTTTGGCTATGCATAGCAAATAAATATTTGAAATTTCCTTTTGTATTATAGTATTGTATATGAAATGTATTGATACACAACAATCAAAAGTTTTTTTTTTAAAAATCATCTTTTTAAAGATAAAAAATACATTAAAACAGTGCATAAATTTCTAAATAGAAACATTTCTTGAAAATATTTGACAATTTTTGGAAAATTGTTAATGAAAAAAATAAGGTGTGTCACCTTTTCACATAAATTATAGGGTATGATATAGTCACCAGCAAGTATTGACTTTTCTTTAGTTCCAACCAAACAGCCCTTGGGGATTGTTGGGACATATAAGAGGGGCATCAGAAATGACTTACAAATGCAGGTAAGTTGACACAGAGAAGGAACTCCTCAAATAACCACATCAAAAACTATTCAGTGTTTTACCGATTATCAGACACAATGGTACTAAGCCAAGCCACATTTGGAAACTCAGACTATCATCTACCATTTTTATGAAGTTTTAGAGCTTGGAAAAGTGAAATGCTTTTACAGAGGTGGATAGGAAAGAAGGCAAATGAGATGAGACAATAATTAATTATCCCATCTTTATTTAGACAAGATCTATGCAAGCAGGTGAAGCTCAAAAGAGAAGGTTGATCTAAAAAGGCTTAGGCAGCTATACACAACATTCACTGATATAATACATCCATTTCCCTAGGTCAGTGGTTCTCAACCTTTTCTTCACCATGGACCATTAGATCATAACATTTCTTCATGCCTTTGTGGATATCTGTGATGATATCATGGCCTCCCAGGGGTCCACTAACCACAGGTGGAGAACCAGTGATCTCGGGTCACTGCAACTGCCCTTGAGAGTCTTCTAGGAAGGCTGCTATCTTCTGTTTAAACACTGAAATAAATTTGGCATTTATCAGAAGAGGAAACCCAGTTATCAGCTTATCAGAACAGTGGAGACTTGTAACCTCTCTCAGATTTCATATACCCTAAAAAACTGATTCACTTTCAGAACTCAGGCTTACTTTGAGGCCCACTTCCTCCTCCAGGGACAAGTTTTCCCTAGGTTCCAATATTTCCACTACATTCCTGGGCTGAAACCAAAAAAACATGAAGCAGAAGTTCATAATTCATGTCCAAAGAATCATTGATTCATGAAATACAAAGATGAGATAGTGACTAAAACAATAACTTTTCATTTTCTCCTGTTCTTATTTTTAATTCTATCTCTTTTATTTTAACCACTTTCCCATGGCAACTAGCTAGTAGATAGCAATAAGGAAAAAATGGGAAATCTATTTTAAAAGAGTGAGTTAGGCTCTCACCCACCCAGTGAGTCTGGTTGGATTTCCATGAAGTCCACTTCTCCAGATTTAGCTTTCAGTATGAACATATACATACTCTTTACAGATACCTTCCAGATGTGATGGGAGATGGTCTAGCCAATCAGATCAATAACCCAGAGGTTGAGGTCGACATCACCAAACCGGACATGACTATTCGCCAGCAAATCATGCAGTTGAAGATTATGACAAATCGATTGCGCAATGCATACAATGGAAATGATGTGGATTTCCAGGATACAAGTAGGTACAAGCTGAGAAAGTGGGACTATTCATAACAGTTCATGCTTAGTAAGCAAAAGAGAAGTTCATACACAATTGTGATACATAGTGTTCAGAACCATGGAAAGTTATCCCTCTGTTAATTTTTAAGGCTGGATTTTTAATCTGGAAGAAGGCATTGTTCAAGTGTCAAAAGCATTAATGTTTACTGATAATCAAAATGCATTTCTTCTTGTCAAGTATCCCCCAAAATACATGTATCCACAATTCTCATACACTAATCAGTTAATCGAGGGAGGGAGGGAGTGACAGTTAAGGTATTGTAAAATGGATAATGAAAGTAGAGTGAGTCATCCAGATTAATATATGAAATAAATTCTTCCCCAAGTGGAGCCCCTATAGCATAAGAATTCTTATAATTTCAACAGAAGAGAATTTAGGTAACTCAGGCTGAACTTGGAACCCCTCAATGTTCTCCAAGCTTGTTTGTTTGCTTGCAGATATTTCATTATCCAACTACATAATATCAGTCAGGTTATGAATCATCTGCAAGCAAACAACCAAACTTGGAGACATCAAGGACTCCAAAATTGTGAGGTATGAAAGATCAGGTCCACACATGAAGGTTCCATTAAATTGATTTATTGCTGAAGCCTATGCACAGGAATCTTCTGAACTAATGGTCAACATCCGGTTAGAATTAGATAGAGGCCAGCAGCATTCAAGGGGAAGGGGAGTTGGATTTAGTTAGCTTGAGGCTATCTAATGATTCTAGACTGATCTCCCTTTTCATTTCACCCCAGGTTCTGTCATTCTTTCTCCTATATTAATTCTTATAATTAACTTAAGAATATTTCTTAAATTTAATATTCCTATAGCAAGATTAATCTGAAATTTGTCTGAATCTAATTCTTTACTTTAATTCAAGATTCTCAAGCACTTTGGTAGATCTGAAGCTTGAAGAATATATCTTAGGCTATGTTTCAAATTGCTATATTGCAGGGTGGAGGCTTACCAAGAAGTTGTCATAATAGGCATAGTCACTCATGAAATACTCATTTCCCAGGCAAAATAATTAGATTACTCCCCACCCTTTCCTGTGTTTTCCATCATGTTCTCTGCCATTCAGTTCTCCATTTGGTTCTTGGGGAGATTAGCATACTTCCAAGGATATGTACTGAGATGCAGTTTTTACCATTATAGCCACCCACTATTGTTAAAATTCTATGACTAGCCAGGGAATCAATCTAGGACCCATTAACATTTTGAAAAAGGAAGATTATCCCGAAGGTGAATCTAATTCTGCCTTCCTCCATTCTGCATGACAGACAGATTAACCTCTATAAAAAAGATATTGGCTACAATTCAGTCTTTTGAAGAAGTACCATACTAATTTGAATTTTGCCTTGGCCAGGTGATGACAACAGTGGTTCTGGAAGTGGTGATACCTGCCTGGATGAAGTCTGTGGCAAAAGACTGTCCAAAAATTCTAGCACCCGGCCACCAGAAATACATCCCATGCCTAAACAGTCAGGACAAGGCATTGGTGGAAATAACAGCAATGTACTTTTGCCATCATACTTCCTTTTATTACTTTCTTGCGCTGCTATAGCAGCCCAGTACCTGTGGCGGTAACTTGTTTGAGCAACTGCAAAAGAAACTATAGTGGCTAAGTCTTAACTTTGCCAAAATGGTGGACATATTTAATTCAACTTGATTCAACTTGGCAAAAATGAGAGACACAAAAATTCTTGATGGTTTGTGATAATCTGGCAGTGCTAGAGTTGGTTATTTTTCCTTTTCTTCCTTCCTTCCTTCCTTTCTTTCAAATATTGGGCCTTTCCTTCTGTCCTTCATTTTAAAAAGCCTTTAATTTGCCAAAAACGAGATACCTAGGGTCTATGACAGATCTGACAGGTAGGTTTAATGACCAGAAGAAATAACCCCCACCTCCAAGGCAACACCATTTTCATTGACTGGAATAAAAGATATGCAGTATCTCATATTTTTATTTAACTGTGGCATCATATTTGGTTCAGAACAATATATCTTTTTAATTTATACATTTTCAGACTGCTCTAAAAAAGTTTCAGCTCATAATTTTCCATTCACCAAAGGGAAAAGAGTCTTTCCTTTGCAGAGATGTGATAGTATTATTTTGTACGATCACAATTAACATCTCAATTAACAAACGAATTCTTTATCCCAGAGTTTGGAATGAAGGTCCTTAATTTTTTTTTAATTCTGCTAAAAGTAATCATTGCTACCATTATTCCCACATCCATGGGAATAGCAGTAAAAGATTTGTGTATTGCAGGATCCTTTGGAAATAGCTTTCAAATAATAATAATAATACAGAACAGTATACACAACACTGTGGTAAAGAAAGGCATGAGAGGATGTCATTCCCGAAAGCCTACTTTGAGTTACAGGAAGAAAAACTTCCTATTTAATAAGATGACAAGCATCAATATTTACCAGGGGAATAATGCAAAAAAAAAAAAAGTGATTTTCATGTGTGTGTATCATTACTTATCCTGTAATCAAAACTAGAATTTGCATGAATTGGTGAACTTAGGGCCAAGTTAGATACTGTCTAAATATATATCTAGAAATTTGTTTATCAAAATCTCTACTATCTGAAATTTTCTTGGAAACCTGCTCAGAATTATGTTGGTGGAAAGAGTAAGCAGACCAAAACTATCCATATTTTGGCTTAATTAATTTGGTGCCTATCAGAGAGAAGTCCAATCACAGATTTACGTGTGTGTGTGTGTATGTGTGTGTGTGTGTACAATTCTCTGCCTTGGGTCCTGAGATTTACTTCTAAGCATCTTTTTTTTCTGTTTTCCAAATTCTATCTAACCAACCCTACCATTTTGACTGAATACTCGGAAGACCTTGAAATGAATTAACTTTGTTAATTCACTTTAATTCATTTCATAAATTCTCTTTGAGAATCAAGTGATGTGAAAACATAACTTTTATTCAAAATATATAGGCTTCTCATAAATGCTGAAATATTTCTGCCTTAAAGCAAAAAACAACAACCTGAAAGTTGTGTTTCTTATGACAGCAGTCAGAGATAGAAACTATTATCAATTCTGAAACATTCCTAGTTACAAATAAGGTAACCATTTCTAGCATCTTAGCTAAATTCAATGAGATGAGACAGAGGGTAGAGACAAATACATTCAGTTGAAGGATTCTGGTTCTGCTTTGTTAATTATTGGGAAAAATTAGTTCCCTAATCATCCCATTCAGTACTGGAGGCTCACTGAGAATTGAAAACTTGATTAACAAACAGCAATGCCAGAAGGAATTCTTTGTAACAAAATACATCTAGTTTTGTACATATTGTTTAAATCCCTGTGAGTAAAACAGTACTCCCTTCCACTTTCATTACTGATTTAGTCTATTTAAAACGTTTTTTATTTTCAGTTACATTATTCTTTAACTGAATGTGTTCGTAAAGAGAATACATATGAGGCATGGAAATCAAATATCCTGCCTTCTTTGAACAAGCTTGAATGCAAGAAAAAGTAGAAAGTGCCACATTGAATTAGTGTTGTAAATGTATGTCTGTAAATACACAAAGAAATAAACTGCTATACATCATGCAGGGAAAAAATATTTGGCATTTCCTTCTCTGAATGAAAATCTGCCAACTTGCTGGAGAGCTGCAAACTCAAAACAGTTTGGAGCCTTTTCTAAGACTCAAACTATGTGTGATGTTAACAGTGTATTGTTTTTTAGAAACCTGAAGCCTCCCTGAATCATTTCTTTAAAAAAAAGGAATATTTAAAAAAAGAGGTGGAAAGTTGAAGGATTATTCATGCTTTAAAAATGATTTAGAAGTCTTTGTAATATGTGGGAATATGAACACACCACCTCTTTAAGATAGCTGCATCATTTTGGGGGGCTTTCCTATTAACTTGATAAAGCACAATTGTTTTAATTAGAGATACACATCAGCATTGCTTTAACAGAATAATTCATTAAAACAGCAAAAAGCATGAAAAAAAGACACTGCCACTTTGAAGAAGTGGTGCACATATTCCCGCACATTTTGAAGCATTTCTTTAAAATCATTGCTGAAGCATAATAAGGCCTAGAAAAGAGCGGAGTGGGGTACATCCTTCTTCACTAGCTGAAAGACCAAATGAAATTAAATTACGGCCAGCAACAAAAAGGAGTATCCTTTTTGCATATACTTTATGCTCTTCAATCTAGCATCAATTCTCTGCTTGATATAAAATTGGACAGCCTGATTTAAATGAGTCTTCCACCATTGCCCAACATTTGAACCCCAGTCTTCCGTCATAGAATAACAATTTTTTAAGGTTTATTTTGTTATGGCAGTACTACATTTTGGTATTAAATACATTTACACTACAAGGTGTAATCTGTTTCAAGTCCCTTGAAACAGAAATGAGTCATGAATGTATAACATATTTTTCATGTGCCATAATGTCTGTTTCAGAAAGAGAAAGCGGTCAACATAAGGTTTAAGATCATTGCTATTTATCCTTTCAATGACAAAAACCTGTTGTTTCTGGTGGGCTTGTTAAGGAGTTAAGATACACATATATCCAGACTACATCTTGGCTTTAAAAAAAAAGCAAAACAAGTGCAGTTCTGTCTGCAAAACGTAAGATTTATTTCACATTATTGACAAACTTGATCATTTATATATATATTTCTTTTGGTTACCAAGTTACTTGTAACTATCTTGCACTGTTGAATTATGTTCTTTGAATCCTTGTATAAATAAATAAATAAAAAGGCTGGAGACTTAAATAAGTATGAATACCATTTGGAACAGGATGATGTATTCTTTTGTTTTATATTTCCACAGTAATACTGCAGGTCGCCAACTGGCTTCATGAAAATCAGAGTGGGCATTGTTGTTCTTAGATGCGAAGTCTTGTCTAACCCATTGTGACCCCATGGACATTCCAGGCCTTCTTGTCCTCTACCATCTTCTGGAGTCCATTTAAGCTCACGCCTACTGCTTCAGTGACCCCATCCAGCCACCTCATTCTCTGTTGTCTCCTTCTTCTATCACCTTTCCCAGCATTAGGCTCTTCTCCAGTGAGTCCTTCCTTCTCATTAGGTGGCCAAAGTATTTAAGTTTCATCTTCAGGATCTGGCCTTCTAAAGAGCAGTTGGGCATTAGATCACTCATAATAGCATTGAAAAGTGTTTTGCCAGTGTGGTGAAATTCGAAAATAATCCCCAGCCAATCAACAGAACTATTCCATAGATGTCTATCATGTCGCAGAGAAATGGCATGAAGTTTATTGAGAAATAAGGCCAAGTAAAATTAAGAATTTAATACTATATACTGTTTTGGAATTGTAATGGAGAACTGGAGAGACAATGAAAATATTTAGAGGCAAGAACGGATCATTTGTTCTATGGATCTATTATATGTGATGCTCCTAGTTTCTGCAAATGATACCACTTGCTCTATGGAAAACAAACTTTTATTGCGATGAATCAAAAACTTTGCCAGTTACCTGTGATTGAACTGTGATTTTACCTTGAACAGATATCAAGCATTACTGAATAATGCACCTGCTGGAACAGATAGAGCTATGGAACACTCATTATGTATCAATAACTGAAAAGTAGCCATTGTTGAACCTATCTATGGAAATGAAAATCACCATTCTTTGGGAGGAAAGGACTGTTTGCCTGGGAATTCAGCCTGAATAGGCTTTCTTATCTCTTCAGTGACCTCTTTTCCTTCTCATCTCTGTCCAATTTTGTTCTCCCTATTTATTTTTCTCCACCCAATTACCACCTTTTTATTTCCTCCATCTCCATCCAGTTTTCTTTTACCTTTTACTGGTATGTATCCACCCAATTACCACCTTTTTATTTCCTCCATCTCCATCCAGTTTTCTTTTACCTTTTTTTTTTTTTGAAACAAATTTTTATTAATTTTAAAGATAAAACAACACATCATTAACCATTAAATACATAAACACATAAAACCTCTTAACATTGTAAATCCTTACAAGTCAAACAAAACATTATTTTTATACAGCATAATTCCAATTTATCCCATCTCCATATGGACACACAAATATCTTTCAACAAATTTCTCATTATTTCTCTTTACTCCTATTCAATTTCATTTCTCTTCCATATTTATCCATTTTATAGTCATCATATTCTTTTCTTTCTGGCTTGTTTAAATTATTCTCATCGAACATTCCTCCAAGGTTTTATTGATTCTTTTTTCCTTTTTTTTATAAAAAACAAATTTTGTTAGTTTTACCATAAACACAATACACAAACATACAAACACAAAACATAAACAAAACTAAAAGATCTTTTCTGAAGGTTGTCTGTTCCCGGGTTAAAACTCTTCACACAGACACAAATTCAAACATCATATTCAACCCATATCTCCTTCCATATCTTATTATCATTTTCTTTTTTATATATATATATAAAAACCATTTTTATCAGTTTTATAAAAACAATGCACAAAGAATCAAGGCATAGCAGCTTATAAATTCTTTTCTAAGAAAAAATAATAATAAAAGACCAATAAGGCATAACATTTCCAGATTATAATATCAATATTTCATATAATATTAACTTCATATCTTGTCCCTACTTCTCCTTTCCATCCAAATTATTTATTAATTAAAATTTTATTGCCTTTTATCAATATACAAAATCCAAAAAAAAAAAAAGCATATATATCCTTCCATATCTTATTACCATTTTCAACATTCTTTGTCTGTTCTATTTCCAATTATCCATTCATCTTTTTTTTTCTTTTACTATACTTCTCCTGTACACCAATTGGAGTAACATCTATAACTCATTACCCTAACTTAGAAATACTACATATAGCAATCTTTCTTGGGATTCTGTTTAAAAGATTCTAAAATTACATAATAAATTTTATATTCTAAATATACATATAAAAACACACTCTTATATACCCTCCAGAATCCCTCTTTTAATCTAAATTAAATTCACCCATTGTCTCTAAATAAACTTTTTTTCTTTAGGTCTTGCTTCCCCCCATTAAGGCTTCTCCTCCCCCCCCCTTTCTCTCTTGCTTATTCTTCTCCTTGCCCTTTCTACCCCTTTGCTTTTTCCCTTCGCTTTTCTTACTCCTTTTCCTTTGCTTTCTAACCTTGCCTCCATCTTTTCGCTCATTTTTCTCTCTTTTGGTTGTTTTTATAATTCTTAAAATCCCCTTTTTCTTATCCTTTTTCTCCTCCTCTCCGGAAGGGACCCATTGTTCATCAAAGATGGCTTCTTCTTCCTCTTCTTCCTTGTCCCAGTCCTTCTGCTGCGTAATCAACTTTTCAACAGAACATAACGCCATTTCTAAGAATTGAAACAAAGCGCCCAAAGTATCTTCTTTTTTATATTTTTGATATTCAATCTCTAGTTCATCCACAAACGATGCCATTATAAAAAGGGAAACTTTTTCCAAAACAACCACAAGTATTTTTAATCAAAGACAATCAAAAGCAATTAAAAAAAAAAAGTTCCAAAAGTTAATACTTTTCTTCCTTCTTCTCTTTCTCTTTCTGGATTAATTTTTAATCAAAGAGGTCCAATTACCATATATCTTCCTTTGGGATCCACAAAGACATTCTAGACAATCTCCTCCTTTTTCAGCTTCTGCTCCAATTTTTTTTTCTCCCTTCCCACTTGCAATGACAATTTTAAATAATCAGAAATCCATACCTCCAGCAAAGATTTTCCAATTTCTTAAATTTTTCAATGTCCAAAAAATCCCTTTGTCTCTTAGCTTCAACTTTCAAAGCAATCCACTTTCAATGTCTAATATATCCAAATATTTCTGCTATTTCCGTGGGGTGGGAGAGTAAAAAAAAAAAAAAGTTCCCTTTAACAGCTTCTCCGCCGCTTTTCGCTCTTCTTAGGGATACAATGTATCCTCCAGCAATTCAAGCAGCTCAATTCCAGGCAATTTAAAAGGTGTTACTTGACCCGGCTCAGACAGAACTTTCACTCTTCACACTTCCTCCAGCACAGTTCTTACCCGGTTGCTGGCTTCTTCGTGGCGGCCATTGCTGACCGCCGCTCCACCGCCTTGGGAAAAAGGGGTTTTCCCGGAGAAGAGGGGGGTCTGCGACACCCCCACCTCCCTATCCGACTCCCCTCTCTCTTCAGCTGTCCCTACAGGGCAGCCATATCCCCCTGACCCATCTGGATCGGGGGTACCTCGACGGCTAGCACAGCAGGAATCGCGAGCTGTCGCGAATTCCTGCTGCCCCGAAGCCACGCGAAACCGGAAGTCCCAGTTTTCTTTTACCTTTTTACTGGTATGTAGTCAATATGTGTATAGTAGCCTGTTGAGGGTGTGAATGTTGTTATACAGTTCTTTACCCATTAGATATTGCACATTCCTAAGACAATGCATAACTAAAAATTCTGTGTTACTCTCCATCAGTCAGAGCTCTATGACTGACAGCCATTGTTATTACTTCCATCTGTCATATTTCAGACAGTTCTCCATTATAATTCCAAAACTATATAGTATTAAATTAGCCAAAGAAGAGGAGTGGATAGATTAATGGGTGCTAATTTTAACTTCACAATTGGAACAGTGTGGCTTGAGTTGAATTATCCAAGCAATAATGGTAGAAATTCAGATAAAAAAGAGGAGTGGGCCTTATATATAGATGGAATGTCTTAGCTGGGGCCAGAAAATATTTTCTTGGGAGAAAAGAATTTATATCCAGCCACTTCCTTGTGTCCCTATCACAGCTATGAGAGATATAATGACAGCATATATTTTTCCAGCAGGGTAAGTTCTGCTAATATGATTAACTCTGAAACAAAAAAAAAACTGTTCCTACAACAAGTTTCCTGATGTGTCAAGAAAAGAAAATATTTTACTGCACTCGTAATTCCAAGAGCTTTATATCTAAACTGTTAGATTGTTAGATATGAAGTTTCTATGTATCTCATCTCAAGAATGCTGAATTGTACTACATATTTTTGAATGTTGGCTTCAGTACCCAAGGAGCTCATGGCTGGTATTATCACCAAAGATAATCTGTTTACATATTCAATAGCAATCTATGCCAACTATAGAATAAGTAACTCAAACTGTAAGTTCATTGATTGAGTTTAAATGCTGTTGATGTAAAGCTGACCAAATCAGAATTGACTGGGATCGAAATGATTGATTTCACATAATTATATGAACCTTTACCATATATATTTTTTTAATTGAACTGGGGCAGGTAGCTCCAGACTAGAGGTAATACATGTAATAGATCAAGCAGGTTGGTTTCTGTAGAGCCTGTCCAAGCTCACCCAAATATCAATACAAATACAAACAGCAATAATAATGAGACAGTTATTTAGGGAGCATGTAAGCATAGAATATGTTTGAAAACACCTACAATTCTCTAAGTTATGACAAATCCCAGAACAGAGTAAAAACTATCAAAGCACTGTTAAACTTCCAAAGTATTTATTTAGGTAGGTAATCATATGCTTATGTATACAGATATGTATACACAACTTAAAACCAGCCGTCAAAGTTACAATGGACCTCTCAGGGACCTTACAACCTGGATTCAAAGTTCTGATGATTCCCCCTAGTAACATGACCACACTTCAGGCACTCAGCAAGACAGTTGCATTCACTACCACTTGCAGTGTCCCATGATGACGTGACTGCATTTTATGACATTTTTGCAAAAAACAACAACCATTTACTTACAACTTTTAGTGAACTATGGATTTGTGCAATGATCACAGTGTAAACTTAACGACAGTTGCAAAAAAGGTCATAACATTGGATTGGTAGCGGGTGACCCAATGTATGATAATCATGAATTAGGACTGTGATGTGCAAGCTTCATCACAGGTAATTCAAGGACTACCTGCATATATTGGGGGATAACTGATAGATAAGAAAGACAGGGAGGAAGAAATGCCTGAAAGTGTTTCGACTTATTAAGTTCCAGGTTTACAGACATTTGATTGCTCTTCCTAGATACATTCCTAGCCCACCCACCACCTACTTTATTAAAGGAGTAAATATCATTAATTTAAAGAAACTCACTTCTAAGTAATTATACACATAAGTGCCTTGTTATATAAACATAAAATATTTTATTTATATTCACAACTAAAATAAGGAAACATGTTTTCGAAATGATTCAGTTGTGTAATATCTGAAATATATTACAGCAAAGGCATAACAATAGGATACTTCAATATTGTTAACACCATCAGTAGCCTTAAGCAAGACAACTGCTAGCATTTTTTCACTCTCAATTACAAGTACAAACACTGCTAAATTCTACTCCAATTTCCACTGACTGCAATAGGATCTGTAATTGAAAAGATCACTAGTAATGAGATGTTTCAGTACTAAGCCTAAGGGAATCGCCTATAACAACAATCACCTCATTCAATAATTTAAGTTTTCAAACTAAGCTTCAACTAAAATAAGATCTGTGCTGTTTTATTACTCGGAACAGAAACTTTTAATCATGAATTCTACCAGTTAAATGCTGCGAATTTCAGATTTCAAGGATGCAATTTTAAAAGTCACCACTCAGACTGAGAACTGGGTGCATTTAAGAGCTTGTGGAACAGCTTTCTTTGTTTCTGTCAACTGAACAGATAAAACAATTGTTTCAGTTCTCTAACTCATACGCATTTAAAATCAATAAAAAATTGATTCCCCCTTGTTTCTGAATTTCCTGGAAGCACAATAACAAAAAGATTCTTACATTTATGCTTATACTAGAATCATCAACTACTTGGCAAAAATCTTTATTGTGGAAACTAAGCAGCACATTGAGTTAAAACTATTATGAAGGTTAATGTTATCCATCAGCTGAGGAATTTGAAAGACCAGATGATGACAGAAATGTCTATATCATCAGAAGAGTCATTCTCTCTTCCCAAGTTAACATGTGGTAAACCAGATTCTTAAAAAAAAATCATATTTATTGAAAAGAACAGACTTTGGAAAAGTATGGGCATTTTACCACATCCGTAAATGAATACCAGGCATTTGTTTAAACTAGTTCCCCAAAATAACACAAAAATACACAATTTCTTAATTTGTGTCTTAAAAACAAGTGTCTTTTCTTTTCATTCTTATGCAGCATTTTGAACATCAAATTGACCAGTCCTGCATTATTAAAAGTAACATCTAAATGAAACTATAGTTTCCAGTGTAAGGGAGATCTGCTTGACTGCTAGCCTGCAGAGGAGTTCGTCGTCTTCTATCGTGTTTCCACTTTTCTATGTATTCTTTTTTTTGTCTGGCTGTTGCCTGTTTCTTTGCTTTCGTGTCCTTTGATTTTATGTATTGAACACTCACTTTTGTTTTAATGCTGGCTTTACGTTGTCTCACTGCCAGAAAGAACAGATAGACAATTAGCATTTTTCAAAGCAAATTATAATAGTTATTTGATTATATTTCTATGGACATATGCACCAAATTAAAAAAACTTACTCAGTGCACAATTAAGAAAAAATAAATCCTGCCTTCCTCTCATTGCACTGAAGATTACACAGCTGAGTTTCAATAATCTCAATTTATGATAAGCAATCAAAGCGCCTCCTGGTGATCACTATAACAGATACAGACTATCATTTTATTATGAAATGATTTGATCTCAAAACCGTGGAAGACAGGTTGATATAATGGTGAGTTAATCTTCAGCTGTCTTTTACCTGGTCCATCTGTCTTCAACAGCATTTCTCACCTCCTTCCACCACTTTCAACCTTCTCTTACCGAGGCATAGATATGTGTATGTACATTGCATTTATACCCCATATAGTCCTAATTGTCTCCTGGAAATTTCAGATCACCCCTTAATCAAAACCACTCCTCTGTTAAAAAGTCTATTGGAAAAAAAAATGGAAAACAAAAAGTTACCAAACATATTTCAAAATTTGGTCCAGTAGGAGAGCCCTCAATATAAAAAAAGCCTTTTCATTAAAAAAAAGCCTTGCTATTTTTTTGGAGAACAATAAGGCTAGGGAAGAAAAGGTAGGAAAGAAACACAATGCCCCCCCCCCCAAAAGCCACAATGCAGATGATATGTGCAAACAGAGCAGACAGTATGACACTGACAAGAGTTAACTTCTTTCATAATGTAATGGGAAGGCTGATGAATCTGAACAGCTGGCTAGTTTTGAAAAATACAGGCTAAATCTTCACCATCCCTTTGATAGTTTACTACTTAGCAGACTTTACTGCACCTATAAATATGTTCTACTTACGTTCATAATTTTCATGTCAGCTTACAATATACACTGAAGCATTTGGAAACATTTTAATTATTTGGAATATGGAATATCAAAATCTGATATAGCTTTGAAAGCAACAGTAATAATAAGCAGTACTAGAGTATTAGCTGAAACATCCTATGTATTCACAGTTTAAATGCAAAGTTTATAAAGGGATCAAAGAAGGATGGGATCTTTCCAGAAATAATATACTGGGATTTCATACCATTTCAATCAGAGAGAAAAAATGAAGGGGTAGCCTATGTAACAGTTGTAGAGCTTTTGAATTAAAAATACCAGTACATATATAGGCGAATATGGGTATAATCACTATGGAGGAAATAGAAAATATCTGTAAAAATAAAAGCTACATCTGAGTTTCAAAGGAGCTAACCGATGTCATCTCTGATCTTTGAGAAACCATGGACATAACACAGGACCAGAAAAGGACAAATGCTCTTATTTTCAAAAAGAGAGGGATAATTACTGACCAGTCAGCAAAACTTTAAAATGATTAAGCACTCAGTTGGTGAGCATTTAAAAGCAATATATTGACTAGCAAAAGGTATCACAGGTTTATTAAAAATAAATCACCACAAACCTACCTGATATTTACTTTTCTAATAAAGGGAACAGTTTGATTGACCACAGATTAGTGGTCAGTTAAATTACAGAAATAGTGAACATTGACTTCAAATGTTTGATGAAGCCTCTAATAAAGACCATGGCAGTATGGAGATGCTTGAACAACTATACCCCCCAAGTATGCATGACTGTGTCAGGACTAGAAGCTTGGGTGCAACACCACTAGACTTTGCTCTAGATCTTTTCCTGGTCAACATGTAGTACAGTAACTTTAGCTGATTTGGATGAATGATCCTGTTGAACGATTATCAAATTTGCAGATGACACAGGTGGAGGAGGAGAAGCTTCTTAAAAAACAGCATCAAGATCAAGACTCAGGAAGTTCTTGACAAATTGAACCTATACTCCTGAGCAGCCATATATGCAAAAATAATTGTGTCTTGGTGGGTCATATGGCAAACATGAACTAAAATGGTGATGCAGTTACAAAAAACCAAACACAATCCTAGACCTCATTAACAGAAATATGACAAGAAAATCCTTGTTCCTGTCTATTCAGAATTTATTATATTATAGCTATAAACTGTATCCTGCAAAGTATTTTAGGAAGAGCAATACTAAACTGGACATTGTCCAGAAAAATCACATGGCTGATATATCATATTCTGGAAGAAAAAGTGTATGAAGCACTGGGAAAAGATAGAGAAAAGATAAATGCAGGAAGATATTATAGCTATCTTTAGTTTATCTAAATGTCTTTGAAAACCTGGCATTTTCTTTAGGCCTTGATTTGGGCTGGATGGCAAATCTCTTATAGGATTCTATATAATAATCTGAATAATTTTTTTAGGGATGTACATCCTTTCCTTTTTTATCATTCTTATTATTGTTTTTGTGCTGTATAGTGGCCAGAGTTTTTATGGGTGGGTAGGTGGGTAAATAAATAAATGAATGAATGAATGAATGAGTGAGTGAATGAATGAATATTTCTGAGTTTCTCCAGAAGACAGGCCAAGAACCAATGTGTTTAAATTGCTACAAATAGATTTTAGTAGACTACTTTGCAAGATGGGGAACTACTTCACTGGAAATATCTAAACAATGGATATATGGCCATCTTTTCAATATGCTGCAGCAATGGCTTCTGAGCACGAAACTGGATGATTACCAAGATCTCTTTCAACCCTATATTCTAAGAATCTGCATGAAACAACATTACTATGTAAAACAAAACAAAACGAAATGAGATTAATGAAAGAGGCTAGTAATAGGAATTTACTTACCTTCCCAAACAGGTGGGGCTTCTTCAGACAAAGATGTACTCTCTTTTGTAACAATAAAATAAGTTGGAAAGACATTTCAGAATGCTCAATAGTATGAAATAAGGTTATGTATGCCTCAAAGAACCTGTATTTCTGTGTATGTCAAAATCCAATAATGTGATTTGTTTTTTATTAAATTAAGATACAAAAATTCTGATTCTCTTAAATACATTCCTAAAGTACAGAGCAATATTTTCAACATACATAACACAGTAATCTTAGACATTAGATTTTTATACATTAAAATATTTTCTGCAGTTACCTTGATCCATGTGCACATGAACAATTTAATGTCTTAAAACCCCTTAATTCCAATTGTATTCTTCAAAAGGAAAAGTTAAAATAAAATAGTCTTAAAAGAGATACACACCATTCTTTAGAAGTAAATATATGAACCAGTAGCTGACTCTTCCAGCAGCATCCTCGGGTGAGTGTCAAAAAAACAAAAGAAACAAGTACAACTTTTGCAGCATAGTAGAGCTTTATTCACGCTGCTACAACTGCCATCTCGGTTTTTTCAATGCTCTCTAGGATGTTACCTCATGTTTTTTTAAGTATTGTCCTCATGTGGGAAATCTATTTTTGTACATAAACATGAAGACAATATAGATATGATATACTGCTAACAGCGTTCATGTGTCCATGTTCTCAGGTTACCACATCACAGATTGCTGAAAAGTCCATACTTTAACATCAACAGACTTTAAAAATACATTTAATAGTAATTTAAATCATTTTGATCATATTCCATTAATATCGTTCAGGCATTCATATGATGAGATTTATGTCTTTATTGCCATTCTGAAGAAGCACCAGATAATACAGCTTCCAAGGTTTAGCTGATCTGAACTATGTAGCTCTCACTATACCAAACATGGTGAAAAAGATGAACCTCTATAAAAAAAAAAAAACTAAGTTCAATTACATGCCTCAGCATGACAATATTGACTGATCAGAGTCTTAGTTCCACAATTCTGTAAAGTGAAATTATCAGTACTGAAGGAGGTATAATACTGAAAGACATATTTAATTGTAATAAATGCTTCTAAGGAAAGAACTGCATAATCTCAATCTTCTCAATTTTTTGCTTTGTATTAACTGCTTTCACTTTACTTTCTTCTGATAAGAATGAGGTTGATGTTTGATTTTCAGACTCTTTTGATGCAAGCTTGATTCAATAGCTTTGTGAGCAAATAGATTTTATCACAATCTGGAAAATTTAACATTAACTTCAGTATTAAACAACTTTCTTCCATAAATGTGAAAACTTCAATAATATTGCAAATAGCACAATTTTATGTTTATCAGCCACTTCTTAGCAACTGGGGTGGGGGAAATTGGGGAACAAAGATCTAATAGAAAAAACCCTAATACAGAGGGATGTTCTAAACTCCCTTTTAAGGGACATATCAGTTTCCCACATTGTGGGTGATACAAAATTTAGGCTTGATGTGACAAAATTGCAGAAAACAAGTACAAAACTGATAGAAATATGAGTGTATACCACATGTTTTTTACATTTACTCAATTTGAATTCATTTAACACAAGCTTGGTTTGGTAGAACAAAATGATTTAAAACTGATATAAAACGTTGACCATAGTTGTGGTCAATTACATTGCATTACTAATAGGTTGCTCTATAGCAGGGATATCAAACTCAATTTTATTGAGGGCTGCATCAAGGTTATGTTTGACCTTGGGGGGGGCAGGGGGAGCAGGTGGTATGGCCATCTCAACATCACTCGAGACTCTGTTTTTGGCCACAACAGCCAAAAATGGAGCATGGGCAAGCCGCATGCGGCCTCACCAACCTTCATTTTTGCTGACAGAGGCACCATGGGGTGATTCTTTGCTGTTTCCAAGGTAGGCCCATGGGCCAAATCTAAGCACCGCACAGGCCGGATCCAACCCACACACCTTGAGTTTGACACCTCTGCCCTATAGCTTGAAGAGAAGTCAGTGAGCCACATTGTGTAGTAATGGGCAAACTACATTTCAGAGGGAAAATAGTACAATACTGGTACAAACTTTAACATAGATTTTACATAAATGAAGCAATACTGCTTTGGTAAAGGTTTCTTCTAAACTCCTATCTAAAATGTTGGTATTTTCTGGTCATGAGGGACAGATACAGATACAGATAATCAGAGTTGGAAGGAACTTTGTAGGTCATCTAATCCAACCCCCCTGCCCAAGTGGGAGATCCTACGCCATTTCTGACAAATGGCAGTCCAATCTCTTCTTGAAGGTCTCAACTGATGGCGCTCCCACAACTTCCGAGGGCAAGCTGTTCCATTGGTTGATTGTTCTCACTGTCAGAAAGTTTCTCCTTGTTTCCAGATGAAATCTCTCCTTGTTCAGTTTCCATCCATTATTCCTTGTCTGGCCTACAGGAGTTTTAGAAAATAGTTTGACCCCTTCCTCCCTGTGGCAGCCCCTCAAATATTGGAAGACCACTATCATGTCTCCCCTGGTCCTTCTCTTTACTAGACTAGCCAAGCCTAGTTCCTGCAACCGTTCGTTGTATGTTTTAGCCTCCAGTCCCCTAATCACCCTGGCTGCTCTTCTCTGTACTTTTTCTAGAGTCTCAACATCTTTTTTATAATGTGGTGACCAAAACTGGATGCAGTACTCTAGGTGTGGTCTTACTAAGGCTTTATAAAGTGGTATTAGTACTTCCTTTGAACTTGACTGTATCCCTCTGTTAATACAATTTAGGATTGCATTAGCTTTTTTGGCGACGGCTGCACACTGTTGGCTCATATTTAGCTGATTGTCTACTAAGACTCCAAGATCCCTCTCAGTTACTGCTATTGAGCCTGGTTTCACCCAGTCTATATGTGTACTTTTGGTTTTTCTTGCCTAAGTGTAGGACTTTACTTTTCTCTATATTGAATTTCATTTTATTACATATGGCCCAGTATTATACTCTGTCAAGAGCCATCTGGATCTTGAGCCTATCTTCTTGGGTGTTAGCTATTCCTGCCAGCTTAGTATCATCTGCAAATTTGATATGTTCTCCTTCTATTCCCTCATCTAAGTCATTAATGAAGATATTGAAAAGTACTGGGCCTAAGACAGAACCTTGTAGCACATAAAACATGGGCTTGGTAAAACAAAGCAGAACAAAACAGGTGCAAAGTTTTGGAACAGGCTGTGTATTGAAACCAAATTTGGAGTTTAGAGTTATCTGCTGCTTTTTTTATTAATACTAAAACATGGAATAATCAATAAAGTTTGAAGCTGAATTTTGTTGATTTGAAGAAGTAAAAAGGAAAGTTCTCCCATAGCACAATTCATTACAAGATGTTGTGAAAGCTAGTCATTTAGTTGGCTCCACAAAGGGACTATACATTTTTCTGGTGGCTTTATGCCTCTTTCAGAGTATGAAGATGATGAAATCCAGAGGATAAAACACTTGGAGGCAGACAACAGTATTATATTCATGTCCTGCTCATGTGCTTCCCAATAATACCTGATTGATCGCTGTGGAACTAATTCTTTGCTTTATCCAATATCCATTTTATACGCAGACATGAAATTTCCTTATTTCAGTTTCTGGAAGCTTGGAAAATGCTTTGCTTTCATTTATCCATCCAAATGAGATTTTGATACCGTATCCTACATGGAATCTTTTTTTAAAATCTTCCTTGATCATATCATTTTGAAAAATACATAATGTGCTGTAGGTTTTTAGATCAAATTCTAAATTTTAATATAAAAACCCCTTCTGGAAAACACATGATTGTCAAAATAAAATTAAAAAAAATCATGTACAGACTTGGCACACTTCGGTACTTGGCACCCACCTTATACAGAGCCCATATATTAATAAAATTCTTCTTACATGGGTCTCACCTTGCTTCTTTGTTTGAAGACTTCTCTTGCCTTTTAAAATCATTCTCCTAACAACCTTTTCCCATCTTTCCAATCCAGGTTTTCAATAAATCCTGATTTATATTTCAAATATTCAGTTTTTCCTGCAACTTTAATCTTATATGTTTGTACATTAAAGTGGTCAGGAAAGTAGCAATTTGTATATTATTTTTCTTGTTCACTCTAATTTGTTGTAAAGATGAGAGAAAGCATATTCAGCCCAATTAATGTAACCACATCAAATATTTTTCAAATAATTTGCTGCACATTATAAGCAGCAGTGTCCTTGTGTTCCAATATAGGGGTTTTTTTGACACTACAAAAATTAGCTGATTGCCAAGAACTGAAACAGATTTTAAACAGTACTTAATGTAAACAGATTATAAAATTAATTTATATTACACAATCTAAGATAAATAATCACAGGAAATCTAAAGGTGTATATATGATGCATGGTGAATTAAATCAGTATTAAATGTTTCTTAATATCAAAATATAATATTTATAAAGAAATTATCAGGGAATGAGAACTATCTATCCAAGAATGGCAGTCCTAAGTGCTACTTAAGAAGAGTAAATGTGGTATAAAAACATTTATGTCAGCATCTCAAACCACTACTTCAGGATTGTTTATATCTTCCCTATGATAGCACTCATGTGTGAACTTTAATGCCTGATTAGATCTAAGTAATATAATCATTACTTAGATCTAATTAATCAAATCTTAATTAATTCATCTCAATTTAATTTTTGATTAATTAGATCTGACAAGGTGGCTCAGTGGCTAAGACATTGAGCTTGTCGATCAACAAGGTCAGCAGTTCAAATCCCTAGCGCTGCATAATGGAGTGAGCTCCCATTACTTGTCACAGCTTCTGCCAACCTAGCACTTCGAAAGCATGTAAAAATGCAAGTAGAAAAATAGGAACCACTTTGATGAGAAGGTAACAGCGTTCCCTCCGCCTTTGGCATTTAGTCATGCCACCCACATGACCACAGAGACGTCTTCAGACAGCACTGGCTGTCAGCTTTGTAACGGAGATGAGCATCTTCCCTAGAGTTGGAAACAACTAGCACAGATGCGTGAGAGGGACCTTTACCTTTACCTTAATATAATTATTTTTTTTAATATAGTATGTAATTCTACAGATGGTTCCCGGTAGGGCAGTGAAATGGACCACCCATAGCTTTAAAAGCTACACTTAGTTGAATATTGTTGGTATACACATCTTAATTTATTTAAAACAAAAAAGAGGGTAAAAAGGAGATCTGTGTATGCTAACTGAAATCCAAAAGACATTGAATGTTAGCCACAAAACGTTAGGTGAAATAAAAACAGGAAAGAAGATGTGGGCAACTAAGTTCCTAAAAATACATATAACGTGCAGGAAAGGAATTAGGTTCAAATGATGTGCACTGTGAAGTTATTATCCATTTGTCTTATATAATCTAGCTCCATTCCAAATTCTGCCTATGTTACCATCTTCCTATTAAGGACAGTTATCCATCTGAAATGAAGCCCAGGGAAGAATAAATGCTTCCAAATTAAGGATTTAATTAGCCATAGTCTCATTTTTAAAAGAAATCTTCTATACAGTACTGCAAATAATAGCCACCAAACTTTGAATCATCAAGCTAAGCACTCAGACCTGAACTAGAATACTATAGGAAGAACAGTAGAACTACAATAGTCAGTGATGAAAGAAATCAAAGTGTATCACACTGGTCCAGAATGCAGTGGCCTGTGCAGTGTTGAACACATCTAGATTCATCCATGTTATACCTCTGTTGTACAAGTTGTACTGGCTCACTTCCTTTAGGTGCCAATTCATGGTAGTAGTTATTACCTTTAAGCCTACATGGCACAGAACCAGGTAATTTGCGGGACCATCTCTTCCTAAGGACCCCTGTCTTCCCCCTCATACCCAATACGATAGGCACACTCCTGGTCCCTCCTTTAAATGCTACCATCTTATGGGACCTAGGAAATGTTTCTTCTGTCCTCCAAAGATCAAGCAGGCCCCTATCCTTTTGATCTTCCAAAAAGCACTTAAGACCTGGTGGTTTTCCCTAGTATTGAAGTGAGGTTGAAACTGATAAACCTGTTGAGAGCTGCATGGGAAAGTTTAGCTGTAGTGCCAGGTCTTTCTTGTTTGTTTGTTTGTTTTAATGCTTTTCTTTTACTGTTGATATGTGTGTGTGTGTGTATGTGTTTTCTTAAGTTTTCGCGGGTACTTACATGTATGGTATTCAGCTGGAAGTGTGAACAGACGCGTACCTAACATGAAGAATGACACCAGACCCACACCCCTGAGAGCCACACAAGATGCCACCACCACACTTCCACGTAGAAAGCAGACTCACACCCACACAGAGGATGAAACATGACCACGGACCAGAAGCCGGACAGGAGCTGCATCACTACCCACTTCAAACCCCTCTGAGCTATACATGAAGCGAACTGACCTCAACCATGAAGATGCAGCACGACCACGAACTCGAAGCCAAACAGCAAGATCACAGCTCACCAGCTCAAACCCTCCAGCAACTAAGACTAACCTGAGCACAATCAAGCCCCCACCTGAACAGAACACGCCTCCAGCCAATCAGAACACAGCCAACCCCCCAACCAATCAGAACACAGCCAAATACCCAACCAATGAGAACACACCCCCACCCAATCAGAACACAGCCAAGACCCCACCCAATCAAGTCATACCCCCACTAGCAGTTAAAAGGAAGAAGCAGCTGCAAGCTCACATCACTCTGAGAAGCACAGAGCTGAAGACCAAGCCTGAAGATGATGAATGAGACTTCATCGAAACGTTGCCTAGATACTTCCAATCTTATGCGGGAGAAAACCCGAATAACCAAAGATCCACATACAAATACCCGCGAGAACCTCAGAAAACAAATATATATATATATATATATATATATATATATATATATATATATATATATATATATATATATACATATATATATACATATATATATACATATATATATATATATATATATATATATATATATATATATACACACACACACACACACACACACAGAAGCCTCATGATGGCAGATGAGATTCTGCTGAAACGTTGCTACAACTTTAAAAGCACCACTACTATGACGTGGGAAAATACCCGAACAAAGCTGAATGCCATACATGTAAGCATCCGCGAAAACTTAAGAAAATATATATATATATATTATATATATGTATGTATGTATGGCATTCAGCTTTTAGATAGATAGATAGATAGATAGATAGATAGATAGATAGATAGATAGATAGATAGATAGATATTAGAAGCAGAACACAGCAAACTCCAAGACCAATAAACACAGACCAAGACTCTCAACCCATCAGGATGAAGAAAAAACCATTCTGGCACAGCAATAGGCTGCCCCAAATTTAAATCTGAAACCATTGTAAAAGTCTAACTCACAGAAGAACACTACACAGAAGCCTGATGATGGCAGATGAGATTCTGCTGAAATGTTGCTACAACTTTAAAAGCACCACTACTATGACATGGGAAAATACCCGAACAAAGCATATATATATATATATATTGCTTTATTGTGAGATGCCCAAATTCTGGTTTAAGAAAACATGTATACATGTTTTAAATAAATTAAGTAAATAAATAAATTTTACTGCAGATTTTATGTATATTGTTCAAGTTACTGTTTCAATTTAACTTTGGTTTAACTGAGTTGTTTTCACAAAGATAAATTTTCATAAAGATAAGTAACTGTTCACATTTACAGATACCAATTAAATTAAACAAAATTACTTACATTTTTAAGGACACATTGTTTCTTTCTAGAATAAATTAATTGCAACGTTTTTGCATCCTACCTCAGTCTCGCTTTGTTCTGCATGCCATCAGCCCCACCTACCTGTTTGTAAACACTCTCGCTTATGCCGTTCATTCCAAGCCTTGACCTTGCAGGACTTGCTGCAAGTGAAGATCTCAAAACAATGTTGACAAGGTGCAAGGGTCACACCAACAGATCGTCCACACTGATAGCAGTATTTAAAGAAGAGCAATCTGTTTTTAAAAAATGTGGTTACAAGAAAGATCAGGGATGTAACATGTAAACTTTTTGGAATACACACAAAACAAAGAAATTTGCTCAAATATTAAAAAGTTGGAATATATATGATTCTGTACATCAACACTTGTTTCCTTATGTTGTGATTCTAAAATTATTCCAATAATTTCCGATCATATACCCGTGCTGTCTCTTAAACTTCTAATTAACCTCCCCCAAATTAAGATCCCCCAAATTAATATCTTATGGGTTTGTCAATATACACAGTCAAAAAGAAACTTTTACCAGTGCTTATTTTCTTAATATTTTTCAACTAATCAATTTTACATCACACTCATAAGAAATCTGAACATTGAATTTAAAGTTTGTTTACAGAGATTGGAGGAATGCACAATAAACCACTTTTGCACTTTATGTCAATGTGTATGTATGTATATATGCTTGCACTGGCATGAAGCCGAAAGCACCAGCCTGAGGATGGTGAGTAGGACCTTGCCGAAAAGTTGCCAAGATACTCTTAATCTTACACGGGAAAAGACCCGAACACACCTAGACCTCAGCTTTGTTCGGGTATTTTCCCACATCATTGCAATTGTGCTTTTAAAGTTGTAGCAACTTTTCGGCAGAATCTCACCTGCCATCATCAGGCTTCTGTATAGTGTTCGTCTGTGAGTCAGACTTTTACAGTGGTTTCAGATTTAAATTTGGGGCAGCCTATTGCTGTGCCAGAATGGTTTTTTCTTCATCCTGATTGGTTGAGAGTCTTGGTCTGTGTTTATTGGACTTGGAGTTTGCTGTGTTCTGCTTCTAATATCTTCTGTCTGTTTTTTTGGCTCTTTTTGTATCTTGACTGGCTGGCAACATTGTGTTACTTTATTGGAGGCCTTTAGTGCAGCTTGGCTTCAAGTAAATGGACGGCTATCATTAGTTAGGAAGCTGGGTTTCATCTGGGTGCCTGGTTGGGGTGTGTTTGAGCTGGAGGTATCAGGGGGGATCTGTTTGTGCCCAGGTGTTTGCCTGGCTTGTGGTGTGGAGATTTTTTTGTTTGTGAGTGCAGGCTTCCAAATGATTGACAGCCTGGTGGAATCATCTCTTCTGTTCATGCTTTCTGGTCTTTTTTCAATCTCTATGGCTTCTCCGATGATTCTGTGGCTGGGATTTTCTATAGTGGCTAGGGTTTTGGTGCCATTGAAGTTGATGCTATGACCTGTGGCTTCCATGTATTGGACTAGTGAGGAAGTGTGTTCCAGCTTTTTGACTGCGTTTTTGTGTTCATCTAGGCGGGTGCTTATTCTTCTATTGGTCTGTCCAATGTATGTGGCCAGGAATCATGCACAGCGGACTTCGTATATGCCTTGGTTTTCCAGTTCAATTTTGTCTTTGGGGTTTTGAGGATGGCTGCTATTTTTCTGTCTGTTTTGAAGGCAGTCTTGATGTGGTGTCTGTATAGTATCTTACTAATTTTGTCTGTAGTGCCTCTTATGTAGGGCAGGACAGCTGTTCCATGGGTTTGTTCATCTTCTGGGTCTCTATTATGTCTCAGTGTGTTTTTGTGGATCAAGTTGGTGATTTTGCTTTTGTGGAAGCGGTTGGCTGTCAATATTTTAGTCAGCGTGCATAGTTCAGTCTTAATGTGTGTCTTGTCTGCCAGGCGTTTGGTTCTAGTAATTAGTGATTTAGCCATGGAGTTTATCTGTGCTGGGTGGTGGTGGGATTGGGCGTTGAGGTAGCGGTTGGTGTGTGTTTTCTTCTGGTATATGGTGTGTCCTAGTGTGCCATCTGTTTATTGTAGATTAGTACATCTAGGAATGGTAGTTGTTTGTTTGTTTGTGTTTCCATGATGAATTTGATTTTGGGGTGTGCGCTGTTCAGGTGTGTTAGGAAATTGTTTAGGTTTTCTTGTCCATGGTGCCAAATCATGAATGTGTCATCGATATATCTTAACCATAGTTTGGATTTGTGTTCTGATTGGGTGGGGGGGTGTTCTCATTGGTTGGAGGTTTGGCTGTGTTCTGATTGGTTGGAGGGTTGGCTGTGTTCTGATTGGCTGGAGGCGTGTTCTGTTCAGGTGGGGGCTTGGTTGTGCCCCAGTTAGTCTTAGTTGCTGGGGGATTTGAGCTGGTGAGCTGTGATCTTGCTCTTTGGCTTCGAGTTCGTGGTCGTGCTGCATCTTCATGGTGGCGGTCAGTTCGCTTCATGTATGGCTCAGAGGGGTTTGAAGTGGGTAGTGATGCAGCTGCAGTGCGGCTTCTGGTCCGTGGTCGTGTTTCATCTTCTGTGTGGGTGTGAGTCTGCTTTCTACGTGGAAGTGTGGTGGTGGCATCTTGTGTGGCTCTCAGGGGTGTGGGTCTGGTGTCATTCTTCATGTTAGGTACTCGTCTGTTTATGAGGGCGGGTTTCCAAATGGCTGGTAGGCGGGAGGTATCATCTCGTTTATTCATGCTGTGTGGGCGTTTTTCTATCTCTATGGCTTCTCTGATTATTCTGCTGCTGAGAACACACCCCCACTCAATCAGAACACAACCAAGCCCCCACCCAGTCAAGTCACACACACCCCACTATCAGTTAAAAGGAAGAAGCAGCTGCAAGCTCACATCACTCTGAGAAGCACAGAGCTGAAGACCAAGCCTGAAGATGATGAATGAGACTTCATCGAAACGTTGCCTAGATACTTTCAATTTTATGCGGGAGAAAACCCAAATAACCAAAGATCCACACACACACACACATATATATATATATATATATATATATATATATATATATATGTGTGTGTGTGTGTGTGTGTGTGTGTGTGTGTGTGTGTGTGTTTTCTTAAGTTTTCGCGGGTACCCACATGTCTGGCATTCAGCTTAGTTCGGGTATTTTCCCACGTCATAGTAGTTGTGCTTTTAAAGTTGTAGAAATGTTTCAGCAGAATCTCATCTGCCATCATCAGGCTTCTGTATATATATATAAAAATGAAGAAACTAAAGAAATTAGAACATGACAAGAAAGCCCCCAACAATTCACAAGAACATCTGAAACAAAGGAGGATTTCCAGTCTGCAGTGCTTCAGAGCAGGCAAGAATCCGCGATTGTGCGCGGTTTCTGCCTGTGTTCACTGCCCGAGTGCCCCGAGCCATTTGGCTTCGGGGCTAAGCCACCTCCGTAGAAGGTGGTGAAGACAGGGGGGTCTGGCAGGGTCATGGGATATCGCACCTCTCTTCCCTAGCCAGCTAAACCCCCTTTTCCAAAGGCAGCTGAGCGGCGGTCAGCAATGGCTGCCACATAGAAGAGCTCAGACGGAAAAAGAAAGTGCAGGAGGAGCTGTGAAGAAATGAAAGTGATCTTTGCTGACCAGGACAAAGTAACAGTGAAAGTACCCTGGAATTTAAAATTTACTAAAGAAGCATCGTTTCCAGAATGTATCAAGCGGCGAATGGAAATTAAAGGAAAAGTTTTTTTTTCTTTTCACTCTCCTTCCAAACGTGACAGCGATAGAACTTTAAGAGAAATTGGAAAACCCGCATTGGAGGTATGGATTTCTGAACATTTAAAGGAAAATCTTTTGGCTGTAAGTGGGAAGGGAGAGGGAAAAAAATTGGAGCAGAATTTGAAAACAAGGAGGAGACTGCCTAGAATTTTAAAGAGCCATTGAGTATTAATAAGACTTCTAAAAGATATATCTTAATTGGAACTTTTTGATCAAACAGCAACCCCAGAAAGAGAAATGGAAGAAAGAAAAAAGTATTAAAAGAAATAGCTTGTTTGGATTGTTTGGTGATTTTGGAACTTTTGAGAAGTATCTTTGATTAAAAGCACTTAGGTGGTTGTTTGGAAAAACTTTTTCTCTTTACAATGGCATCACTTGTGGATGGATTGAAACTTGTATACCAAAAATATGAAAAGGAAAAGCAAGACGGGAAGGATTCTCTTGGCACTCTTTTTCAATTTTTAGAAATGGCAGTTTGTACTTATGTAAAGCTGAATGTGCAACAGGATGACTGGGACACTGATAAACCAGTGACTTTGTTTGGGGAAGGAAAGGAGAAAGAGAAAAAGGGAAAAAAGACTTTAAGACTTGGAAAAACAACCAAAAAAGAGAAGAATAAGGTGAAAAGGGGATATTATGTTTGAAAACAACAGAAAGGAGGAAAGCAGAATAAAAGGGAGGTGGAGAGACAAGGGGGTAAAGAGGACAAGGAGAAGAATAAGCAAGGGAGAAAGGAAGGGACGAGAAGCCTTAATGGTAGGGAGAAAGATGCAAAGAAACAAAAGACTTTTAGAGATAATGAGTAAACTTTATTGAAAAAGGGATTCTGGAAAGGTATATAAGATTGTTTTTTTACATTTGTACTTAGAAATAATCTTAGAAAATTGGAAAAAATATGTAATTTAAAATGTAATAAAATATTTAGCATAATTTAGTGAAATTTTTGTCAAGAAAAGGGGAATACTTTAATGAAACAATGATTTAAGATATGTGATGGGGGGGGGGGGAAATAATTATGGAAAGTATAAGTGTTCCCATAAAGGCATGATATTTAACTGAAATGGGTAACATGTTTAAGATATAAATGATTGTTAATACTAATGATTAGACTATGTTAGCCTCGTGAAATTTTTTGTGAAATGAGAGATTTGAAGTTGGAGAAGGGGAACATTTTAATGAAATAATGATTTATAATATGTGATGTGGGGGGGAATAATTATGGAGAGTAGATGCTGCCATAAAAGTATGTGATTTAATTGAAAAGTAATGTGCTAAGTGTTTAAGATATAAATGAATATTAATATTAATGAATAGATTTGTATTGGTATTGATAATATTGTATAATTTTAGAATGTACCAAACAGAATCCCAATGTAAGCTATGTATTTTATATTAAGTATTATAAATGTAGAGGAAAGAGATAAAGGCGTCATACTCCAATTAGTGTACAGGAGAAGTTTTTTTCAAAGAAGAAAGATAAATGGATAGCTGGAAATAGAACAGACAAAGAATAATAAATATTATGATTCGAATTGAGATGAGATAAATAAAATAAAATTAAGAAAATTTAAAAGAGAGGAGAAGCTATATAGAAAACTGAAAGTGCTAATAAGATATGGAATGGCATACAAAGTGAATATGAATTTGAATTTGTGTCTGTATGAAGAGTTTTAACCCAGAACTAAGCAACTTTCAGAAAAGAGGTTTTTTATGTTTCTGTGTTTTTGTGTGTTTATGCTTTGTATGTCTTTAAAATTAATAAAATTTGTTCAAAAAAAAAAAAAGAACACCTGAAACAATTAGTATATAACGTTTCCAACAGAGAACTCACCAAAACAGAAACAGATGTCCTAACCAAGGGATTCAATTATGCTGTAGCACCCCAAAAAATCCCCACAGAATCCATCATATGTGCAGTAGAATCCAGCCTAACTAAATTAAATACAGATGAGGCTTCAAACCCATAAACATGGACCCAATCACATATCTGGAAAAAAATAACCAAGAAGAAAATCATAACCAGCAACATGAGCAAAGAGATGCAACAGATGATCATCCCAAGAGAAAAATCTTCCAGATGCCCCAAACTATACAGCCTCCCAAAAATACACAAAGAAGGCATACCCCTCAGACCCATAGTCAGTTCCAGAGGAGCACCGCTACACAACCTAGCCAAATACCTAGCAAAGCAGCTACAGCCCCATGCTAAAGCAGCAGCTTCACATGTACAAAACTCATACCACCTCTTGGAAATGATCAAAGATCTACATGTGGAACAAAAAGATCTGCTTGTAACTTTCGACATGGTTTCACTATTCACTCAAGTCCCAATAAAAAAAACTCTCGAAATCATCAAAAATAAATACCAACCACCCAAACACCTCAAGGAACTAGCAGAACACTGCTTAATCAACACATATTTCATATACAAAAGACAAAGATACAAGTAAATTGAAGGAGCCCCTATAGGATCACCAATGTCACCCGTCACTGCAAACTTGTTCATGGAAAAATTCAAATCCAGTGCCCTAGCCAATGCCACACACAAACCCAGACTATGGTTAAGATACATCTATGACACATTTGTTATTTGGCCCCATGAAAAAGAAAACCTAAACAATTTCCTAACACACCTAAATAGCACATACCCAAAAATCAAATGCACCATGGAAATGGAAACAAACCAACAACTACCATTCCTAGATTTACTTATCTACAGAAAAAACACATGGCACACTAGGACACACCATATACCAGAAGAAAACACACACCAACCGCTATCTCAATGCCCAATCCCACCACCACCCAGCACAGATAAACTCCGTGGCCAAAACAGTAATTGCTGGAACCAAACAGCTGGCAGACAAAATGCACATAAAGACTGAACTATGCACCCTGACTAAAGTACTGACAGCCAACGGCTTCCACAAAAACAAAATCACAGGCCTGATACACAAAAACACACTTAGACATAATGGAGACCTAGAAAATGAACAGACCTATGGAACAGCTGTCCTGCCCTACATAAGAGGTACTACAGAAAAAATCAGTAAGATACTACACAGGCATCACATCAAGACTGCCTTCAAAACAGACAGAAAAATAGCAGCCATCCTAAGAAGCCCCAAAGATAAAATTGACCTGGAAAACCAAGACATATATGAAGTCCCTGCACATCATGCCCGGCCACATACATTGGACAGACCAATAGAAGAATAAGCACTCACCTGGATGAACACAAAAATGCAGTCAAAAAGCTGGAGCACACTTCCTCACTAGTCCAACACATGAAAGCCACAGGTTATAGCATCGACTTCAATGGCACCAAAACCCTAGCCACTATAGAAAACCCCAGCCACAGAATTATCAGAGAAGCTATAGAGATGAAAAAAGACCTGAAAGCATGAATAGAAGAGATGACTCCATCAGACTGTCAATTATCTGGAAGCCTGCACTCACAAACAAAAAAATCTCCACACCACAAGCCAAGCAAACACCTGAGCACAAACAGACCCCACCTGATACCTCCCATTCAAACACACCCCAACCAGGCACCGAGATGAAACCTAGCTTCCTATTAAATGATAGCCGTCCGTTTAGTTGAAGACAAGTTGCACTAAAAGCCTCCAATACAGGAAACACAATGTTGCCAGCCAATCAAGACAAAAAAATGCTACAAAACAGACAGAAGATATTAGAAACATCAATCAAGCAGAACACAGCAAACTCCAAGTCCAATAAATACAGACCAAGACTCCCAAACAATCAGGATGAAGAAAAAATCATTCTGGCACAGCAGTAGGCAAGCACCAAATTTAAAATAGAAACAGCTGTGAAAGCCTGACTCACAGACGAACACAATACACAAGCCTGATGATGGATGAGATTCTGCTGAAACATTGCTACAACTTTAAAAGCATAACTATAATGATGTGGGAAAATACCCGAACAAAACTGAATGCCATACATACATATTTAGATAGATAGATAGATAGATAGATAGATAGATAGATAGATAGATAGATAGATAGATAGATAGATAGATATACTTACACACACATACACAAATGAATACAGATACAGTATATATAAATATACTATAAGCAACACACAGCAACAATATTACAAATGCTAAATTTAAAATTAAACAGGGGCTAATATCTGGATTTAGGACATCTATTTTAGAAGCCATATGAAGATCAAATGGCTTAAAAAGAACATCATTTTGAGTTCTGCAGCAGAATAAACAATCTATATGTCTGGTTCCATTAGTAATTACAACAATACTAAAACCAACTATCGCAACCATCTATAAGTACAACAAGCAAATTAATTTTTTATTCATGGGACTTACTTTGACAGATCTATTTCTGGTAATGGTCCTAAAGCGCTATTTACAGATTTCCTTCTTACTCCTGCAGAAGCTGAAATGCAATTATTGTTATTATTATTGCTATTATTATTGTTGTGATTGCTATTATTATTATTATTATTATTATTATTATTATTATTATTATTATTATTATTATTATTATTATTTAACAGTCACGTGTTTAGATTGGATTTGGCATTTTTATCCACCTATCAAGTCCTTTCCAAGGCTAGGCAGATAGTCTTGTTTGATGGCATTAAAGGTATTATGGTTCACCGCCAGATGTTTTTGTTAGCCATTTTTATTCACCTTCAGTCCTTCCCAAGGCTTGGATTAGAGAGATGGATTAGAGATTTGATGGCATTAAACATACAGTATCATTACAGTGTGCAAGTTGTTCCAACTAATTCCTTTTGCAATTGACTGACAGTGATTTTGTCAATGCTGATGGTGCTCAAGTGATGCTCCAGAAGTTTTGAGGTTGCACCCAAGGGGCCTATAACTATTGATACTATCTTTGCTTTCTTTTGTCACAATCATTCTATTTCTATTTGCAGGTCATTGTATTTGTGATCTTCTCCCGTTCTTTCTCTTCTATTCTGCTGTGTCCAGGTACTGCCACATCCACTATCTAGACTTTTCTGTCCTTCTTATTGACAATTGTTAAGTCTGGGGTGTTATGTGGCAGGTGCTTGAATGCTAAATTTCCAGGATATGTCACATCTTCATTTTCTATTACTTTCATTATTTTATGGTTCCACCAGTTCTTCCTTGCAGATAAATGGGATTTCTTGCAAATATTTGAACACAAAGTTGTTGCTACTTTGTTATGCCATTTTTAATAGTCAGTCTGTGCAATCTTTTTGTAGCAGCTACTTAAGAGTCCAATGTTTCTTCAGCTTCTTTGCAAAGATGGCTTTTGCTGTCTGTTGCTGTCTTTTCCAATTCTGGCTTTGTATGCATTTGTTCTTAAGGCTTGCTCTTGTGCAGACACTATTAGCCTGTCTATCTCTTTCTTCAACTTTCCTGCTCTTAGCCATTGCCAGGTCTTGTTATTTATTTTTTTTCTGCTTTTTAAAAAAATATACTGGCCATGTAAAATTTTGCCTTGTCCTATTCTGCATTGGGTCTTATTTTAAGGCCAGTTTGGTCTCTCCACAATTCAGTAAAGCTGCATTACTGAGTATGCTAGCTTCAATATATCGATTTCACTGTCTTTCAGATATTCTTTCAATGCCTTTTTTTCTTCAACTGTCTGGTGTGCTTGCAACATTATTCACCTATTTTTCTTACATAATTCATTGGCATTATTTTTGGGGTCTTTCTATTCAGGGATTTTAGTTCTGCTTGATTCCACTCTACTACTTCAACTGTACATCTGATGATTGGAATTACCCAGGTAAGTTAATTGTTTTGATATTTCCTGTATTCAGTTCTAACCTCCTTCTTGATTGGTGTGTATGATGTTGTCAGCTTAAAGGCTGCCCAGGGGTAGTGATCATCTTCATCCAGTCTCTTGATGTTATTTCTATAGGATATCTTGATTTGTTCAGTTTTTACTATTTTTCCTCCATTATAACTGGCTGCACAATCAACCAGATGTTCATGCTGAATTTAGCATTTTCATCCACCTATTATTAAAACTGCTCTCCTGAGGCTGTTGTTGCTTTTCTAAATGCCAGAGTCAATCTTATTTTTTCAGAATTGTTAGCAATATTAGCCAATTTTTAATTAAAAAAAATAGAAGCCAGACAAAGGTCAATGTCTGAGAATGAAATTAAACATTATAAGGATTGCATACAAGTATCAACATCTTTCGTCTCCTTTTTGTCTCAGCACGGTATATCTTGTGAATACAAAAAGATAACAAGATGATATCATTTTACCACATTCCCCAGGTGATAGGAGGAAAGCTGACAATGAAGTTTAACTTTTTAGGTTTTAAATAATCTCCAGCTGCAAGAAAATACCTGTGCCCTAAGTATTTTAATCCAAGTCTAGAACCAATTGTTTTTTATTTTAAATTCTAGCTTGGACTCACCAATTTTGATTTTCCTAAGTTCTTCTTCATCCCACTGTTTTTCCTTTTCAATGACACAGTCACGAAGCCGTTCACTAAGAAAATCCAGCATCTTTCGCCGAAATGCATATGTATCCCTCTCCATTGGTGAGAGAGAATGGATGGGAGTATGCAACAGTCTTTTATCCTACAATACATAAACATTATTTTTAGTATGCAACTAGGAAATGTGCACAAAAATTATAGATGGCAATAGCACCTAAACTTATATACTTCATACTGCTTTACATTTACAGCCTTCTCTAAGCAGTTTACATAGTCAGCATATTGCCCCCAACAATTCGGGTCTTCATTTTTATGGATGTCAGAAGGATGGAAGGTTGAGTCAGCCTTGAGCCAATAGGAATCAAATTGCTGCCAGTCAGCAGAATTAGCCTGCAATTGCATTCTAACAACTCTGCCATTACAACTCACATAGTCAGATAATCCAACCATTGCAGCATCCATATATTCACATAATTGTGATCTGGGAGCTAGGCACCCACATGTGATTATGGCTTTGCAGCAAGTTGCAGTCATACAATTGTGATTTCTGGTGCTCTTTGCCAGTTTCCCATAAGCAAAATTTATAATCTGTTTCTGATAAAAACAATGCCACCTATGTTTTTTTACTTAATTTCTAGTTTTCCTAGCAGCCATTTAGAAAGTCAGTTTCCAGAAAATTCCTTTGTGCACCTTCCTACATGCAAGGAAAATAAATTCGCCAGCGGTTCTATTTCCATGCTAGCTTAAATAAAAATATGCCTTTAACAGAGATTGATAATATTGTTTCCTATAATAACAATATATTACCGTGTTTCTCCAACAATATGGCCTCCCCTAATAGGAAGCCCCAGCATGTTTTATCAGCATAAAATCAAATTAAGCCCCTCCCCCAAATTAAGGCCTATATTAAACATGCAAAATGGGGGGGGAATGGTGGGCGGGGGCTTGCCATTAGGAAGTACTTTTGTTGCATACCCGGATATGGTTGCTTTCCCTTCTCCCCGTGCTGCCGCGGCGCTTAGAGCAACACCGTGGCATTTGGCACAGCCATACACAGCCAGCCAGGGCTCCTCCCTGCAACCGGAGCCCAGCGGAGACACTCGGCTTCAGGTGCTCCTGTTGCCGCCTTCCCTTCGCCTTCGAAGGCAAAGCCAATTCTTTTAAAAATGATGCTCTACTACCGGTACGACAAAGCCTCCCCTGCCCAAGAGGGCAGCCCAACCCTACGTGGGGAGGCAAATCTCCCGGGGCTGCAGAGCAGGATCGGCCCACCCCGGGAGAAGTGCCCAGCTGCCATCCCTGTCTGGTGCTGGGCAGAGCACGAAGAGCTTCTCCTGGGGCACCCAGCGCAGCTGACAGGCAGGCCCTCCTACCCGGCGGCGTTCTCCTCCGAGCTGAGCCCCACCAAGTCAGCGCCTCTGCCCGATGCTCGTGCCGCTGCAGCGTTTCAAAACAGAGGACTGTAGATATATCATATTTTGCATTTTCAAACATGGAAAAAGATACCTGATAATATTTGAAATATGCGTAGTCCACAACTGTCCCCACTGCAGTTCTACTCTCATCAATAAGAGTAATTGGCATCAGCATATCTGCACCTGCTGCGATGAGAGTCTCAATCTAAGTAGAGAAGAAAATAAATGTAGAACATCAAGAGTTCTATGCAGCCATTTCCACCAATGTTACACACAGGCAAATCAACATAGTCCAACCTGAAGGTCACTGATTATTATTGCTAGCAGTTATATAGAAATAAAGCATAACTATACAATGAACCAACTTGGCTTTAGTAAGATGGATACAATTCAGTTAATGTTTACTAATGTAAAAACAAATTTGTTCATGTTTAAGTATCTTCTTCTTAAGCCATTATGTTACAATGAGAAAATGAAGTTCTGGATAAATGAAGTTCTGAATAATCAGATGTACAATTTAATTTGTGTTAAAACTGAACCACAACCAAACTTAATATGGGGATATAGCATTTTTTGCTTTGTGAGGCAAAGATAGAGAACGAGCTTTTATATATAAATGATTATTTATGTAAGTATACTGGGAAGACAGACAGACAAATTGGAGCCATCAGTTTGTCAATGCCATCTACTGGTCACTCTACCTCCTGGTCTCTCAGCCATCCAATATGCTGACCTCTCCTTGTAACACTAAAAATCTGTATCAGCTCTATTTCTGATTCTTTGATCCTTGGGCCTTTTACAGCCTCTTTTCTCACTTTTCCCCCTCAATTCATGGCTTTTCCATCCTGCTTCCCCATTATAATGACTTTTCTTTCTTTTACTTTTATTTTGGCAGGGGGTTTGAAAAGTTTACAATCTTTATTTGGAAAAGAGTAACCAAACATGCAAGACTTCTCTTACCAGCACGATCTTAGCTGCTATTGTCCCAGTCTGTTCATACGCAGGATTAATAACAGCACACAAGGCACTTGCAATACTTTGGCTTAAAGGTAGATTTGGTTCAGCTCCACCAGCCAGAAGTTCAGCTACTGCCTAAAAGTAGGAGAAGAAAAAGGAATTATTCTTTAACATTTTCCTGAGTATTATTGTTTCAGAGCAGGGTATAATGCCTTGCTTGAGCAAATTTTGGGCAGGGCTAAAAATTGCTAACATAATATTTGGGATTTAAAGAGAGAAATTGGTATCCACAAATTGGTTTCAACATTCTTTAAAACAGTGATTTCATCCATTAAAAATCACCAAAACAGGGAGTTCTACATGGTTTCAGAATAGACACAAAACTATGTTGCCTGCTTTTCCCTTTGTTCACGTCCGTAGCTAAATATGAGGCTCACACCACAGTAAGGGACTAATTATACATGACAGGTCTTCCAAAAGTAGTGTCCTACTCTGGTGTGGTTGAAGGGTTCATAGTGAACTAGAGCAAGAATATGGTGAGAAATATCAAATCTCCCTTGTCTGCAGCCAAAGGCTAAAGAAAAAAAAAGCATTGCACTGAAATTGTTATGTAAATCCAATTTTTTGTGTATATCATATTTTTATGGCATGTACTTATGAAAGTAGAAAATCTAGGTTAGAACTTGCTAAGGAAAGGATGGCACTGTCAAGCCTTTACATAGTCCATATTAGGAGCAAGCATGTCTTTGGCCATGGGATACATTTTTTGACTATTACTATTATCAGCCACCATGAGTTGCATCAGAAAAGTAAATACACATTAAACACATACCCATATCCACATTCATATTTGTGGAAATATGCATTTGTGACATGGCATGATGAAAAACTATTTCTGAACTGAATCATTCCTCTGCATCATCTATTTGTTAAGGAATATCAAATAAATGATATTTATTCAGTCATTCATTTCTATTTATCCATTGACATACATATGATTCAGGCTAGCATCATCCAATGCCTGAGAGAAAAGCCAGGTCTTTCAATGCTTTCAGAAGGTTGGCAGGCTTTCCAAATTTCAGCAAAATGCTATGATATTAATTTTATTTTATGTAATTTTATTGTACTTATACTTTTTAAATATTTTCAATAATTTTAGGTGTATGTGGTGTATGTAGGGTTTTCTCTGGCCTAAAGGTTTATACTGTTATTGAATGTAACATAGGACATAAAATAAGTAGTTTGAAATAAATAAATCTATAATCTAATTCACAATTAAAATACAAAAAACAATAGTTAAAAATAATTTGACATTTGTGTGCCACTGTCCATTGTCAAATGGGACTGCTGGAAGAAGAATTCAACTTCCTCCTACCCATGGAGAGACCTGATTGAAAATGGATCCTCTAACATCACCAATTTCCTAAATGAAAAAATAGGCAAACTAACAAACAAAATTCCCATCAATGTGAACATTACCATGTATAGATAGCATAACTGTAAATTGTTGTTATTTTCTGTTGATCTCTCCAACTCTTAAAGGAACTTTAATAGTAATTTAAAAATCCAAATCAAGAGACTTATAGCTCTTATAGTGTTGACTATAAATAATTGGAACCACATAGCTGATCAGTATCAACACATCTCAATATATATATATATATATTTGTTTTCATAGATTTTCACGGGTATAGGTAGGCAGGCCTTGGTGTGTTCAGATCTTACATGGGTAAAGACTTGAACACGCCAAGACCAACAAATAAATAAATAAATACATACATACATACATATAATTTTCCATATGCTTCAAGGCATTTTTATTGTCTATTTTATGCTCTAGCACCATTGTATATATTACCTACAAATGTTGATTGGAATCACTGTTCTGACTTTGCCACAATAAAATGATTTTGAAATAATGCTTACAAATGTCATTAAAAATACTTGGAAAGACAGAATCTTGCACACCTGTTCATTTCCACAAGCAACTGCTACTGAAAGAGGGGAATGGCCATTCCACAGGACATTTGGATTTGCATTGTGATCTAACAGATGTTGAATAACTTTGCCAGTATTCTGATGGGGAGAATAAAACAAAAAACAGATCAGTACAGATACTGTTTTTTTTTAATTGAAATAAAGAGTAAGGACACATTTATGCAAGATATTTAACTTAAGGCACATTTTTAAATTTAAAGCAAAAATATTACACGTATTTTATCCTTACGAAAAAAAAGCTGAAGCTGGTTCCAAATTGGACAGTTACTTATGTCCATGCATATAAACATATTCAGATCGGAATAAAATATCACAAATTAAGGAACTGGTGCAATGAATACAAAGTCACAACAGTAAACAATATATTTTTATGGGAATTTAGGAATGCTGTCATCATTTAGTCATCCAGTCACCTCCAATTCTTTGTACCCTGATGGACCTCACTCTGTCAGTATTGCTTACTTCTCTGAGCTCTTGTCAGCTCATGCTTGTGTTGTCAGCGGTTTCAAACCATTTTGTCTTCTGTTGGCCTTCCAATGCAGAATTTATCCTGCCTATGGTTCATGCACTTCAATAGAAGAAACAACCTGTTCTCTTTGCATGCACAGATTTTCTTTCCCTATTATAATGAGTAGGTCATTCCAAGAACACTTATGTGATCAAAATCAGATTGACACAGAAAAGGCTACCTGAAAGAAACTGTAGAGGTTTTCCACCAAAATAGTTCACCTTTAAAATGAGAGATTTGACATTTCCTCACAATATAACTATCACATTTTCTTTCTTTCTTTTTTTTTTTTTTGATAGAGAGGTTGTTTTAAATATAGAGTTGCTTACTTTAACATCTGAGAACAATAAGTTGCAATCTAATACTTTTGAACAGGCAGGACTTGTTTTGCTCCTAATTTCATTCATTAATCTATTATAGCCAAATTTGTAACCTGCTACAATTATACATACACTTTTCCTCATCTTTGCCTTTTGTTTTCTTTCACTTATACGCTCCACAGTATTCTTTCTTTTCCTTTAAATAATTCAATAAAAGTTATGCAAATTATTACAACAGTTGAAATTAAAGCAAGAGGAAGACATATTTTTGTTATCTTTTAAAGTCAATAATGTCTTTTGAAAAAGCTAGGCTCATAAACTGGAGTGCTCAGCCCTTAGAAAAAGAAGTTCCCCTTTTCAGCAAAAAAAAGAATTGCTCCATCCTATTCAACAAAACCAATCTGGGGCAGAGAATTTTCAGCAAGATAATCACTTGCAGAGGAGAAAGAGAAATGCCATATGATTATCTCCCCAATAATTTTATCTATCCCTGTGGCATGTAACCTCCACTTAACCTTCACTTATTGGCATCTCAGGATCCCTGTGGACAACAAGAAGGGCAGAATATAAAAAAAGAATTAATAAAAAATAATAGAAAGGTTTGACCAAATGAATAATTTACTATAAATAACAACAGAAAAAATTCCCTAAAGAAGATAATGAAACAAACAATAACAACAAACAGCAATGGCCACCAGTAAAAGAGACCAATGGTGAAGGCAATAGAACCAAGACAGAAAAATCATCTCTTGATGATTTTTTTTTTTGAAATTTTTTTTATTAATTTTCTACAAACAAACAAGACAAACAAAACATAAAAACATCAACTCTTATATGTACATCCAGTGTGTCAGTTGGTTCATCATTTTTGTGCATTCATTCTGTAGTCTCAATTACAATTATGTTACATAACAACTCATATTGTCAATCCAAACTTATATATCCTAATATCACTAAAAAAAGAAGTTTTTCACTATATTTTTAATCATTCATGCTTTATGAGCTAACAATACTTTAAACCAGTTTACTCTATAACAAATCATATAATCATATCAAATCAATCCTAAAAAATCCTTTATAAATATAATATCAAATAACAAAATAATAGCAAAATAAAGATATTCCTTACTATCTAGCATTCTAAATATTCTATTATCGTATTTTATCATCTAGCCATTTATAAAAAAGATCCCAAATTTCGTAAAATTGTTTATCCTCTTGCTCTCTAATTTCAAATGTCAATCTGCTCATCTCAGCACATTCCAATATTTTCTTAATAATTTCTTCCTGTAATGGTATTTTCTCATTCTTCCAATTTTTAGCAAATACAATCCTGGCCGCTGTTAATACATTTACAATCAAGTATTTCAAATCTTTACTATATATATCAGGTAAAATTCCCAATAAGAAGATCTCTGGTTTCAAGTCTATATCTTTCTTTGTCATTTTTTCCAACCACATGCGAATTATAGTCCAATATTTTCTAGCATCCTCACAAGTCCACCACATATGGTAATACGAGCCGGGTATCTGATGACATTTCCAGCATTTTTCAGATTTATTCTTAAACATTCTTGCTATTCTTGTCGGAGGAAAGTGCCACCTGTAAAACATCTTATACAAGTTTTCTTTATATGCTGTTGACATGTCATTTTATAATTTTGAGACCACAATTTCTGCCATTTCTCTAAATCAATCCCATATCCAAAATTCTTCCCCCAAACAATCATAGTTTCTTTAACTTGTTCTTCCTCTAATTTCATTCCCAGTAAATAACCATATAGTTTTTTAATCACCTTCTCATCAGTACCCATCAAGATCTTATCTAAATCAGTCTGTTTATCATAAAATCCCTCCGTTTTGGAATCTTCATCATACCTTGAATGTATTTGTGCATATGAAAACCAATTCATCCTTATACCTTGTTCCTCTAAGTTTTGGATCGATTTAAGTTCACCCTTTTCATCCAAAAGTTCCCCATATCTAACTGTTTGTTCCTTCTTGTAGATTATAGGATAGGAAAATGCTTCAATGGTCGATAACCAAACTGGAATTTTCAAATAACATTGTCTTTTTATCTTCTCCCAATTTAACCACAAAGACTCCCGTACATAATGTCTTCTAAAATAACCCTGTGTTTTAGTTCCCTTATACCATAAAAAAGCATGCCAGCCCAACAGCAAGTCATGCCCTTCTAATGTCAACAACCTATGTTTCCTTAATGTTATCCATTCTTTGACCCACATCAAACTTGCGGCTTGATAATACAATTCCCAATTAGGCAGACCAAAACCTCCTCTAATTCTAGCATCTTGCAAAAGCTTTAGCTTTATTCTCGCTTTTTTACCTTGCCATATAAATTTCAACATAATTTTATTTAAATCTTCAAAATAGTCTTTTCCAAGCCTAATTGGTATTGTTTGAAACAAAAATAAAATTCTAGGTAAGATATTCATCTTAATTGTTGAAATTCTCCCTATTAATGACAATTGCAAGTTTTCCCACTTCTTCAAATCTGTAGTTATCTGTTGTTTAAGTTTAATATAATTATTCTCCTTTAATGTGCTACATCTTGTTGTCAAATATATCCCCAGATACTTAACCTTATTTGTAACTTGAATTTTCAAAAGATCTGCCAATTCTTCTCTCTGTCTCAATAGCATATTCTTTGTCAAAATCTTTGTTTTATCTTTATTTATTTTCAAACCAGCCACCTCTCCATATGCCTCTATCCTTTCCAGTAACTTTGGAGCTGTTTCTAGCGGATCTTCCAAAATAAAAGCTAAATCATCAGCAAAAGCTTGTAGCTTGAATTCTTCCTTCTTAATTTTCATTCCTTTTATGCTTTTATCATCCCTAATATTTCTATTCAACACTTCCAAGGTCAACACAAATAGCAAAGGAGATAGGGGGCATCCTTGTCTTGTGCCTTTCCTTATATTAATAAAATCTGTAAGTTCCCCCTCCATCATTACCCTTGCTGTCTGTTTATTATATATAGCTTCTATTGCTTGAATAAATTTTTTAGCAAAACCCATCTGCTCCAATAATAATAACATAAATCTCCAGTTCACGTTGTCAAATGCTTTTTGAGCATCTAAGAATATCAAAGCCATTTGCTTTTCAGGATGAGCCTCATAGTATTCCAAAGTGTCCAAGATTACTCGCATATTGTCTCTAATTTGTCTCTTTGGCAGAAATCCATTTTGATCTGAGTGAATAAAATTATTTAAATATTTTTTAAGTCTTTCTGCTAAGATTGAAGCAAAGATTTTATAGTCTGCATTCAATAAAGAAATAGGTCTATAATTCTTAATTTGCAATGGGTCAGTCTCTTCCTTCGGTATGAGTGTAATATAAGCCTCTGACCATGTTTTAGGTATCATCTTTTTTAACATAACTTCATTCATAACTTCTAACAATGGGATGCTCAATAATTCTTGAAATGTTTTATAGAATTCTACTGGAAGCCCATCTGGACCCGGAGCTTTCCCATTATTTTGTCTCTTAAATGCTTCATTTAGTTCCATCATTGTTATATTGTTTTCTAGCATTTCTTCAGTCTCTTTAGGTATCTTTGATAAATTAGCTTCCTGTAAATACTGTTTGACTTTTTCTTCATCAATATTCTCTTGTTTATATAGTTGCCCATAAAAATCTCGAATAATTTCTTTTTTCTCCTTATTCCCATAACAAACTTGGCCTTGTTCATCTATTAACTTCAATATTTTTCTTGATTCCTTCTCTTTTCTCAATTTATATGCTAGCCATCTACCTGGTTTATTTGCATCTTCAAAATAATTCTGTTTAGAGTTTCTAATTTTCTGTGCCAGTTCTTCTTTCTCTATTAATTCCATTTTATGTTTGATTACATCCAGCTTCAATTTAATATCCTTTTTCTGTGGCATTTTCTGTAATTCTTTTTCAAGAATTTTATACTCATCTTCCAAGGCCTTAGAAGCTTGCCTTTTCCTAATATTCTTTTTTCTTGTATAATCTATTATCAAACCTCTAGCGTATGCCTTCATTGTATCCCACACATTTTGCATTGAAGTATCTTCTTTTTTATTTTCTCTGAAGAAAAAAGCCAATTCCTTCTCCATCCATTGTATAAAATCTTTCTCCTTTAATGTCCATCTCGATCTTTTTTTTTGTCCCTTCCATTTAATTGTCATTGGGCTATGATCTGCCCAAGTACTTGTTTCAATATTTGTTTCTTTAATATTAGATATTAGTTCTGTTGAGATCCAAATCATATCTAATCTGGACCATGATAAATGTCAATTTGAATAAAAAGTATATTGTTTAGCTTTAACATTTCTTTCTCTCCAAATATCTTTTAAAGTTAATTCATCTGTCATTTTAAAAAAAGACCTTGGGAGAGCCTTTCTATTTTGCTTTGTTGTTGTTGCTATATAGTCCAATTTATTGTCCACAATTCCATTAAAATCTCCCATCATAATTATATTAACATAGTCCAGTCCAATTATTTTCATGTGTAGCTTTTTATAAAACTCTTCTTGTTTATCGTTCGGAGCATAAATTGCAATCAAGAGTATTTTTATATTATTGTCCATTATTTCTACCATTAATACTCTTCCATCTTCATCCGTGTAAATCAATTTTGCTGGAATAGCCTCTTTAATGTATAAAACCACACCTCTTTTCTTACATTGAGTCAAAGAAGTAAATATTTTCCCCAATTTTGGCTGTAATAACAATTGTTCATGTTGTTTTTTAATGTGAACTTCTTGTAAACAAATTATATCAAATTTTAATTTCTCTAATATATGAAAAGTTTTCCTTCTTTTAACAGCTGAATTAAGTCCATTTATATTCATTGTAATCAGTTTTTTTTCTTCCATGATTATGCTTTATATTTAGGTCTAACCGCTCTTGTGGATCTCACTTCACGCTGTTCTTTGCTATCCATCTGTCCCCCTACTGCTCCTTTCTCTTTTTCAGTCTCCAGTTGTTCATCTTGAAACTCAATTGATGAAGCCTCTTTCTCTGCTTCCTCTCTTCTTCCTCCAAAAAATTCTGCATGGAAAAGTTCTGCTTTCTCAATTGAATCAATTCTATATCTCTGCTCTTGCCACCTAAACATTAGTCCTTCTGGAATCAGCCATCTATAATTCACTTTGTTTTCCAATAGTATTTTGGTCAGAAATCGATATTCTCTTCTCATCTCTCTCACTCTTCTGGGTATTTGTTTTAAAACCACAACCTCTTTACCCTTGTATTTCAGTGTTTTCTCTCTTACTACTTGTAATATTTGCGTTTTAATGGATTTTTTGGTAAATCTAATATGGACTTCCTTGGGTAATTTATTTCTCATCGCATATCTTGTATAGACTCGATATATCTCATCTATTCCATCCATCATCTTTTTCTCTGTAATTTCCAAAGCATCTGCCAAAATTTCTATCATTACCGCTGCCAAATTTTCTCCTTTTTCCTCTTCTATATTTTGAAATCTGAGGTAAAATTCTGACCTTTCCATCTCCCACCTCAACATCCCACCTTTTTCTTGTTCAACCGCTGTTAATCTGCTGTCAATATTTCCAATCTTCTTCTCTCTTTGTTTTCCTTCTTCCTCGATTTTTTGGAATCTCTCCTCATACTTAACCATCATTTGTTTAATATTTTCCACTTTTTCATCAGTCTTCTCTATTCTTTGTTCAATATTTTCTGTTCTTTGTCCAATATTTTCTGTTCTTTGTTCAATATTTCCTGTTCTTTGTTCAATGATATCTGATTTTGTCTTGAGATCTTGGATTCCTTGCATAATCATCTGTAAAGTTACTTTTTCTTGTTCCTTATCTTGCTTCAACATTGTCTGAATTAAACGTTGTCCTCCAGCTGGTGGGGAAGCAGAGGTAGAAGCATAAATGCCAGATGGTATTGGTTTCCTGCTCATTTCAATGTTTCCAAAACTTCAAATTCTTCTTGACTTTTAATCCAACTGGTAGAGCAGCCAATGATAATCCAAAATGGAGAACTCCAATAGTAAAAGACACGAAACCAAAGAAGAAACAGAAAAAAAGGAAGAAGAAAGATCTTCAGGTTCTTCTAGACCCTAATCCAATTACGAGATAGTCCACCATAAAAAAGGAAAAAATAGAAAGAAAAAAACAAACAAATCCAAAAATAATAATATTGATTAAGAGCAAAAAGAAAAAGCAAAAGCAAAAAGAGAAAAAACAAAAAGTTCCTTCAGATTCTTCACACCTTAATCCAATTAAAAAGTCTCAATAATCTAAAAAACATAAATAGGAAAAGCAAAAAAGTCCCAATAAAAAAGAAAAGAAAAATAAAGAAGAAAAAGAAAAAACTCTGAGGCTTTCCCTTTAAAATACAAGGCAAAAATAAAAATATTACTAGAATTGAAATTTAGAAAAAGGCTAGCGAATGGGGTATATATAAGAAAACACACTGCACTTTGTTATTTATCCAAGGCTCTTGTTATGACTCTCTTCTCCAGCAGCTTCAAAGCCAAACCTCAAGTGTTGTTGATAACAGTCCAGGAAAGCACCTGCAATAATATTTTGCTGTGCTCTCCCTCTATCTTATCACGTTAAAATGTCCTTGAGATGAGGTCTTTTTGCAATTCTCTCCAATTCAAATAAAATACTTTCAAGCCTCTAGTTGGCAGTGTTACAAAGTTTCTTAATGCTCTTTCTCCCCCCCAGCCGGAAAAAAGGAATAATATATACAGAAAAAAAAAGAAAAAAATAGCCAAAGGGAGCCTCTATCCTAAAGAAAGTTAAAAAATCAAAGGGAGCATAAAGATATATATAAGAGAAAATTCAATCCGGTTACCTACTAAGTCACAGTAAAATCTTTCCCGAAAAATATAGAGAAAAAAAAAAAAAAAACACCCCAAGCCTCAATTTGACATCACTTTAAAAAACGCCGCTCAGACAATTTCAGTCAAAAAAAAAAATCTCACAACTTTCTTCTCTCTTCAGAATGAACTTTCCAACCTCAGCGAATTTACAACACCAAAGAGTTTTTCTCACCCAGCCGACACACTTCACTCCAATCACTTTCTTTCCGGAGCTGTCCCGACTTCAGCAGCTATGGAGGCTGCCTCTCCGCCGCCAGCGAAAGGGCTTCTTCCGGATCAAACCAGAGATTTTGCGATATCTCTGGGATCCTGGAACAGTGCCCTTCACGATCACTGTCTCTACGGGACGGTTTAGGTCCGTTAGGACCGACCAGGGGCGAAAATATCGGCTACGATCTCAGAGCCCCGAGATCGCAGCTGTATCGCCGAAACGAAGCTCCGCCTTTCCATCTCTTGATGATTTTAAAATGCAATAAAACAAAACTTTGAAAGATTTAAGGTATTAAATAATATTGCTCAGAAATTTTTTAAAAGTTTATGTTCTCTTTCCTGAAAAATTCATTTCAATAAAATTACAACATATACCCTATTAGTTGTTGAGATTGTATGGATATCAAGGCAAAAAGAAATTCAAGTATCCTTTGACTTATAATCATTTCTTTAACAACCACTCAAAGTTACAAAGGTAATAAAAAAGTTCCTTATGACCAGTCCTCACACTTATTGTATATGCATGTGGTCACTTGATCAAAACTTAGCCACTTGGCAACCAGCATTTATTTATTATGGTTGCAACCTCCTGGAGTCCCAAAATCATCACTGCGACTTTTCCAGGGTTTTTCAATAAACAAGGTCAAATGGAAAGCCAGATTTGGTTAACAACAGTGGCAAAAAGTTTGTAAAATCAGACACAACTCACTTAATGAACAAATCACCTAGCTATGGAAATTCTGGTCTCAACTGTGGTCATAAATCAAGGATTACCTGGAAGGCTTTTGGCATATTTATCTTTCCTAACTAAATTTTGTAGTTGGTAATCTGATTAATATAATAAACAAATATTCAATGCATCAGTTAGTTTAATTAATGAGAGGGAAACTTTGTTAAGGAAATAAAGATAATGCGTTGGGCCCCAGACAGAGCTGAAAAATTGCCCTCCATGGCTCAGTTCATTATTTTTAAAATAGAGTCCTCCTAAAAACTAGCATCTGTGATAGGCTGTCAAAGAAGGTACAATTAATGTAGCACTCTAGATCTTAACCAATACTTAATATTTTTATGCAAATTATCATTAGATGAACTGAATGATTTTGTATCTAGTTAATTATAAAATGTGGGTGTCTCATAGGAATCTATGCCAGTAAATAACAGATGGTGAAGAAGCAAATCTATATTTATATTTTTCTATGTATTGAGAATTGGGAGGCAAATAGGGAATTAATGAAAAAATTGAAGTGGTAGAAAGTAATCCAACTGCAGAAGTAAAATCAAAATCCTGAATTTATACTAAAGATAAATTGTATTTTGCAAATTGATATTGTTCCAGTTTTTGCTTTTCATTATGGGCTGGAAACTGAGCCGCTATAATTAGTGTTAGCAAAAAAACTCATCTAGGTTGAAATCTTATATTCCTTTATCAGGGAGTAAACATCACTTAATTCATTACAACCTGTTTCTACCTGTGTACACATTTGCAAAGTAAACTTTAATGGAAAGAGGCCTGATAAAATTATATTTATTTAATGGTACATGAGATGTTGGAAAATTAGATTATTTATTTTGTATTTATAAAACTGATAGTAGCAATATAAAACTGCAGAGTGAAAATCCTGTCATTCCAGGACGTAACTCTTCTGTCCTTCCAAAAATCCCTGAACATCCAGATGTCCTTGAAATGCAACTCCAAATGGATATATTAATTATGGCTAACGGTAGATGGACTAGAGTATATTTCCATCCCTGATATATCTCTGATTTGTTGATTTGAGGAATGGCTTCCTCTTCTATCTTATTGAAGGAATCCTATGCTATTTTAAGAAATAGATAGGAAATCCACCTCATATAAGAATAGTAGAAATGGAGACAATGCAGCCCTGTGGTCTGTAATACATCCCACCTTCCTAAAAGAAAAGTGATATTGCAGTTCTAACATAAAACTAGCCACTGGTCATTTTAAAGTACTTTAAATTACCCATTTCCTTCTCCAAATCTTTAGATGGCCTTAGAATGAAGAGCTATGTTTCTTATCACCCTTTATGCCATGCCAAATATCTGGCCTGCATAACATATAGACTACTTCTCTCTGTGTACAATACCTGGGGTACTGTTTCCTTGGTCCTTATGAATGAATAATCTGGATGCCATTATAGAAATAGGTTGATTCTCTCATGTGACCTCCCTACTACCTCAAAGCTGCTCATTTGTTCATTCAAGAATTTTTCCAGAACAAGATGCCCAATAATTTTATTTCTGACAATGGCCCTAAATTCAGATTGTCCTTTTGCTACTATGCCATTCTTACTGCATTAATTATTCTATACACATTTAACACTTGGGCAAAGGACTTAGGCAGATGGTAAGTTAAAACTGATTACACCAGAGATCTGCATTAGATTTTAATATGCCCAGGATGTCCATTTATTTCATATGATTGAAATTCCTCAAACAATTTGAGCTCAGCCTTAAATGTTAAATGTCCATATTGGTAAGCTGGAACTAGTGGACTACAGACAACTTCTTCATTTTACAAAATAAAATTCTTATCAATGCAAAATGTGCTATTCAAAAACTGAGAAGGGACAATAGAATTTGTAAGAGATAATCCCAATAGCTATCACTTACCATAAAATTGTCTTCCCTCTCACAGGCAATATGAAGAGGTGTCCTTCCACCTTCCTCTGGGACAATATTACATTCTCTGTAGTAACTTTTCGGTGGTCCGGGTTCATTATTCATTTTTATGAAAGATACTGATTCACCAATATCAAACTAGAAAAGAGAATTAATTGGACAACACAGTTGAGGAGCCAAAAATGTTGTTCCCCGTCATTTCCTACAAAGATAAATCAATGGTTGGGGAGTAGAGCATTCTGCCTGTTGTCCCTGGTGTTCAGCCTATCTTCACAAATGATCTCAGTCTATGGACCAAATTCACACTCATCTGGCCTAAGACACAGTGATTAACTATTCTTAAGATTTAATAACCAGGTGTTCACTACATTTTCCATATGCCCCAGGAGCTGTGTTTATGCATACATAGTTGCTTTATACTAAATCATATTACTAATTAATCTCAATGCCGCAACTACTTAGTAGTAGTCTTCCACAGTTACAGTTTAAGATGTTACCCTGGTATCCTCTCTGGGAACCTCTTAATCATTGATGTTCACAGTCAACTCTATTAATTGTCATTTATAGGGTCTGAACAATGCAGAAAGTAGTCAGTGAAATTTGCTAAAACAAACCTGTCATATTTCTGTTATTTTCCCTTTAAAACTTTTAGTTATTATTTAATATTTTGATCTTATTATGTAAGCTGCCTAGAATTTCTTTGTGACTGAAGTACCATACAAGTTGATAAATAAAATAAGAATATATATTTGAAATGGCTACACTATCTTAATATGTATCATTGTAAACCCACTTGTTAGAAATTGTTCGTAAAAACACTATTTCAACATACAGCATGCCATAAAATAATTGCACTGTGAATTTTATTTATCACTTTGTCATATATAAGCTGTTTTGGGTTTTTTTTTCTTATCTCTTCTATATGGTTTACAACAGTGTACCCAACTGGTGGTTCACAAGAAAATTTTGGTGGTCTGCAGAGAAATGTCCCCCCCACAAGCAATTAATCCAGGCTGTGCAGGAACACAAGGCTGTGCCACCCACATGGCCCGTGGGAACACAAGGCTGCGCCGCCCACTGGCCCCCACCCTTTGGCCAAATGCAAACCTTACCTCATGTAGTGCCATGCAAGCTAGAACTGGAAGGTAAGACAACTGGCAGGGAAGGGAAATCCACGCCAGGGTGGCTTGCAGACCTTGGTGAGAAAGTTGGTCCTATATTCCAGAACTGCAGTAGTCACAAGACTGGCCCTTTGGCCATCCCAGAGTAGCTGCTCCTCCTCCCGGGTGCACCGGCCTGCCATGGACTGAATGGGCTACTTTGCGATGACCAAAGGGCCAGTCCTGTGACTACTGCAGCTCTGGAATATGGGGCCGACTTTCCCACCAACGTCAGCAAGCAACCATCAGTCAAAATTCATATTAGTGGTCCACGGGATTTAAAATTATGAGTTTGGTGGTCCCTGAGGTCCAAAAGGTTGGTGACCCCTGGTTTACAATATAGCACAGGGCTACTCTCATAGAACCTATTGTATAGAAACTGATACTTGGATAGCAAACATGATAAAACAATACTATTTCAAGTTGGAAAGATAATTGTATAGGCCAAATTTATAGGTGGAAGAAGCCTCTCTTCCCCCTCTCTGTTTCACGCTCTTTCTCCCTCCCCCACATCTCTCCATACACCTTGTTGTACTGCTTTCTGTTTGTTATTTTTTTATTTCACTATTATTTTGTGTGTGCTTTTCTCTTTGTTCTGATTTATTCAATGAATAAATAATACCTTCACTGGAATCTTATCTAGTCGGAATATATCGTCCTCATCTTGTGCCCTGACATCAGGATCTGCAGCAGCATGAAGTAGTAATTCTGTGATTGCAATCCCTTCTACACCAGAAAGGGCAGCAGCAATATGAAGAGGAGCCACACCCCCAAGCTGGAAAAACAAATGCTACATTTATTTCCACAGCAACGCACAGATTACTATAACATTTCACCACTGTAGGCACTCATTACGTTAAATGCTCATTATAATAAAAAGGTATTCCAGCTTCCAAATGAGCATCTGATCCATATTAGCTAAGTTTTAAGAATTAAAGATAATGAAACCTTAGGAAATATAATTGCCCAAGTCATTATTATGAGAAATTAAAATTTTCATCAAATACAATCAACCTTCTTTGTTATACCACAGCTTAATACAGTAAAAGTTTCTGAACCAAGCTAGTAAAATGATTAATCAGTAGCAATGAAACAGGAACAGAGAACATAATAGAGTAAACATGCTTTTTTAAATTAATACAAGGCACCATAAACAATTTATGTGCAGCTTAAAGTTGATATAGTTAAAGCATAAATCATTGAAATAAGTGGGTTTTAAATATTTGTCTACTTCTCTAAACAATTATGAATGTTCCATAATACTAGAAGGATTTAGAAAAGAGATACACTTTTAACAACTTATTTTTACAACTTATTTTATAGGAAAAAACACTTTTTAATAGACCAATGCAATTTCACTGCAATATCTCATTTTGATACCAATTTTGAATTAGAAATCACCCACTAGGCAATGTCCATACAATACATAGCTTGAGAGTGAGACGGGTAATCTCTAAATTTGATAAATAAAATAAATGAAAACTTATACACTAACTTAGTCACTACTCACATGAGACTAAATAAACTCTTTTTATTTGTTACCAGATTCAGAAAACAAAAACAGATTTCCTGAGTATGTGGCAAGCTAACAAACTCTTAGTTGCGGGCTACATTTGTGATGCGCACTGGAAGAATTAAAATTTATATCAGAGCTTTTACATCCTATTGTAATTTAAAACTGCAGTTTTTAATTGAGAACACTATCCCATAAAAACAGAATATCCTACTCTGGTTGGAAGTCGTATGTCAGTCCTTGCTCCAGCTTCTAGAAGTATTTGCACAACTTCTGCATTGGCGGATTTAACAGCAAAGAACAGTACATGCATTGGGATGTTGGAAATATTTGGGTCAGCACCTCTCCTTAAGAGCACTTTAATTATAGACATTCTCTTTTTTTGTCTAAAATCCAGCAGAAAAAAGACCCATGTCAATACATAAAAACCGAAAACATTAGTATACATAATGCTACGCAAGCAGATAAGAAGTTCTATAACCAGATATTCATCCTCTGAAGCCAAATATTAGGAAGATATGAGGGTTGTTGGGTTTTTTGTTGTTGTTTTTTACAGGCTCTCCTAATTGATGGGATGCAGGCAACAAAATGATAGTTTACATGCTTATTTTCTAAATAAGAGAGCTCGGCCTGCACTATTATTAGCATGTTTAAGGTAAAACTGAGCTTTATTCATGCTTGTGACATACTGGTCAAAATTGCATAACTGGAATAGTATCCTAATCGTTACCAAGGAATATTGTATTTTTCTTGATAAAGATATTACATGACAGCTTCAACTGACAACAGCCATACAGGAAGTCCTCAATTTACAACCAATTGCTCAGTGACCGTTTGAAATTATAGCAGACTCTCCAAAAGAGGAACACACAGGTTAATAATAATAGTTATACTAGGTTAATACAGAATGGTGAAAATGAAAGAATCAGAATGAATTTTGGAGCAGGGGAATGGGCAATATTCTGAATGAATGTGTTCCGGGGAGGAAATCATTCCAAAAGAATATTAAATGTATGGGTAGAAGCAAGAAAAGAAAGCATAGCTTAGAACAGAGCAAAAAGGACAAACTACACAGCAACACTGAGGTATACAGAATAATGAAAATAGTAAAAATGAAAAAGAATGAACTGAAAGAGACTATGGAAGAATGTTTAAAGAGAAAGGTTGCTGCAAATGATAAAAATAAGAAAAAGACACAGCTTAATGTGTACATTGAGAAAAAAGGTAATTACAAAGAATAAAGCGAAAGAGAGCAAGCAATGTTAAGATTTTAAAAAACATAAAATACAAAGTGATTTTTATGGAAATAAAAGCTGTTTTTGAAGTGAGCAAAGAGAGCTAAACAAATTGACACAAAATTGGAACCATTAACATAATCTATTCAATATTTTACACCATATTCAGAGTTTGCAGTAAGTTCGAATTATAATACCACTAGCTCGACACCAGTGCTTCGCTATGAATATAGGTGGTCGGGTTTAGTTTTGGGGGATGAAAATGGGGGGAGGATTCTGCCTCTGCCTACCAGCATCCATCGGTATTCATCTGGCTAGCGTCCTGTCAGTGAGAGAGTTGAGGGCTGTTTAGAGACTGAAACAGTATTTACCGTATGTGCAAGGAGATAGCAAGGGGCCTGGGCATGGCTTAGCTCAACTATTCTGTACCAAAGTTGCTTGCTGCTGTGAAACTAAAACTGAAACTCCTCTCCTCTGCTTGTGTTTTGCATTTGGAACAAATTTCTTTTCAGGTGAGGAGGGGAAGTAGAACTCCTTAGCATCAGAGCGTGTCACTAATAATATAGGAAATACTAATGCTCTTATGGTCATTTTGAAAAATCCTTTCTTAGTGAGCACCTAGAAGCCAATAGGAACATACGTGCCAAATTTCAAGTGTGTAGGCTTTACAGTTCTGGAGATTTTGTGATTATGTGTGAGTGTTATTTCACTTTTATATATATAGATTACCAAGTAATCAAAAAGTTTTGCAGTATTGCGAGCAAGTTTTTATCAGTATATTGCTTGATTTTCATAAGAGTTCCTTCAACCTTTATTCATAGAAATGCCTTACAAAATTAATTAACCTCTTAACTACCTTCAGAAAAAGATCTAGCACAGGGATTGCTTTGACCATGGTATTTCAGATGATTCATCTATGGTTTCCTAAAGTCACTTACTCTGTTAATGATGCTGCCATTCTCCTTAAGGTGCCTTCCTGATGAACAGAGTCCCCAGTATCTGGGTAACACTGAGTTTGTAACATATGGTGGCTAAGAACAACTGCACCATGATGCATAGTTTCTGGAGAAATCTTAAGTTTGTAGTTGTAAATACCACAAATTGTCCCAGAGCTCTTTTCTCCATTGTCTGTTTCCTCCGATGACTTAATTTCAATATCTGGGATAAATTCTGTCTTTTCAACTGAGACTGACAATGCTTCAACTGATGGGGGGGTGGTAGCATTTGTACTTGCTTCAGATAATTGAGATATATCTGACCGTGATAATGCTTCAGATTCTTTAGACATTTCTTCAAGGATGTTTTCTAACTATATAAAGTAGGAAAAAAAATCACTTGTAAAACTAACAAATATATCTTGACAGAAAGACAATATATGATTAGGATATGTTTTTAATGTTCAGATACCTATATCTCTATAACCAGGTTGTTATGCAAGCTAGTAAAGAAGTTAGGTAACGTTCTACCAAATTTTTGCAAAGGTGATTTTATTATATCACCTTTTCCTCCTTGCTTCCTTCCTTGCTTGCTTGCATCCTTCCTTCCTTCCATCCATCCATCCATCCATCCATCCATCCATTCATTATGGAACTCAAGTAATCTCCTATCCACAAATACTAGCCAGACTTGGATTTGGCCAATTTGCAGCTTCATATGACTTCAGACTATGCTTATCAGTTATACCACTAGATTACAGACAGCAAGAAAATGATGTTTAACTGCTATATGGTTTTTGTAAACAAAATGTTTAAAAATCTGAAATATGTTTAAAAAAAATTTCAATGAGCACTGGCTGTACTTTACATTTAAAACTAAAGTGAGAGAAAGGACACTTAGGGACCAATCCCTATAGAGGATATGTAATCCAAGCTTTTAGGGATTTAAGACAGAGCAGTAGAGCAAATACCACAATACACAGAAATAAACATTTTAAGCAAAGAACATTTGGAATTGTAGGTAACTCCATTCCTATTGGATGTAGCTTAGCAACTAAATTAAACCCATATTAGCAAATTTAACTTTCATTTGAGAAATGCAGTTTCACAAACATAAAGGCCCAAGGCAACTTCAAAAGGAAAATCCAGTATCCACTGAACTTAGTACAATAGCAACAAGTGTAAATACAAATCATGGGGATAAATTTACATCTTTACCTCTTCATTCCATACAATCAGGACAATTCAGTCAAGTGCATACTCTCTGTATCGAAAATGAAAAGTGTGAAAGATCTTGCTGAAATTAATTTCAGATTTACATATTATGAAACACTAACCTCTTTTGAAAAGATATTCCTTTCGGCAATATTAGGCTGAAATCCTTCTGCAGGGAAATAATGAATCATACACATGGACAAAGTTGATAATCCTTCATCACTGCATTTATTCACGTCAGCTCCACAATCTAGAAGAAGGTTGATGATGTCTTCTTGATAATTCAACTGCACAAACAAACAATTTCAGTTATTTTCACAAAGTTTTTTTACACTGTGCATATTTTGAGATTATGGATTTGATTTCTTCAGTGAATATGTATAATGAGTTTATCACTCCTTGTCTGGTGTTCCAAATATATTTGGATTACGATTCCAATAATGTGTAGATTACATGTTGGCTGGACATTCTAGATCAGAGGTGGCATTGAGCAGGTTCTAACCAGTTCTGGAGAACTGATAGCGGAAATTTTGAGTAATTCGGAGAACCAGCAAATACCACCTCTGACTGGAGATTTTACAGTATCCTTTCCCTGCCATACCCACCAAGCCACACCCAAAGAAACGGTAGAAAAAAAATTTGAATCCCACCACTATTCTAGATGTCGTAATCTAACCAGTTCTATAAGGTATGAAACTGGGGGAAAGTGTCTACAGTGACTGCACAGTGACTGTACAGTGACTATTCTTTCATATTTTCAACTGCTGTTGACAAATAGTATAAATTCTTTCAAATTGCTCAAGCAACCCAGAGCTGTAATAATCTCTGACTTTTTACAAAGATGCCTAACATGCTGAAAGTAATTAAGCTGGAGGTGATCTAACTACAAAGATTATTGAAGATTCTTGATTATTTAGATGCAGTTTAGACTAGGTTCTAGCCTGATTATATGTACATTACCAACACAGCATCTTTGGTTAATTCAGTCTTCTGGACATTTTAAAATAATCAGGACACCCTGCTCTCACATTTTCAGCTGGTGTTAAAAAGATGGCCCATCTCTGCTGTGACACCTGCCCCATGGAGTAATGCAAGGGCCCAGTCTGATCTATTTGAAGCATCTTTCAAAGACCTTTGTTATTATATTTGTTGTTAATCTTAATATCTACTAATAGGTTTTGATTTTTTAAAATTTCTTTCTTTCTTTCTTTGTCAAGCGATTATAAGATAACAGGTATAAGTATAAACATAGTTATCAATATGTGAAATGGATACATAAGAAATAAAAAGAAACAATGGGGCAGGAATCAAGTTTTGTGTGGTTTACCTTGAGTTTGTATCTATTGTGTGCTCTTGTATTGTTATGATTGAAGCTGAAGTATTCATTGACAGGTAGGACATTGCAATGTATGATTTTATATACTATACTTAGATTGGACTGAAGGCGGCATAGTTCTAAGTTTTCTAGGTCTAGAATTTCAAGTCTGGTGGCATAAGGTATTCTGCAACAAGTAGAGTGGAGAACTCTTCTTGTGAAATATTTCTGGACTTTCTCAACTGTGTTAATATCAGTGTCATGCCCCTGGTGGAGACTGACTCCGAGGAAGAGGAGGAACAGCCAACAGGGAGTGGGAATGTGGCTCCAGAGGTGGTGGAAGAGGCTGGGGAAGGGCAGAGGCCAGCTGAGCAATCAGAAGAGGATCCAGACCCATCTCCTATCCATCCTAGGGCACGCAGAGAGGAGAGGATCAGGGAAAAGCGAGGTCTATTCAGGTGGAGATTACCATGATCCTCGTGGCTTGCAGCTGGAAGCTATGTATATAACTTTGCAACTGTGTAGTCAGAATTGCTGGAGTCAAAATTTAGTGTTTCCTTTGAAAGGGCTTTATCTTTGTTGGCATTCTTCCCATGGACTCTCCCCGTTATCTTCCTGGAATGTATGATTAATTATCTTGGCTTGCGTCAATGCTGTTTGTTTTGGTTTCCTTTTGCCTCATTTTGCTCACTTTCCCAGCTCTGCCCAGCCCACACGGCTCTGGCGCGGTCCTGGCGGGATGAGCGGAGGGCCCGGCAGGGGAAGCGCTCACTGCCTTGGTGAGAGCTCTGCTGCCGGGCAGGAGGGCCCACCTGTCAGCTGCGCTGGGCACCCCAGGTGAAGCTCTTCACGCTCTGCCCGGCACCAGGCAGGGATGGCGGCTGGGCGCTTCTCCCAAGATGGGCCGATCCTGCGCTGCGGCCCTGGCAGATTCACCTCCCCACATGGGTTTGGGCTGCCCTCTTGGGCAGGGGAGGCTTTGTTGTAATAGGGTGTCATTTTTAAAATAATTCACTTTATCTTCGAACGCAAAGAGATGGCGGCGACAGGAGCGCCTGAAGCCAAGTGTCTCCGCAGAGCTCCAGTTGCAGGGAGGAGCCCTGGCTGGCCACACGTGGCTGCATCAAATGCCACAGCATTGCTCTTATGCCGTGGCAGCAAGGGAGAAGGGAAAGCAATGGTGGCGGAAGGTCTCCCGATATGAAGTGCCCCACCAATGCAGGCAGCACCATATCCGGGCATGCAACAAAAGTACTTCCTAACGGCAAGCCCCCCCCATTCCCCCCCATTTCGCATGTTTAATATGGGCCTTAATTTGGGGGAGGGGCTTAATTTGATTTTATGCCAATAAAACATGATGGGGCTTCCTATTGGTGGAGGCCGTATTGTTGGAGAAACACGGTAGGACGCTCCCAATTTTGACCATTTGTTGTCTGTTTGACAGGAATGCTTCTATCCAGTTATGCAGGTATCCAGAGATATCAAAAGATTTTAGTTTTAGGAGTAGTTTGTCGTGTACCACTGAATCAAAGGCTTTACAGAAGTCTATGCAGATTTTGTCTATTGCTTTGCCGTGATCGAGCTGTGTAGTCTATATGTTTTTGCAGTGTAAGTGTTGCAGATTACAGGATAGTTTTTTTCTGAAACCAAATTGTTTATTAAAGAGTAAGTTGTTTGTCTCTAAGTGGAGGATAATGGATTGGTTAATAATTGATTCCATGACTTTACAGGTGACGCAGCAAAAGGAGATTGGTCTGTAATTTTCAACTAGGCTGGTGTCTCCCTTTTTGAAGATGGGGATGACCGTGGCTTACGACCATAGGTTTGGCAAGGAGCTGGTCCTGAAAGATTTTGCAAAGATTATACTTAGAGGTTCGGCTATGGCAGTGGATAGCTTTTTCAACATTGTCTTCTGTAAAATCGATATGTATTAGATCATTGTAGTTGTCTGTGGTTCGACTAGGAAATACTGGGCATGATCTATTGCTGTTTACAAATAGTGAGCCAAAGAATGTGTTAAAGAGGTTTGCTTTAATGGTGTCATTGTTGCACTCTTTACCATTAGGTCCTATTAGGGGTGGGATGGACTTTGAGTCTTTTAGTTTGTTGTTTACAAAATTGTAGAAAGCGTGGGTGGAATTGATGCGTAGGTTTTCCTCTTGTTTAATGTGATAATGGGTGTATTCAGTCTTTATCTGGTGGCATACATTTTTGTATTGGCTTTTGAAGTTGGCAATGTGACCAGATTTGTTTTTCAGCCAAAGTGATTTCTTTTTGGATTTAAGCTTCCTTATTGTTATGGGTAATTTGTTTTTTTTTTCTGGTTTTTGGAGTTGTTATTGGTACATATAGTTTGATGACTCTTTTGACTTCAAGTAAAAATTTGTTGTAATGGTCTTCAACAGTATTGCATCCAGGGAATAGAAGTTGCCAATCAAGAGATGAGATACGTCTATACGGTCGTAGTTGCCTTTTTTGAAGTTATAATTGGGGATCCCATCATTGTGATGATTTTTGTGAGGACATATGTTGAGACAAAAGTAAATCATGGTGTGGTCACTGTTGGAAAAGGTTTCTTTAATTTGTATTCCATATATTGAATTCAAACTATTGCAGAAGATGAGATCGAGGCAGTTGTTAAGACTAGTATTGTTGGTTACTAGTTGTTCCAGTCCTAGATTTGTTACAGCATTGTAGAAGGTTGCATGTATGGGTTCAGTTTTACATTCATTTAGGGTCCAGTTAATATGAGGTAGATTGAGATCACCAAGAAAGATAAAAGGATGTTGCTCATGTTAGTAGTGAATTTAACTTGTTTGCATGTTCGATGTCATAATCAGGGGCTCTGTAACATAGTAAGAATCAAAATGTGATATTTAAGGACAGTTCACAGATGGTCTCAAGAAGAGCAAACTCCTGGGTAACTTGGATATTTTTTACATGTAGGGACTTTTTATAGAAGATAGCAACACCACCTCCTCTACAGATTTCATGATCTGATCGGTAAACATGATAGTCTCTTACTGTGGTAATGGAGTCAGGAAGAGATGTGTTGAGCCATGTTTCACAGACAAATATGATGTCGAATTTAGCTGTATTTAATAAGAGGAGAAATTCAGGTATTTTATTTACAAGGCTTCTTGCATTGAGTAGCTTGCTTTTAAGGCCAGTTTTAATTGGAATAGAGGTAGTTAGGGGTGTGCGTGCCTAGTTTTGAGTGATGGTGGATTGGATGAGGTAGGGTTGGATGCGGAGTTGTGGGTTGGGTGACTTTCTTTTGATGCAATCAGCACGGTAGTCAATGTACAAGTCCTTTTCTTCCTTGTCTAGATGGTTTTTGAGTTCTTCACAGAGTTCATGGGAGCGGATTCTTTGCAGTATGGATAGGTCTGGTCTTGAGCGAAGTTTTGTATGGGTGGGACTGGTTTTTGCAATGTCGTTTATTGTATTAATGAATATACTTTTGCTGGACTCATTTTTGCAAACAACTCTACAAAATTTTGGAGCCACAGAGCCGTCATTGTATTTGAACTCAGGGCCATCTCTGATTATTTCAATGATATCTTCAGGAGAGATGTTTTTTGTATTTGAGTTGCTTGTGATATTGCGAACTTTTGTTTATAACCATACTTTAATCCCATATTTATAGCCACTGTAAATTATTTTAGGATTAAGAACCAATGTACAAATACTATAAACAAACAAACATATTTTAAATGATACAATATTGTCACAATACAAAACAACCCTGAATTTAGCTGCACTTTTATCCACCCTTCAAGGTTCACCATGCCTGAAAGCATAATATATTGTAAGAACTTACAGCAGCAGCAGAAAGAGCTGTATATCCACTCATATCTGCTATATCAGGATGGGCCAGATTTTCCCTCAGAATTTCATAAACTCTTTTATAGTTTCCTTCTGCTGATTTCTCAATCAGTTCTTCAGCAATAAGCTCTTTGGGACCTTTAGCTCCAAAACCGTACCGGTTGCCTTTGATAATAGCATTAATATTCCAGTCTATGTCACTCTGGCAATGCCTGAAAGTAAGCAAAGCCATAAAAAGCTAGAAATACAATAGAAGTACAGTTTTGTTGTTACATGCTAGTTAGATGGACAGATAAGACACAGTGTTTTTTTCCCCCTTATTTCTTCTTATCAAACTTTGCTCTAATGCTGAGTGAAATGAAAATTCTGGATTTTACTACAGACTGAAGATATGAAAAATCACAGGACCAAGTATCCCCCTTCATTCAATATTCTATCTGCATAAAAAAATATTCCCTCTCAACAGGAAATTAACTAAGATGGGGAAAGGATTTAATCTTGCTCTCTCATGAGTTCATTTATTTAATATGAAGAACAATTGATCATGTAAATGACCATTTTCAATATAAACAGGTATAGATAAACAAACATTAATCATCCAAATAAAGAAAGTTTTTTACTGTTCCACTGTTTGGGGGGGAAAAGGTAAGAAAATGGCTGCAGGAGCACATAAGAATAAATCCTATGTGCCTATGCACATACACATGCACAAATATTTATACAGGATTTCTGAATATTTTCTCCAAATGACCACATTTTACAGTACTAGAACTAAACAATTAGTTAAACTAAATGCAAATAAATTGAGGGCCAATAAAAAAAAGTACTTTTTAAAAACAATACAGCTAGGGAACTTCATGCCATAAGATCAGGTGATGGCCGCCTATTTAAACTTTAAATTTAAATGATTTTAAGAGGTTCAACAGACTCATATAAAATATTAGTTATCTTTAGTTATTAATCTTCATAGCTCCTGAAGCACAGAAAGCTTCTAGTTGAAAGTGGCTGTAACCCTCCCCACCTTGTTTGCGAATTTCTCAAATCCTCTTAAGTTGCTACAGTGTGTCACATAATGCTGGACTAGATTGGATCTTTCCCTTTCTACAGACTCTTATTTGTTATGTTTCTCTCTCTCTCTCTAAGCCTCTGCCCAATCTTCTTAAACATTAAACTAATTAAAAATAATTAAACATTAAGATAAATATAAATAAAAGTACTTCTGATAACTGGAATTTGGATGGGGTTAGAGAACCAGTAGAATCAATTAATCAAGATTTCAAATAATATTTTAAATAATATTTTTGAGTACCTGATAAGTAGTACCCCCAGTAGGCACAAAGAAAAGGAATGAGCAAAATAATCACTTGTACAGGCTTTTGAGGAAGAATTAAGAGGGTAAGTAAGAAAGAAGGTATATTTCATCAGCTGTTGAAAGGATAGAACGAAGCATATGGTATAAGCTTTGAAACATACTTAATTGAATTGTATAAGCTATTCAGTTGAAAAGAGATATGAAAAAGCAACAGAAAATAAAATTTCAACTACATTTTCATGTTAGCAATTATCAGTTCTTACCTATACTTATATATGTTTTTCTGCATCTTAACCAGAATAGGGGTTATGTTTGTTATACACCATGGTTTTTCAGAAGCGTGATGTTTTTGTTTCTTAAAATATTGAAAATCAAACTCTTTCAAGAAGGATTGTGTAAGAGGAAGATTATCTGCATCAATTGAATATATATACATATTAGCAGGCAGCGTATAGTTGTCATCATTTAGGAGAAGGCGTTTGAATCTGTAGAAAAATGGATCCTTTTCTTCATTCAAGTCCCATATAGAAGTGCTTTCCTCTGAAATATATTGCTGTTCAGACTCAGCATCAAAATAGATACTGAGTTCTGGGAAATCAAAAAGAGTAAAATGCTCAGGAATTTGTGTACATATTTTAATAATATGGTGTCGATGCCACAGGCCAACATCTTGCCTATCATCTGGATAAGTTTCAATTCCTGGTCCAAAACGTTCATCAGACTTGTAAAGTCCCTTTAGAGGGAAAAAAATGTTCAAAAAAAAAAAAGATATAACAGAATAATATAGACAAAATACAGAAAAGAATGCATCTTTAATTTATTTGCATGCTTATTTATTCAAGGAATACTAAAAAATTTAAAGGATTAGCAATACTATGAAAGAAATCAGCAGTCTATAACCCTGCAAATAAATGAATAAATTTTGCACTACTCTTAAAACCATCCATAGCCTTGAAAAGAAACAGTTTCTCAAATATTTGTTGAACTTATTCATTTCACAAACATGATAGTATAGTGTTACTATTAGAATTCATAATTTAATATTATAAATAGAATATAATTCTTTACTGGCCAAGTATGATTGGACACACAAGGAATTTGTCTTCAGTTCATAAGCTCTTAGTGTACATAAAAGATGTAAGTGATAAATCATGATCATAGTCATCATAAATACACTCATTATGAATCATAAGATACAATGCTTAGTGATAGTTATAGGATACTAATAAGCATTCAAAACAGGGGTGGGCTGCTGGGGGTTTGCAGGGGTTTGGGAGAACCCCTAGCTAAGATTCTGTGCAGTTCGGAGAACCCTCAAATCCCACTCCTGGCTGGCCCTGCCCACCCCTCCCCTCCCAGGAGTCCCCACACGGCCCATTTGGATACAGGTAAGTGCAGGGTGCACACGGAGGCTTGGGGAGGGTGAAAATGGTTGTCCCGGAAGTTCGAGGAAAGCCGCTGGAGGCTGGGGAGGGCAAAAACATCCCCCTCCACGATGCAGGAAGCCGACTAGGCCATGGCCACCCAGCAACCGGGCAGAGAACCCATTCCTAAAATTTTCGAAGCCCACCCTTGAATCAAAATCACACTAGGAAACTAAATAAAGCAATATAACTCATAAAGATACAAGCAGCAAGGTTATGTAAGTAGAAAAGGAGATAGATAATAAGGATGAGACGAATAATAGTAACAAAGTCTTAGTAAATAGTTTGACAGTGTTGTGAGAAATAGTTGTTTAGCAGAGTGATGGCATGCTAAACATATGGCATAAAAGTTTATGTTACCTGAAATTGTTTTCCATCCGTAAATTCCATAGTCCCATAGCCTTCTTTACGATTAAGATAAAATGAACCTGTAAATCTGGAGCCATTAGGCCAAAAGTAAACTCCTTTGCCATGACGGTAATCTTTATAAAATTGTCCTACGTATCTCTGCAACAAAGAAAAAAAATTAAATGTATTCTACTTTAAATGAATATATTCCACTACATCTAGAGAATTCTAATTATTAAAATAAGCAATGCTGCAACATCCATGTATATAGTTCATCTACCTCATATTATGTAGCATCTGCATGCATTTTTCTGCAATCACAGCATTTCAAAATACAGAAATATATTTTCATGACTAAATGATCCCATACTGTATATCAAAATTACAAGGCACTTTGGAAGAAAGTTTCAGGATGAAAAATTTTACTTTGAACCACAGGTGATTTTGACTTTATAGTTCTTTAATCTCTTTCCAGAGTATTCCAATTTTCCAGCAGCAATTCTTAAACTTTACTGAAAATTAAGCTATTCTGAGAATAGGTTAACTAAATACCACCTTCCATTTTTGACCTTTCATTCCCAACATGCCAGCTTTTCAGTTTTCTTGTCAATGAATGTTTAAATGTGTAATTCTTAATTTCTACTCTAAGTTTTAAATTTTCAGGATGGCTTTTAATATCTACTCTTTCTAAATGTTTGAACTCAAGTCAATGTTTTATAATTTTTTTGAAGTGCAGACACATTTATCAAGCACACAAAAGAGGTTGAGATAAATAAGGAATTCTTATGCCAGTACTATATTGCCTGGCTTATTCTCAATTCAGATGGTGCATGTGAAAATCCTTGCACTTTACCCACTAGGTAGCACTTACATTTATATTAAATTATGCCACATTAGAAGCTTATGTACAAAAGAAGCTCAAGTACAAATTAAGCTACTTTGAGTCGTATGCATTTTTCTATTTTATTCCTGATATTGTCTATACATGTTGAACAATTAATATTGTGTTTTAAGAAAATTGAAAGAGAAACAGGTAAGAAGATTAAGCATTAGATATATCTGTAAATAAACATAAATTAATACAAACAATGTATATAGTTATATTTTTAAAACAGTAAGAGAAAAAATATATAATTAATCCAATGAAAATCCTAAATTAAATGCAAACTCTACAAAAGATATTTAGTATGTATAATAAGTGGAAGAGCATTGAATTTTCAAAGAAAACTCAAGATATAAATGCAATAAATTATGTGATTTAAATTCTGTTGAGAGGTTCAACTGAAGATATATAAGGTGAATGTGTATAACATGGATACTAAATAGGGCATGCACATTAGGCCTGCTTATTTCTCTCTGTAACATCTATACATTCTGCTGCAAGTTTGAAGGAAAGCTGTATGTATACATGGTTTGAAGACAGGGAGAATAATCTGACTTAGTCAAATATTTTAAAAATCAATAAAATGATTAACACCACTTCTACATGAGAAATTTCATAAATAAACTATGCATTGGTTTAAACAGGTTCTTTTGTAAGTTTTGACTTTCAATCATTCACTGGATATTCTGAACTTTGGTATAATTTCAACCTCCATAGTCTTATTAAACCATAAACCATTAAACAAACATGAGAAACTTCAGCACACAGAGAACTAATATATGCAAAACTGAATAACCAACTCTGAGTTAAAGGGAAACCCGGATTTATGGAAACCTTTGTTTACCTTACTAAAATATTACAGTAAATTATAATTACTGAAAATCAGAAAACCAGGTGGCAAGTTTAAACACATAGAAAAAGAACCCTAATGGGCAAACCACCACTCAGGTTTAGTATCTGAAATAGACCAATCAATGAAAGAGTCTTTTGTTTAAGAGGTGTCCATATGTATGTACAATGAATAATTATTTCAAAGCATGTTACAAAGATCACCTAAAGATTCTAGGCCCAATTGTTCTTATAAATAAAGATGTTCCAAGCATTCATAGGAATGTTGTACATTCTGCCTTCTAAAAAGCTTCTCCTGGGATGCATCTAAAGGATATATAGGAAAGCCATCAATATATACAGTGCCTCGCATATGCACTGAATCCCAACCTATTTTCTACATGTTGATAAATTTATTGAAAGAAATCTGCAAGTTTTCTTAAAGTTCTCAGAGAAAGTTGATAAGAAATAATTGAACAACAGTAGTAATTTACAACCAACTGCCAGTATATATCACAGCTCACAAGGGAACAAAAATTGAGATTTTAACTTATATTTTCAAAGAATTTTAATATAGCAGCAGCATCTGCAAGCGTAGGAAATTTATTCCACGGCTTCATCCATAGAAAATAACTACAGCTATACACACTGAGAACTGCAATATTTAATAAAAGAGAAATCTGTGGAGGATAAAACTCAAACAAAACTATAAACCCTAACCAATCCACGAATTTTATTCTTGGTAAATTTTATCAATATTGCATTTACTGCATGAATTATCATGCAGTAAAAAAGAGAACTGAATAACTACTTTCAGAATGATATATTGGATTCTGTTCTAATAACCATTATTCCAGATACAGTAACTAAGGAAGGTGAAGTAATTGACAAAATATATTAATAACATATGAACTGTATCTGAAATGAGTAAATAGGAACTGTATCTATACATTTGAGGCTATCATTAACAATTTTCTATCAAACTCAAGCAATCTCTCTCAGTTTAAATATATAATGGCATTCAGACATTTATGTATTGTCTTCTCAATCTGATCCCCCACATGAAAATACTCTTATAAATAATTCCTTAAAAATCTATTAAGAAACTAGAAGTTAATAGTATTTTTTTTCAGATGTGAAATCCAATTGATTAGTCATTTCAAGCTATTAATTCAAAAATCTGCATATAACACAGACTAATAAGAGACAAGGAAAGTACTTGAAGAGTCAGTTTGGCCTAGTGGTTAAGGCACCAGGCTAGAAAGTGAAAGATCATGAATTCTAGTCCTGCCTTACCCATGAAAGCCAGCTTGGTAATTTTTGGCCTGTCACTCACTTTCAAAAATTCAACTTACCTCACATGGTTGTTGTTGTGGAGAAAACAACAGAAGGAATGTATCTTGGAAATTTTCACCCCCTTGGGTTATTTGTAAAAATAATAAATGCAGAATATACATAAGTTTAAATAAAATTAATTTTTTTTCCTAAAATAGCCCACTGTAGCTTTAACCTAACTACTTAAGTACACTAGTAGAAAATAGACATTTTCAAACAGTTCCTTTTTATTTATTTACACAAACATGAATAGAATCTTATATAAAACAAACTTTTATTGCAAATTGAGATATTTAAAAACAATAAACCTCATATTATTATCAAATATTCAGAACTGTGAATTTAAGTAACACTGAATATTTATAAATGCACTGTAGATGAATTGAATTGAAGTATTCCTTCCTTTTTCTTTTTCTTTTTCTTATGCTAAAGCTGTTGTGAATGTATAAAGTTTTAATAAAGCGTGAGCTTGGAGTAAAGTGCAGGGTTCTGGCCCTGCACTTCTGATTGGCTGTTAAACGGCCGGATCGGATTGGCCCGCTCCGGGGAATCCGATTGGCCCTTAACAGAGAGTTCCTATTGGTTATGAGAGCTAGCGCTCCTCGTTGGTTATTGGTTAATAGTTACGGGGTTTGCCTATATAAGGCGGGTTAAAACTGCTATAGATGTTAGAAGTCACTATGTAAATAAAGAGCTGAAGTTCACCGTTCAGAGGCTTGTCTCCTTTCTTTCTCGCCCATGCTCCAAACATAACACTGGCGATGAGGATGGGATATGGAGACATCTGAACCAACGAAACTTTGAAGAACACCGAGCACGTGACAGACGACGCTACACAACGAAACCATGTCCGGCGGCTTCGTACCACCCGCTCCGTTCGATCCAGTACAGGAGGACTGGGAGTCCTACATGGATCACTTCCAAATGTTCTTAGAAACCAACAACTTAAAGGACGCCACACCAGGAAAGAAACGGGCGGTGTTCTTAACGCATTGCGGTCCAACCGTATTTAAGACGGCTAAAGCACTAGCAAAACCTAGAGAAGTGAAGGTGATGGATTGGGATGACCTTGAACCTCTCCTACGAGATCACTACGCACCGACCATGCCTACGCTCGTGAGACGGCACGAGTTTTATCAGAGGAGCCAGTGAAAGGAAGAAAGCGTGGCCGACTTCATAGCAGACCTCCGAAATTTGGGAAGCCTCTGCGGATACGCCGATTTAGAAGAAGCACTAAGAGATCGCATAGTTCTGGGACTAGATGCACCAGGTGTTCAAAGCAAGCTGATGGCGAAAGGCGACATCAGCCTTGTCGACGCCATCGCCGATGCTACTGCAGCAGAAACAACCAGGAAGTCAGCTGCACAACTACGCCGAAACCGCGTTCCGGTACCACCACTGACAAGCGACATCTTACCCAGGTCAGAAGGGCAGCTTGCAATGACGCACCACGAGGACCTCTCTTCGTCGTCAGACAGCGACGAAGAAGGGGTCCATTGACTGCGATCCGACCGGGACCATCACCCGAAGCTTTTACGCCCTTGCGCTGGCTGTGGGGCCAACCATGCCAGGTCCGAATGCAAATTCCGCGACGCACTCTGCCATGAGTGCGGGAAGCGAGGCCACATCGGACGGGTCTGCCGAAGCTTACCAGGACCCGGCCAGGCCTCAAAAGGGACTAACTATTGCCAATTGACAGGAAACCATCCTGTACAGCGAGAGCCAGTAAACCACTCCTACAGAAATCGAGTTTTGCAGAGAGAAGAGACTTACCATACTATCACTATTGGTCATGCCTCAGCTTTAGACACCAAGAAAATATGAGTCACAGTAGCCATCGAGAACCAACCTTGCCACATGGAAGTTGACTCGGGATCGTCCCTCTCGATGGTGTCCTGGAAGACCCTTAAGCAATTCATCCCCACGATTCAACGCCAAGATCTTCACTCCCAAAGACTCATCCTCAAGGACTACCAAGGGAATCGAATCCCCTTCGTTGGTTCCTGCCGAGTCCGAGTCTCCTTCAAGAAGCACACAGCGTACTTACCACTAACTGTCATCGATAGAGACAGGCGTAGCCAACTAGGCTTCCAATGGTTCGCACCACTCAGAATTGAAGTGGCCGGCATAAACCGAGTCAGTGGAAGTGACTGGGAGGGAGACCTCATCCATGAGTTCAGGGACGTCTTCGCGGACAGCTTAGGCGAGTACAAGGGGACCCCGAGTTCGTTCAGTCTAGACCCAAAGATAGCTCCCATCCGACTTAAGCCCCGTCGAGTTCCGTTTGCTTTAAAGTCAAAAATCGACGAACAACTCGACAAGCTGATAGCTCAGGGGGTGTTAGAGCCCATCGATCACTCCCCCGGGAAACCCCAATCGTAACACCCATTAAGCCAGACAGATCGATCCGAATTTGTGGGGACTACCAGGCCACTTTGAACCACGCCCTACAGCAGAACGCATATCCAGTGCCGGTGGTGCAGCATCTCCTCCACTCCCTGGGGGGCGGGAAAGTCTTCGCTAAATTAGACTTAGCTCAGGCATATCAGCAACTACCTGTTGATGAAAAGACGGCACTGGCACAAACAATTGTGACGCACCGAGGTGCCTTTAAATGTACCCGGCTTCAATTCGGAGTTAGTATAGCCCCGGGTATTTTTCAGAGCCTTATGGAGAGGTTATTACAAGGGATTAAGAGCGTGGTCCCCTATTTTGACGATGTATTAATTGGGGCCCCTACAAAAAAAATCTTACAGGACCGGTTAAAATTAGTCCAAAAAAAATTCCAAGAAGCCGGTCTTAAAGTAAAAAAAACCAAATGTAAATTGTGTACTGACAGTGTTGAGTTTTTAGGGTACCTAATTGATAGTCAGGGTATTCACCCTACGGAAAGTAAACTAAGGGCGATAAAAAATGCTCCCAGGCCACAAAACAAGGCCGATCTCCAGGCATTCCTAGGCCTCATCAACTTTTATAATGTATTTTTACCGCATAAAGCAACGGTCGCTGAACCGTTACACTGGTTGTTTGATAAGAAAGCAAATTGGTTATGGGGTCACCAAGAAGAACAGGCGTTCCGCAACGTGAAAAAACTGCTCACTTCTGACTCTGTACTCATGCAGTATAATGAGACTTTGCCGTTAAATATAACTTGTGATGCTTCGCCTTTCGGAGTGGGCGCCATTTTGAGCCATGTACTGCCTAATGGGAACGAAGCCCCTGTTGCATATTTTTCAAAGACACTTTCAAAAACTGAGCGAAATTATGGACATATCGATAAAGAAGCCCTCGCAATTGTGTCAGCCGTTAAAAGATTCCACGAGTACGTGTATGGCCAGGCTTTTACTATCGTGACTGACCACAAACCATTTTTGGGGATAATAGCCAGAGATAAGCCGACTCCCTACATATTATCCCCTAGGATGACTCGATGGTCAGAATTCTTAGCTGCTTATAACTATTGGCTGCAATACCACCTGGGGAAAGTCATTCCCCACGCTGACGCATTGAGCCGAGCACGCTTCCAGAGACTCTTGATGATCCTGCACCAACGGTAACCACGTTGCAAATTGAGGCACTCAACTCGCCGCCATTAACCGCCCGAGATATCGCGAGAGAAACCAAACGTGACCCCACCTTAGCGCGAGTCCTAAGCTGGGTAGAACGCGGATGGCCATTGGACCAATTATCAGATGACTTCACACCATTCAAGACTCGACAAACCGAGTTGTTCTCCCAAAAAGGCTGTTTCATCTGGGGCGATAGAGTCGTTATCCCAGAATGACTCCAGAAAGCGCTTCTGAGAACCTTGCACTATGGCCACCCCGGCATCGTGCGAATGAAAGCCCTTGTGCGAAGCTACGCATGGTGGCCGGGCATTGACAAGCAAATCGAACATTGGGTTAAAGCTTGTCCAAAATGCCAGGAAGTGAGCAACGCCCCACCTAAAGCCATTCCTACTGAATGGGAGACACCACGCGGACCCTGGTCCCGAATTCACTTGGACTTCGCGGGGCCGACCAAAGGCCACACCTTTCTACTAACCGTCAACACCTATTCAAATTGGCTCGAGATTCATCGCATGACGACTACAACCTCCGAGGCGGTTATCAAAACCTTGGAAAGACTATTTGCAACCCACAGACTACCAGACGTCCTGGTATCCGATAAAGGGCCCCAATTTACAGCACTGTCATTCGAGCAGTACCTCGCTGACTGCGGCATTTGACACGCGCTCACCTCGCCTGCGCACCCTGCGACCAATGGCAAAGCAGAACACATGGTACAATTTGTGAAGAAAACCTTACAGAAGGTAGACTACGACAACATTGACGACAAGATCAATCGAATCCTTTTTTTACAACACATCACACCGCATAGCGTCACCAACAAAACTCCCGCCGAACTGCTAATGAGACGAAAACTCCGCTCCCACCTCGACCGGTTACACCCAGCTTACGAACCAGAAAAACCACTAGGATCCAGCAGCCACTGTCGTGCCTTCCAGATAGGAGATTTGGTATACGCTAAAAACCTATCAGGCGACCCATTGTGGGTGGAGGCGACAGTAGTTCGTGTAACCGGCCCAAGATCCTACCTTGTACAATGCCTTGACGATAGACTATGGAAACGCCATATCAATCAATTACGATCGCGGCTTCCGGCGGGCAGTCCTGAACTCCCCTATGACCAGACTGAGGGGGGGAGGTACAGAAAAAGATGAATTCCAAGGAGAAGAAAACCCGTTCAAAGGGAACAACGGTATAATAGAGACTCAGGAAGTGGAACCAGAGAGGGAAACAGTTGCACCTCAGGGAATTACAGAGAACATGGGCAACGACGGGGAAATGAACTCTGAACCAGAAACAGCCCCACTGCCAAACAACGATCTACCTCATGAGTTCATGATTGCAGCCAAATGACACAGCGAAAATCAAAGAGACTAATAAAACAACCGTCCTACCTAAAGGACTATGTAACTGCGCCCTGCAAACAGAAGCCAGGGGGAAGGGGTGTTGTGAATGTATAAAGTTTAATAAAGCGTGAGCTTGGAGTAAAGTGCAGGGTTCTGGCCCTGCACTTCTGATTGGCTGTTAAACGGCTGGATCGGATTGGCCCGCTCCGGGGAATCCGATTGGCCCTTAACAGAGAGTTCCTATTGGCTATGAGAGCTAGCGCTCCTCTTTGCTTATTGGTTAATAGTTATGGGGTTTGCCTTTATAAGGCGGGTTAAAACTGCTATAGATGTTAGAAGTCACTATGTAAATAAAGAGCTGAAGTTCACCATTCAGAGGCTTGTCTCCTTTCTTTCTCGCCCATGCTCCAAACATAACAAAAGCAATTGGGGCTACCTGGCTATTAGCCATTGCTACATGTTCTTTTAGTAAAAGAAGAAACTTCTGGGAAAAGCTAAATTACATATCTAATGCACTCCATAAATCAGGTTAGATTATATGCTAAATGTTGAATAAAATAAACCATAAACATTAAAGTAAGGATCAAATCGCAGTATAATTGCAGAACATTTCAAGCAAAAGATTCCAGACTCAATCCCTAGCATTCCTAGCTAGAAAAATCTGATAGCAGTTTAAAAACCTCTCTCTAAAAGACAGTCAGACAGAAATAATGGGCTAGGTAGTCCAATAGTCTGAACTGATAAAAAGGCAGTTTCTTATTGTAATTTTGTACTATTAAATTTCCCACAAGAAGTTTTGCAATAGATTGTAAAAAAATTCAAGCTTAGCATTTGATGAATCCTATGGAGTGGGCAATGTTTTACTTTGAAAACATACAGTGCAACTCAAGAGATCTATGCCAGTTTGGCTTGGGGATAGTCACCTTAAATGCACAAACGTTTTTATAGGCATTTCTGCAATATAAAGTCTTTTTTTGATATAGACATGCATAGTAACACACAGTCCTGGTTTTCAAAAGTTTACTCTGGTGGAATAAAGAAGGTCAGACTCCTGTTCAGTTATAAAGGACTATTCAAGGACTGTTTGGCAAACCAATAGGAACGCACAAAAATATAGTTTGATGGGTTTCTTCAAATTACTTCTTTTGCTCACAACCTCTTTAAGATATATTTTAGCTTCTGTTTCATTCAAATCTAGGCATAAATACTAAAATAACCACAAAGTAACCACAAAACCTAGAGAATCAGGAGATGAGGTTTCAGCCAAGCCTTAAACCTAGAAGGTTTCCTGAATATGATGCCTACTGAAAAATATATCTCCACAACTGGCATCAAACTGAAGCAGTTTAAGGCAGGGGTCCCCAACCCACAAGCCACGATCCATATCTACAAACATTAGAAAAAATGCAGAATATTAAAACAATAATGACCTTAAATTTAAAAACTGAATTAAAATAAAACTAAGCAGAATGAAGAGAAAGGCACAAAGTGCACAGATAGAGGAATGGGCTGTTCTCTATTCCATTATACAATTCCAACGTGCCACATTATGGCCTCAGGCTATGAGAGCTCACGGGGCAAGAGGTTCTAAAGGGCTGAAACCATGGCAGAAAAGGTTCTTCTGGGCCCCACCAGTCGAAAATCTTTGGATGACAGGGTTCACAGCATGCCCCTTCTGCTGGCATAATTGTATGCATGTATTTCTTACATGTAATTAGCTGCCCATCTCATATAGTGACTCTGATGTGTGATGTCTCCTCAGAAGTAAGTCTCACAAAGTTCAAAAGATCTACTCCCAAAGACAATGCACATAGACAGTACTTTCAGCTGTTCAGAGACACTCCAGCTTTTTAACTATAAAACAATTTCATATAAAGCTTAAGAGAGACCAAATTATGTGAGAATCATGATCTGCCTAATACTATAACCAAAATTAATTTCCAAGAGTAAAATAAAAAATAAAATTCAAAATAATTATATTGTAGAAGACTTTATTATAATTAGTATGTATAAAATAAGGCTTTTAGAATTTTCTGAAAATTGTCATCTATTAGAAAAAGTCAGAATTTTTTCTGTCATGTATTTTAGAAAATATTGTGACAGATACATTTACCTCGAGCATGCATGTTTGGGCATGAACGCTAACCTTGACTGTTCCACAGCTGGTTTTATTATGTGAAGTTGTAATAGTAATAATACTTTAAAGAAGGTACCAAAATATTAAACCAGTTTACCTCACCATTGTCCCAGGCAAATTCTCCATATCCAAGTTTTAAATCAAATGAAAATTCGCCTTTATAGCAAGAACCATCTGGCCATTCTTGCACTCCAGATTTATACTCAAATCTATTATTGTTCAGATCATCTTCAACTAATATATCTTGCTGTTCATTGCTTTCTTCCTCATAATCTTTTCTCTCTTCTTCTTCACCACATTCATAATCAACAGCAGATATCTGCTCAGTCTCACTTTCTTCTCCTGGGAATAAATTATTTGCTGAGAAGCCATCTCCTGGTTTATGTTTCTTTTCTCTGAAATCATAATCAGGAATAGTTACTATTCTTTATCAACTAAATTCATCCAATACCAAGCTCTTCCACACATAACAGGATGTTTCAAAATGATTTGCAAGTAAATGTATGTAGCTTAGAATCCTATGCTTATCAGGAAATAGGTTTAATTTAAATCAGCAAAAATTATTTTTGAGGAAATATGCTAAAAATATTGGAACTGTTACTAAATGTAACTGTTACTGTTATTTGCTATTAAACATAATCAAATACAAATTTGCAAAAAGAAGCAATTTGGTTGCTTCTATATTTTGCACAATTAGGAAAATGGCAAAAGACAGTACTAACTTAAGATAACTAAATAATGTTGAACTGGATGCAGATGTTATCATAATCATTCTAAATATCAACTTGATGTTACAAAAAAAATTTAATTTTGAAGATAAGTCAAAATAACATATGAAGTGAAAGAACAAAGAATAGTGGCCTGAAAGCTTTGTATACTTTAAATAAAACACAGCATTTCTGCAATAGGTTGAAGCTGACACATAGTAACATTTTAAAGCAAATTATGTAACATTTTAAAGCAAACATTTTAAAGGAAAAATAAGTTTAGAAATACTTGCTAAATTTTTCAAGAAATATGCAACTATTAAAAATATTGTTTGCTCTGGATTGCTATTTTTATAATCACGCTTGTATAGCAGAAGAGCTTTTATTCCACAGAACAAAACCATTCAAAATTGTCATCATCCTTAGAATTTTGTACATTTGTAATCTTAAAAATATATCCACACAATTCTCCCACAGAAACACTGATGAGATCATGTTCTTTCTCCGTGCTTAAAATATATTTGTTTACATATATTCATTGAGCCAAACCAGCAAAAAAAATCCTAAAATCTATTTCACTTAGCTGTTATATCTAAGCCTCAGTAATTTAGTGCACAATATACTATTTCTCCTTCCCAGAATACAATTAGTTCCTTGGGAATCCTAACTTTGAAAGGATGTATTCTGCAAGTTAAAAATTGAATGGAATTGTCAAATTTCATACTCCAGGTTTTGGCTTAAAGTATAAATGAACAATGGAACATATAATCTCAGGCCCGTATAAAGTATATCCTTAAGCACACTTGTGTTGCTTTTCCCAACACAAAGACTTCCAACAGGAATAATATTCTGTTATATCAGGCAACGAAGATGGCTGTGATAAGAATTGTACATTAATCCAAGACAAATGAATTGCACCAGGATGGAAAAAAAACTGGACAAGCAACTTATGATATCCTTCTTGTCCTCCTAAGGATTTTCATACAATCACCCTTTCTCATTCAAGCAGTTGTAAAAAGGTTCCAGCTACAGTGTTGGAAGTTATTTTGTATTTTCTCAACACAATTGTCACATCTTACCCTACTGGTGAGGAAAAATTACTAAGAAGAAAAATATTGAAAAATTGTAATGCCTTTTGATTAATGACACTTTAAAAGTCTCTGGGTATGAGTATTTTGTAGTAACATCCAGACAGAGGCTTTTAATACCCCTATACCTCCTCTTATACCTATTCCCATAGTTCTGTCTTAAAAGCAATTATCAATATTAAGATGCTCTTGTAACACCACTTTACAGTTGCATTCATAGCAAATAAGGTTGATATCCAAAGGTGCTTTTTAAGAGGCAACTGGACGTTCTGGTTTGTCTTTAAAGACATTTCGCTTCTCATCCCAGAAGCTCCTTCAGTTCTGTCTGGATGGGGGGGGAATGGAAGGATTTATATTCCTTGCAGACAGACATTCCCCACCATCCGATCAGAGCTGAAGAAGCTTATGGGATGAGAAGCGAAGCATCTTCAAAGAAAAACCAGAAAGTCCAGTTGCCTCTTGAAAAAGCATCTTTGGGACAATCATGATCCGGACGACCGAGAATCTCCATAGACGGTTGATATTTAAAGCAATAGATGTTTAGTTTTACAGTGCCCGCTAGCCGTACAAAAACTTCCCCGTGCAAAAAAAAAGGGGGGGGGTATGCGCGGAGGTGGGAGGAAACTTTCGTCCACTGATACTAAGACACCGCAATCCTTCCACTTCACACGTGAACGCCACGCCGCTCCGCGATCCGCCTATTCCGCCTTCGCAGGCCCCTTTCCCGATTCATGTGGCTGCGCGCACTTGCCGCCGGCTTCCGCCAGAGGTCCGTTGGAACTAGGAATCTGGTTCGCACGGACGGGGAAGACCCAACAGAGCCTCTCAGAGAGCGACACCCACCCAAGAGCCGGAGCGGCAGCCCGAATAGCCTCCATCCGATCTCAAGGCCCGCTGGACCCGCAGACGCCGCCTCATAAGGGCCCGGGGAGAGAGCAGAGACGTAACAGTCAGCGAAGACGTACATCAAGCGCTGCTCCTGTTGTCCCTCATTAGGAAACCGGCGCAGGTAGCGGAGAAAAAACGGCCAGATCTCTCTCCAAGAAGCTCTGGCTACCCCGCTCCTGCCTGGCCTGCGCTGCATCCGAGTTTCCATAGAGATCAAGGCGGGGTTTCGTGGAGCGCGAAGTGGCTCCACCTCGCAGTTACTTTTTTTTTTTAAAACTGGCGGTTCTCGTTGGGAGAAAATGCTTCGTGGGAAACAGGCTAATAATTGGTTTTCTCAGTAATCACATAAAATTCGGTGGGCATATTAATCTCGATTATATTACAAGAATATTTTTAAATCTTAGCACTTCCTTTTTGTTCAAAGGATGGGGTTCGTGTTTTGATGTTTAACTAATTCACCAGTTATGTCCCTGTGTAGTAGAAATGGTTCTCATACAGGACTTAGTGCCATCTCATCTTGCCTACTACAGCTTTCAGATTCGTCTAGAAATATGGGTTAAAATATTGTGGGGATTCTAAATGCAAACTGATAAAGTCTTGGCTCATAACCCACAAGATTTCATTGTGATGGAAAAGATAATAATGTGGATAACTGATGTGACAATACTAGGAAATAATAGAAGATAAAGAATTGGAGAAGACCTCAAAGTATTCAGATATGAAAATCAAAATTGAGATTATGGCATAAATGGGAGTCCCAGTGGCTATCAGCACACTGGGAGTTATACCAAAAAATCTTAGCACCTAGAACATCTGTACTTGGACAGAATTTCCATCTGCCACACTGCTTAGATCCAGACATATAGTACAAAGTCCTAGGTTCTTGGGAAGAACTTGATGCATATGAAGGCCAAAACCAGCTAAGAACTAGAAGCTGTGATTTCACACTTTTGTGATGATCGTCATCAGAATTGAACTGAGAAGACAGCAACAGACAGCAAATGCCACCTTGCAAATAAGCTAAATAAATAGTGAGCTATCTAGTTAGATACCGCAAAAAATGGCAGATTAACTATAAATAACAGCATGACAAAGAAGCAACAATTGTGCATTGGAGTAGCTATAAGAAATACCATTTATCTGCAAGCAAGAACTTGTGGGACCACAAAATAGATAAAGTAATAAAAAAATGAAGAAGCTAAAGTACTTTAGGATTTTAAAATTCAAACAGACAAGCACCTACCACATCCCTAACAATTGTCAATAAGAAAGAGAAGAAGAAGAAGAAGAAGAAGAAGAAGAAGAAGAAGAAGAAGAAGAAGAAGAGGAAGAGGAAGAGGAAGAGGAAGAGGAAGAAGAAGAAGAAGAAGAAGAAGAAGAAGAAGAAGAAGAAGAAGAAGAAGAAGAAGAAGAAGAAGAAGAAGAAGACATCTAAATAGTGGATGTGACAGTACCTGGAGGAAGCAGAATAGAAAAGAACTGGAGAGGACTGGCAAATAAAAATAGACTATGGCAAAAGAAATCAACAGTAGTACCAATAGTAGTAGGCTCTTTGGGTAGAAACTGGAACACCACCCCTCACATCCTGGACATAAATTGTTTCAATTTCTACCCTCAAAACGATGCTATAGGGCAGTGGTAAGGAAACTTGGCTCTTTTATCACTTATGGACTTCAACTCCCAGAATTCCTGAGTGAGCCATCAAAGGTTTTCCATCCCTGGCCTACTGATTTTTCAGTTGTGGGGGAAATCAATTTTTGACTTGAATAGGACTGTTTAATATACAAAGGTAGGACATTTGATTTCCCTCACAACTGAAAATCCAGTAGGCCAGGGATGGGGAACCTTTAATGGCTCACTCAGGAATACTGGGAGTTGAAGTCCATAAGTGATAAAAGAGCCAAGTTTCCCTACCCTTGCTATAGGGCATTGCACACCAGAACAACTAGACACAAGGACATTTTCCCCCCCAAATGCCATCACTCTGCTAAACAACTAATTCCCACAACACTGAAACTATTTGCTAAGACTATTACTATTATTCTTCTCAACCTTCCTATTACCTATCTCCTCCCACTTATAACTATAACCTTGTTGCTTGTATCTCTACAATTTATATTGTTTTAATTGTTTCCTAGTATGATTTGATTGCTTATTCAGTTCCCTATGACTATCACTAAGTGTTGTATCTTATGATTTTTAATGAAGGTATGTTTTTCTTTTTATGTACAATGACAGCATATGCACCAAAGACAAATTCCTTGTGTATCCAATCACACTTGGCCAGTAAAGAATTATATCTATCTGTCTGTCTGTCTGTCTGTCTGTCTGTCTATCTATCTATCTATCTATCTATCTATCTATCTATCTATCTATCTATTAGCAGCTTTAGCAGAAACAGCTTAACATGGTACAGTCATATCTTTAACCCCTTCAAACAATAACATCTGCCTCCTGGGAAGACTGGATAAAAGTGCCAGTCTAAACATATGGTTGACTAGAAAACAAACTGGAGAAAGAAAAACATGACCTGAATGATACATTAAGAAAAGCCAAGAACCCTTGCTGAAGGAAAACAAAGGCTGAATATTGGAGGCATTAGGTTAAAAAAATTGTTAATTGGAAATACAAGCTAATGCATGGTTAGTATTTGAAAGAAGGAAAAGCTGATAAAAAGTGCAAATGAAGTTAGTTAAGTTCAAGAGTGATAAAGAAACTGAAGGCTTTATTTTAATGGTTCAAGAAGAGGCTTTTTCAATTACTTTCAGGAAGGCAAACATTCAACATGTAACAAACATCAATTGTCTTTATAATGAAATACATGAAACAATTGATCATTATTAATGACTGAAGCAAAATGTCACAAACTAAAATTATGACCAAGTTTCCAGAATTATTCATTGGAAACTGCCAGAGGTGAGTCAGAACAAGGAGGTCTTTTTGATAGTTCCTTATGCCCCACTCATCTCACAATTGGATTGCTGCAAAACATGTACTGGGGCTGCCCTTGAAAGCTGCAGCAGGTCCAGAATGCAAGAGGACACTAACAGTTACCCTATTATGCACACATGACCCCAATACAGCAAGAGCTGGACTATTTGGCAGTTGGCTACCTGGTACAATTTAAAGTGCTGGTTCTTCTTTAGGGCTCTCTGATGGACTGCTTGTCTCCAGTTGTTTCTACCCATCTGGTAAAGTCCAGCAGGGTGGATGTACTCTAGGTCTTGTCAATTAAACAAAGTCATGTGATGGGATCAGGAAGCATGCCAACTCTTAAAGCTCCTATTCTCTGGAATGATCTCCCTCCACAGAGTTTTATGTTAGGAAATCATTGAAGATCTTCCAGGGACATGGGAACACAATAAATGAAGAAACTCGTTTTGTTTTGTTTGTTTTGTTTTGGTGTCTCTGTAAGTTTATTGTTTATATGTTGCTCCTCTGCTTAATTGTGCCATTTATATTATTGTTCTTTTAAAATTGTAAGTTGAAATTTAATGGCTTTGGAATTTGATAAATACATGTTGATAAATAAATCAAGAAATTACCATTCCTTTCTATTCTGCTTTAGTCTGTCCATGGTTAAAATATTGCATATATTTCTGTCTTCAAATTTTAGAAAAAATGTTCAGAATCTCGAGCATGTTCAGAAGAAATCTGATGAATAAAAAGGGCTCCAAAGAAAACATACTGTATATACAGAAAAGGGATATAATTAGGCTGAAAAACAGAAGACTTGTGGACAGGTCTTGAATATATGGACTCTCATTTAGATGATGGGTCAGAATTGGTGCAGTAGAATATTGCTATTGGAGTAGGTTTTAACAGAGGATACTGCACTGGGCAGCAAGTTGAACTAGATTATTTCCAAGATAGTTTCCAACCACTAGCTTGTATTATGTCAGTATGCCAATTGAAGACATAAAGATTGTGTAATGACTTTGAGCAGCTATGAACTCACCTGTTGAGTGTAGGCTGGAAGTATCAGTGCATTTTGCTTTTCTGTATATATATGTTAGAGACATAGAAAACAAAACTTAGGTAAACTTCTACAGAACTATGACTTCAATAATGGATCTGGAATTTTGGATGTTTTGTTTCAAGCAGTTTGTTGCTATGGTCTCAGAGAAGTCTTAATTCTCGCAGTGTGTTGCTTAACTAGTAACCTCCATGTATTCTTTTGTAATCATTTGGGCTAAGAAATGTATGAAGGCTGTGGGAAAATGAGATTCTGAGAATTGGTACCTATGCATTTTTAAATAGCTTTTGTGGATAATTCTTGATACATTTACATAATATATTGGCAGCATCCATTACATACTCACTGCTTCCTTCATATCTAGTCTTAGTAATGTGTGAAACCTGGATTTTGTTTACCAAAAAAACCTAAATTGAAACACAAAGGACAAATTATATATATTATGTATTGTACTGAAATTATCTTGGTGCCATTAGTAAATGATATATTTACCGTGTGTGATCAGAATAAAACTGAGCCATAAACTGGGAAAAATTAATTACTGTATGATACCAAAATCAGATAACAAGTTTTCACATAGAATTGTATTACATTATTATTTTTCTCACATATATGATTTAACACATATAAAATGGAATTAAAAATAACAATGAATAATGACAGCACCATAAACATATATATCTTTAAGTACAATCATACAAAAAGAAATGCTATAATTTTGTTCCTTTATAAATTCTTCCTATGCAGAAAGAACACATACATTATGTGGCTATAATTAACATTATATAGCATCTAGCATTGCTTTGTAAGTGAACGTTCTTCACAAAAAATCACATTCTACAATGCAGATGGAAGCCATTTTGGCTCCAAGAGCTGCATAGGAAAAAGGGTTTAGCTCTAGATTAACACCCTCTGCTAGTCCAACCCTCTGCTCAGGCAAGAAATCCTATACCATTTCAGACAAATGGTTATCCAATCTCTTCTTTAAAATGTCCAGTATTGCAGCATTCACAACTTCTGGAGGCAAATTGTTCCACTGATTAACTTCTCCTTATTTCTAGGTTGCTTTTCCCTTGATTAGTTTTCATCTATTGCTTCTTGTCCTGCCTTCAGGTGCTTTGGAGAATAGCTTGACTCCCTCTTCTTTGTGGCAGCCCCTGAGATACTGTATGCAGTTTTTAATTCATAGATGTACTGTACTACCAATCGGCATCAGTAAGGGAGGAGCAGTGAGCAACAACAGCTGAACTTCCTACTAAAGCAATAGGTGACCAGAAATTCTTATGCTATGTTTTTCATCAGGTTTTCATCCTTTAGAAATCTGCAACAATAACATACTGTACTGTACTGTCCACATATTCCTGAGCTCTGAGAAAGCTCTGAGAAAGCTATAAAAATATTTCACTTCCTTTTTAAATGATTTTTTTTCTGTATTAATTCTGAACATTGGAATTTCCTAAAGAGACTCGGAATATATTAATATTTTCTTCTAATATAGTAGCACACTATCAAGGAGTACATTATCACCATTCTTCCATGGTGAATGGGGAACAGAATGAAGACTGAGAGCCCTAGACAAAAATGATATTAATTTTAAATTACAGTAATTAGATTAATAGGATTGTTCTGCATGTATTTGATTATTATTGCTTCACATTCACAATTACTATTTGGTAGAAACTTTTGGAAGAGGTCTGATGATTCTTTCTAAACTTTGAAAGACACCAAATTGTGGAGCTCTGATAAACAGTATATGGACAGAGAATCAAGACCACTGTGTATATTTTACTTACTATACAAAAGACAGTATTTACAAATTGGACCATCATTCTTAGTAATGAAATTGAATTCAAGTTCTACCTTTATATACTGAAGAGGGGCATGCTATATGTGCTTTATTTTTTTGAGCAAGGAACTCCAAGAATATCAGAATTGAAATTTGATCACAAGAAATAAGCTAAATATAAAAGCATATTCAAAAACTCATTCAGGCAGGAAAGACAAAAATTTTCAACTCTCATTATGGACCATTTGCTTAATCTTTGACAAGATGCTTGACATAGCAGAGGTCCGTTGTACGTCTTTAATCTGATACACCTGAAACTGAAAAAAAAAAGTATCAAATTATATCAAATAACATATCCATTACAGTAGAGCTGACTTTTAAGAAGATATTCAGATCCAACAGCTGCCAGGATAAGGATACTGATAGGTTAGGGCAGGGTTGTCCAACCTTGGCAACTTTAAGACTTGTGGACTTCAACTCCCAGAGTTCCTCAGCCAGCAAAGCTGGCTGAGGAACTCTGGGAGTTGAAGTCCACAAGTCTTAAAGTTGCCAAGGTTGGACACCCCTGAGTTAGGGGAAGTAGTATTGCCATGTGGTGGTACAAGTCTTGATCTCTTTGTGTGCTGTGGTGTCACAGGCACATCCTAAAAGGGCAAAGCATGTAACACCATGATATTAGTACTATCATTCTCACAAAAAGAGAAAAATCCCCTGCAGACTGCTGCGTCAGTTATTCTATAATTAGGATGGGTTCAATTTCCGTACTTTTTTATTGGAATGGTTAATTTGTCAGTAATTGTTTCCCACAATGGTTGGCAGGCATGTTGGTATTGTGGATAAGATTCACAAAAAGAATTGCTAAAGGCGTCCATAATAAATGATTTTGTATTTCCTCTTTCTCATACTACCTCACTGTTTCTTACATACATAACAACCTTGCTGGAATTGCACAACTTACCACTGTGACAGTATATATTATATACCTCTTCCTGAAATTGGTATTCTAGATTCTATTGGGGTGATGCTTTCTGATGTTTCTGTTCTCACATCCACATTGGTTTATATTTGTCCTCAGCCTTATTAGGCACTACTGTATTGTCATATCAAACACTGCTGTATGTTTTGCCTGACCTGTTTCATTTTCTTTTGATCAGACCTTGGGCTCTTAACTGTTTATTTAACAGAGAGAAATGTGCCCTCAGCTGAGTCAGTGGTGGTTGCCTGTGGATGTTTAATAATTTCTTAGCAGTGATGTTCAATAGCACATAGTCTAACCCCCCCTGCATAATGCTCGATATAGAAAATATTGCTGATTTCTCTTTGGGAAGTAGTTTTTCTTTCTTTGAGCAATCTACTTTTCTGCTTTCGGGTTTGTTTCTTTTTCTTTAGTAATTTTACCAGTTTATAGTTAAAAGGCTGAAACAGTACAGCAATTAACTTAAAACAATGAAGTAATAACCCAAGGGGAAAAAAATAGTAATTTTTTAAATTAACTTGACATATTTATGCCAAAGAACAGAAAAAAACTTAGGGCTAGGTAGAAGCCCAATGAAAATAGGTCCACAACAAAGGTGTTAAACCAAATTAAAACGCAACTGGAAAATATTTAACAAAATAAAAAAAGAACACAATAAGATAGATAACATTGCATTTAAAAATGAAATAATAACAAATTTAATTGCAACGCTCCAGATTTGTCACTTGCAAGAAGCACTGCATGTTTGCTGTCTTCTTTTATCTGCAGCAGCAAGGATTGCTTGGCGCTGCCACAGTGCAGAGTGAGCAGGACCATTACGTGACAGGTATTCTCTCTCTTAGTCTACACTGCAGTAACAACAAGCAAGTTTATGGTGGAGGTTAATTTGAGGCAGTGAGATTATGCTTTACCCCGTGACTGGTGGCAGGCAGCCTTGCACTGGTAGCCAACTTGCTCCAGATCTCCCACACACAAAGGAGTGCTTTCCTCCAAAACAGTTTGAATTAATTTCTTTCTACCCTTCAAAAAAGGCTGAGTTTCCCATCTCCCTCTGGAAGAGGCTAATTCCTTCCTCCCAAACAGGTTGAATCTGTAAATTACCTGAAGTCATTTAAATAGTGAGATAGGTGGTGTCTAAATTGATAAATAAATAAACATGAATGTCTCTTCAGAAGTTATCTCTAACTCTCAGAACTCCTCACTTGTAAATACAGTGTATTATTGCTTTTGGTTAAAGTTTTATCACAGGAGATTTAAACTCAGCAGAGACCCTCATTAGAGAATATAATTGAGGAGAGTACTGAAATAATACTGAGTAATTAAGCTGTAGAATGCCCCATTAAAAAGAAAAATATCCACATATTTATAAGATGCAAAGTAAGGACTTAGCTCAATCATCAGTGAATGCTAACAAACACGCATTGTATTTGTAGTAAAAATTACATATACGAAGATGGAAAACCTTCCCTTCTATTTAAACTTCATTTATACCTAAACATCTTGAAGAAATGTAAGCAGAAAATTTATATATGTATATGTAGTTAAATGGTTACATGTAAAAGTACATCAATAAATAATTGAATGAGCCTTCAATTATTATACTAGAGAATCCATGGGAAAATTGCAAGATCTTACTGACAGGCCTGGAAAAAGATCAAATTATAAATTTTAAACCTCATATTTATAACTAATTACCTTGCTAAGCAGCATATCAAAAAAAGCAGTATCCCAGTAGTCCCTGTTTTCAGCTAGGAGTTGAAGTAAAGCTTTCAGACCATTATCCTTCTGATGGAATTTCTTGCCTTCTCTCTGGGCAAAATGAAACTTTAGGAAATACGTAGGACTTATGGCAAAGCTTTCCACTTTGGGATACAAAGCAGTTAGGTCCAGACTATCATTCTTGAACAGATTTTGCTCTGGATATAAAAAATGAGGAAGATCTTTGGTTACCAAGCAGCAGAGTAAGATCACCAGCAGACGATATACTGATCCTTCCAGACTCAGCCAGTCTTCAGAGGAAGGAAAAAAATGAGTAGCCCATAGCAATATCATCTAGAAGGAAATAGGAATAATTACTAAAGGCAGTGCAAAAAAAGCCTTTCAAATACACTTAAAAACCAACATTGAATATATTGGTCTATACTCTGGTAAATAATTCATATTTTAAAAGTTGGGGAAAATCTACTTTTTCCCAAGTTTGGGACACTAAAAGTAGTTTCCTTGTACAGATAGTCCTTGACTTACAACCACAATTTGAGCCCAACATTTCTGTTGTTAAGTGAAACATTTGTTAAGTGAGTTTTGCCCCTTTTTACAACCTTTCTTGCCTCACTTGTTAAGTGAATCACTGCAGTAATTTAGCAACCTTGTTAAGTGAATCTGGCTTCCCCATTGACTTTGCTTTTCAGAAGATTGCAAAAGATGATGACATGACCCTGTGACACTGGAACCCTCATAAATATGACTCAGTTGCCAAGTGCCTGAATTTTTATCACATGACCGTGGAACTGCTGCAAAGGTCGTAACTATGAAAAACAGTCATAAGTCACTTTTTTTCTGTGCCATTGTAACTTTGAACAGTCACTAAACAAACTCTTTTAAGTTGAGAACTTCCTGTAGGCTTCAAACCTTTGGCCCTTATTAAACATTTAAAATGCAGCTTAGTGTAAGAAACTGAATAGATCTTTTGAGCTTAATTCACAATAATAGATGGACCACTACTTTTTGAGCCTGTCTTATCTACGTTTCTTGGTGAAATACATGGCAAATTTTACTTATGGTTAGAACACCATTAATTCAGAGAGCAAAATGGACATTGCCCACAGATTCATAGTCCATCAATACATTTAGGAAGATGCTGATTTTTGAGCTCAACTTATCTATATTTCCTAATTAAAATACATGGGGAAATCGCATGGTGGGGCAGTTCCCCTTAGGTTTAGGTCTTCATGAATTCAGACATCAAAATAGACATTGGCAATAGATTTGTAGCATGTCATATGCCTAGAAGAATGCTGACTTCTTGAGCTTCCTTATCTACATCTCCTGGTAAAATATATGAGAGAAGACCATTGGGAAACAAATCTACTTAGGATTAGCATTATGTCTCCATGAATTCAGAGTAAAATGGACATCGCCAACAGATTTGTAGTGCATCAATATGCTTAGGAGAGTGCTAATATTTTGAGTCTACCTTATCTATGTTTCCTGGTAAAATACATGGTAAAATTTGACTGGGGAGCAAATCTCTTAGAGTTAGGGTTAGGTATCCACAAATTCAGAGAGCAAAATGGGCATCGCCATCAGATTCATAGCTTGTTGATACACTTACTAGAGCACTGACTTTTTGAGCCTGCTTAAGCTACATTTCCCAGTAAAATACATGTGCCACGCAGCAAAGATATTGTTTGAACTTGGTAGACATTGTTTTGGAGGTATAGTAGAGTTCCCTGGGTTAATGGTGTAGGGAACGGTGCATTGAAGTATGTTGCTTCTTTGATTTTCCTAAACTTTTAAAGTTGCAATTAAAAATGCAGGTACTAGAAGCTTAAAAAGCCATTCACAAAAGCAAGATAAGCTTAATAAACTATTGTCCAATTAATAACAGGATTCATAAACAAAGCTGAACAAGAACAAACCATAAGTCTTACTTCACTCTGAAATTGGCCTCATTTCTCAAATGTACATATAGCTAGCTGAAATCAAAAGGTGCAATAATTAAGCTATATTTTTTGTGAGCTGTATGGCATACACCCAGATTTTTTTTATTTTTTTAACATGCATACACCCAGATTTTTGTAAAACATGTTCTACTACTCCATCTTTTCTGCAGCGGTAAGGAATGGATCACATCCAAAACATGAAATTCTAACTGCCCAAGCAGCATTTTAAGCAGCAAAATTCCAGCCCTACATGGAGTGAAAGAAAATGTTCAGAAAATTTCAGAGGTGCTCCCACTTACAGATTTGCAATCATGTTTAATTTACACAATATTCAGCAGTTTGTGTAAGCCATATTTAATATTTGTTTAATTACTATATGAAGCACAGAGAATTAAGTGGGACTCATTATGCCTGATTTTCAGTACTCTATGATGTTCCATAGTAGGCACATTTGCCAATCAGACATTAGAGAAGATACCCAGGAAGAAAAAGACATCTGATCATTCTCTTATTATTATCTTTTCTGTGTTAAACTATTATATTAATAGCAATATATCTGAACAAAAATTAAGTTTTGCACTCCTTGAAAAAAATCCCACCAACCTTCAAATGTTGAAATGTGAGCCCCTTTTCTTCCCCTTTCTCTCTCCAATACTCATGGTTGATTTGGTCAAGAAGGCAGAGACTATCCAGGCGATATCCCTTCAGAGTGCTTACAATTTGAACAAGTTTTGAGATGGGACGATTGGTGGAGTACCTAACAAGAAAAATATGCAACTAGAAGTTGACACTTTATTTCAGACTTTAGTCTGCTTCACTGTAGGATTCATTTATTTACAATCCATATTAATATCCATGTGGAGAATTACTGGAGAAATCAGCATGCATATTAGTATTCAAACTGATTTCTTGAGGACATGGCTACCTAAAACAAGGTGCCTCTCCATTCCTAACACTTCAACTAGCAAAGGTCATGAAATTATAATTGAATGTCCAGAGAACTAAGGACTTCCTAGTTCTGTTTTAACGGACCTAGAATCTGTGGAGACAGCTTTTGTGATCCTAAAGGAGGATGCATTGTTTCTAAGCTGAACATAAATGACAAAGATCAGTTCACAAAAAAACCTAGTTCCTTACACAGTTCCGACATTCTAAACTATACAGATTTCTATGCCAACAACATTAAAACATTCTTGTACAATCAGAATATAATATAATCATATGTTTCCTCCTAGGAAGAAAAGTGTATAGGTATATGTATCTAGAATCCAAAATGTTTCTGTTTCATAATGCATTGGTTTATCTCTCAGATTTGATGATAAATATTTGCACTAAAAGGTGAATAGCATTCCACATATATACTGTGGAACATATAGGCATGTCAAGGGTGGGATATTCAGGTTCAATAACATTTCCCTCTGACATACTATAACCAGGGCTATTATTTTATATGCTATTTTTGTTTTAAGTATGTAGATATTTCAGTCACTCCCTCATTTGCAGATATGTAACAAGTAAAATCAGCCCATAGGTAATGTTAGCATATCTCTAGCCTCCCTCATTTTGTTATCATTATCTTGATAGTTGTGTGCTAGCAAGACTTCCCCACCTATTGTGCACTATACATTTATTCTGGCCAGATCAAATAGATTTTCTGCTTTGATTCTGAATTCTCTGGGGATTCTGTATTTATATACCAAAGAGAGATAATTATTTTGTAAAATAAAACTTAAACATACCTAGGAAAGTGAAATTCAGCTGTAACAAAATTCAAGATTGCACTCAAGGTTCATTCTGGCACTGCATTATATAAATATTCAAATCACAATTTTCCACCATGACAGAGCAATAATTGCAGGGAAACAAAATTTCAAAATCAGTACAGATCCATTGTTTACTCTAAAAGCTCACCAGATTAAGATTTTATATTAATGTGAAGAGGCATCAAAAATTTTATATTAATGTGAAGAGACATCAAAAAGGAGAGGCATTTGGATTCCAACTTACTGAGGTTCACAATGAGTGGGACATAAAGCACTACTTCCCAGTATAAACAGAGAAGGCAAACTTATTTTGGCCAAAATACAATTCTTCAAATTCACAGGTTCAAAGCCATATATAGCTTTAAATATCAATACTAACACCTTGGTCCCAGTGTATTGGTAACCAGTGCAGTGATCTCAACATAGCAACATAGCAATATGACTCTGATACTTTGCCATCAGCAGTTGGAGTATAGTTAATGAATCAACAGCAGCTTCTAAGTTGTATACAAAGAAGCCACCTTACAAAGTGTGTTTCTAAATATGAAGTGATGGGAAACTGAGTTGCTATTGCAACAGCATCCCAATCTGAGAAAGCCACCAACTGACCTGCTAGGTGAAGCTGGGAAAAGGTCTTCTTAGGTAGGAAGATATGCTACTGATGCATCAGTAACAAACTGCACTGCTTCTTCTACAGGAACTTATTTTCTATACAGCAATTGACTTTGGTATATGATTGGCAATTGTTTAGATTTTAGGGGTAATCTAATATACTATTCTATCAGAGAGTTACCATTCTGGTCCATATTCTAACCATAGTAAGAATGAATTTAACAGTTGACCGCTTTTATATTGGGATTATTTATGACCAATGATAGCCCTTTGCAAATACTTAAAGGCAGATCCATCAAGGTCATTAGTATAAGGCAGCTACATTTAATATTGATATGAATTATTTTTTCTCTCAGCCTTTCTATGACATATAATAATATGTAATCTTGAGAGGAGGATACTTGGCATCAACTAATTTACTATAAGACATATTTATCACAATTAGTTATACAGATCTAGTTTAAAAGTTTTCTAGAGTAGAGCTAGAAGTCATTCTGAAAAAGGAGCTTACAACTTGGTCAGTTTGAAACATTGTTATACTGTATATATTTGATGTTTTCTATTTATTGTGTAAATACCTAAGATCATGAGAATTAGGGCATTACAGGTAGTCTTCTCTTAAGGATGATGTGGGACCAGTATTTTTATCACTAAGTAACACAACTGTACAACATCACATGACTGTGATGCTTGGTGATAGAAATTTCAGCATTTCCTGTTGCTGTTGTTAAGCAGATCCCACAATATTAAGCACAACTTCATGGGGTCACTATTTGTGACCTCCTGCTGGCTTGCCCATTGATTTTGTTTACAGGAAGCCAGCAAAAAAGGGTCACAAATGGTAATATTGTGATCATGGAGAGGCTGCAACCATCATATAAGTATAATGTCTGGTTATTAGTACCACTCATTCATAATACCATCATAAGTTTAAATAGTTGCTTCATGAGTGGTTATTAACTGAGGACCACCTGTACAAGCATGTGAGAATAAATAAAAAAATTTGGTCTACTTTTAGTACTAAGAAGTCCATGTGTGTATCAAAAACTGTTTTTAAGTGCTGTATCCTTGGAATAAATATATAGCTATGATTGCCAAGGCATTTATTTATATTTATATGTATGCAATCCCATGAAGAAAGCAAGACGCACAAAGTAGAGAAGCTGTGAGATTTAAACTTCCATTTTGAGACTGATCAAATTACCAGAGAATGAGCCCACAGAACTATCAGAACCTGATGAGCATTCAGCACCTCTGCACAAGTGTTTACAATCTCTGCATGGCTTTGTGAAGAACAAAGCAACTACTGACAGCAGCAGATTATATGTGATCTATTCCGGATGCCAACCTCTTTGATTTTTACCTGTACAGATTTTATGAGTAGATATAATAGTACATATCATGCCTAAACACATTGCTTAAGAAAACTGCAGCAATACTTTGTTTGACAGCTTAAATTATAAACATCAAACAAAGTTTTGGATAGCACAACAATGCTTTGACATTGTATTGTTTGTTCCTTATATCAACTGTGAAAAGTGAAAAACTTTCTGTGAGAAAGTTTTGTGGCCAGCAACCATACTTAATATTCTTGGTGGGTATGAAAACTGCTGTGATAGAACAAGCACCTCAGTAAATGGAATAAGATGTTAACTTTTCCTCTGAATTTTGAATATTTTTAAATAATTTATTTTAAACTTATAAGTGTTATAGGATGTTTATTGTGTTTCCCATCTCAAAATGATAGATTTCCCTTCCTTTGATTTTTGACAATTTTATTATAAGAGGACTCCAAGAGGCTAGAAAGCACAGGTCTGGAGAGACATGTAACCTTGAAACCTCGTTACTCTAGGACAGTATCATAGAATTTTGGACAAAATGTTCTACTCCAAATTCTATTCTAAGATAATTGAGTCTACATTCAAAAAACCCTGATACCCTGTATGTAGCCAATGTTTTATCTCTTCACGAGGGGATACTTACAGTCCCTTCTAATATGTATCCAGAAGGAACAAACATTTCCCTATGGGTAAAGAAACCTTGTATTTTATAAAGCTAATTTTCCCATGTAAATTTTGGATATGTAAGTCCATGCTGCTGGAAATTCTGATCTGCCAGGAAAGGCTACTCAGCCTGTATATTTTTTCTCAGAAATCTTCAGATTCACAAGAAGAAGACAGGATACATCCACTGCATTCATACTTGCATTTAAAAAGAAGCACATCTTCAGCCTTCATGAACTTGGTGTAAAAATATGATAATATATTGGTAGATTTGAATTGGAATCCAGAAGCCATGCATATGATCTTATCTTTTTCCTTCCTTTACACTATACCATATACATCTTAGAAGTGTATCTGGGATGAGGCCTTTATGTTAAAAGATAAGCCTTTTCCAATAAGGCAGCTTTCACAACAGCATCATTTTTACCTCCAGTGATGATAACTGGCAGGGATGAAAACAGCTTCTTGAGTGACTTTGCTCAGACTGCCTTTTGGGAAACCTCTTTCTTGCCAGTTGTTCAGAACATCCTTCTTTCTCCTCATTACTGGAATAATGTTGAAGCAGATTATTTTCCAGTCACTGGACACCAACAAAGGCAGCTGCATCCCATCCTCATTTAACCTTTCAGCACTAAGTTCACCTGATTTAAGGGGAAAAACATAGTGAAAGTCAAAGGACTATAGCAAACTAATTGTCAACTTCAGCCTCTTTAGCTCCCAGGTCTTAGTATCTTTGACAAATATAATGCTTGTGTCCAAGACCACACGCAGAAAGCAATGCAAACCCCTAATATCAATGAAAAAATGCCATGATATGAAACTTACATCACAAAGAGAGAGTACTGGAGGATTCTACTTATGAAAAGTTAAGTATAATTTGCATACAATAATCAAAATCAATATGATTATTGTACGAAAATTATACTTAGTTCTGTAAGTTTGCAGAATTACTTAATAGAGGGGTCCCTGACCCCATTCCATGGACTGGAACCAGGCCACAACATGCCAGAAACCGTTCGACATAAACAAGCGAAACCCCATCTGTGGGATGCAGGCAACATGCAAAACCACACACCCTCCAGTCTCTGGAAAAGCCTTGTTCCATGGAATTGGTCCCTGGGGTCCAAAAGGTTGCGGATTGCCAGTAAAGGAGTTCTCCATATTATCTTAACTAAATGAAATACAGGTATTTCTTGGCTTACAACAATTTCTTTAGTGATCATTCAAAGTTACAATAGCACTGAAAAAATGATTTATGATTGTTTTTCATGCTTACAGTTGCAGCATCCCCATGGTCACATGATCAAAATTCAGACACTTGGCAACTGACTCATATTCGTGATGGTTGCAGTGTCCTGGGATCATGTGATCACCTTTTGTGACCTACTGGAAAGCAAAGTAAATGGGAAAGCCAGATTCACTTAATGACCATATTACTAACTTAATTGCAGTGATTCACTTAATATCTGATGCAAGAAAGATTGTAAAATGGGGCAAAACTCATTTAACAAATGTCTCACCTAGCAACAGAAATTTTGGGCTCAACTGTGGTCCTAAGTCAAGGACTAATGTACTTATATGTCAAGAATTGTTGGGACTCTCCCATTCTTTAAAAAGAATTCATACTGATTTGTCTGAATCAGACACTATACCTTAAAACCGATTCCATATTTTAGCAATTTTGAATCCTAGCCTGCCTTCCCTCAATTTTTCTATACAACTTGGTAAAATAATTTACCCCACCAGCCCCTGGGAGGATTGCAATGTGGAATTTCCTACTAAAAGATGTCAAGTCAGGTCATCTCCCAGGATATGTTCCAAGAGAAGGAAAAAAGTAGAGCAAACAAATTTGACAGTGGTAGGAGAAAGGATGGATCTGAGGGCCAGGGCTATATGTCCCATGAAAATAACTCACTATGTGGGGCCCATGTTAAGAATAATTTGTGGTCCAGGGTAGACAGGTATTAATGAGATATTGATACTTTGTGGAAATAACTAAGTTTGTACTAAAATGTTCAGTTATTTAACAAAAGTCCATTTTGTTCCTTTATTTCTAGGTAAATCAAGTGTCTATGCTATGTATATCTTCCCACATCCCACCCAGTTACATTTTATTAGAGACTTAAACAATTTCTAAAGCAGAAATAGGTTTAATGATGGCAGCAGAACAAAGAGATAATAAAGGGAAAGACCTCCATAACAAGGAAGGCAGGTGACACCCTCTCTTGCCTATCTGTCATTACCATACTTCAAAGTATTCTCACACCTAAAGAAAGAAAATTAAAGTAGGGAGAATAAACTTCTGTGATATAAAAATTTGACATTATTGTGACAACAGTAGGGCCAATACATAAAAGCTGTTTTAAGGAGAAAATTGTAAGAGTCCACCCTTGCAAGTAATACCGTAGCAGTTAATTCTGTAATAACAATTAAATGAAAATACACGAATGGTTTCCCATTTTGCCCAATAGCCAGGCCAGAAGTAACTTACTTTAGCAGGACTGAAATAGTTTATGATGGCTTTCTGTGTATCAGAATTCTGGACACATGGATTTATAACTTTGGGTCTCTTGAGTGAATTCTTTCATTCCTGCCCAAGTTTTGAAATTTAAAATATATATATTTCAGTTGTTTTTGTTCCAAGCAAGCATCTTCCTGATACAGGAACACAATTTCCATCACCACAGATAACTGCTACCTGATAGTGATAAGAATTACAGTCCATTCATCTGAGGGTACCAAGTTTAGAAAATTAGCAGAAAAAAATTAAATAGTGTTTTGAAATCAACATAAGTATCCATAGTAGAGTTAGCAGTGGTTGACAGCCCACATGTGTTGTTTCAAGTTCTTATTTGAATAACTGCTAGTTGTGGGGAAACAACAAAGAGAAAAGCTTGGGACTTGTTCAGATCCTGACCTGTTATGCATATTCGCATAATGCAAACATGTTAGTTTTTTCCCCACATTATCTGTTTTTCAGTACTTAATGTTTATTCCATGTATCTTCCAATAGGAGCATATCATTAGAAGGGTGGGGCAGAAAAGAAATTTGTATTGCCTTTTTCTGCCCTATCTCTGAATCTACAACCCTCATAATCTTATAACTGCCTTTTCTGTAAAAACATATTTTTGTCATTTTTATCAATACCACATTTAGTTTTGATTGTACAATTCAAGAAACCATATTATTAGTAATATTTTAGAAATATATTTAACATTAATATAAACTTTCCTTATCTTTAAAAGTTTAACTTATCTAAACCATTATAATGTTAACCATTTCTAGTTTATATTGCTTGACTTCCACTGTATCCAGAGATCTGTATTTATAATGTTTTATTCACTTCTTATAGTGTAGTAAAACTTAAGGAAAAAATATGTGCCTGGACTACTTTATTTACTTATCTATCATATGATGATAACTCTGAACAGCATGTACGTTCCCAACATTCATAAATTATGAGAACATTCAGCCCAGCAACTCTCCACAACAAAGGGACCTCGATCTCAATCTTTTCCCACCATTACCAACTGAAACCTCCCCTTTAAGAAAGAAGAGAATAACCACCAAATGGTGATCATCACTCCCAAGCCCTCAGAGACTATCCCAATAAATACCATGATAAATAGTGAAGGCTACTGAGATACCAGGCAATATTCAGTTGGACACATTTCTCCTATCCTATTATGTTGTAACTATGTATCATTCATGTGATTGCAACTATGTATCATTGCAACTATCTATCATTCAAGCACTTGCAACATTGTATCATTCACGTGTAATCATTAACTTCTGTCTCTTCAGTGACCTTTGCAAGGCACGTACAAGAGACAAGGAGATAGATGTTTGTTAAATAAGCTTATCCACTTTGTAAGTAATCTGTCCGGTATGCAGCTTTGTAAACATGTACATCCTGATGAGATTAACATGTTTGACTTGAGCTTTTTAATTAAATCATTTTCTTGTAAAAAAGCACAATAAAAGAGCGTGTGCCAAGACATTCGGGGCGCGCTCATCAAGAGGAAACTTCTCTTCCTGTCGTTTCTCTTCCCTTCGCTCCCTTTCATGAGCCGCCCATCAGATGCGGGATGGCAGATACCGCATTATTATCACCAGACTACCATAATATATGTTATCTGGAATGTTTTCTAATATAAATTATAAGTTAAATACAAAATGAGTGAGATTTGTAACAGAATGTTAGCAAGCTCTATTCAGTCCAAGCAACTATGTCTTGTTTTATTTCCTTTCCATTTAGTTTTTCATTACTTCATTGTGCTCAGCATTGTGTTCAGTTCTCACTGGGCCATTAGGTTTTATTCTGATTCTACTTTTTGTAAAGGTTTATTCAAATCATTTATGTATTTGCCTTTGATAAAATCATTGAGGACATGTGAAGTGTCATGTGCTTGGAGAAGCAAATGCCATTGTTTTCAAAATGAACAATCTAGCAAAAATAAGTATCATGGAAGATTCTAGAGCAGATCATAAAGAGACTTATCAGCTTTAACAAAATTAAACTGTATATTAATTTACATATATACTATACAAGGCAAAGCTACCTAGCAGTCTTCTCCACAATAGAGTAGATAAATACCTTAAAACATTGTGGTCATTACTACAAAAAAACCTAGTTTTGTAAAGAATAAGTCTTGCTATATTAACATTGCAGCACCTAACTTTTTAATAGGGAATGTTTCTTAACAGAAGATGGGTATGTTGCAGACACAGTAGATCTTACTGAGAGCCAGATTGGTATAGTAATTAAGGTGTTCACCTAGAAACCAAGAAACTGTGGCCTTCCTTAAACTGACTGGGTTATTCTCTCTTATTCCTATCTGACTCACAAGGTTGTTGGTTGGGGAAAATAGGAGGAAGGAATATCAGTTATGTTCACTGTCTTGAGTTATATTTTTTTATTGGAAACTATCCAAAGTCACTTCGATAAAATAGATTGTATAGAAATCTGATGAATAAATAATAAATATAAAAAGGCAAGATCAATAGCAGCAGCATCTTGATTTCAAAGTACCTCACAAAATTATAATTAATTAAGTATGAGGTAGCATATCATGTCAAATAAACATGTATTTGGTTGGAGAATTGTACTCCAAGATTGCTTATCAGTGTCTCCTTATTAAATCAACAGTGATAATTGATGCCACAAGATTCTGTACTGGATCCACGAGTTTTCAGTATTCTTAATTGATATCTTAGATATAGTTATCTCATTCAAATCTATGTTTTAGTGATTTGGATGAAATGATTTCATTTGACCTGAATGAAATCACATTTACAGATAACACAAAATTGAATAGTATAGCTAATATGCTAGAAGACAAAATTCAGAGTGACTTTGGCCAGGGAGACAAATAGCTGAAAATAACAGAAATAAAATTGAATAAGGACAAAAGCAGAGTTATGACCTTGGAAACAAAAATAAATGCATAGAATAAAATGAGAAATGAATAATAATACTCATGAAAGAATTATGGTTGCAAATGAAGTCAGTGTGTGATGTCACTGTCATAAAAGCAAATGAATGCTTTTTTGTCTACATCACAGAAATATAGTTTCTAAATTACAAAAGTAAGAGTTCCACTTCTTGTTTGTTTGTTTTGATCAGTATACTTCATTGAATATACTACTGTATCCAGTTATCCACAACATACTTTAGAAACTTGAAATAGGTTCAGAGAAGCCCTGTTAGAATGTCCTAGTAACTAAGTATTCTAAAGAGTTTGAAAGAGCCTAGTTTGTTTGGCCTTCTAACCATCATTAAAACTGTTGAAAATCCTGTAATGGTATGAGAAAATACCATTACAGGAAGAAATTATTAAGAAAATATTGGAATGTGCTGAGATGAGTAGATTGACATTTGAAATTAGAGAGCAAGAGGAAAAACAATTTTATGAAATTTGGGATCTTTTTTTATCAATGGCTAGATGATAAGATATGATAATAGAATATTTAGAATGCTAGACAGTAAGGAATATCTTTATTTTGCTATTTTGTTATTACTTTGTTATTTGATGCTATATTTATAAAGGGTTTTTTAGGATTGATTTGGTATGATTATATGATTTGTTACAGAATAAACTGGTTAAAGTATTGTTATCTCATAAAGCATGAATGATTAAAAGTATAGTCAAAAATTTCTCTTTTTTTGTGATATTAGGATATATAAGTTTGGATTGACAATATGAGTTGTTATGTAACATAATTGTAATTGAGACTACAAAATGAATGCACAAAACTGATGAACCAACTAACACACTGGATGTACATATGAAAGTTGATGTTTTAATGTTTTGTTTGTCTTGTTTGTTTGCAGAAAATTAAAATCTTTTTTTTAAAAAAACTGTTGAAAATCAAGGAACTGGATCAATGAATAGAGGCATAGATCTGCTGGATGTAAATAGCTTATTTCAAGTCCCTGACTCTGTAATTTGATCTGAAGTGAATAGAGACAAGTATATGTATCCCAGCCTTGTGCTGGCCCTTTTGTTCTGAGTATCTTTCATGTCTGTCCAATTATTTAAACTAAATAATTGTATTAAGGGGGAACACAACCATGAAGCTGCTCACTAATAATAAGAATCTGGATTAAATAGGAAAAATAAGTCAGCTGGTCATAGTCTGCTGAGATACACATTGTAATTAAAATTATTTCACAATTTTATAGGTTTTTAAATTGTTTTAAATTTTGTGTAGCCTAATGATGCACATATAAAAGGATACCTTCAGATTTTAGAAATCTGCATTCTGGTTTGTTGTCTTTTTAGTAATGTATTTCCTCTGTTTCAGAAATAAATTAAAAACCTGCTGTGGAAGATATTTATAGTATATAGGTATGTAAATATTCTTCAAATAGGAAATACCTTTTCAATTCTTCAGGAACTTTATAAAATATTTTAATTGTTTGGTGTAACTGTTACTTTTTATGTTTGGTTCTTGCTGTGTTATAATTATTACTTTGCTTTTATGTTTTTTACTGTAAATTGATTCAGTTTTAAATCATTTCCTGTAATTCTTCCTGGCTTGATACAAATACCTGAGAAAACATTGCTGTAGGGTGTAACAGCACCAACCAGATTGGAAATCAGCAGTCACGTGAGGAGAAAAATGCATTCCCTTAAAAAAAGGTAGAAACCAAATCCCTTGAGCAAGAAAAAACTTATCCCAAGCATAGTATAGCATCACAATAAGTAAGCATTTGCTTTTGAGCAGAACAATTTGAGACTGGATAACAACACAGTGTGAGTGTTATAAATGTAAATGAGAGCTGTAAAAAAATCTGCTAAATTTACTTATAAATTTTAAAGTAAGCCAACTAGGGCAAAGCAACATATATGCTCATTTCCAGCCCAGTGAACTGTCCTTAGATAATGGACCATAAGAAATAAGTAGTACAGAGCCATCCTAGTTGATTTGATTAAGAGTACCTGTGCCTTTTCAGGCTTCAGTGTGAGATTGAAAAAAAGAAAGCTATCACTATTTTAAGGAATCCACCCATTAAAGTGGTACTTTTTTCAAGTCACATTCTTTTAATGAATAACAGAAAGGTGCCATGCCAATGTGAAGTATGAAGCACTTCTGATTAATGTTCAACATGTAAAGCTTTGCCTTCTCCAGAAATGACTTCAAAAGAAGCTCTTTGGGATTTGTGCTAACATCACTACTTTGCTATTCTTAAAGTAGCTGGACCTGTTTCCAAATTTCTATATAAGCCTGAAAAAATATAGGTGCTTCCACAATTAGCAAATATGACATATTCACTCTTGTGAGGTGTAAAACATTTCTTCTAAAATTCTAAAGCATTCTTTTAAAGCATTCTTTAGTACTTAAAGAGAAAGGCAGTTTTTATTTTTGGAAGATAGACATCATACAAATAGGGCTACCAGATCTGGGCTGCAAAAATCTGAAAGAGCACTAGATGTCAGCAAAAATCAACATATTCTTTATTCTCTTGCTGCCATTTTTTTGATCTAGATTCTTACCATTCAGATCTAGCAAAGTTCTCTGACATTGGTCAGGTCAGTAAAGAGATACCATAATAATTGTAACTGTATTATCTCCTATTAACTTATTATCTCTCTGTGTGTGTTTGTGTGTTTCTGTATGTTTGTGTAACCATAACCACATTATTTAAACTTATTGCCTGGTTAACATTATTTAACTGGTGGTGCCTGTAAAGCTCTTGCCTGTACAATGAAATGAACAAACAGTTTGGGAAAACATCTAAAGCAGTTGAACATAGCAGTTCAGTGATATGGCTGCTTTTACAATTTGGAGAGGTCTACTCAGTTCATTCTACAGTATTAGAGAGCCCTTTTTGAATTATTTGAATAAGTCAGATTAATTTTCACCCCCAAAATGACACAATTATTCTGCTACCAAACAAGCAGATATTAACTTCTGATTTTATTATAAATTGTATCAGCTACAATTTAAGCAATTATTTGAATATTTGGAAAATATTTGTTATTTTGTGCTACATGAGCAACCGTTATCCATTTTCAGATTATACTTGTGTACCTATTAATTTATCCTTTTTATCTTAGCATTTTTAAAGGTCAGTTGTACTATTAACTCATCTGCATTATACTAAGCAGAAATATAATAGAAGTTCAAAATGATAGATTACATATACATGTGTGTGTGTATGTTAAAATATAATTTAGATAATATCTAATTTAATAAACATTTTAATTTAAAATTGAACTTTACCTAGCTTAATCATAATATTGTTATAGTAATTTATAGCAAATTCTTCTGCAGTTTTTCATATTGATCTGTCCTGCCCTGGAATGCCCTTTGCTCTGGTTGCAGTACTTTTCTATTTAAATTACAGCCACATATTTCCATTGAAATTATAGTTATTCTAACATATTAGTATGCAGTCATCTATTTTCATATCAAGAGAGTTTACTGTCATATTTGCTTATTGTTCAATTTGTTGAACAATAAGCAAATTAGTTCAATTTGCTTATTGAACTTCTAACTTCTGAGCTTTAAACATTTTAAAATAGCATACTATTAAAATTGCATCCCTCCTTACATAGAGAATTGTCCTGTTCTATTTATGCTGTGAATTTTTCAGTGGTTACAGTGTGTTGATAAGCTGCCACATATATAATGCAAAGTATCAGCTTCTGGTTTCTGCCATAACATGTTTAGCATTCCTGGACAGAACTGTTGTCATAGTTTGATGTATTGTCTAATATACTTCCTAAAGAAATTTATTACTACATAATAGTTGTACAATTGCAAGATCAACCCAGAATCTCAGTACTGAAATGTGTTTTAATCTAAGCAATGTGTTGCATTAAAGATCTACATTTAATTAGATATCCAACAAACATCACATTCAGCCTTATTAGCAGGAAGAAAGAATTAACAAGGATAAAGCCTAAGGGAATATTAAAGAAATACAAGAAAGTAAACCTCCAAATTAATTGCATCTCAGACAAAAGCATTTACCGGTAGTTCCAAAATTCAAGATGTCCCATATTATAGAAAATAATATGAAATTTCTTTTTTTCTGCATTATGATGCTGAAAATAACAAGTATACTTTATTATTGATATAGTAGCTGATAGCCTGTGTTTTCTTCAAATTAATGGAACAAATAGCAATTTACCTATGTATTAACTCAAGCTATTCACCCATTCACTGCCTCTACCACTTCTCATGATTGTTTGATAGGATTTTAATATTGTATTATTTTCAACATGTAAATTTAATACATAAATTTTCAACAAGCTAACAAATGATTTTGAATTTGCAGATTCCTGAAAAGATTTTGGGGAAATCCTAGGGATCCTAGGATCAAACTTTAAGAAACACTCCTGCCATGCATTTTACATGGGGTTGCCTTTGAAAATGACCCAACAATGCCCAAGATATTGGACTAAGAGCTACTACTATAACATAACACCTGTTCCATTGTGTTGGTTACCAATACATCTCCAAGCTGAGTTCAAAGTTCTGGTTTTGACCTAGTAAGCTCTTTATTACTTGGATCCGATGTACCTTGGTACTTTCGTCCAAAGCGATACTGCTTGTCCCATGTAGTTTTCCAGGACAAGAATGCTTTGGGCTCTATCTGTCAGGAGGATCAGACAGAGCATGTCCTGGGTAATCAGTTTTACTCAGTAATTACCCCAACATAATGGAATAACTATCCATGGGAGATTCTCCTGATAAGTTTGCTATTGATTTTTCATAAAGTTGGCAACGTGATTTTGTTTGAGCACTTTTATGTGTGTGCGTTTGTGCATGTATGTGTACGTGTGTAGCACAAATCTGCTATTTGTGGCAATCGAGCACCAGGTGGTTGCTATGTTACTATAATTTTGAATACTGTGCTAATTCATACTGGAGTTTTCTTTGAATTAATTTATGAAACTACCTAGAATCTAGGTTGCTAGATTGTGTAGACATGAACAAAATTAAATAAATCAATAAATACAAAATAATCTTCAAAGTCTAGCTCCCTATGGCGAAGAGTCAACTTTTAGTGAGTACTCAAAGCAAGCATTTAGTATCTGGAAAAACGAAATCAACCACATTGTGGATTCATTGGTTTGTTTAGAATGTAATAAAATGAGTTGTCAGAGATAATTAGTATGGCAGACACAGTTCTTTCACTAATGCTTGCACATTTGCTGGATCTTTAATTAGGAGCACTGTTGAAAGTTTGTAATATGTAATAAGAGAACGAATATGTCTTTTTTAAAAGCAAAGAATACCATAAAGGGTTCTTTCTTTCTTTCATCCTATCTCCTTTTCTGTAGCAATAGCAAGCAAATTCTTTTTAATGTTTCGCTTCAGTTTTATTAAACTGGCCACTGTGAACTCATCTCTACTACAGTGAAATTACAAGTTACATAGATGCCTGTGGTTAATATTGTATTATTAAGTTTGTTTTTATCAGCAATATAAATAATCACCTTGTCTCAATTACTATATATTAGAACAAGATAGTGTGCTATTGCAAATGCTAAACTTTTATGAGTGCGCACTTTAATTGGATAACTGTACACCAGACTAGCTTCTATTGTTCTTCCTGGTTCTCTAGTGTGTTTTATCATCCATGCTTGGAGAATAGTACAACATATACATTATAATTTTTTTGAAATATACCCTCACGAGAATAACATGGTTTGATTAATAATTTACATCTAGCCTCTTGTATTCTTCCAATCCTCTCACTTTTTTCCAATGATAATCCTGAATAAATATTTTTAAAAATATTTTAAATAGCTTGCTATCATTCTTTCTTTACCTCTGAGACAGTACCTGGCTTAATAAGGTTCTGGTGCTTGCAATGAACAATGGCAGCAACTATCAATTCTTTCAGAAGATGAAGAACTTTGCCTGGCACAATATGTCCTCTGGAATCGGTGTCATCCATAGCACTGAACACATCTTCTTTGGTCCAGTTTTCTAGGTTGGTTTCTTGCTTGGGTACCCCTAAATAGCACGGTCCTGGCATCTGGCAATTCTTATGAGTAACATTCTCAGAATTACTTTGTTCATCTGTACAGGGTTGCATCAAGAGAACCTCAGCATTGACACATAAGGGAACCTCCATGGTAACTTCATCTTCTGCAGCTGAGAGGGAAAATTCCAAGGCTTCCAAGTTTCTTGAATAATCCACTATAATTCTAGGATCCATTGCCTTGACTTTTTCCAGTACAATAAATAAAATGTTTTCCGCCTTTTGAAAATGCTGCACTCTCTGATATTCACGGGACTGAATCACCTGAAGGTAGCTGTGCCAGTTAGGAACCTTTCCTGCCATGATAGAAGGTGGGCAGAGATGAAATGCCTCCTGTAAATCCTCTTGTTGCCCAAGGTAGCTCTGGAAGCAGACAAAACATTGGTGCAGCCCTGAAAAAAAACCATGATATGCATAGAGGTGGGAGGGAAAGGTGTGGCCAGGAGAATAAGAGCAGGGAGGAGCAGCATATGCAGTAAAATTCCATTCATGCATTAAAAATGCCCTCCTATTTCCCTGTTTCATAGCTGATAAGGTGCCAAGTTATTTTAAAACAGTCAAACTGGTATGTTCAGGTAATACAGCTGAGGCATCTGGCTGTCTCAATATTATTTTCTGGTACATCAAACTTGTCCTACTCCGCTAGCCTGAAAAACTGGGTTTACTGGAATAAATCCATGCTGATTAAAGTGGGGCTAATCCAGCTGTGTTGACGCAGCATTCAGTTCCTGCTCAGTCACAAAGCTTACCACAACAATAGTCAACTTCTCAACAGACTTTGTAGTGAAGGAAAATAGTATGAATCAACTTAATTCCTGGGTAACTTATGGGCTAATGAAATATAAATGGGCTATCAAAGTAATACTGCCAATGGTAATTCTTCTATGATTATACAACATTTTGGGTGGTCACTCACACCTTAGTGGCCTCACATTTGGACTGTTGCAATATGCTCTACATACGGCTTTCTTTGAAGTTTACTGCATTCAGAATGCAGAAAAGCAGGTAGTTATGGACACAGCTTGTTACATCCATGTGACACAATTACTCAGCAAACTGCACTGACTCTCAGTAGGCTTCTGGGTGCAATTCAAGATGTGCCAATTATCACCTTTATAGTCCTACATGACATGGGGCTGGATTACTTGTGGGGCCCTTCTCCCAAGACCATCTATTCACCTCATACACTCCCATAGGGAGCACATATTCTATGTTATCTCTGTTAAAACTTTGCCATCTTCTTGTACTTTTTGACGCTTGTCCCTGTGCTCTTTAATGATCTCCCTCGCCCTGTCCTGATACACAGTAGTCAGCCCACATCTGCTTGCTGTTGTATAAGCCATCAAAACCTAGGTTCCACCACCACAACCACCCCGGCATTGGAGTCCGGTTGAGTAGAATCCTCTTTTGGTTGTTTTAATTATTGTGTACAATTATCATTTTATATTTTATATGTTGGTTTGATTTTTTAAAAATGTTAAGTAACTATGGATTTTTTTTTCTGTTTACTGTTTGTTTTTGTTGCATGCCACCCAGTCTCATTGAGTTGGGCACCCTATAAAACCACTGAATAAATAAATTATTAAAATGAATCATTGAACAAATCAACTCAGAAGTCTCACTGGAACTACAAATAAACAAGCCTAAATTATCTGGTGTTACACATATTGTGCAAAGACCAAATTCTTTGGTGAAAGTACTAACATTGGGAAAGATGAAAGGAGAAAGAAGAAGAGGATGATCAGTAGCAAGGTAGATGGACGCACAGTAACAAAAAGCGCACTTCTGAAGATCAGAAAGATCAAAATAAGGACAGGCCATCCTAGACAACTTCTTGCTAGAAGTCAACAACGTAATCAGTCAATAGGTACTTACAACATATATCAATGTACAAGAAACTCAAAGATACAGAACAAAATTAATTCTAGTAAATTTATTTTTTTAAAGAGCTATGTAAAAAGATCGCAAGAGAAACAAAAGTTTCAATTCTCTCTTCCAGTTTGCAAGGTTTCGGCAGTGGCAGGGATTTGCGACACTGCACGATCCCTGCTGCGTTTGCTGCCAAGGTTCCCCCGATCCGTTCAGATTTGGGGGATATAGCTGCCCCGTAGAGGCAGCTGAAGACAGGGGAGATCTGGATAGGGGTTTGGGGGTGTTGCAGACCCCCTCCCCACCTGGCAAAACCCCCTTTTCCCAAGGCGGAGGACCGGTGGTCAGTAATGGCCGCCACAAAGAAACCTGCAGCCAGACAAGATCGTGCAGGAGGAAGAGGGAAGAGCTGTGAAAGTTGTTTTTGACTGGGACAAAGCAAGAGAGAGTGCCCTGGAATCTTGAAGGCTGCTAAGGATACATTGTTTCCAGAGAGAGTTACAAGCAGCGAATATCCTAAAAGGGAAAGTTTTTTTTTTCTTTTCACTCTCCTTCCTAAAGTGACAGCGGATGGAATCATAAGAGAAATCCAAAAGCCTGCATTGGAGGTAATTGAATGCTGAAGGGATAAGGATTTCTGAACATTTAAAGGGAAAAAAAAGAAAAGAATTTTTTTGGCTGTGAGTGGGAAGGGAGAGGGAAAAAAAATTGGAGCAAATTTGAAAATAAGGAGAGGATTGCCTAAAACTCTAAAGAGTTATTAAACATCAATAAGACTTCTAAAAGATATATCTTAAATGGAACTCTGTGACTAAACTTTAGCCCCGGAAAGAAAAAGTGAAGAAGGAGAAAGTATTTAGGGGAAACAGCTTGTTTGGATTGTTTGCTGATTCTGGAACCTCTGAGAATTCTTTCTGATTGAAAACACTTGGGTGGCTGTTTGGAAAAACTTTTTCTCTATACAATGGCATCACTTGTGGATGGATTGAAACTTGTATACCAAAAATATGAAAAAGAAAAGCAAGAAGGGAAGGATGTTCTTGGCACTCTTTTCCAATTTTTAGAAATGGCGGTTTGTACTTATGTAAAACTGAATGTGCAACAGGATGACTGCGACAAAGAAGAAGCCATCTTTGATGAACAAGTGACTTTGGTCAGGGAAGGAAAGCATAAAGAGAAAAGGGGAAAGAAGACTTTGAAACTTGGAAAAACAGCCAAAAAGGAGAAGAAGGCGGTGAAAAGGGGATATTATGTTAGAAAACAACAGAAAGGAGGAAAGCAGAATAAAAGGAAGGTGGAGAGACAAGGGGGTAAAGAAGACAAGGAGAAGAATAAGCAAGGGAGAAAGGAAGGGACGAGAAGCCTTAATGGTGGGGAGCAAGATGCAAAGAAACAAAAGTCTTTTAGAGATAATGGGTAAATTTTATTGAAAAAGGGATTCTGGAAAGGTAGATAAGATTGTCTTTTTATATTTGTACTTAGAAATAACTTTAGAAAATTGGAAACAATATGCAATTTAAAATGTAATAAAATATTTAGTATAATTTAGTGAAATTTTTGTTAAGAAAAGGGAAATACTTTAATGAAACAATGATTTAAGATATGTGATGGGGGGGGGGGAAATAATTTTGGAAACCATAAGTGTTCCCATAAAGGTATGATATTTAATTGAAATAGGTAAAATGCTTAAGATATAAATGATTGTTAATATTAATGATTAGACTATGTTATCCTAGTGAATTTTTTTGTGAAATGAGAGATTTGAAGTAGGAGAAGAGGGAACATTTTAATGAAATAATGATTTATAATATGTGATATGTGGGGGGAATAATTATAGAAAGTAGGTGCTCCCATAAAAGTATGTGATTTAATTGAAAAGTAATGTGCTAAGTGTTTAAGATATAAATGAATATTAATATTAATGAATAGATTTGTATTGGTATTGATAATATTGTATAATATTAGAATGTACCGGAAAGAATCCCAATGTAAGCAATGTATTCTATATTAAGTATTATAAATGTAGGGGAAAGAGGTAAAGGCGTCATACTCCAAGTAGTGTACAGGAGAAGTTTTTCTTCAAAGAAGAAAGATAAATGGATAGCTGGAAATAGAACAGACAAAGAATAATAAATATTATGACTCAAATTGAGATGAGATAAATAAAATAAAATTAAGAAAATTTAAAAGAGAGGAGAAGTTACATAGAAAATTGAAAATGCTAATAAGATATGGAATGATATACAAAATGAATATGAATTTGAATTTGTGTCTGCACCAAGAGTTTTAAGCAATTTTCAGAAAAGAGGTTTTTTATGTTTTTTATGTTTTGTGTTTCTGTGTGTTTATGCTTGATTGAGCTAATAAAACCTTGGAGGAATGTTAGAAAAGGATAATGGAGAATAAAAGATAGAAGAGAATAAAATAAGCTAGAAAGGAAAAATAAGTATTGTTGTGTCCGCGAAATGATGCCAGGAGTCGGTGACTTAGTGCAAAAGCTCTTTATTGGCAAGTTGGAACCGAACTGGCGAAAGGAAAAAAGCCCGCGGCTTTTATTCCTTTCGCCGCCGCGGCCGCGGCCAATGGCACCGCTTTGAATCTCCCACGGTCTGAATGGACCAATCGCGGGAGATTCTTAGCGAGCCAATCGGCGCGTCTCGCCTGACCAATCGGAGAGCCCCGCGCTTTGGCCAATCAAAGCGCGGGGATCTCGAGTATGTTAATGAAGGACAGAACACCCCTCCCCTCTTGGTTCAGTCCTTACGTTGCGTAGTCATGTAGGTAGGCGGGGCTCCGTCTGGTCCTACTTGACCTGCGCAACTCAGTCGTAGGCTGGATCCCGGCCGGTTCGGTCGGGATCTCCGCTGCTCCTGCTGCCGTCGTGGGAACCGGCTGGTCGATCGGGCAGGTCCCTTCTCCGTAGCTCCCTCCTGGGCCTTCCGGGTTGATTGAGCTACGGGTTTCGCCACTCCCACTCGGTCTTTCCAGGTCGGTCGAGCTGGCTTGGCTGTTCCTTCCTGGCGAGGGGTCGTGATGGCTGCTCTCCGGTGAGTACTGCTGGTTTATTTTTCTTTCGATTCGGTCCCCTGGGTATTCCCTCCCCCCTTGGCTTGCGTTGTGGGGGTTGGTTTCGCTTGTTTGTGCGTCGGCGGTTTGTTGGTTTGTAGTTCTCGACCTAAGTTGGTCGATGTGGCGTTTCCACGCTCGTCCGTCTGCTGTTTGTAGCCGGTACGAGTGTGGGCCTGTTGCTTGTGTGATGACGGCTGGGATCCATAGAGGGTCTCCCGTCAGGTTCTTTGCGTATACGGGGTCCCCGGGTGCGAAGGTTTGGTGTTTGGTGCTTGAGTCTGGGGGCCTCTCCGGGTTATACGTGGGGTGTAACCTGTCGAGTGGGGACCTTAGCTTTCTGCCCATTAGTAGTTCGGCTGGGCTTTTATTGGTTGTGGTATTTGGGGTTATGTGTTGGGTGAAGAGTAGTTTGTTGATTTTCTCTTGGATCTCCCCGTGGTCTATTTTCCGGATGGTCTTTTTAGTGAATTGGACCATCCGTTCCGCCCTACCGTTCGCCGCCGGGTGCGCCGGTGCTGTCAGCGCGTGGCGGATGCCCCTTTCCGCTAGGAATTTTTCGAATTCCAGCGAGGTGAACTGGGGCCCGTTGTCGGAGACGACAATGTCTGGGAGGCCGTGTGTTGCAAAGAGTTTGCAGAGTTCCTTGATCACGGCCTCCGTGGTTGTCGTCTTCATGTTGCTTACCTCCAGCCAGTTGGAGTAAGCGTCAACTGTTATGAGGAAGGTGTGTCCTTTTGTGGGCCCGGTGAAGTCTATATGGATCCTAGACCAAGGTCCCCTTGGGGTTTCCCACTCTAGGACGGGTGCTGTGGGTGGGCTTGGCCTAGTTTCCTGGCATCGTTGGCACCTAGCTATCCAGGCCTCTATTTGTTTGTCCATCCCTGGCCACCAAGCGTAACTTCTGGCCAGGGCTTTAGTCCTCATGATGCCAGGGTGCCCCTCGTGTAGCAATTCCAAAACCTTCCCCTGTAGCTTTTCCGGAATGACCACCCTGTCCCCCCATAGTATGCACCCTTTTAACAACGAGAGTTCCATTTGGCGGTTTCGGAACGTTTTGACGGACTCGTCATTGTCCCTTTCCGGCCACCCTTTCTCCACCCAATGCAACACCCGCGCCAGACATTTGTCTTTATTAGTCTCTCGGGCAATGTCTGACACGGTTATGGGCAGGTTGGGTAGAGTCTCTATGCTGAGGGTGGTCGTCGTGGGTGCTGGGTCAGTGTCGGGTTCCGGTAGCGGCGAGCGGCTTAAGGCGTCTGCATGGGAGATCGTCTTACCCGGTCTGTGTATGAGTTCGTAGTTGTAGGCTGCCAGGAACTCGGACCACCTTGTCATTCGGGGAGACAGAATGTTCGGGGTGGCCCGGTTTCCTGCAAGGATTCCCAGCAGCGGCTTGTGGTCCGTTATGATGGTGAAAGTCCGGCCGTAGAGGTATTCGTGGAATCGTTTTACGGTGGCAACGATAGCCAGAGCCTCTTTGTCCAGTTGGCTATAGTTCCGCTCCGGTTTGGTGAGGGTCCTTGAAAAGAATGCGATGGGCGCTTCTTTTCTGTCGGGAAGGGTATGGCTGAGGACAGCGCCGACACCGAAGGGTGATGCGTCACATGTGACGGCCAGAGGTAGGGTCTCGTTGAATTGTATGAGGACGGCGTCGGAGGTGAGGAGGTCCTTCGTTCTTTGGAAGGCGGCTTGCTCCCGTTTCCCCCAAGTCCAGGTCGCCGCCTTGTCCAGGAGCCTATGCAAGGGCTCCGCCGCCGTCGCCTTTTGGGGTAGGAAAACATTGTAAAAGTTCAGTAACCCCAAGAACGCCTGTAGTTCAGTCTTTGACTTGGGGGTGGGGGCTTCTTTGATGGCCTTGATTTTTTTGCTTGTGGGATGAATGCCGTGCCGGTCTAGGAGGTAGCCCAGGAATTCCACTCGTTCCGTGCAAAGCTGGCATTTTTCCCTCTTTACTTTTAGTCCGGTCTCTTTAAATTTAGTTAGGACCTCCCTTAGTCGACCTTCTAGTTCGGCTTGGTTGGCTGCCGACACTAGGACATCGTTGAAATAAGGTACCACCCCCTTGATGCCTTGCAATAGTCTTTCCATTAGGCTTTGGAATATTCCCGGTGCCACGCTGACTCCGAATTGGAGTCGGTTGCATTTGAATGCTCCCCGGTGGGTGACAATGGTCTGCGCTTCTGCCGTTTGCTCGTCGACCGGCAACTGTTGGTATGCCTGGGCGAGGTCGAGCTTGGCGAAAACCTTGCCCCCTCCCAGTGAGTGCAGTAGGTGTTGTACTACTGGGACGGGGTAGGCGCTTTGTTGCAGCGCGCCATTTAGGGTGGCCTTATAGTCCCCACAGATCCTCACTGACCCATCGGGCTTGATCGGGGTGACTATGGGGGTCTCCCACCGGGCGTGGTCTATCGGCTGCAGGACCGCTTGTTTGACGAGCTTGTCAATTTGCTCGTCTATCTTGGGTTTCAGTGCGAATGGCACCCGCCTTGGTTTCAGGCGTTTGGGGGGGACGTTAGGGTCTAGGTCGAACGATATAAGGGGCCCTCGGTACTTGCCTAGGTTTCCGTCGAAGACCTCTTGGAACTCCCGGGCTAGTTGCTGCTCCCAGCTGTCGTCGGTGACGTGGTCGACTCCCGTGAGGGCGATGTCGAGCAGGGTGAACCATTGCAGTCCCAGTAGGCTTGGGCGGTCGCGGTCGATGATCGTTAGGGGGAGTCGTTCGGTGCGCCCCTTATAAGTGATGTTAAAGCTTTTGGTGCCGACTACCGGGATGCGGTTTCCCTGGTAGTCCTTTACAATGAGTCTCTGGCTGTCTACGTTCCTCCTTTGGAGGGTAGGCACCAACCGCTTTATCTCATGCCATGCAATCATGGAGAGGTAGGACCTGGAGTCCACCTCCATTTTGCATAGCTGGCTCTCGATGCATACCTCGACGTGGACCTTCCGGGCGTCGTTGGTGATGGCGTGGCCGATGGTGACCGTCTGGTGGGTCTCCTCTCTCCGCCGGTTGTCGCCGCCTCACGAGGATCGCCCGTTCCGGTCCGATCGGCTGTCTAAGGGGCGATCTCTGGTCCGGGGTGGTGTGCTTTCTCTCCTCCGGTCGCTCTGGTCCCATCGTGCCGGGCTGTGATTTTTCTTCAGGCGGCAGACACGGGCGATGTGTCCCTTCTTGTCGCAATGCCGGCAGATCGATTCGAAGAACCGGCATTCCGACCTGGGGTGGTCGCCGCCGCAGCCGGCACAGTTGGTCCTCGACTTACGACCTCGCCGGTTCCGTGGGTCGCGCCCTGCCTGTAGTCGATGGATATCCTCCTCGTCATCGGAAGTGTCCGATGCCGAGTGGAAATCGCCCTGGTGGGTGGTCGTCTCAGGTTTGGGCTCGGTCGACCTCGCCGGGTTATTGTTTCCGCTGCGGTCCCCAGCGTTCGGTCTGCGCATGCGGTCGGCGGAAGTTCGGGTTGCTTCGGCGGCTGCGGCTGCGGTGAGGGTGTCTCCAAGACTGATGTTGCCCTTGGCCATCAGCCGGCTCTGGAGGATGGGGTCCCACAAACCGAGCACGATTCGGTCTCGCAGGGCGTTGTTTAGGTTATCGAATTCGCAGAGCACCTCTAAACGCCGCAGCTCAGCGACGAAGTCGCTGAAGCTCTCACCCGACCTCTGGTCCTGCCGGTAAAACTCGTTGCGCCGGATCAGGATGGGTACCTCTGGAGCGTAGTGCCGCCGCAGTATGGGTTCGAGGACGTCCCAGTCCATCGCGGTGGCATCGGCGGGTTTGGCCAGTGCTTTGGCCATCTGGAAGACCTCGGTCCCGCAGTGGGTCAAGAAGACGGTGCGTTTCATTGGGCCGGAGGCGTCCTTCATGCCGGTGCACTCGAGGTACATGCGGAATCGGTCGGCGAACGATTCCCAGTCCTCGGTGGCGGGGTTGAAGGGTGCGGGTGGTGCGATCTTCGCCATCTCAGTGGTTCGTCTGGCTTCCGTCGGACACGTGGTTCGGTTCAGGGTCTGGATCCCACCCTCGTCGCCAGTGTTGTGTCCGCGAAATGATGCCAGGAGTCGGTAACTTAGTGCAAAAGCTCTTTATTGGCAGGTTGGAACCGAACTGGCGAAAGGAAAAAAGCCCGCGGCTTTTATTCCTTTCGCCGCTGCGGCCGCGGCCAATGGCACCACTTTGAATCTCCCGCGGTCTGAATGGACCAATCGCGGGAGATTCTTAGCGAGCCAATCGGCGCGGCTCGCCTGACCAATCGGAGAGCCCCGCGCTTTGGCCAATCAAAGCGCGGGGATCTCGAGTATGTTAATGAAGGACAGAACAAGTATAGTGAATAAAAACATATAAAATAGATAAATATAGAAAAGAAATATAATTGAATGAAAGTATAAGGAGAAATAATGAGGAATATGAAAGGATACCTATGTGTTTATAAGGAGACGTGTCAATGATGTATAAAATGGTTTATTTGCTTAGAATTTACAAATAACTTTTAGAAAAAAGGTTTTATGTTCTTATGTCTTATGCTTTGTATGTCTTTAAAAATTAATAAAATTTGTTCAAAAAAAAGTTTTAATTCTGAGAAGACAAGTCTAAGATTGCATTATATCACATGGTCTTCAAGAATATTACAAACTGGTGACTAGGGACTTTGTAGAATGTACTTAAAATGTTTTATCTTTTTATGTTTAGGTTTACATTTAATTCAGGAAAATTTTTGAAGAATACAGCCTAATAACATAGTTGATTCTAAAAAAAATTACTCAGTGCCACACCTTGATATATTAACTGTATTTTTTTAAAAGGAAATGTTGCTATATCAAATAAAAGGAAATACTGTCTATAATTGATTCCTTAGAGCAGCCTTTTCCGATCTGGAATCTTTCAAGTAAATTGGACTTTAACTCCCAACAGCTATTGCTTATGCTAATAAGACTTACAGAAATTATGGCTCAATAGGAAACATATGGACCCATACATGCTGCCTTAAAAAAAACGTTTTAAATGAATGTATTGCTGGAGGTATACTGATTTAATATTTATGTTGAAAGCCACTTCACAAATACTGCTAATAAATTCTTTATGAATTGTCTAATTATCCTTATTATAGATATGGAAATAAAATGTAATATGACTAATCAAACATATTTCCTAGAATGTCCTGCATAACTATGATGCATTAATAAGGAAATGAGATTAATGTTATTTAAAAAAATGAAGATTCAATCGCTAGAATAAAGTTTTCCACCGACATATACTGTCCAGTAAAATAATAAACGGTGGTGTCGAATGTTTTGTGGATGTGACTCTTGGTTCAGATTGTCTTCTAGAGAACGCCCAATTGTCCTGTGAACAGAATATTTCCCATTTTCTCTGCAGCCTGACCTAGGAAAACAGTTCGGTTTGCCGCGTCTCTTGTCACCGTGGCAACCCCGGGTGCATTCTATTTCTATGACAACATGAGGGACTCGGCGTTCTCATTGCCTTAGCAACTGGAGCCAGGTCTCTTACACGGCTCCTCGGTTCTAAAAGGCAGGGAAGAAGGATCAACAGTCACCGACACCGGATTAATTGGGACACAAATATGCATGCACTTCTCTTGTTCTGCAAGTAGCGAGAAGTCTTGCTAGGCTAGCGTTGGTTTCCCTCTTCGGACTTGGCCCGGTTTTGAGCGATGAGCAAGGGAAATGTGGAGAAGCCAAGTTTAAGGTTGGAAGCCGCTATCCAGGTTAGTGAAAGAGCAATTTTTTAATACCTCCCTTCGAATCCCTGCATCGGGGACAAATTCCTTGTTCGTCGAATCACGCTTGGCCAAATAAAATATTCCAATTGACTCATTTCGAAGTACAACAGGACTAAACTCACCCACTCCTACCTCTCAATATTCCATTCCTGGAGGAACACCTGCGAGAGGGTGGGGCGCAAAAGTGGGGGAATACATTGAATCCTGAAGGCATAGTTTGGATGTTCAGCTTGGGTAGTGAAATAAGGAGGGTGGGAGCAGATTAGTGGGCTCCCCTACAGTTTTTTTTACTAGATAAAATACAGCTGATGAAATGCTAATTTTGTTTTTAAAAAGACACTAATAACTTTAACTGACTTTATTCTATGGGTTTCAATTTAAGTGGTCCCTCGATGCAAATGCCAATGTAATAATTAGAATATTGACCAATGAGTCAATAATTCCAAATTCTACTCTTTCATGGCTCAAAGTTTGTTGGAGTGTAATGAGCTGCAATATCTTTTACCTCAAAAGGTGTTGTGAGAAGAATGTAAGTGAAGGACAATCTATGTATTGAGGTCTAGGTCTAGATTTAGGGCTTGAAAAAGGGAAATAGATTGTGGTTTCTTAAATAGTTTCAAATTAAATGGAGAAGCTCTAGGAACAAGATTAATTTCTCATGCTTTTTTCTACATGGAACATTTATAAGAAAAGTTTGATGTCATGGCCAAATTAAATTGGAATGCAGGAAAGTTGTATCAAGTATTACAATAGATAGTTTATAGAAATCATGAGGCCATGCTTAGTAAAGATCCTGCACAGGTCAGTATGTTAAACTAGACAGTGATTTAATTATTTGTAGTTTTGTATATTGTAAACAAAGCTATAGTAGTTTGTCACTCAATTTATGGAAAAAGGGCAAAAAAATAGGTTAGTAGGCTTTATAAACCCACTCAATTTTGTTTATTCAATAAAGTATGATTAAGTAAATTAACCATAGGTTAAGATATTATGAACATGTTCTTATGCCTACTATTATGATTCAGAGCCAGCCATATAATACTATGTTATTTCTTTTCAGACTATTGTAATCTAAAAAGCACTGACATTTATTGCATAGTCATAAGCTTTGCCAAAAGTTGCATGCCCTGATATTATTTAAAATATAATCAGTAACATCAGCAACAATTACTATTTTTTTTCCCTTGGAGTAAAGTTGCCTTGGATTTTATGGAGTTGTCAACATTTTAAATACACTAGAGGGCAGTAAGATTTAAGGATTGAGAATAAAGAACAAAAGAGTAGTGAGGGCAAGAAAATTGCTTTCCAAGTAACTAAACAATTAACAGCATTCTTTTATGCAAGTTTACTCAGGAAGCACGTTGTGCTTAATGGGACTCATTCCAAAATATGTATAGAAACTATTGCAGCTCTGGAGTGCAATTTCATAGTGCTTAAATTTTGCAATGATTTTTACTGAACTTAACTAAGACTTCTCAGTGAAATTCTGTAGAATTCAGATACATACAATTCAAACTTCTCCTTTACTGGATACAGTTCCATTGGGAATATAAAACTAGATCACCACAGAGGAAACTAAACATATATCATCTAGGATAATTTGCAAAACAAATAATAACCCTGGAGGTTACATTATAGTTTTAGCAGTATTCAAAAATTGTTTTAAAAGGCAGCTTTTGGATTCTTCATTCATCTGCCACTTTAAATAAGTGCAAATAAGTTTCAGGTCTCTCTTTCTCTCTAGTTCAGAATAAACATCTATAGGCTAGATCTGCTTAACCAGTATTCAGACTCCACCCGTATATTGTATAAACCCAGGAACTTCTAATAAAGCCAGCATTTTCAATAGAAATAACACAAGCAAGCTTTAGCTAATTGTGAAAGACTCCAAAGGAGCCAATTCTTACAGTACTTAAATTAGATCGCTCTTAGAAAAAGGGGACAAGATATCTTTGAAATGTAATTGAGCAATCTGCTACACATTTGGTACAGTTAATTCTCAATTTACAACAGTTCATGTAGTTACTGTTCAAAGTTACAATAGCTTTAAAAATGTGACTGATAACAATTGTGCACACTTAATGACATTGCAGCATCCCCATGGTCATGTGATTTTCATTTGGATGGTTGACAGCTTGACTTACATTTGTGACAGTTGCAGTGTCCTGGGATCATGTGATCTCCTTTTGCAACCTTCTGACGAGCAAAGTCAATAGGGAAACCAGATTCACTTGACAACCATGTTACTAATTTAGTCATAAAATGGGGCAAAACTCACTTAACAAATTTCTCACTTAGCAACATAAATTTGGGTCTCAGTTGTGGTTGTAAGTTGAGGAAAACCTATACAACTGCTTAACATAACAGCCAGTTTATGGTTCCTATTCAAAAGGGTACTTTCAAGAGTAGAACATAAAACCTTTTATGCTGTAACTGGTTTCTCTAACCTATTTGAAATGTAATACATTTGACAATAATGATGTGATCAGTTATTATTAATCTATCGTGGTCGTAGAAAATGTCAGCTTTCTATTGTGCTAATTTACAAACTAACAACCGGAGAACCGGTAGTGGAAATTTTGGGTAGTTCAGAAAACCGTCAAATACCACCTCTGACTGGAGATTTTACAGTATCCTTCCCCTGCCACGCCCACCAAGCCACGCCCACAGAAACGGTAGTAAAAAATTGAATCTGAGTAGCATATTGTATTTATTTATTTATTTGTTTGTTTGGTTGGTTGGTTTGTCAATTGCTTACAAGATAATAGGTATAAGTAAAAACATAGTTATGAATGCCATGGATACATATAAGAACCCAACTGAGATTTAATTCACTTATTGTTCAGTGTAACTAACAGAATAGGTTAATTATATAAGCTATGACTAAGTGAACGATTGGTAAGTATGTCATGGGAACATCACCTCAAAGTTACACAAGGTTTATACACTTATTGGTGGATAGCACTTTCTTTCACTTTTTGTGAATGGACAGCGTTGGCTGATACTTTGACCCGATTGACTTTTTCTTCCACAGCTTCCCCATTTGTGCCAGCCTCTCCGACTGGGGAGCAGCTCTCTCCATGGTCCCTTTTCAGAGGCTCTGTAGTACAGTTGTAACTCATTATGAAGCTTTTTTTAAAAAAAAATCCGTGCCTTTGCTGATAGGCAACTTGACTGTTACAGTTATACAACTGGCATTTTTGCAACTCTCACATTTTTTTTTATATTCAAGCACAGCATCTGTTATGTTAAAAGGCAGAAATGCTAAAATGATTTAGAATGAACAGTACTAGTTGCTACAGGAAGATGATTCCCTTACTAAACTATGTATTCCTCAAGGTTCTTTTTCCTGCAAGTTTTACAACTTTAACTATCATGTGTGTTATGTTGTTAGTACAATGTTTCTCAATTTTAGCAACTTTAAGATGTATGGACTTCAACTCCCAGAATTCCCCAGGCAGATTGTAGGATTTGAAATCCATACATCTTAAAGCTGCTGAGATTGAGAAGCACTGATGTGTTGTAGTATTTAATTAGATCATAATCTTTGGGTTGTTTCTTTACAGTTATCTTTCTTTTACTCACATTTGAGAAAGAGGAAGAGATCAAATAAGATGTTCAATCTTTCCCCATCCCGCATCAAGAATGACACCCAAAAAATATACACTGATTTTACAGAAGGGTATATAATTACAGTTATTTTTCATGATAGGGCAATAAGCAGATAATACATCTATGACTACATATATGCATGCAAACACAATGAGTACATTCCTAATACAACATGCTTCCAAGTTTCTCAGGGATAGTATTATGTCAACGTATTGAGACAAGTGCAAAAGCAAAATATAGCAGAGATCAGACCTGGATAACAAACTACACCTAATTTGAGTCCAAGTTTGCAATTACAACAAAACAAACAATATTGACAGAGAGTTCTAGCATATAGTGGTGTCTGAGCAAGAAATCAATGAACTGTTGATTTTGCATATATCAAATCCTTCTCTTTAGCCTCTAAACACAAAACACATCCACTTTTCCCCCTGCTCCAATTTTGCGAATTTGTTAAGAAATTGCCCCAGGCATTCAGTAATCACATGAGTAGACTAATGGCTATGTTTGTATGCTAGTTATCAGAAGGAGATGTGTTTCTTACCTTTGTCAGATGATGATTCTGACTTGTGCTTGGGTTTCAATCAAGTTCATACCACTTTGGGAGAACTGGTTGTTAACTTTCTGAGCAGTTTGGTGAAGTAGTTGTTGGAAAAAATAATTAGGGCAGAGAACCAGTTGTTAAATTATTTGAATCCCACCACTGGATTCAATGTATTAAACTACATTCAGTGAACACCTGGTTTGCCATATTATTTCTGTCACACTGCATACAGAATGGCTTTCCTAACCCTTCTCTTCTGATTTTTAAATTCTCATTTAAAAAAAAAATCTTTTATACTGATATACAATCTATACCTTTTTACACTTTACACATTTTAGCTTTTTACTTCATTTTTCTTTCTAATAGCTGTACCCCAATCCCTTAGGCTGGCCTATGATAATAAAAACCCAATTTGATTTGTTACCTTTATCATTTTAAGGGAGGTAATAAAAATCCAAGAAACTGAAGAGATCATTAAAGACAAAATTCAGATTACATAAGCACTTAAAGCACATTGCCACCAGCCTCTTGACTTTTTTTTTAAATTTCCAGGAGCGATTTTTAAACACAGTAGTAGTTCAGTAGCACTACTGTGTTTTATGTATTTTTAAACTTATGTATTTTTAAACTTCAAAGGCAGCAGCAATTTCGACAGTGCCCAAAATATTCTTATATTCCTATAAACATAGTAGAGCTGCATCAGTAGAAGTATCATTGTCATAGCATTATTACACAGACAGACACCTGGATAGCTTTATCAATAAGAAGAGAAATGTTTCTATTCACTAAAATCTGCTTAAATACCAAATCTCATCTTCACAAGAGAGTCATAAATTGCTAACATCTCCTGGGAAAAATTAAACTCTTCTTCTGTACTAGTACAGGCATAATGCACCAGGGAATAATATATTTCAAATAGCAGCGATATTGCTATTTGACCAAAAAATATACTCTCTGAAATTTTACAGATAAAAATAAAGTCTAGAGCAGTGGTAGTCAACCTGGTCCCTACCGCCCACTAGTGGGCGTTCCAGCTTTCATGGTGGGTGGTAGGGGTTTAGTCCCCTACTTTATAAATCACCATTACTGTGGAACTGGTGAGCAGTTAGAAAATTTTACTAACAGAGATACAAAAGTGGGAGGTAGGTATAAAAAGATTGACTACCACTGGTCTAGAGTATCATTTTCAGTAGTGGTATGTTGATATAATTTCTTGATGGAATACAATGGAGAGAAGAATCCCAAATGCCAGGAACATTATTTCATTAGAGTCCAACAGTTTACAGAAATGAATTCCTTTTCAAGAGCAGTCTAAAAGCAAAAACCAACACAGAAGAAAACATTAATATATATAATATGCTTACAATATGCATACAATAATATATACCATAACTGATTCAGTTTATGTATAAAATAGGATCGCCTCATGTTTTAGTATAGGCAAATGAATGTATTTCTTTAAAAACAGTGTTCTTATATCTAGTTATTTAGCTTAATTACCACAGATAAGAATGTTGCTATAATAAATACTAAGTGAATATCAACAAGGAACATGAACATTCTTCAGTATATTACATGTGTTTTGGCATAGATAAAAAGTAAAAAAATAAAAGAGCCCTCTAAAGCCAAAAGCAAAGTAATTATTTTACCTTATAAACATTTATAAATTGTTGAATGAGTTGAAAACAACTGTTATGATTTATAGTACAAAAAAACATGAACTGGGCAAAATATTTAAAGGAAAATATATCTTTAAAATCAGAGGTAGATTCTGAATGTCTTCATCTGGTCCCTTAGACTATTCTGTGATAAAATCCATTTGCTTTTTTTTGGTAAACAATCTGAGTTTTCCTTCAAAAATGCTTTAGAATCAAAGTACAAATATGTAATATTTTGTCTAAAATGTTTTTCTAAAAGGAACTCCTGTTTGGCATTGCCAAAATATTCTTTTGTACTGATCATTAAAAGTTTAATAGTTACTATTAAATAGGTACTGTATGGCATATACAACATGAGGAGCAGAGATGGGATTCTACCAGTTCGCACCTATTCACTAGAACCGGTTGTTAACATTCTAAGCATTCGGAGAACTGGTTGTTAGAAAAAATTACTGGCCTAATCCTGAAAGGAAGGCAGGAAGGAAACATTCTGGTGTTGCTTACAGAAACTGCCTCTCTGTTAACCCTTATGACATTCTTGGCAGAACTAGACTTCCTGTCTCAGGAACTTCTCTGGAGTTTTCCCCCTCCTTTGCTAGTACTTTGCTTGTGTGGAGTGACCATTTAAAATTACATTGACCCTGAAAAATGTGACTTATGACAATTTTTCACACTTATGACCGTTGCAACATCCCCACAGTCATGAGAGACCAGGCAAGGAAATGAGTACCTCAATGTGAGTGATACTGAGTTGGCCTCACCCAGCCAATAACATGACCACCAAGCCATGTCCCCCCAGTCACATGACCACCAAGCCATGGCCACCACCGAAGCCATGCCCACAGAACCAGCTGTTAAAAATTTGAATCCCACCCCTGATGTGGAGATAAGTTGTTTGCCTTTCCTGCTTTCTTTCTTTTTTCAATAATAATCTGAGTTTTGTCTAGTATTTTCTGGAATTCTCTTATCTAATTACTTACTAGTCCTGACTCCACCAAAAACTGAAACACCCCTAACTATGGTATGAGCTGCGGTATCTGCTATCCCGCATCAGATGGGCGGCTCATGATAGGGAGCGAAGGAGAGAGAAACGACAGGAAGCGAGGTTTCCTCGGGATGAGCGCGCCCCGAATGTCTTGGCACACGCTCTTTTATTGTGCTTTTTTACAAGAAAATGATTTAATCAAAGCTCAAGTCAAACATGATAATCCCATCAGGATGTGCATGTTTACAAAGCTGCATACCAGACAGATCATTTACAATGTGGATAAGCTTATTAACAACCGTCTAGCTCCTTGTCCCTTGTACGTGCCTTACAAAGGTCACTGAAGAGACAGAAGTTAATGATTACACATGAATGATACATAGTTGCAATGATACATAGTTACAACATCTCCTCTGTTTTTATTATTTATGATGAGTCTTCTTCCTCGTCCGAGAAGACAGGAACCATTTTTATGAAATGTTCGCCGTCCCCGTCATCTAGGCAAGAGTGCGACCCGTCAGCATCAGGATTGTCCAAGGAGCGGTAACTCAGCAATGACATTTTTTCGTCCGGTGTCGAGGATATAATATGAGCTTGCAATAGCACATTAACATCAGCAGTTATGGAGGATAATTGATTTTTTTAAAAAATTGCAATATTCTATTAAAACAACAAGGTCCTATAATACATATCAATATAATGATTATTAATGATCCTGCCAATGCAGTTAAAAAGGTATAAACCATGGCAAACTAGAAAACAAACCCCTCTGCTATCGGCCTAAAGACAACATTCTTCTTTAAGCATAGCACACAATCCCTCTTGTTTTAAAAAATTACAGATCTAAATCTTTACGATTTTGCAAGAGGGGGTATTCCATGGGTACCTGTAGGGATATAAAATCATCAGAGTTATACACACAAGCCATACTTGAATGCAAAAATGATTTGGATTTAACAATTTCATCCCCATGGATACATGCAGTGAGACCAGTGGAACAAGTCCAAACAAAATTATTGCCAGGGATAAAATACATTCTTTTCAGGCGTGATGTTAAAGTTCCTCCTGAAGTGGTGTAGATTGCAGGATATCCCCTGGTTGTGTGGGTGCGTCTGCCAAATCGAATTGAAGTGGTGGGTAGAAGTCTTCTATGCGAGAAAAATTGGTTGTAGAACTTAAACGAACGCCTTGAAAGTCAGTTATAGTCCAAGCAATATTATATCTTCTATGAGGCTTCTGCGGATCGTCATGGACGATCTTTTGAAGCGTCGTTTGTTGACAGGATCAGAGTTCGGGTATATAAAAACATCACAAGCAGGAGAGAGGGCTATGGACAAGTTAGTTGTAGAACATTTGCGAAATGAGGAGGGAATGTAATTAGTAGAAAAAGGATAATAATTACAATAATGACAATAAAGATTAATTTGGTAATTCATCAAGGATGTTAGTTGGGGTGGGGGAACCCATAATACAATAGAAGGACATCTAGGTCCCCCTATATTTAGATTGAATAGAGGAAAAGATTTTAAGGTTCCTTTCCATAGGAAGAGTAAAGAAGGAACAAAAGAGCGAGCGGTAGAGTGTTCTTTAAACAAAACAGAAGTGACAGAGTGAAAACTACGGGTAGCATTTTCATGACGTACCCACATGGAACAAGTATAATAGCCTTCTGTTAATGAAATGGTTTTAACACGAATAGTCTTTTGACAGGTAGCATAGGTTTTGTTGAAGTAAGGTAGAAATTGCAAAGAAGATATAGGCAAGAATATCAGGAAGAGTTTTAAGATACAGATGTAGCAGAGGAATTCCCATGATAGGGTCTAACCGCCCTACCAGGGATCCAGCAAGTGGTTTTGTCTGGTAGTAAAATCGCAGTGTAGCCTCGTCCCCAAGTGAGAAGCTCAGCGGGACCCTGCCAGGCGGGATCTGGCAATCTGCGATAATATACCAGAGGTCTGTTAGGCGGGGGGGAGGGGGAGGAAAAATGACACGAAGCAGCAGAAGTGGGAGGAATGCCAGTCAGATTAAGAAAGTTTAAAGTGTAAAGACAAATGTTAAGAGAATTTTGCAATGCTGGGAGGTTCGGGGGGGTTTCCCGCAACGAATATCGATCAAGAGCACGTTTCAGAGATAAGTTCGCTCGTTCCACAATAGCCTGCCCCTGGCTGTTGTAGGGAATCCCAAACTTGTGGGTTACATCCCATCTGTTACAGAAGTCCTGGAAAGCAGAACTTGTATAGGCAGGTCCATTGTCAGTTTTGATTTCTTTTGGACGTCCCAGCAAGGCAAAGGTACGAATTGAATGATTGATGACATGTTTTACAGTTTCTCCCCTTTGAGGGGTAGCCAGAATAAACCCTGAATATGTATCGATGGAAATGAGCAAATATTTCCAAGGGGCAAAAGGTGGATACTGAGTTACATCCATTTGCCAAATTTCACAAGCTTTTAATCCTCTAGGATTTACTCCTATGGGAATGGAATGTCCTTGCTTACTACATGTGGGGCATTGTTGAATAATGGCAGCAGCTTCTGCCTGAGTTAGAGCAAATTGAAAAGTTATCATAACTTGGCGGGGGAGATTCAAACACACTCCCTGCTTCTATTTTATAATGGACCATTAAAGCCTCCATAATTTTCCTCCAAGTGACCAAAATGCCAATAGGTGCATGAGGAGGACTATGGAGATGTTCACCAATTTTTTGCCAAGTGGAAATTTTTAAGGACCCTTCCTCTGAATAATTGGGACAATGTTGCCACACATAAGCCAATAATGTAGCAATAGGTTTCATTTTTACAGGCGAGCCCTTTAAATAAGCAGAATATTTAGAAGAAGAAGCGACTAACTCCCTCAATTCCTTCAGATGCTGCGTCTGTTGTTGAGAAAAGTTTCTACCCATACTTACAAAAGTCGAGACCGTGTTTCAGATCCGATGATGTGCAATTCGCTTCAGGCCTGGCGATGCACAGCTCCCATCGAGCTGATAAGATATGGGCGCATCGCAACGTATCCCCCTTAGGGAATCACGTCGGGGTCACCAGAATGCGGTATCTGCTATCCCGCATCAGATGGGCGGCTCATGATAGGGAGCAAAGGAGAGAGAAACGACAGGAAGCGAGGTTTCCTCAGGATGAGCGCGCCCTGAATGTCTTGGCACACGCTCTTTTATTGTGCTTTTTTACAAGAAAATGATTTAATCAAAGCTCAAGTCAAACATGATAATCCCCTCAGGATATGCATGTTTACAGAGCTGCATACCAGACAGATCATTTACAATGTGGATAAGCTTATTAACAACCGTCTAGCTCCTTGTCCCTTGTACGTGCCTTATAAAGGTCACTGAAGAGACAGAAGTTAATGATTACACATGAATGATACATAGTTGCAATGATACATAGTTACAACATCAAGCATACCCTATTAGCCTTTTGTATATGACATATTCATTTTTCTCATCCTTAGTTCATAGCTGTAGCAAAGTCTTTACATATTCCAAGTTTAAAGTAATATTTTTACTGTTATTAAGGTTAGGATGCTGCATCAGTATGATGATAAAGGGCTGGGATCTGAATGGCCTTGAACAATGTCTAAACTCATTCCTTTCAATGGGTTTAGACAAGCTGAATGCATACTAAACTGAGAGGATAAAAGCTGAGCTATGGTGCTGGGTTTACTCCCAGGCTTGCAAAGTTCTCCACCCCCACATCCTGCTAGTCATATATTAAATGTTGCTGACTGGGAAGAGCAAGACTATGCAACTAAATTCAGCACTCCAGCAACCATAGAAACAGAGAGAGAGAGAGAGAGAGACTTCACACACCTGTAAACAGTATATCTTCACTCATAGATATGGAGGAGTGTTTCCAAGTAGTCCATCTTCTATCAGTGGCTGACTAAAATCCAACATGTTTTTTAGCCTGGCTTTGATGTTTGAGTGTATTTCAGACCCTAGAAGATACAGTGCTGCATCCCAGAGCAAGCAGAGATGACAAAGCATTGACTGTGCAAGGGGAAGGAGAAAAGGCTGCACCTGTAACGATCCCAGCCAGAATTCGACAGATTATTACACAAAGCTTATCTGATCCATCATCCTCAGGTACTTCCTTAAATTGGACATCCCTTTAGCAGATAATGTGTGTGGATTCAAATGCAGGGAAATGGCAGGAAGGCTGAATCTCATAAATTGATACTAGAAATGGATTGACTTCCTAACTGGATGTGTTCTGGATGAGTTGTTCCAGTACCTCCCAGAATTTCCTTCACAAACGTGAAAAGATTGCTAGTCATCTATTCTTTCCAGTAAAATATTTAGTTTCCTCTGGTTCCAAGGCAGAGTATCAGTTAAGTGGCTGTCAATTTGGAAAAATGACTGGATCCATTTCCACGCTGTCAGCCCCAATCACTCCTTAAATGAGCATAAGCCATTTCTATTATAGCTCATAATGATCCTGATTGCACCAAGAGATGAGTAGTACTCCCTCCACTTGACCAACGAGGGAGTGTAGAAATTGGCTAACATTACATCTCAGTTCTATTGTGGAAAGGACAAAACATGTTGATGCTCAGTATCCATCACATATTTTATAGTCATTAGCAAAATAGTTTTAGTGCACAACTACTTCTCATTTATTTTTTTTACAGGAAGGCTAAAGGAGTTGTGATAAGAGGTTCTGTGAAACTGGAAACAGCAAACTCTTTCAGGGGCTCTTTCAAGAAGAATGTGTATTCAAAATAAGGAAGCAAGTCTTCATTTACCATAGACCTGGAAGCTGGGTTGATATTTTTTTTCCAGGCTTAGTTTTTCTTAGGTCCTCAATTTTGCAAATTTCAGAAACTATGTGAAAATGTCTATGGACATTTAACATCATTTCATGTGCATTTCTCTGTAGGTATGCGTCCTTGTGAGCATCTTTTCTACTATATTCATTTTCAAATTATTCTATATTCAAATTGTTCTACAAATTGATGTTGCTTTGATGTAATCTGTCTAATCAAGTTCTGATGCAACAGATTTATCATCCATCTCTATTTATGTCAAATATTTGCTAAATCCAAAATGCCAGCTTATTCTTTTTGATGTTAAGTAGTGGGGTTCAAATCTATTTACTATGGGCATTACATTGCTAAGAGAATTGTCCATGTTCCTGCTTCCTAAAAACAAGACTATGTGGTGTTTGTGTATATGCATAAAGCTACACCTCCAGATAAAGTAACAATACTGTATTGATTTCGAGCCACCAATTGATTGACTTGCCATAATCTATTGATGAATGTTTCAGATTTACAAAAAACAGACCTTCCAGCCAATATGCAAGAAGAAAACCGCTTATTGCAGAAGGAACTTTCTCGCCTCGAGGACCTGTTGGCACACACTCGTGCAGAGAAGGATGAGTTGGCTAGTAAATATCAAGCTATTAGTGAAAGGGTAAGAATTAGATATGTAACTTAATAAAGTAATTTTTGAATGAAGATTTATTGATAGAAGTGGGAACCTACATTCAAGTAATCATAGGTGTTTTACTGGTTGTGAGCATATTTCATGTATAACACACGGGGAGGGAGAGATAAAAATGAAGGAGTATGTACAAAATATATATTATGTATATGTATGTATCAGTAGAAATTTTGCATTTCAACATTTATTTAAAGGAGATAGTAATTTAAGTTCTGCCATGTCTGGTGGATTGATATGACTTCTAAATGAAAGTCTTATGGGTGGGAGAGCTATGATATGAAAGGTCATTAGTAATTTAAATAGTATTTTGGATTTTAAGAAATCAGATTGCTGCAAATTACAGTCTGTGATGGTAATGTCTGTTTAATAACAGATTTGGATCATTTGAAAAAGTAAGTTACAGTATATACAGTAGGTTTGCCATATTTCTTCAGAACATATAAAATTGTACAGGATGAGAAATTAATTCAAGTTTTAAGTTACCAGATGAATATTAAATAACATATTTCTTTAAATTAATTTAGAGACAAAATAAACTGCTAATAAACTAGCACAGCAGGATAAGTCTTGAGGGTTGAATACTGTTTATATTTGCATTTGTTCTCTCTTTTTTCTAAGAGATTAACTCTGTATTTTTAAGCATTTGCATTAATTGATATAATGGATGTGGCATATATTTATGCAATTCTAAAACTATGTTTTCATTTGAATAATATCTTTGGCAGACCATCTCCATTTCCATGAATAAATATGTTCTTTTTGAGACACAGTGTTTTTAAAAGAAGCTAACTATTTTTAAAAAAATTGTTTTGATCTTTTGAGATGGCACAAGAAAAGTTCTGTCTGAGTGAATTTCCCATACTGGATAAGCCAAGCAAATAATTTTCAAGAAAAAAAGTATATCTGTCCTTAAGTGGGCGTAACATAAATAATTGTGGCATGATTGCAGAAATGAATAAGTTCATGATCACCCCCTGCACCATCCATCTGCACATGTGCATGCGACCCCCAGGGTGTGCTGCACATCTCTGCGCATGCACACGTGTCTCCCATGTACCCCCCGTCCATGCTGCCAGATACCCAACAATCAGCTGTCAGGCAGTGGTGGTGCGCGCACATGCGCAGTCGGCTCTTCTAGGCAAGCTCTCGCGTGCTGGGGGAAATGGCTCTGCATGCCACTTCTGGCACATGTGCCACAAGTTTGCCATCACGGGTATATGGATTGTTTGAATATGATACTTCTCAAAGAAAATTTATTTTAGCAAAATCTTTGAAAGTACTTCTGGAAACAGACCTGTTGTTTATTGTCAGAAAAGTGGTAAACCATTTTTTTTTCACTCATGAAACTGGATCCTGACACATTGTACTTACATAATTTTTAAGAAACCAGCCCCTGATTTTTTGCTATTCTGTATGCAGAACCTTGTTTTGCCAATTGGATCACAGCAGGTATTTATTTCTGTAGCTGCAGCAAGCACAACGAGCAGAGGAGGAAGGAAGCACAGCATTCCTGCAGATGAGACAGCAGTTTAAATCGGATGAAAAAGCACATAAGCGTAAGATGCAAGCCTTCCAGGATGGGCAACAGCATCAGGCTCAGCTAGTACAGAAGATGCAAAATAAGGTGAGTGGAATTACTTCTGTCAGCCGTGCCTATGACAGGATCCTTTTGATGCAGCAAATAAGGAGTTTATAAGCTTGTGATCTTTTTGATGGAGTTTATAAGGATTAAACGTATTGAGGGTTTGTGCTGTAGTTCTTCATTAATTTGGAAGGTCCTCTTGAACAGTCAGAATACAGACTCCTAGCAGTTCTGGCTTCCTTCTGTTGCAGTGCTTGCTAGCATAGGAGTAACATTCATGATTACATTTGACCTGCTGCTATTTTCTTTCTAGCCCAATTTAACATCGAGAAGGACAGGCAAGTCATCCAAATTACTCATTGTGACACTATGTTCAATTTTGCAAGCCATCAGAAACCTTAATACAAGAGAGATGAATCTGAATCTAGGATGAGTGATGGATTGGATGAAGGCGAACATACTCAAAGTTAATCTAAAGGAAAACTTAGTCTAATTTACCTAAGGTTTTACTTCTACAAGATCAGAATCGGAGATGCTTCCTGATCTTTGTTTATGAATGTGCAGGTTTTATTTATTTATTTAGCTTATGGCATCAGAGGTCATGCAATCACTGATATACAAATTTAGTTTAAATAAAGTGTAAGTAAATATACTGTAAGTGTATGTGTATGTACCATAATAAAATCACCATAATATGAAGCCATAGAATTGCAATGGGATAGATGTTTTTCTAATTTGATATTTTAGGAAGAGATGGTAACAAGTTAGTAATAATTTTCTCGTGAAATATAATAGTTAATAAATAATAATATAGTGTTTCTTATTAGTTATTAATGAGTGAGTTAATAATAATTAACTTATTAGGCTGATGTGCCCTGTTATGTTTACTTTATTACATTTATTTCTGGAAAATGTGTTCATTGTTTTTTGCAAGTACATCTTCCATCTCTTAAACCTGTCCCTTCTATGAAAATTACAGGATTCTGTAAAAAAAAGTTGCTGGAAATGGCTGATAGAGCTCTACACTTTTCAGACAAGTTTTCGAACTGCCCTATCATAGGTTCCACTCCCTGATTACAGAAAAAACACTAAATATTTACTGCTTTATTACTTTTTAGAAACTTAAACTCAGTGCTTAAACACACTTTACTTATTAATTTATATTTAATATATTTAATTTAATTACAATTTCACTGATTTATTCTTTGTGAAAGAGAATTAAAAACTGTAGCCATTTAATAAAATAATATTTTAATAGAATTGTGATGATTAAAATTAGTTCTCATAACGAACTGTTTTAATCAGCATACCGCATGTTGGTGTAGAAGGAAAATTAGAGCTTGGGGACAGAGTCAAGAGAGGAATCAGTCTGGAGTCATTAAGTTCAAGTGGTCCAAGTCCAGCCCTCTTGAATCCAGAAAACTCTTATCTATCACCAATTTAGTGCTGATCTTTGGTTGACTAGTTTCTTGTGTATAGACATGAATAATAGATAACCTTAACTGAAACTTAACACATTGTCCTGATTCCTTGCATCTGACAGTCTTCAGAATTTGAAGTGCTCTTTAACCTATAAACCATGCCAGTGATTCTCAACCTGTGGTCCATGGACCCCTGGGGTGGGGCACGATGTCATCACAGGAGTTCCACAGAAACTTGAAGAAATATTATGATTTAAATGATTTAAAATTTTAGTTAAGCCTTGGAAAGTCCATGGCCATGGTCCCTGCCCACAAAAGGTATTTAAAGGGGGTCTGTGGTGAAGAAAAATATTGAAAACCCGTGAATTATGCTATTTCAGAAATTACGATAATGGATATGTAATATGTTTTATGGACACCAAATTGGGGAAGGATGATTTAAACAAATAATTTGCCAAAGGAATGATGCAATCTAGATAGATGTGCGAATAGTAGCTTTCAACTGTCATATGGGTGGTTTTTAGGATGTATACAATAACTACTATGAGGGGGAAACATATTTTCTATCTAAAAAGTTCTTTGTAGGCTTTCAGAGAATAATTAAAGAAACTAGGTACCAGCATTGGCCAGTTTTGTACCAGCCCATTAAACCAAAAGATCAGTTTGGAGTTTATTTGAAAGCAGTTTCCATAGGAATTTACAGGGTTCACACAACATGCTAAAAGAAAACCAAAACCAAAACCCCCACCTTATGACTTAGCAAATCTGAATCCGACCTAAATGTTTGGATCTATGAAAACTTCCTTTCATCTCTGAAAAAAAATTCTGGAGGAACAAACAGCCTTCCCAAGCTAATGTTCTTCAGTTGTGTTCAATCAGTTTCCATATGCACAAGACATTTGGCCAAAATCTGTATCCCATAGGATAGCGAGTGAGGAAATATCTTTGAAAAAGACTAATTTCTAATGTTTAGAGGGTTATATTGCTGAAAGTGAAAGTTCTTCCCTATTGCATCTTCTGCTTAATATTCACACTCATTTATTTTCCCCCTCCTAAATCTTTACTTTTTAAAATCTATGCTACACATCTAAAAATGTTTTTCCTTTTGACATTTTAAAGGCTTCCCTCCCATAGTATATTCCTTTTCTTCTCCCACTTTAGTTTTGTCAGATTTCTGCTTTTCTTCTTACTTTTAATTTGACCTGGTTCTTATCACAATTTACATTTTATATATTTGTCTTCCCCATCTTCCCCACTCCCAACAAAAACCTACAATATCCCAAATAGATGACTTAGTAACAATCCAGGGAAGATTTCATATAAAGATGAATATATTGTCTCTTAAACTGCCTGAGAAATTAGGGCTGGGCTAACAGATCTGATTTCAAGTCTTGCTGCTGGCCAAGTATGATGGAGCCAGAATGAAAAAAAATATACACTGGATTTGATTGCATTTAAGTGTAAAATTAATTGGAAATTGCAGTTAAAATATATTCATTCCCTATGTATTTCATAATATGCTTTAAAAATTATAATTTTTGGAAAGGGCTGGCTTGACTCCTGGATCAACTTCTATTTCTTTTACTTTAGTTAAATCATCTTCCCTCGGCTGCTCTGTTCTTTGTTCTTTCTTTTTCTCTTGAATATTCCAATTATCTAAATCTCTTTCTCCATCATGGTATAGGTATTGCAATACAAGAAAAGATGTGGAGAACTGGAACAGGAGTTACTGGAGAAAACCTCTGAGTGTGAGCGTCATAAACAGATGGTCTGTATTTTATATGAGGTTCCCTCCCCCATTAATGATAAAGCATGTGTCAGGGGTCATCAATCCCTGGTCTGCGACGCACACATAATGCCATCCCCGCTTCACCCTCCTCCATCCCACCCCCACTGCTGTCACCGCTGCTGGTCCGCAGAGCCAGAAAAATTGGGGACCACTGGCATAGGACACTTAAACTCTTAACATTGTGCATAACCCTGTTCTACAACATCATGTTCAATTCAGTGGAGTGAATGTTTGGAAACTAGCCTAGCCAGCCAAAAATCATATCTGATATACATGTTTGTTGTATAATTCATATCATTTCAAGATTCCCACAGGTTTTATGAATGTCCAGTTGTTTCTTCCAGTAATGTATAGTTTTGATTTTAAAAAGCTAGCCGAGTTCTTTATTGTGAGACAAATCTTTTATTCAGCCAGCTAGCAATGATAATTTAAGGCTAAGCCAGTTAATCAAGAAAAAATAAATTTTCTATGCATGTGGGTGATACCCTATAGAAGTCCTCTGGGTGGCTTTCATACAGTTACAATGTATATAAAATAAACTATTAAAACTTTTTTAAAGTGCAGTGCAAATTATAGGCTAAAACCATATTCTTTTTAAAGACAAAATGTATATGGAAGGTTGCATTGTGACCCTGTATTGTTAGCCATTGGAATACTTGTGAAGGTTTCTAAGCTGCTGACATTTGCCAAAAAACATTAATATCTGTAGAAAAAGGCATTGCAGCAGTCAGCAGACAGGCAGAGATTACACAGAACACTCAGGTATTCAGTTTTTTACATTTATAGACTTGGATATTAATGCAGCAGTTAATTAATAAATAAAAACCTTGTGAAGTCCAAACTTATATTTGTAGTTCTCTGCATACAGTTATCCTAGCAACTCTAAATGATATATAGCAGGTACCTGAAAATAACAGCCAAATTAATCTTAGTACTCTCATTGTTCATCGTGGAGGCGCTATCTTGGGTTGTGTGTAATAGCTTCCCAAGCTGGTTGTTCTATCTATCTTGGATTTCAAATTCTAGAATTTTTAGCATTTGCTAGAATATTTGGAAGTCATCCAGGTTGGAGACAGTTTTTAAAAAAAATTCAGTTAAACAAGTTACAGTGTTTCTGAAACACTGCAAAACTTTACAGAACCTGAACAAAGAAGCATATGGAATTAATAAGCAAGGATGTTTTTACCTCTGTTAAGGCTTCTTTGGTGCTCTGGAAAAATGTATACCTGATTGAGGGTTGTTGTTATTTTGTTTGTTTGTTTTAGTATATTATTATCATTATAGGAACTGATTTTAGAATGGCCATGGAATTTTCTTACATAAAAATAAAATTTGTAGGAAAGAAATATCTAAATTGTTTGATATCATGAGCAAATGCACAAAATAAAAAGGTTGTCTAATCTGGATATTAAAATTGTCCAAGCATTAATGGGGATTTGAGTAGATTAAAGGAAAATCTTAAAACTGAAAAAAAAAAAGACAAAAACAGAATCAAAACATACTGAAAGAGGAAAACAAAAGAGAAGTAAAAGTGTGTGTTATAGAAGTGAGAAAGTTTGTTGATAAATCTGCCTCTTTGTGGGACTTCTTGGAGAATCATATCAGTGAGGTAACATATATAGCAAACTGAAGTCTTTTTCTTGACTGAGGCAAATTCAACTCAGAACACATTTCATTTCTAAAAATTGTCAGTTGATGGCATTTTATAACATACCTTTTCTCTCAAATCTTGAAGCTCAAATCTTGTAAAGGAAAGTTTCAGGATTTTAAGTAAGCAAATTGTATGGTGTATGATACATGCAAATGCATACACATCCCAAATCTGCTAATAAATTTTTCTGTACTTTAATTATTGTTATAATTCAGTCCGTCATCTTTTCTTCTTCCTAGCTGCAGACAAGATTAGACTCAACAGAATTACGTTTACGACGCATTGAACATGACAATAATACAGAGTTGGAGAACACTCTCATCCACCTAGAAAAAGAGCAGCAGAGGTAACATTAGTATTTTTCTGGGTTGAATTGTTTATTTTATTTGGAAGACTCCAAGTCAAGGAAGGCTAATTAGTTGCTTTAAACTGAAATGTACAACTACAGGCCATTGAAATTTTATGTGACGTTAGTAATATCCTTTTTGTGACATATTATTGCAACTACGAGCAAGGCCTTTGATTTAGATTTGAGAGATCTAGGTCCCATTTCTTGTACTTTAATCTTTCTTACTTACCATTTTTCACACTTATGACCATTGCAGTATCCCCATGGTAATATGATCAAAATTTGGACGCTTGGCAACTAGTTCACATTTATGACAATTGCAGTGCCCTAGGGTCATATGACCATCTTTTGTGAACTTCTGGTAAGCAAAGTCAATGGGGAAGCCAGATTCACTTAACAACTGTGTTACTAACTTAACAACTGCAGTGATTCACTTAACACCTGTGGCAAGAAAGGATATAAAATGGGACAAAATTTACTTAACAAATGTCTCACTTAGCAACATAAATTCTGGGCTCAATTGTGGTTGTACGTTGTGGATTACCTATAGTACTATTGTGCCTTCTGTTTTGTTTTCCTGTAGGAGTGCTACACTTTCTCAGATGAACACTTTACTTCAGGAACAGCTGGAAGAGGTGAAATGCTCAAAACAGAGACTAGCTGGGGAGCTAGAGAGGAATGCTACTGATATGCACAGGCTGAAAAGTGAACTTGAACAGAAGGTATCTCTTTGGTACAAAGGCAGGAAGTATTGCTTGATATTTTTTTGGGAATGACTTATTACACTATGACTAGAGATCTATTAGTTCCATGTTACGTTATTATAATGCACCAGGGTAATTTGTTTATATTTTTCTTTGTGTGTTTATTTATGTGTTGATTTTAATCAATTTAATATTCAAACTGGGTCAACTGTTTATAATTTCATTTAGTTCCAGGATTCACTCTCTACTTTCCTTATCTTATTGTTGCTGTTGGGGAAAAAAATCAAGGCAAGAGGCATATGGAGTTAATTAAACTCAGCCTTTCTGATACCACTACATCCAGGAGGCAACTTTCAATTATAGAAGAATATAATGTTAACTATAATATTCATTCAGTTCCATTGCTTTGGGAAATGCTGCAGCCTGTATACCCTCTTCTCTAATAATGTCACCCTGCTAATTGAAGCCTTCTGCACTATGTGCAAAATAGGTTTTGGAGGTGGGAGTGATTTGGAATGGTTTAAACAGAGGATTACAAGCATGGTTCTTCCCAATCTAATTCCAATCTGGATTAGGAATTCCTCCTCCACTTTGTTTCAGCTTTAACATGTATTGCATGCCTACTAATTGCATGATTATAATCATACCCGGTTTTGTCCTCATTATTAGTTTGTTGGAAGGGTTGACTTTTCCCTTTCCATGTGTTTCTCTCTTTTTTTGGTGAAATTTTGGAAAGGTTAGTTTCCATTTAGCATGTAGTGTAAATCCATTTTATGTTTAGTTAAGCTCACTGAATATAGAACTTTTGTTTAAAAAAATGTAGAATAGGCTTTGTCCTGACTCATCTCTCAAAATGGTAAATGAATTCACAAATGTATTGGAAATATTGTAGTATATGTGAATTTGGTGAATTCAACAAGTTCAACAATTTTACTATGGATTTGTTTTTATATGTATACAAGTTTGTTCAACTATTTAGTGCAATGTTCCACCCATAGTTTTTATAGATTTATGCAACAAAAGCATATATTTCTGGGTGGGAAAGGCAAAGATGGAGATTGCATATAAAGGGGGAAGACAACTAGCTCCACTGATTTAAAAGAAACTATTATTGATATGTTTGCCAAATTAGACCTAAGACAGAGAAAATATGTAGAATATTGTTGTTTCTTCAATGAAAGATACTTTCCTACTTTTTGCATTATGTTGCCTACAAGTACTTTGTCTACTATAAAGAAACGCTGTAGTAAAATATTCAGCTTTTATTGCCAACTTTTTTGTTGGAACAACGTGCCTATTATTGCATATATAAGAATTGCATTATTAGAATTATATTTTTTGGCTCTCCGATTATTTGGCATAGGTTCATAAATCTTACAAGTATCAGATCACAATATGAATCTTTCTATGTGTATATTTTTGGAAAATAAGATTCCTCTTTCTCTTTCCTACACTAACTAGGTTGATGATAGGATCTGGGGTTTTTACTATATTTAACCCAAAACTGAACAATAATCTTGGTCATTTTGATTCCATATTAATTTTTGACATTATTTGGAATACTTTAAACCAGATATATTGCTTAGTTCAAGCTCTTATTTGTTCAGCCAGAGAAGATGCTAACCTTACCACGCAGAATGGAGAATTTACAGTTTTGTTATATTTGCAAGATGATGTAGCAGTTTCTCTCTTGGTTTCAAAGTGTACAGGTAGTCCTTGATTTACAACAGTTCATTTAGTGACCATTCAAAGTAAAATGATACTGAAAAAAGTGACTTATGATCTTTTTCACACTTACAACAGTTGCAACATCCCCATGGTCACATGATCAAAATTTAGATAGTTGCAGTGTTCCAAGGTCATGTGATCATCTTTTTTGACCTTTTGACAAGCAAATTCAACAGGAAAGCCAGATTTACTTAACAGCTTTGTTACTAATTTAACAACTGTGGTGATTCACTTAATAACTGTGACAAGAAAGGTCGTAAAACGGGGCAAAGCTCACTTAAATGTCTCACTTAAGAACATAAATTTTGGGCTCAAGTGTGATCATAAGTCGAAGACTACCTGTAGCTTATTAGAAGCAAAATGTTACTTAGCACTTATAAGTAATGTATTTTTTCTTATGTTTTTCTTCATTACTTATATTTTTTTCACTTATACTCTTTCAAGATATTAAATATAATTAATGACAAGAAACCAAGTAATGCATTTTTGATGTTGTTTTTTTCCAAAGTTCATAATATTGGTAGTCCACAACTTACTACTGTTCATTTAGTGATCATTCAAATGTACAATGGCACTGAAAATAGTGACATGGCCATTTTTCACACTTTATGACTGTTGCAGCATTTCCATGTTCACATGATTTATATTTGGATACTTGATGACTGGTTCATATTTATGACAGTTGCATGTCCAGGGATCATGTGATCACATTTTACAGTCTTCTGATAAAGTCAATGGGCAAACCAGGTTCACTTAATAACCATGTTACTAAGGTAACAATGGCAGTGATTCACTTAACAAATGTGGTAACGAAAGTTGTAAAAATGGGGCAAAACTCACTTAACACATTTCTCATTTAGCAACAATTGTGGTCATAAGTCGAGACCACCTGTAGTTTACCATGTTCCCGTTTCCAGGAATTTCAGTAAAATGCAGGTAAATAATCAGTAATCCTACTATTTGCCTGTTCTACATTTCCCCAACTTCATAAGACTTACACAGAATTCTGCAGTATTGTAGAAGATTGCTTTAAAAAAGTAATTATTAATAGTATGGATGATCCCTTTGGCCAGGGCTGTCAAACTTACAGCCTGCGGGCTGAATGCATCAAGCTCTGGCCATGCCCACAGCAGGTTTAGCAAAGGGGGGGAAGTCCCGTTAGTCACATGACGCCACCATGAAGACATGAGTTTGACAACCCTGCCTAGCTTTTCTCCATCAATAAAATGTTAAAAATGATAGAATCTACTGTGTGTCAGTCATGTTTTTTCCACTGTTCTTTCCAGAGCTATGATTCCTATCTCAACAATGAACACAGTGGGATTCTCCTGCTATGGCGTCAAGCAGCCACACTTCGTGGGAACTTCGTAGAGCTTCGCACAACAGTAGAGAGGTGAGCGTTATCTAAATTTACCATTACTATAAGAATGTTTCTCATTGTTCTGCAGAAAACAGGAATGCTCTGAAACATCAGATACCATTGTGCTTATTATGCCCTTGTGGCAGAGCCCTATTTTTAAAAAAATGGATGTGGTCAAAATATTATTTCCAAGCATGAAATAATACTTTGGGACTTGATGGTTATCCTCAAATTAGGAAATGGTTATCCTTAAGTCAGGGTATCCTCAATAATAGTGATGCTCAAGTCAGGAAAACTGACATAAAGTAGCTCTGAATGCTTCAGCACCCCTCATTTGACTAATATAACCAGGGGTGGGATTCAGCCAGTTTGGGCAAACCAGATGTTAAATTTACATTTGGTTTGCCAAACCGGTAGTTGAACTGACCAGCTGCCCCACCCTGCCTGCCCAGCCCTACCCCTCCCAGGAGTCTCCATGCAGCCTTTTGGATGCAGGTATGTTTAGGGTCCACACGGAGGCTCTGGAAGGGTGAAAAACAGCACTCCCAGAAGTTCCAGAAGTCTAGAAACGGGCCTGTTTCTGGCTTCTGGAGGGCCTCCAGAGCCTGTGGGAGGCTGTTTTTGCTCTCCCAGAGGCTTGAGGGAAACCTCCGGACTCTGGGGAAGGCAAAAAATGGCCCTCTTGGAAGTTCCAATAGGCCACACCCACCATGGCTACGCCCACCCAGCTACTGGGCAGAGAACCGGTTGTTGGGATTTTTGAGTCCTACCCCTGAATATAACTGATATATATCAGTTATATTCAGGGGTAGGACTTATATATATGTATGTATGTATGTATGTATGTATGTATGTATGTATGTATGTATGTATGTCTGGCATTCAGCTTTGTTCGGGTATTTTCCCACGTCATAGTAGTGGTGCTTTTAAAGTCATCATCAGGCTGATGATCATGATGATGATGATGATGGCAGATGAGATTCTGCTGAAATGTTGCTACAACTTTAAAAGCACCACTACTATGACGTGGGAAAATACCCGAACAAAGCTGAATGCCAGACATGTAAGTAGCCGCGAAAACTTAAGAAAACACACACACACACACACACATATATATATATATATATAAAAAATAAAGAACAGATTTCTCAATACATTGCATCCTGCTAATTTTGCACAAAATAAAACAGCAATTCAAATTATTGACAATTATTGACAATCACTGACATGCCATTTTTGTACCACCTGGAAATGTTAGGTAATGGTGTATATACAGTAGAATTCTGAGTGAACAAAGATATTATTCTCTCATTGCCAGGGGACTTGCTGAAGCAGGAACAGACATGACAAGAGCTTCCCGTCGCCTCCAAACTGCCTGTCTCAATTTGGATTCCAATTTGCGCCTTTCTGAGAATAGCTCTACCTGTTTGCTAGAGAAGCAGCTTCGGGAGAAAGTCCGAGAGATGATTCAGCTACAGAGTTCTTGGGATGGAGAAAAGGCTGTTCTAAACTCCAAGTGAGAAGAATACTACTGTGTCTTTGATTTCTAAATTTCTACAGATTATTAAAGGACAAGAAGATTTAAAAGGCCTGTTGTGGGATAGGCAACCTTTTGAGTCTAGGGACACAGTTGGAATTTTGAGAACACATTACCCTATAAAATGACTGTCTTAGTGAATATAGTCAGTCATAAAACATCTACTTCCCAGACAATAAATTAGCCCTCCAGGATTCCCTTTCTCATCCCTGTTGAATTTTTATGGGACTCAAGGCAACTGTAAATAGATAAGTTAGAGGCTGGAACTTTGAAAGTCACATCCTGATTTCTTGACTTTCTTAACAAAAACAACAAAGATTGTAATGACATCTGAAAGAATAACAGACATATAATTAAATACATTTTTTTATCATAACCATCATATGCATCTTACTTCTATATCAAAGTATAGCTTGTGTGCCAGCAAAATTCCTTTTTCAGGGCTATATTACATACATCTGATTTAGTACAGTTAGATGTATGAAAGTTTATATGATAATACCGGTAAATGTACTGTATATGGTACCTTTAGGCAGGGATGTCAAACTCAATTTCATTGAAGGCTGCATCAGGGTTGCGTTTGATCTCAGGGGGCAGGGTGGGCATGGCCAGCTCGACATCACTCATGTCAGGGGTGCCTGTGGTGACCTGAACACTCTACCAGCAAAATGGAACTCGGGAGGGCTGCACGCAGTCCTCCCGAGCTCCATTTTTGCTAGCAGAGGGCTGCAGGAGGTCGTCGCAGCCTAAAATGAAGTTCAGGTGGGCCGCACAAGGTCCTTCAAGCTCCATTTTCACTGGCAGAGGCACTGCAGGCTGGTCCTTTGCTATTTCCAGGGTGGCCCCATGGGCCAGATCTAAGTACCTCGCAGACCAAATCTGGCCCGTGGGTCTTGAGTTTGACACCCCTATCTTTAGGCATCTAGTTGAGACAGAAAGCCCAGTGAGGTCAGAAGAGTAGTATAAATAAGCATGCTTATTTACCCTGAGCTTGAGGACACAGGAAACCCCCCCCCACACACACACACATGGAAAGTCCCCAGGAAACAGCATTATCAAGAGCCTTGCAATATATCAGGCAGAAAGTAAAAAAGTACATGTTGGAATGCTGGTTGAAGGACTGACTCTTTAAGTTTGCACTCCTTAAGAAAGAGGGCAGATGAGGCAACCAGGCCTCTGGAGGATACAGGCTATTTTCATTGCCTCCAATCTCTGGTTCCAGACCTTGCTCCCCCTGAGCATTTGTGTCAACAATACAAAGTTTCTTGCTGGATTTGCTTTTTTCTTATCATTCTGTGGTCTGAATTACATAGCATATTGTGATCTAATCACTTTCAGTTCTTTTCTCCAGCCTTTTTAAGCTGATGTGTGAATTGGAACTTTTGTTTCTTTATAATGATCTCAAAGATGATCTCAAAGATATAAATAACATATTCTTTATGAGTTACTGATTAATCCTCCTGACTAATACATCTTCTGTGTCTGCTTTCTTGTCTTAACAGGATTACTGAATTGACCACTTTGGGTGATAAGCTTAAGGAACAGAATACAAAGAAAGACAAGACAATCTCTGCTTTAAAAATGGACATTCAGAAATTGGTACAACCCCCCCCCCCCACCTCAACCCTACTTTCTGTCATTCTGTCAAACAAAACCCCATCTGTTTTCCACCACAAACATTCTCAAAAAGGGCCTAATAATCACATTGAGCCACAATACTAGATTGATTTGCCTACTCATGTTTCTCTGTTTTTCCCCCATGTCCATTTCTGAGCAACTGCTTGTCTTTGAACACTAGGAAGCCAGTAAAATTGGAGATCTAGAAGAAATGAAGGATCTGAAGGAAGAAACTGAATCTTTGCAACATACTTTGAAAAATATTACAAAGGTGCATGAAATATTAAATCATAATGTATTTTGTAGATAAAACAGGTATACCATTTACCTTGGTGTATGGTACATATTTTATGTAAAATATAGAAAACTACATTTTAAAAAATGTAAATAAGATACCATTCATTAGAAAATTCTGTAGCACAAACCTCACTGAAATGAATGGGAACTATGAAAGAGTATTTTGCTGTAGAGGATAAGCATTTGGTGGCAGGTATCACATTTTTACAGATTGTGCCCTTGTGTAATAGAATTGAGTTATTTGGTCTGGTTCCTAAAAGCCATCTGTTTTTTTGGCACAACCTTACTTTCTGGTTCCTAAATCTTAAACCAACAAAATTGACAGCAATTATTTTTTTATGAGGAAAAAAAAAGATGGATGTGAACTTTCTACCTGAACATTTCTTTTCATATAAGGAAGGTCTACTGTATACCTAAAACTGTTCCTCTGAAATTGCAAGAAAGAATTTCATCCCAACTTTTTGTCACCACTATATAGAGGGTATGGATATTATTTGCCTATCTTTAAACAAGTTTAAAGAAATGATAGGTTAAATTCCCATCTGATATCTAGTACATATCTATGTATGTTTAGTAACAATAGTATTTTTAAATCCCAAATTTCCATGGCCTCAGATTGCACAGGCCACATATCTCTCTTGTCTCACACAAGTTCATATTGAATGAACAGAGGCTACTTCTTCCTTTAGAGGATGCCCTTGAAACTTGAAATAATAGAGTATCTATTAAATATCCAATGAGAAAACCCAAACTCACATTGCTCTTTATTTGCAGATGGGTCTCCAACCTTGAGCAATATTCCTTTGCCAGCTATAATAAAATACTCTAGGGCTGCACTAAATTAAGGATCCAAACATCTGTCCTCTTGAGTGCAAAGCAGGGGGCTCTGAAGTACTGATCTGAGATCCCAACATGTTGAATAAACATCATTCAGGAGGCAAATATTTGAAAACAAATAGCCACCTACCTCAGTATAGTTTCATGGGAAGGTTTTGTACTATATGTTATAATTTTACTGCAGCTGTATAAAGCTATACCATAGAGAACAATAGTTCAAAAATACTGGGAAAGTAATGGAATTGTTATCCCAATACACTGTGACCTAAGACCTGCTACCCTTATTTCTGGTTGTTAAATAAAATTATAAATATGTTTGTTGTACTTCACAACGCCATCTGAATTTAACTTAAGAGACTCTGGAATCCAACTCTGACATTCTAGGCAGTACTCATGCACCAGAATCTTTTCAATAACATTCACTTGATTAGGATTTACTTCTTCTGAACTTTCCTTTTAGTTGGCTCTTGCTGAATCAAAGAACATAGAACTTATCTCCAAAGAAAATGCCAAAGCTCTACCAGAAGAAGACACTATATGGCACACTTATCCCCTAGGCTTTAGCTCACCTCAGCACCAATGGGCAATTCAGTCCCGGATACATTCTCCATCCTGCCAGAATGCAGCAATACAAGCAGTGCAAGCCCTTATCCAAAAGTCACAACAGCGTGAGCAGGTTGGATACACTAGTGTTTTTATTTTATTTATTAAACTTTTGTCTACTTATATGTCATCCAGGTCTGAGCAACTAACATACCTAAATGCGATAATAAGATTAAAACATAATTTAACAAAATGGTACAATATAATTAATTACTTAATGCCCTGAGAAATAAGCCATATCAATTCCTCTTCCATATCAATTCTCAAATGTTCACACAGTCAAGTTTTCATTCATTGAAAAAAGCCAGGAAAAGTGGGGCCCATCTGATCTCTGAGGCAGCATTATTCCAGATAAGGGAAGCAGACAGTCCAGCCCTTGTTCCATGTGAGTTACAACCCCTTGAGATATAGGTCCAGATACAATCAAGTTTAATAATTCATATACATTTCAAATAATATTAAATATATTTATTTAGGAGTTGTGACTTTTATGGAGAATGGGTCAGTTGTGATTTTCCCCAACTTTTAAATGCAATTCCTTGTAACATTTGGCTGCAAAGGCAGTTAAGACAATTTGGAATCAATCTGCAGTGCTGGATGTAGAGAAAGATGTAAGTGCACTGGAGTAGAAAGATTTCTACTTGGGGAATTCAGAAACACTTATTAATTCCAATATATGTTGATTTATAGTATTTTAGATCTGGGCTAAAATATTTTTCCCAGGTTTTTGTTTTTTTTATAAAATTGAGAAATTGGAGATAATATCTGGAAGTTGTAACAAAAATTTAAGTGAAGATGTTTGTAATTCTGTGGTCTATATTTCTTCTTTTTTCCTATAAAAGCACCTAGGCCACCATTCTAAATGGTGGCTTTGTAATACATAGCCAAGCGGCTGACCTTTTATGAATGAAATTAAAATATCCTTTGGAATCAAGTATTATCACTCAGAGCAGCGACTTATCTCCTTTCTATAGTAAAATTTAGAACAAAACATACTGAACAATGTCTAAATATCGCACAGACCCTCACAACAAAAAAAGTTGTTAGTATTCTTTCCTATTTTGTCTAGGGAATTGGGGGCAGAGTTACTTTGCCCTAGCTTATTTATAAATTAAACAGATATCCGAAACATCCTATTAGTGTGCAATGTTCGTTATTTTAATGTATTTTGAGTTGGCTAGGCTTATTTTCTGTCCAAGAAGTAAGCAGCGTGATGCTGGTACTTCAATTAAAGCTCACATTTTAGTGGCTGTTACTATCCATGCATGAATGCTGGCCATCCCAGGTGGATTTTGTGAATGCTGGAGATCTACAGCTGCAGATTTATATCTTCAATTGTTTAACTATAGTGGTAAGTAAACAACTGCTGGAGATAATTTCAGGTAGTAAAGCAGTGACCAGAGATCAGCACTGAACTCTTTCTGCACTTACAGCTGTTCTCCCCAGCTGCTCTTCTTCCAGGCAGGTGAAACTGAAAAGAAGTCCAAATGGGATAGGCGGAGCACCTTGGGGATAGAGGAAATATTCAGCAGTACTTACCATCTCTCTGTGAAATCCGTTCCCACTTCCCATGCATAGGAAGTTTCCTACCTTTAAACTACCCCCATTGGCTTAATTACATGCAAAGCCTCTACCTTTCTGTTTGAACTGTCATGTCCATTTCAGATAATTTCCATTGTGATATAGAAGTTAAGAGTGTTAGATTAAGATTTGGAAGTTCACAATTCAGATTTTGACTGTAAAGTTTCTGGGTAATTTAGCCTGGGTATTGCTCTAAGCATAATGTAGCCTACCTAAGAGATTTGTGGTAAACATTAATAAAAAGAAAACCCAAAAGGATAAAGCTGCATATTGAACCCATCAGCACGTAGATGGGAAAGGAAATTTATGAATAATAAATGACCTTGGCATTTTTGCAAACTCTCAATTTTCTTTCCTTAGACTTATTCCCAACTCCCATTCACATAGACATTCTGAAAAACTTCTCACCCATCCATTTTGTTGTCTTATATGTTCCACGTATATTGAAAACTACTTGAATAATGCCTGGTTTTTTTTTCATTTCTCTGTATATCTGAGAGAAAGCTATAGATCAGGAAACAACCTATGATTCCAACAAGGCAGGATACAGCCATCAACTACTTTTGGGAGGGGAAGGACTACTTTTGACTATGGAGTTAGACTTCAACAATCTCACCACCAAAAATCAGAAGCGTAGTGTAGGGAGAAAAATCCAGTCCGGTTCCAAGCCAGGAGAAAAAAATGCTGGAAATAAAACGGAGGCTAGCTGTTTATTTCATTTTCCAGAAACTTCAGTGACAGCAGCATGTTTCTGGGGTGGCTAACAAAATGGCTGAGTGAGTGGATGGATTTTTATAGGGTTCTGGGGTTTGGTGATAGAGATGTGGAGGTTGTGCAATGTAGTGAGTCTTGTGTCTTACTTTTCAATGGTGATAGGTTAATCCTATTATGTCCTAAAGATCATGTCCTGTCCTTAGAATTTGGGTGGAGGAATATAAATTCTTAATTCCATCAGCTCCAGGCTGGGGGAGTTTATGGCTGAAGGCGTTTTCTTTATGAATAGATTGGCCTGGTCTTTCTGAATGGATACCAAATCTCCATCCCAAAAGACCAGTCTCTTCTGCTTGAGGTTGTTTTCCTGTGGCAGGAAGACTAGGGCTGCTTTCTGCCTTTAAGAACATATTTCTCCATTTCTCCTTTGGGGAAATATTCTATCCTGCCTCTTTTTAATATTAAGAACAAAAAGTATTTTAATCTGACAGGGGAGTTTCCTACAATAGTTTTCCACAATTTGTGAGACAGAACATACACAAAGTATATATAAGCTGGAAGATCTCAGCCCATTTTCTATCATTATCACATCCTCAGCATCCCACTTTGAAATTTTAAGTTCCCCAAAGATTATGCATTCCATTCTAGATAAATGCTATTTTATAAAACTTGTCATCTCTTTATTAATATGTATTCTCACCCACTTGCTTCACTGTGTTTCAGTAGAATGTGAAATTCTTAAGAGAGGAAATGTATATCCAAAGTCTAGATTTTACCAGTGGAAATACAATTCTTCTTTTTACTCCTATACTCCTTCATACAATTGATGCTAAAGAAAGAAAGAAGATAAAAGCTGTTCTTCTCCCATCCTTTTTACATGGCAAAGAAATAGCTATTATAACTCCTTTGACAGCCATAATTATCTAGCACATTGTCAGTGAGAGAAGATATAGCTCATCAGAAGGGCCCAGAGACTGATTTTGAGGCATAAGTTTCAGTACTTGTTTTCAAGGTTTCTTTTAGAAAAACCCAGATCCATTGCTGTAAACATTTGGCTCTTTAGAATGGAGAAAGATACTGATTGGAGCACTTGGTTTATCTGTTTAATGTGGAGAGGTTTTCTCTCCCCTCGTATATGCTTTGTGGCATTTGATGTGCAAAGAACTTCCTGTTTGGTCTCTATGAACAGGAATTGCATGTGCAGTTGGAATCCTGCAGAGATATCCTGGGATCTGTCAAGAAGCAGCTTGCGGACTGCCAGCAGGAAATGAAGGCAGCTGATCAACAGCTGCAGGAACAGAAGCAGGAATGTGAAGAGCTGACAAGGGCCCTGGAGGACCGCAGGCAGAAAGCACAGCATTGGAAATCCTCAGTGGAAGTTTTAGAAAGGTGAAGGTGGGGGGGTGGGGAGTGGAGAGAGGCTTGGCCTATTACTGTAATGATCTCAAGGGGCACAGTTTTGACTCAGTTCTTCTAGCAGTTGCACCAGTTGTGGCCTCAGAAGATGCATCATATAACTTTATTTTAGTGATTTGTCACTTACAGAAACTCTTCTCGTAATGCAGATTCCCATAACTTCTGGGGAAGGGCTTTGGCACAGTAACAGAGTATCTATTTGCACACAGAAAATTCCAAATTAGTATTTCCAAACAGAACTGGAAAACTCTGCTGGAGAGTTGTTGCCAATCATTAAGTAAATCAGAATGTGGCATATGCTGCTCCACCAGAATGCTTTTTTACAACATTTCAACTCTGATTTTATTGCCAAAATTCTGTGATAAGCTACCAAGCAACAGCCCTTTTTGATGGGTTGTATGCTAGTATATGTATTTCTTTTTTTGCCAAATAAAAGGTATGGTTTTTTAAAAAGTAAAAAAAAAACAAACCTCCAGTTATGGAGAGAAAGGTCAAAAATATTGGTATTTCCCTTCTGATGACATCTTCACATCAATTTTATGTCCCTATAGCCCTTTGTCAATGTAAACATACTGTAGATTGTTAAAATGCTGCAGCTCCTGGTCACAAAAATACTGCCTGGTTCTGAGTTAGGTAGAGTTATTTTTTGACCCAATATAAAGCAGCCCCTTATGTCTCTCAGGGACAAAATTTTAATGATTGACTTTGGTACTTACTCTTGGGAGGATAAAGAAAAGTGTACTATTGATTCTTCCTTGATATTAACATGGAAGTTTCTTCTCTTCTGATGATGTGATTTCACTCTTTAACACTATTTTCTGTTGTGATCATCAGCCAAGCATGTGAACAGAGATTATTAAAGTGATGATTAAATGCTGGCTTTGGGAATAACATACATCAGCATTTGTTATTGCCAAAGGTTATCAAATATCTCTGCACATGACCTCAGCATACATCAGCATTTGTTATTGCCAAAGGTTATCAAATATCTCTGCACATGACCTCAGCGATATTTTTATTTATTTATTTATTGGTCAATTGCTTACAAGATAATAGGTATAAGTAAAAACATAGTTATGAATACATGGATACATATAAGAAAAATAAAAATATATATAAAAAAAACAATAGGACAGGGACGGTAGGCACATTGATGCACTTATGCACACCCCCTTACAAACCTCTTAGGCAAGGGGTGAAGTCAATAGTAGACAGTCTAAGGTTAAAGTTTTTGGAGTTTGGGGAAAAAAACCACAGAGTCAGGTAGAATATTCTAGACATTGACCACTCTGTTGCTGAAGTCGTATTTCCTGCAATCAAGTTTGGTGCGATTAACCTTGAGTTTGTATCTATTGTTTGCTCTTGTGTTGTTATGGTTGAAGCTGAAGTATTCATTGACTAGTAGGACATTGCAATGTATGATTTTATATACTATACTTAGATCGGACTGAAGGCGACATAGTTCTAGGTTTTCTAGGTCTAGAATTTTGAGTCTGGTGGCATAAGGTATTCTACAACAAGTAGAGGAGTGGAGAACTCTTCTTGTGAAATATTTCTGGACTTTCTCAACTGTGTTAATATCAGATACGTAATGTTGGTTCCAGACTGATGAACTGTATTCAAGTATTGGTATAGCAAATGTTTTGTATGCTCTGATTATTAGTGTAATATTACCAGAGAAAAAGCTACGTAAGATTAGGTTAACAACTCTTAGTGCCTTTTTGGCTATGTAGTTACAGTGGGCTCTAGCACTTAAGTCATTTGAGATGACCTTGACAGAATTTGGATCATCAACAAGGTCTTGACTATTTAGCTTGTATTTTATTTTCTGATTTTTTTTGCCAATATGTGGGACAGAGCATTTATTTGTTGAGATTTGAAGTTGCCATTTGTTTGACCATTTTGATACATAGTCAAGGTCTTTTTGAAGGGTAGCAGTATTGTCTGTGGTGTTGAATAGCTTTACATCATTAGCGAAGAGAACACAGTTGCTCTTGATATGATCACAGAGGTCATTTATGTAAAGTATGAAAAGAGTTGGTTCTAGAACACTGCCTTGGGGGACACCACTGTTGGCAGGTACAAAATTTGATAGGACGCTCCCAATTTTGACCATTTGTTGTCTGTTTAACAGGAATGCTTCTATCCAGTTATGCAGGTATCCAGAGATACCATAAGATTTTAGTTTTAGGAGTAGTTTGTCATGTACCACTGAATCAAAGGCTTTACAGAAGTCTATGTAGATTGCATCTATTGTTTTGCCCTGATTGAGTTGTGTAGTCCATATGTTTTTGCAGTGTAACAGTTGCAGATTACATGATAGTTTTTTCCTGAAACCAAATTGTTTATTGGAGAGTAGGTTGTTTGTCTCTAAGTGGAGGATGATGGATTGGTTAATAATTGATTCCATGACTTTGCTGGTGATGCAGCATAAAAAGATTGGTCTGTAATTTTCCACTAGGCTGGGGTCTCCCTTTTTGAAGATGGCGATGACTGTGGCTTGTGACCATAGTTTTGGCAAGGAGCTGGTCCTGAATTTTTTTTTAAAGATTATGTTTAGAGGTTCGGCTATGGCAGTGGATAGCTTTTTTAAGAAGCAGGCACATATTCCATCCGGTCCAATAGATAGAGATGGTTTTAGATTGTGTAGTGCTTTTTCAACATTGTCTTCTGTAAAATCGATATGTATTAGATCATTGTAGTTGTCTGTAGTTTCGACTCGGAAATACTGGGCATGATCCATTGCTGTTTACAAATACTGAGCCAAAGAATGTGTTAAAGAGGTTGGCTGTAATAGTGTCATTGTTGCAGTCTTTACCATTAGGTCCTTTCAGGGATGGGATGGACCTTGAGTCTTTTAGTTTGTTGTTTACAAAATTGTAGAAAGCACAGGTGGAATTGGTGCATAGAAGGTTTTCTTCTTGTTTAATGTGATAATTGGTGCATTCAGTTTTTATCTGATGGCATAAATTTTTGTATTGGCTTTTGAAGTTGGCAACATGAACAGATTTGTTTTTCAGCCAAAGTGATTTCTTTTTGGATTGAAGCTTCCTTATTGTTTTGGGTAATTTGTTTTTTCTGGTTTTGGGAGTTGTTAATGGTACATATAGTTTGATGACTCTTTTGACTTCAAGTAAAAATATGTTGTAATGGTCTTCTACAGTATTGCATCCAGAGAATAAAAATTGCCAATCAAGGGATAAGAGTTCGTTGTTTATAAGATCATAGTTGCCTTTTTTGAGGTTATAATTGGGGATTCTGTCATTGTGATGATTTTTGTGTGGACATATGTTGAGACAAAAGTCAATCATGTTGTGGTCACTGTTGGAAAAGGATTCTTTAATTTGTATTCCATAAATTGAATTCAAACTATTGCAGAAGATGAGATCGAGACAGTTGTTAAGTCTAGTGTTGTTGGTTACTAGTTGTTCTAGTCCCAGATTTGTTACTGCATTGTAGAAGATTGCATGTGTGGGTTCAGTTGTACATTAGTTAAGGGTCCAATTAATATGAGGTACATTGAAGTCACCAAGAAAGATAAAAGTGTGTGGGCAGGATGCTGCCCATGTTAGTAGTGTATTTAGCTTGTTTGCATGTTTGATGTCATAATCAGGGGCTCTGTAACATAGTAAGAACCAAAATGTGATATTTAAGGATAGTTCACAGACGATGGTCTCAGAAATAGCAAGCTCCTGGGCAACTTGGATATTTTTTAGATGTGGGGACTTTTTATAGAAGATAGTAACACCACCTCCTCTACGGATTTCATGATCTGATCAGTAAACATTATAGTCTCTTACTGTGGTAATGGAGTCAGGGAGAGATGTGTTGAACCATGTTTCACAGACAAATATAATGTCGAATTTAGCTGTGTTTAGTAAGAGGAGAAATTCAGGTATTTTATTTACAAGGCTTCTTGCATTGAGTAGCTTGCATTTAAGGCCAGTTTTAGTTGGAATAGAGATAGTTAGGGGTGTGCATGCCTCGTTTTGAGTGATGTTGGATTAGATGGGGTGGGGTTTGATGCAGAGTTGTGGGTTGTGTGACTTTCTTTTGATGCAATCAGCTTTGTAGTCAATGTATAGGTCCTTTTCTCCATTGTCTAGACAGTTTTTGAGTTCTGTTCATGGGAGCGAATTCTTTGCAGTATGGATAAGTCTGGTCTTGAGCAAAGTTTTTTTGTGGTTGGGAATGGTTTTTGCAATGGCATTTATTGTATGAATGAATATGCGTTTGCTGGACTCATTTTTGCACACAACTCTGCAAAATCTTGGGGCCACAGAGCCATCATTGTATTTGTACCCATGGCCATCTCTGGTTATTTCAATTATATCTTCAGGAGAGATGTTTGTTGTATTTGAGTTGCTTATGAAATTACAAACTTTGGTGATGTCATCTGATTTGTTGGTGTCTTCGAAACCAAATAAGATGGCATTTGGATGTTTATGTTCACATTACATGGTGTCTGTGATGACCCGTAGTCTCTCAAAATAACCCAAAACCCAAAAAATATATTAAAGTCCGGTAAGGCCTTCAACTTAACTTCATTCTTTTATTAGGCACAGTTTAAAGTCACAAAAGTAAATAATAAGGCAAACAGAATACCAAAACAAACTGCATTGATGAGAGTTCTGAAGCAAGCCAAGATAACTAATCATAAACTTTAGGAAAATAACCGAGAAAAGTCCATGGGAAAAACACCAGCAAAAATAAACCTCTTTCAAGGTGAACACTAAATTGATCCTGCAAATTCTAACTGCGCAGTTTGCAAACTTATATACATAGCTCCCACCTGCAAGCCACGAGGAGGATTATGGTAATCTCCTCTTGAGTAGACCTCGCTTTTCCCTGATCTTCTCCTCCCTGCATGAGCTAGGATGGATAGGGGATGGGCCTGGATCCTCCTCTGACTGCTTAGCCGGCCTCTGCCCTTCCCCAGCTTCCTCCACCACCTCTGGAGCCACACTCTCACTCCCTGTTGGCTGTTCCTCCTCTTCCTCAGAGTCAGTCTCCACCAGGGGCATGACAGTGTCTCTGATGAGTAAGGAGATATGATTTGTGGAATTATTTGAAGGGATAGAAATTGTTTGTGGCTGTGGTTTGGTGGTTTATTTTTGGTTGTAGTTGTGATTGTAGTTGAGGTAGTGGTTGTGGTTGTTGTGGGATTTGATTTTGAGCTGATAGGTACTCACTTATCTGTGCTGTATTTTTTTTTCAAGAGAAATTAGGCTTGCTTGTATAATTGTTTCAAAACTTGTTGCTAAGCGTTCTCCTCTTGAGTGAATGAGTGATTCTATGCTTTCAACTTTGTCAGGTAGAGTACTCAGTTTGTTTAGCTTAGGAGAGCATTATGGACATAGATAAAAGAATGTATCTGAATTTTTAACCATATCAACTAGGCTTTTGTTTGCGTTTAAGCAGGCAGGGTGGGCTAGATTATTGCATAGGCGGCATTTTATGTAAATTTTTGCTTTTATTGATAGTTTCAAGATAGAAGAAGTCTAGGAGGTCATTGGTAGAGATATTTTTCTTTTGTTTGGGTTTGGAGTTTTTGGCTGGCATGGTCAATGGCAATAGTACAGTAATCAATTACAATGGCTAGTTAATGTGATAGGTAGACAGTTACTTAATGAATGTTGGTAATAAATGTTAATTGATATGTTAGAGAACAAATCAAAAGTAAGATTGCTTATTACTAAAAATCAATCAATCAATCAATTGGTTATTCAAATCACTCTAATCAAATAATTTTGCTAAGCAACAAACAGCCTAATTTATTACAATAATTACTAAATACACTGGTCAATTAAATTCACTAAATCAGATATTTACAAATTTACTAATCAGATATTCAGTAACTATACTATATGCACCAAACACTCAATCATACTAAGCAATAAAAACAATAAATCAATTGATCATTTGATAAAAATTAATTATTTTAAAGAAATTGATGTTTTTGAGATAATGAAAATAATGAAGTAGTATTGAGGGTTATTGCTTTGCTTTGTTTTGCTTAGCTGTTGCTGATATCTGAGAATAGGTTTATAACCCTTGATAAACTGGCAGGAGGTCTTTTTTCCTGGGCTGTTTGAAAACAATCAATGAGCAAGGGTTTACACTCTCTTGTTTTGTAGATTGAATTTTTGAGATAGTAAAGATGCAAAGATGTTGAAGGGGGTATCTCTGGCCCCTTCTTCAGCAGAGATAAACAGAACAATTCACTGGGAGGCAACAGGAAACTTTTTGTTTTGTTTTCTCTTGATGAATGGGATTTCTGGCCCCCTCCTAGTTAATTTAAATACACTTTCAAAGTTTGTTGTTTTTAAGAGAAAGAGAAAGAAAGATAGTCTTGCACTGGCAATTTGAACAGTTTATATTTTTACTATGTAGACTCAGATTTGTATTGAGCATTCGCTTGGCTTCAATATACTTCTGCTTCTATCAGAGGAAATAAAATTGCTTCCAATCTTCACAGGAGTTCTGTTATAACAATACTTCCCTACTTATTGAAAGTCCAAAGTTACTGTCCTTTTAAAGAGGAAGTCCAGATTAGCAATTTCGGGAAGAGGGAAGAGGGAAGGAGGGGTGGCAGGGGGGAAGCAGCCTGTTTCACACCCTGGCTGCTAATGTCTGAAGACTCACTCACAACTCCCGGTGCTCACCGCCCTGCAAGGATGGGATGAATCTCACTGTCTCACCACCCTACAAGGATGATCATTGATATAGTGGTATTATAGTGGTATTGTTTAGCTTTGATGTTTATAAAAGCATATGTATACAATTGATTTGTTCAGAGAAAGTTATTTGGCAAGGAAAGGTATCCAGTAACATATAAAGAGGATATTTACAGATCCTCTAAATGTAGACATAGTAGTGAACAAATGCAACTTCCTATGCAAATGCATTTTATAGTCTCACAGCAATGCAAAAGACTCTCTTGTGGGTGTCAGTAGGGTACATCTTCAAAAAGGCCTCTACTGCAGCTCTGTACTGTTAGATAGGATAATAATGGTAAAAGCACACCTGGAATTTTAAAGGTTAGTATTACTGCCTTAAATTGTTCCTCATGAGCAATATTTTACATATGCAGGATGGTGCAAGAATTTATTTATTTCATGCTGCATCATTAACATGAGTATCAAACACAAGAGTCACAGGCCAATGTGGTCAGATCTGGGCTGGGAGGTTGCCCTAGTCTACCCAATGTGAAGGGAAAAGATCAGGCCAGCCTGGCTTTGGTCCAGTGTACCCAGTGCAAAGAGGAAAGATCAGGCCAGCATGGCTTTGGCCCGGTCTACCCAATGTGAAGAGAAAACATGCCAGCAGTTTGGGGAGTGGCATCAAGATGGCCTTGGCCACACCTGCCCGGCCCCCCAAGGTCAACCACAGCCCTGATGCGGACCTCAATGAAATTGAGTTTGATACCGCCGTCTTGTAATTCCAAGTAAAAATAGTGGGAAAAAAGAAGCCAAATAATAATAATAACAACAACAACAACAATCTTCAGGTTCTTGTATACCTTAATCCAATCGATTGGTTAGATAGCAGTAAAAACTCAAAAAATGGAACGAAAGACCATAAACACACAAAAAATGAAAAATTGTTAAATTCTGGAACAAGCAGAAAAATAAAAAATAAAAAACTAAAGAAGAGAAAAGAAAAGTTCTTTAGGTTCTTCAACACCTTAATCCAATTAAAAATTCTCAGGTATAAAAGGATGCATAAGAAAAAAAAGAGCCACAAAAAAAAAAACACCCCAATATGGAAGGTAAATAGAAGAAAAAATACAAGGGAAGGAGAGAGAAAAAAGAAAAGAGACCACTCCCTTAAAAAAAAAAAAAAGGAAGGAAGGAAATCATTAATACTAAAGCTTTTCCTTTAAAATAAAATGCAAATGTAAAAATTAGACTTCAAAAGACAAAAAGAAAGAGAAAAACAAGTTCCAAAAGGCCCAAAATCCAAATAGCTATTGCAGAAAGTAAGCTAGTAAGGAGGGGGTTTGTTAACGTAAGAAATAGCCCAGCTTAAAAAAAGTAAAAAGAACATACCGCACCTTGTTTAGTTATCCAAGGCTTTTGTTAAAAGTTATAACTCTCTTCTCCAGAGTCTTATCATCTTTTTTCCCCCTATAAACTTCAATACCACACTCCAGCTATTGATAGAAACCCAGAAGAGCACCTGCACTAATACTCTCCCATGCTCTTCCCTCTATCTTATCATATGACAATGTCCTTGAAAAGAAGTCTCAGTTCTTTCTTAGCTTTGTCTGGTCAAGAAAAAAAAGAGATAGAATATTTCCAAGCCTTTAGTTGGCAGTGTTACAAAGTTTCTTCTGCTTTCACTTTTCCCCTCCTTTTTCAAACAAGATATAATAAAAAATAATTAAAAAGGGAAAAAGATATTTAAAAAGTTGACTAGAAGGGAGTCTCTAGCCTAAAATATTATAAAGTCAAAAAGGAAAGAAAGAATAGGCGGAGGAAGAGAAAAAAAAAACCCCGTCCAGTTTCAAAATCTAAAATCATGTGTAAAAAATCTAGCAATGAGAAAAAAATAAAAAAATATTACTTTGACTTCCTGTTTAAAATCGCCACTTAATCACTTCTGTCAAAACTTTTACAGATTCTTTCTTTTCCTTAGGGTGTCCTTTCAAATATTAAAATAAAGAAAAAATTCTCACCAAACTGGCACACTTTCTCCTTCCGTTCTCTTTCGTTTCGGAACTGTCCCAACTTCAGCAGCTTTAATGGCTGCCTCTTTGCCGCTGGCAAAAAGAGCTTCTCCTGGATCTACCAGGGATTCACCACCAGCCCAACTCATGTCAGGGTGGTTATTGTGGGGAAAATAGGAGAGGGGAGGTATGTTGAATATGTTGCCACCCTGAATTATTTGTAAAAATAATAAAGGCAGGATACAAATAAATAATAAAATAAATACATTTCTGCCCCAAGAAAAGCCCTCTCAGCCCTTGAGGACTGCCATCAAACAGTTCCTGGCCTTATTTTCAGGACCAGTTGGTGTCAGGACCAGCTGATGTCAATAGGGAAGACATCAGATTTCTTTGAAGGGCATTTTTGCATTACTACATACATTTATCCAAACAATAAGAAGGACTTAAGAAATAGTTGTTGGACCCAAACTTCTATTAGTGCCAGCAAACAATACTGTTTAATCCATGGTTGACCCAGATCATAAATAGCTTTCCAGCCAGGAACCTGGGAAGGCAGTATGCAGAATGGGAACTTGCCTGACCTCCGTTCCTTACTGTAGTGCAAAAGCAAAATATTTACTGCTGTCATCATGGCCAAGTTTTTAAAAAAATAAGGAATTCTTTTGATCCTTATGTTAAATGAAATGTACCTTTATTTGTTTGCTTGTGTCAGTCTATTGTAAATGAATGTGTGGACCTAGTATATCTAGTTAGTCTACTGTGAGATCATCTCAAATCCTGCCTCCCAACTTCCTATAGCATTATAAAGAAAGATAATACAGCCTATGGTAGTGAAAGCTCGGCAAAGCTTCTTTGAGAAGTGGACAGACAAGATTTGATTTCTAGTAAAGGAAGTAAAAAAATTGCTGAATTATCTCATCACCCAGTGCTTTCCCTTCCAGTTCTGTCCCACACTTTTCTTCCAACAAGTATTTAAAATGTATGACTTTTATAACCGGTCAAAAAGCAAAGGGGTAAATAGCTGGAAAGAAAGGATTTTGGGTGGGGGTGTGTGTACCTGTTTCTTCTACATTGTCTGGTAGAAAATAAATTATTCATCCAAGCCCTATTTTGCAAAGAAGAAATTGGTCTTTAGAGGTATGCAATGATAGTTCCACCCTGACAGCCAAGGCATGCCCATGTCTGAATGATCTTGACTCAAAATTGTTCATATTTTTTCCTCATTTCTCAGAGAGAAGGAGGCTATGGAGATAGCAGTAGAAAGCCAGTCTCAACAGCTTGATGCCTCCCATTTGGAGGTAGAGCACCTGAAATCAATGAATGGAGATCTACAGAAACAGCGAAAACTCCTTGAAGAGCAAAAAGAAGATGCTATTAAAGAAAAAGAGAGGACAAGGAAGGAATTGGAGTGTGGGTGAGATGCTGCAATTGTGTCTCTAAGACTGTGTAATGAAAGAGGAATAGTCCAAGAGGATATTGGTGGGCAGCAGTTACTAGAAGACAGCTAAGACATTCCATTATGTGGGTGGGAAAGTAATATGTGAAGAACAAATCCTTTTCACCCATTAGAAGCCCCAAACTATTTAAGAAAGACTGTCAAATTGCTAAAACTTTTCAGGTCTAATTAATTCAGAATTTTAAAACAATAACTAAAGATAGAAAATTGAAGATACAGTAGGCAGAAAACATTTATTTATGCAACAGTTGTGGAATTTGATACTGCAATATAAGAAGGCAATCATTTTAGTTTACTTAAAAATGGAGATATTTATGGAGAACAGTCAATAATAAGCTTAGATTTGACTACAGTTAATTGTTATTCCACAATCAGAGACAGCACAACTTTAATGGTTGTTACTGGAGAAGAACAGTAAGAATATCTATTTGCCTTTCCAGAAACATGGTTGCATGGGATTTTTTTTAAGAATGCTGGAGTGGGATGTTTTAATAGATCTCTTCCATTCTCATTATTGCAATCTTGTCAGTGATTACATCAGTATTCCTTTCTAAATGTAAGGACAGTACAAATAGGTTTTGGAATCTTTTGGCCAATATGCCAAAGTCCAGCCTCCTTGCAGACATACTCATCTTGTTTTGTGCAGATTAGGATCTCTAATCCAGACAATACCATGCAAGTCAATATCCATATTCTCTAACTCAGATTTTGAATACAAACATGGTATCCCCACACATTCAGGAAGTATCAACAATGTGTTCGGCATAATGTGCTATGGTTAGTTAAACTGCAAAGACTTTACTCTTTCCATAGGCAAAGGTCTCTGGAGCAACTTGAAGAAAAAATGTCAATCCTGAAAAAAGAGTTAGTGAATGTGAAGGAATCTTTGAATCAGGCCATGCTGGAGAAAGATATACTGGAGAGTGCAAAGGAAGGCTTGAGCAAAGCACTTTCCAAAGTAAGGATTGCTTTTTGATGTGTTTTTGCATGCCATTGGGCTCTATTCCCATCTTTGCCCTGACTGGGGAGTTGTCTCCACTTTCAGTTCAGAAGTAGTCTTGCAGCAACATTTCACCCTGTCACATTATTTTGCTTTTCTATGAAATATTTTATGTAGAATATTCTATGTAAAACCTTTAAGAAGTGTTAAGTACGTCTTTATTTTACCAGTTTTTGCTTGCAAAATGATGTTGACACCAGCCAGTGGTGGGATTCAGCCAGTTCGTACCGGTTCAGGCAAACCAGTTGTTAAATTACCCACTCCCTGCTATCAAAATGAATTCCAAGCACAAGGAAAGGAGAAGGATGCTTTCCCTTTTTCTTCTCTCTGCTGCTCCTTCTTCCCTCCTGCTGTCCTCTCCATTGCAACGCAGCATAGTGCCCAGGATCCATTTTGATAGCCAGGAGAGTGTGTAATTTAACAACTGGTTCACCCAGGGTCACATTGGCCATTGCGAGAGGTTCATCCGGCATGTACAGCGGAGCTGGAGGATGGGGATGAACCATACCTCTCATAACAGCCAACTTGACCCTGGGTGAACTGGTTGTTAAATTATTTGAATCCCACCACTGACACTACCTAAGTAAACAAAAGTGAGTATTGGCCTTAATTCTGTAGATTCGTATTATACTTGAACCTGACCTTGAACCATTATTGCCCAGATGAATGTTGACATTTTAGTCAGTCTACACTAATATATAAACTTTCTCCTTGGAAAAGGTATATTTGACTATGGTGATATGTACCTTAACTCCTATTTTTGTAAGCCATTGGAATAAGTCACTCACAGTTGAACTTTTGAATCAGGATAGAACCCTAAATAATTGTCCATTTGGGATGGGAGTTCCAAATGGAAATCATGAAAGCACAGAATGAAGAAAGCCAATTTAATTGCATCAGATCTATATTACAACTATAGAGAAGAGTGTTCAAACCTTCAGGGTTTCAAAAAAATTCAAGAGGAGATTGAACTGGATCTTGGGAACATCTTACTCTGTTGCTGAAGCTGCTCTTCTGAGTTCTGGTATAAGCTTTAAAGCCATATTTGGAACAGGCGATCTGAAAAACAATTTTCTGTAATAGAAGACCACCTGAACATAAAGTTCTTCAGCAATGGCTTCCTTTATGTCTGCAAATTGTATCCCAATTGTAGGGATAGAAAAGGCATTTTGTTAGTTGCAGGCCTTTGCTTTTTCCTAATGGCTTTCTGCCACTGCATAAAGATCTTTTTCTGTTTTGAAAGCCTTCGGTTTCCAACAGATTAATTGGATTGCTCATACTTGGATACTGTTCCCAGCTTGCTTGTTTTTTAACATGTTTCTTATAATTATGGTGTTCAAAATATGTATAAGGGTTTGTGCACAAAGAAAGGAATGATAGTGTACCAAAGCTTGCTCTAATCAGCTGTGGTGAACTTATGTTGTTGTCCTAGAAAGTTTAGGTGATGGTTGTAGATTTACCAACTGGAGGACATCAGATTGGAGAAAGGCACTTTAAAATACTAGAATATGTCATTCTCTAATCATAAAGATCATAAATTGTTTTCCTGATGATGGTAATTAAATAATCTGAAAAAAATACAATAAAACTATTATTATCCTTTACTTTATTGCAAAGCAACGATTGGGAGGGGAGAATAGGAAATCTGAAACAGGCTAATGCTATAGAAAACAGCCAAAGTTTATTTTTCACAACTTTAGAGAGGGAAAAGCAGAAGTATGGATGAAGTGCCTTCCCTGCTGTCATATTTTCAGAGTTTATCATTTCAAAACAGCAATTTAAGTGCAAAGTTAGATCTCTTTTCTCAGAAATATTATGCCCACTATGAAATATTATAAATCTTTGGGCAGTTCCTTCATGAGTAAGTGTGTTGGTCAAAAACTTCAGTAAAAACTACCACAGCTGCTCGTGTTGGCTCAGCTTAAGTGAGTAGCAGAATTTTTTTTTGCCACCCACTCTTTTGGCCTGCTTAACATTTCTGGAAGGGAAATGGCATTTTCCTAATAAGAATATTTTTGATTACATAATGATCTTAAAGTGAACTAGCACTTTCATTTCAACATATGGATGCCAAAGCTCCTTCTCATCTTGCTTTAGATGCAATTAAATTTGAGTCGTATTGAATAGGGAATGATCTGGTCAGATTTACATTTGTGAAATGTAGTGTTTTAATAAGATCCTTGATCTTTATGGGAATAATTTTGCATAACCTTTATTTTAAACAACATCTGATCAAATAACTAGCACTCAAAAAAGTATGCATTTTCTCTGAGGAATCCATGCATTGTATCAAAGAGGGCAATCCAGGCAGAGAGAGACATTGAAGTAAACATGCATTCAAAATTAAAGAATTCTTTACCATGTCCTGCAGATAGATGGAGAGTTTTATACCATTTTTTCTTGGAAAAGAACAGTCATTAAAAATAGTTATTATGCTTACAGTTTATCTATATAGTAAAAATGATAAGGTTTGATGAGCATAGTCTAATCTGAGTATGCCTATAATTTCCACCTCAGGTTGAAGCCAGCAACACTGAGCTTGAACTCTCCATACACAAGATGAAATCAGAAGATGCTGAACTAAGGGACTCACTAGCCAGGATGGGAGCTCTAAATGAAGGACTAGCAAATGATAAAATCAAACTAAACCATATCATCTTCCAGGTAACAGGATACCACAGTAATTGTGCAATTTTCAGGCATCAGGACCATGGATTAAGTTGCAGTTCAAATTATTTATTGCCCATGCCTATGCACAAGAATCTTAGTTAACTAATGGTCAGTACTAAATTGGCACTGGTAAGAGTTAAAGGAATTCAAGAAGGGTGACACTTGTATCTCTTATGACAACGTAATGACTCCAAGCTGATTCCTCTCTTGACTCCCTCCCCCCAACCCCCCCACCCCCCCCCCCCCGCTCTGCCTTTCTTTCCTCTATAGCTAGGAACAGACTTCAGCAAAGAGCAATAACCATGCATGTCAGCTTGCTTGCGCTTGATGAATAACTTTCAAGTGTTAAAGATTTAAATACTGAATGATAACTAATAATAGATTCTTAGATCAGAAGTAAACATATTAATTCCACTTTGTTCAAGAGACAAGGCAGTTACAGTATATTCTTCAAGGTGATTGTAAAGAATACAGAAAAGAGAAATACTGAAAAATTAAAAAACAAAACAGAAAAACATCATAAGGAGGAATTTTCAGTAGCTCACCCTTTCCCTTTCCTTTCATAGTCCCCAGCTTCTAATCATTACATAAGTATTTGTACCTTTCTTAAAATATTGGAGATTGTTATTTACATTTGTTTAAACCATTTTGTTTTATATTTTTATAATTGAACTCATACCTCTTTTTCTTTAAAAAGTGTTCCAAATATCTAAACCTGTCTTTTTGTATATTATATAATAAAGGTAAGGGAGCAATTCCTGTGTGAATTTAGTTAAATAAATATATAGAATGAGCTCTGCTATTGCTGCATATTCTCTGACTTTAATCTCCCATTCTTGTATTATTGGCAAAGTTTCACTTTTCTAATATTGTAGCAAATTGGTTCTGGTCACTGCCAGATTATGATTATGATACCTTTTGTTGATTCTCTCTGGAATTATTCCTAGTAAAAATATATGTGGTTTTAGTTAACAGTATTTTTTAAAAAAAAAATCATAATCCTTAAGTGTTATTTCCTTCCAACATTTTGGGTTTACACACCTACACACACCTACACATGCACAAAACCAATGCAATATACAGCAGTAGAATGTGTTCTATTTATTATTACATTTCCCACATTAATTGTTGTTTCATTTGCCCAGCTTAGGAATCATTGACAGGGCTTGATACTATCTATAAAACATTTTTTCCAATTTTTCCTAAAATTATAACTTGGAATGCATTTTATTGATTTTTCTGTAGGTCTTCCCATTGTTGCAATGTAATTATGTCTTTGATATTTCGCATTCTATTTTATCCTATAAAAATCAATTTTTTTGATTTTTTTCTATCAAAAAAAATTATAGAAGAGTCCCAATAGATATTAATTTTGTTTACATGTTTCAAATTTAGTTACCTTTTTTGAGGTGTCTTGTCCTTCCCTGAGATCACTTTAGGCACATTACCATCGTTAAGCAATTCTTGCTATGTCTCTACAGCAGTACGATTTCTGAATCCAGATAAACCACATTAGCATACATGATGTTTTATGGATAGTATAATAATTCTGTCAATAATTCCAAAGATGGACAAACCATACCATAATCAATGCGAGGAATGCAATAATACATAGAACATTCTACAATGGGCATTGTTTTGTGCGTGTGTGTATGTACATATTTATAGATACATACATATATATACTACAAATACACACACACACATACACACATATAAATTACTGTAATTATGTTGGAATAAAAAGTATTTGAAAGTGATGCTAATGCTGAAATCATTCTTATTGTCAGGAAGTTCCTTTTTTTTTTTTTTTTTTGCAGTCTTTATCTCACAATATCTTCCTTCTTCTCCTCCTCCTTCTCTTCCTCTTCTTTTTCTGCTGTTCTATTTCTTTCTTTATACCATTAATACCTATGAAATCCATTGGCTAAACTGTCTCCTTCTAAAATTAATATTTTGTTATTTGGATATTTTATCCATGTTATTATCCATAATAGACGATTTTCTTTTCAATTTTTGAATCTTAATCTTGTTTCTTCTCCACTCCATATGAATCTGTTAATTATTCTTTGTCATTCCTACAAAATTTTATCTGAAATTTGAACTGTTGCAAAAGCTTGCAGAAAACAAGCCATTTGTGATAGTTGCTGTTTGGCATTACTATATAATAATGTTTTGAATTACATTCATTTTGTCTTGGTCTTCTACATATAGTCACTTGCTTTGTGAAATAGGAAGCTATATAAATTTGACAAATAAATAAAGTGTATATAATTCCTAGGTCGGAGAGAGAGAAACTCGCCCAGAGTTACTCGTGTGCCTTTCTGCCTAAGGCATAACTCCAATTCAAAGTGTCTCAGTTTTTAGCTTGGTTCATTAACAATCACACCAAACAAAGTAAAATATTGCAGATGTTTTTAAATTTATAAATTGTGGATTGCTCCTAACAGGAGATGAGATTAAACAGGGTTTTTTTTAATGATGTGGTTTCAATTATATACACATGCACAGCGCACCTGCCTACACTATATCCATTTAAAGTAACTTCATTAGGGCAATGACAATGGGAGCAGTTTGAAACCCTCTTTAGTGATCCTATTGCTGTATCTGCCCCTACGTTAATAATAATAATAATGTGGATGTTAATTACATGCAAACTGTACATCTCAGTTGGCTTTTAAGATTGCAGGCTGGAGAACTGCAGACGGCTGGAGATGTGCAAGTCACATATATAAAAATTTAAATCAAATCTTGCCTAAAATGTTTTTCAGCACAAATGCCAAATCTATATTTACTAGGAACGCTCAATCAAATAACCAATATTTTTGTCCTGTTGTTTATTCTCTGTTTGACACTTGCACATTTGGTAGAAATTTGTCAAAACATGGAACTAGGTAAATAAACAAACAATCTGACTTGGAGGAGAAGGCAAGGGGAAAAGGTGTGTGTTTATTGTGTATGCCTGTGGTGTGTGAGTGTGTACACCAGAATATATTTATATAGAGGTGTATCTCTAAAATTTCTGATTCCAGATCCAACTGTCTATGGTTACAAAGTTGTTCATTTATTCTCAAAGGCAGTTTGGAACTTACACATAAAGTTACTGTAAGATTGTACTCCTATGATTTCTCAAACAAATATTTCCGCATCGTTCCCTTATGGTGGCATGACTCCAAGTTAAGCCTGCCATTTATGTTCCTGTCCACCTTCTGTCCTCCCACTTCTAGAGCTTGTACATTCCTGTGTTTTCTCTTATTGTGCAGCTTGAAGATGAGAAGAGCAAGTTGGTAGGGAGGAAGCAGGAGCTGGAGCACGAGCAAGTGGTTTGGCGAGAACAGCTTGCACACTTTGAAAAGGAGCAGATGCACATGAGGGCAGAGAAACAAGAATTGGAGCAGAGTTGCCAAGCCTCCGAAGAGAAAGGCGAGATGCTGGAAGGAGAAATAGCCTTACTGAGAAGGGAAAGAGTCCAGCTACAGGACCAGATGATGCAGGTATGAAAAGATGAGGAGGCCATTTATCGCGGCAAAGTACAGTATGTACAAAGAAATTGGCTTGGATCAGCTTGGTTATTCTGATTCAGACTTTTGCATTTAGCCAGATAACTCTGGAAAGATGACAAACAGAGCTTGATAAACAACTCGACCTACTTACATTCTGTAGCCAAATGAATTAATGCAAATCACCCAAAGTTATTGTAGTTTTGGTTTTCTTGATTACTAACATTTTGGGGAGATTAAGTTAACTTTGCATCCCTACCACCAAAGACACTTTTTTCCCTTCTTTATATTCTGGCATGTTAGCTATATGGAATAGTATTAGGATCCATGGATTGTTATGTGATAAGGATCTGAACAGATCTGAATAGATCTCTGTAAAGGCTGTAAATTTTAAGATATAAAGGATTCATTTTAATAATAGTTTCTGTGAGGGAACCCAGAGGTTTTCGTAGAAGACTTGCATTCAAAGTTGTAGCCCAATGAACACACAAGTGAAAAAAAAAATTTCTCCAGAAAAAAATGAATGGATCATTTTAGTCATTGCATTGATAACATTCTTCTTAAGAAAGTTTGCCTCTTTTATGAGTTCTTCAGCTCCTGCTACTAATATCTCTCTCTTTCTTCCTCTCCCTCCCTCCTCCCCCCTCTGCCCCATCTCTCTTGCATGTTTTTGTCAATATTCTACCAGCTAAATAGCCAGAAACAAACTCTAGGTGAGCAACTGGCCCAGAGCCACAGAGAAATTGAAATGCAGATGGATTCACTCATCCGTGTGCTACAAGAGAAGGAAGAGATAGCTAAGGAAAAGGCACAGCTGACTGTGGAGCTCAGTACAATGCAGAGGCAGAAGAAGCTGTTAACTGAGGAGACAGACACTCTCAGGTAAGGATTATCTCTGATGAAACAACAGTACATGAAACAGCACAGGGACCTGCAGTTACATGCAAGTAAATTCTTAATGAACATTAGGAAAAAAATATTAACAGTAAAAACAGTTATATATTGGAATCAATTACTGAGGGAAGTGGAAGTCTCCCTTTTAATGAATAGATTCAAGCAGAGCAGCCATTTATCAGGAATACTTTGATTTGGATCTAAATCACTCCTTTATGTTCAATGATTTGATGATTCCCTAACAGTTAGATTGTGGATTAAGTTAAAGCTTAAGTTAATGATTCAGTTTTGACTGTCTTCACATAAGATTGTTACGTTTCTCTTATCAGGTAAGATTTGCTTTATACTTGCTTAAACACATGAACTTCTGAACTCAAAACAGAGATGAAATGTTCACATGAAGATAGGCTATGGAGAAGTACTTCATAATATATTAAATGAGACAGGAAAGATTTAACCCATTCCTGAATCATATATATTCATTATTTTACCAATTGCCTAAGGAGCCAATTAAAATAAATTTTCATGATTTCACCACCACACCAAAAATTAATACAGTGATGCTTTCCTGGTCTAAATTGGATAGCTTTACTTTTGTTACATATTCTTTTAATTTGGAGTAGGCTGCTTGCCTTCCAAAATCATCCAAACCTTTAAAGGACATTGTTGTCCTGGCAAATGAATTATTTACTAATTGTTGGCTTTAACTAACTCAAACTTGGGTGGTGAAGGGTTTTTTGGTTCTTACTTGACCAGCAGAAGAAGAGATTGGACAACCATTTGGCAGGGGGTTATTGTATTATTATTTTATTCTGTTAACAATGTACTTCTCTATTTCTGCAATTGTCCAATTTGCTGCTTCCATTCTTTTTTTTTTTAACCTTCTTGACTCTGCTTTGCAGCTTTTGGTTCTCCACATTCCATAGAAACATGTTTGCTTTCTACAGTAATAATTATAGTAATGCCTCTCATTTTCCTTGCTTTAGCTGCCCCAGTGTGATGAATGGGTCAGTTGGAGCAAAAAAGTAAATTATGGAAGAGAATAGGAGAATTGTAGTTCAAAGTAAGATCTATACACAAATGCAGCTGTGCTCAAGACCTACTTCAAGACAACCATTAGTTCCTGAACGGACATTACTTTAACAGATTGATGGCTCCAGCTCCTCCTGTTGCAAAGCTGGATTTCTCAATACTCTCTAGAGTATAGGTGTCCCAAGTCAGAGATTTATTCTTGATCCCAATGAAGTGATGCCAAAACTATAAATGATCATAAAACTGTGCTGGCTAATTTCTCATCTCTGTTCATTTCTAATTTGTGACTGTTATCACATAGCCCCTGCAAATCCATTTCTAAAATCTCAGTGAAATAATGTTTAGTGACTGTTATCACATAGCTCCTGCAAATCCGTTTCTAAAATCTCCGTGAAATAATGTTTAGTTCTGTATTATTAATATGTGTGTAGTGATTGAAAAACTAAAGAAATCTGAATAAACATAATGGTTTCCAACTTTTTCCTCATTACATGACTTATTTTATAATTGTTTTAGCAGATAGTGGTATCTAGCCAACATTGTCAAGTACTATCTACGGGTCTAAATGCTAAGCAAGGTCAGGCCAGGTTAGTATTTAGATGAGAGAACATCAAAGAAGCCTGGGATTATAAGGGACTATAAACTGGGAAGTAAGAAAAAAATCTTGAAAGAAAGCAATGGTAAATTATATTGGTACTACTGCTTAGAAAACTTCAGGATGCACCCATGTAATTACAGGAGTTGGGTTCAATGTGTGGGTGACTTTATTTTTGCACTGATATCCTGCATCTTCTACAAAAACAAAAACTAATGTTTATGGTTCTCAGAGTATCTCTTCCCACAAATACAGTGGAGACATCTTGCCTTCTGGATTTCACATGAGTGAGTGGTGTCAGTTCCTATGGTGGGTTGTATTACCAGTGCCAACAAACATGTATGTACAGGTAGCTCTCAATTCATGACCACAAGCTGGCTGGGAAGGTTACAAGTGATGATCACAGGATTCCAGGACAATGAAACTGTCATAAATACATGCCTGTTGCCAAGCCCCCAAATATTGATCACATAACCATGGGGATTCTGCAACCATCATAAGTGTGAAAAATGGTCATAACTCACTTTTTTCAGTGTTGTTGTAACTTCAAACAGTTGCTAAACAAATTGTTGTAAGTTGAGGACTACTTGTAAATACTAGCTGAACAATAGCCTCTTTTTAAAATCATTGCTTTGTGGGTATCTGCAGATTCAAGGTGAAGACAGCCTAATTGATTGGCACTGATTATATCCTAATGTGCTTTTAGAATGGAGAAGGAATCCCTGGAAACCAGCCTTTTTGAGGCACAAGAGCTGACCGCTCAACTTGAGGCCCGCAAGGAACAATTAGAAGGAGAAAATCAAGGCATTGGTCTTTCTAGGAAGGCCCTTCAAGGTACAGTATGCACAATCTGATAACAATTCATTTGGATTTTAAAAAATCAGCAAGTCTGAGTTTTTTCACTGAGTTTATTTTATGTGGCGTACCAGAATACAGCATTAGCTGTTGTTTTTATTTTTGGTTCTCATGCTGTTTCTTCTTCCTGGGAGGTCCTTGGGAGGTCCAGCAGCCAGAATGTGTAGACAATTTTGCCACAACAAAGTCACATTGCCCATGGTGCACTACAAGGAGACTATTCTGCATTGCACCCATTTTCACTGAGTGATAATATTTCACAAGAGGTACATTTTTTGTCCAATTCTGGGTATTTTAGCTGGGTATTTTAAATCCACTGTGTGCCAGGCAACTTTTTAAAAATGTTTGTGTTAAGATTATGCCTAACATGGTTGGTTGTTAGCATTCTCATAATAACTAGTGAAAACACAGAAAATAGAGAGCAAAATAAACATTTTCATGCTAGAATCACATGCAAAGTGAAGTCTTCAAAAAAACTGTTTTGATACCAAAGTTTTTACAATGTCTTTAAGTTGGATTTAGGAGTGAACAGTTAGATGAGTTGCGAGATGATATATGTTGCCGCAACATCACACCACAGATTCATTTTCAATTAGTAATTTTTTCACAGGTATTATTACCAAGCTAGCTGTCTAGTTTCCAGTAAATTGGTTTCCCAAGTGAAGTTTTTCTGCTACCACATCACACTTCTAATTCATATTCAGTCTGCAATTAATTACTAGTTGTTCTGGTGCTTTTTAATTAACAGTCACATTATTTGAACAGAAAAGATACTAGTTCAATTTTTTAAAGTAGCTATAACTTTTTTTCTAAATGGTGTTGGAAAATCTATAATCAAACTTGCATTTTCCAGATGCAGTGCCAATTTCATCATTCATTTTGATCAAAAGCAAAGAAAATGTTCCAAAAAATAGGACAAATACTTAACAGTCTTCAATAATTAATATTAGTTTTATGGTTCATTTTTCTCAGAACATCAGATTCTGCAACATTAGAAAATCAGTATTGTTGCAGCAAGATATTGAAAAACTAAAGTACATCCTTCTTTTGGATCACCTATATTTGTGAGAGATAATATTGGTTGAAAAACACGCCAACTCAGTGTCTTTAAGAAATGAAGAATTTTTAATGAAAGACTATTCTAGTCACATCTGATCTCCAGATTGCACCTGTCAACAAATTACTTTTTGGACAACAGTGTTTCATATTCAAATATGCAAGGCTTGCATATGTGACAGTGATGCCTATCTGCTCCAGATTATAAATAGATTTATATTTTTTTAAGTTGGAAAGTAGGTGATCTTTTTTTCTTTTTGTGCTTTGTATCTGTTACTCTTGTTCTTTTATTGGTTTTTATTTTCAATGTTTATTGAAATCAACATATTTTTTAATAAAATCAATGGGGTATATTTTAATCTCATAGTGAACTCTATGTTACCTTCTGAATAACAGTTCTTTAAAATATCAACTTCTGGAAAGCAGAAAATGGCTTTGACCCTTATATGCATGTTTCTGGGGCTCTTGAATGCATTTGGTAGTTCATTCTATGACAGATAATGCTGAATTGGGCTGACCGTTGGCCTGGGCTTATTGGTAGTTTTCTCTATTTTATTTTGGCTCTCTGGCAGTTTTAGCAAGTTGGTTATCAGTGGCTATAATCAAATTCAAAAGCAGATACACAAAACATGTAAGAGCAAACAATATTTAAAAATGATATTAATAAAAAATAGAATGGGATTATTATATTTTGGACGAATAATATCAGTGAATTAAAAGGCAATGGTGAAGTCTGGTATGATTGAAATCTTTTTCAACATTCTGTATATTGGAAAATACCTAAGAATCTCTTCTAAATAGAGCTTGTTTTCTTTCACAGCGGAATTAGGAAAGGTTCGGCAAGAACTTGAGCTTCAAGAGAATACCTTGAGAAAAGAGATAGAGAAGTTGAAGCACCAATTGACTCAAACAGAAGAAGAGTGTCAGTTGTCTATGAAACATCAAAAGCAAGCTTTTGAAGAGGACCTTGGGACTCTTAGGAAAGAGAAGGTCAGTGATGCAGGTCCAAGAATTAAATAGTCCTTGATCAATTTGTAATGATTGGTATCAAATAGTCCCTGCCTTCCTAAAATCAGTTCTAATATACATATCAAGTTCCACAGTTGGTAGCTGTGTTTGGAATAAAAGCAACAAGCCAACATGTGGCAAAAATTAATGTATTTATAATTATATGAATTTTAATAACCACAACCTATTTAATCAGAATCCATTAAAATATTGTTTAAGGAACTATAAGAACAAATGTTGGATTTATAAGAATACATTTGCCTCATTACTATAATTTAACTAAGAAAAGAATTTTGAGAATTTACATGCATACCTGCTGTGAGATCATGCTCCTTACTAGGTACAAACACATTATGAGGATACTGATCATCTCAAACTTTCTGACAGTAGTATCTACTATAATATTTTGCCATGGAGTTAATATAAACAATTTAGGATTCCCATTAAATGGACAAAATAAAATCAAAAAGTACTTTCCAGTTTGATGCAAATGTGATAAATTCTCTTTGTCTATTCGACTCTCATTATTTAGGAGTTCCTAATATGTTTATCTAAAGTAAATTGTTGGAGAAAATTATATAATTGTGTTTGTCTGCTGTGAGGAATTAGTTTCAACCTAGTTTACATCACAATCATATGTTTTTGAGAAGGATGATTGTGAGATGAGACGCCTTTTGAGTTGATGCTTCCCTTCCCCAGCCTTATACCAGTAGTTTTAAACATAAAAGGTCCAAGATTAGTAAGAAATCCAGGATAGTAGAGAAATACCATAATTAACAAGCTTTGACTGACATTTTTCTTATGAATATTAGATTATAAATCTTCAGGTCTGGTTGCTGGTTTTTGGAATGACAAGCTAAAGATCATATAAACTTGATTAATAAACCATAAGTTGATGTAGCTAAACATAGACCAGCATGAAGTTCCACGTATATTCTCTTATGTTCAAGCCTTTTAATGTAATGCTTTTTAATAATATTTTTTTAAAAAGTAGACTAGGTGACCAGTTTAGTTCCCCCATAAAACATGCAGCATTCCAATTATAGTAAGGATATATTGCCAGCTTGGGCACATTTTGAGCATTATGCCACAGGTGCAACTAAAGCCCAGTTTTATACAAGGTGCGCTTGTATAAAACTAGGTCTCCAATCTAGAGATTATCTTGCAAACCAACAAATTGTTTCCAGCATCCCCGCAACTATAGAAGATACACTAGATATCTCTATGCATTCAAGATTCTCTAATACTTTTTTAATTAATCATGAAAGTAACTGTATTACTAAAAATACAGAATTAGAATAGAATGTATTATGCAAAAGTTTGATCTTTAAACATGGATCTTCTCTCCCTAGCAATGAAGTTCAGCAACTGAGTTCAGGTTATTACGGTAGTTGTAAATCAATTTCTTTTAACCTATACTATAAAGTTATTATGATGATGAAATACAAGGACCCACACAGAAGATCTATGGAAAGAAGAATGTGATAGCAACCTATATTAATATATCCATGAACAATAATTATTTATAAATTACATATTTTAATTCAAAATTTGAATAGAAGAGAATATATGTAGCTCAGGGTTAAACTGTGAAGACTTGGTGTTCTCTGAATTTGCTTGTGTGCTTGTAGACATTTCATTATCCAACTAAGTAACATCACCAATAATATCATCATTCACAAGTCAAATTTATTTCCAAGCATATCATGCATGAATAAATAGTCCATGGCCCAGTACTCCATTTGCAAAGACTATGAGAGTGCAAAATAACAAATTTCATCAATGCAAATATTTGTGCTTTAATTTCAGAAATATGACTGGTGTGGAAATAGAGGATGTTAAGGAGGTCTTTAATTCCAATTCTTGATATCTTGTGAAATGGGCTAATATGTGCAAACTCTAGCTGCATGATACCCAAGTAAAATGCAATTATAAGATTACTAATAAGACTAAGGTGCCTTTTTGAAGTAAATAACTCCCATATCTAGCTTTATGCATCCTCATTCCAAAACTGAGCAAGAATGAAAGCCAGAAATTTTCTGATCAATCCATTCCAGTAACATCACCATTGGATTAAACAGCAGATCAGGAGGATGAATTCAGTAAAAATTGTCTTCCCCCATATTTGACTTATTGATAGCATTGTTAAATTATCTTTATTAAATGTCTAAGAAGATTCTCAGTCATCTAAGTCATGGTTGTCCCGAAGGTTCTTTTTCAAAAGGCAACTGGGCTTTTTTTGAAGATGTTTTGCTTCTCATCCAAGAAGCTTCTTCAAATATGACTGAACATTCTTGGATAAGTGAAACATCTTCAAAGAAAAACAAAGCCCAGTTACCATGTGAAAAAGCACCATTGGGGTGTCTTTACTTGTTTGTTTTCTATATACTCTGAAATTCTATGAGATCAAAATCTGGAGACAGGATTTTAATTGCACTGTGCCCAAATTCAATAATATTTTAGTTGATAAATACAATACACTACTGATACTAGGAGATCCTGCGTCTGGCACTGATGGAGGAGAAAGATGAAACTGTCAGCTGTCTTCAGCAAGAGAAGGAAGAACTGGTGTCCAAGTATGAAGCTGAGAAGAGGGCGCTCATGGAGGAAATCCTCACTTTGCAGCAGCGCAGAGATGAAAGCCTCCTCATGCTAGAAAATGAAAAGCAAAAGGTGAGGAGAGACAGTTGAAAAGTTATACAAGACGGAAGGAAACTTTGTTCCCAATCTCTCCCACAATAATATCCGCTGAGGATATTACATATAGGAATTTACTCAGAGCTCAGTGAACAGGGACTATCAATATGATCCACACTGGGTAGTATTCAGAAGGGAAAAGAAGGGTATTTTCACCAAAAAATATTTCTTGAAGAGGTAGAATTGCATCTGGTTCTATTATCTGAATTGAAAACTTGATAATTTGTTCAGGTCATCTTCTTAAGGCAACAAACCTGATTCATGTTGTCTGGCTAATAAGGAAATTGGGATGTACTTTCTTTTTCATACATTTTTTAAAAAGAAGTAGCATTCTTATTTTAGCACTAAATACATAATAAATATCTGTGTTTTGTGGGAAAGTATGTTAAGATCTAATTGTCATACTTTTCTAAAAAAAATAATATGCAGATTGAAATAGAAGACAATTAAAACGTGTTGATGAGTAAGCACAAAAGAAACTGAAAGAGACTGATCCAGGCATTCTTAATATCTAATAGCTTTCAGGATCCTTGAGTTATTCTGGTATCCTTTGCTACAAACCTTGTTTTAATGGGAATACAATATTTATTTATTTAATTTTACTAGACAGTATTACTCGTATAAAATGGGAAGCAGATGGTCCCAGTGCCATTCCAGGGAATCACCTCTGACCCAGGGAGTTATTGCAGATGGCTGACCTTCTATGCCAGATCTCTGTTGCAGTTTGGTACTAGAACTGGACATATAATACTATCCAATTAGTGCTTTGTTTTAGTTACATTTTGTTGAACAAATAAAAAGCTACTCTATAAATCATAGTTACAGATCACTGTAACACCTTAGCCCAAACTAAACAAAATACATATTGCTTGAATTAAGTGTAAATTGAAAATTGCTAGCAGCCGTTGTTTTGTGCAACAGAGAAAGGCAACTGAGGTAAACACAAAGAGGTATCAAAAAGAATTACAGCACTGACAGGCTATGTACTTCTACAGAGGAAAAAGTAAACAAAATAGCCATGCTTCCTGTCCATCAAATGTGATTTTGTTCCTCCCGATAAACATCCCTGAGAATTTTGCTTTAGGGTAACCTTGAAAAAATATGGTGTCCTGATGAATCCATCCCTGTACCATTCTTGGCAACAACACAAAAGGGGTTTCCCATGCCCACCTTCTATGATGTTTTACATTATCCCAGTCTAGTTCATAGTTCTGATACATCTTGATGATTTTCCATCTAAATCCTAAACTGGTCAGACCTTGCTAGGTTTCTGAGATCAAATACTATTTTAAACATCTGTTAATAATATCAACATTGTTAATAAATAAAGGTCATAAAATATAGTCAGAACAGTGTAAAGTTGATAAAGTGGATGAGGATGTCTGTTCTCATCATCTTCAGGTAGTCTCTCAAAAAGAAGCTGAAAAGAATCTCCTTGTGGAAAAGCTCAATGAGTTACAACGAGAGCTGAAATACACCAGGTCTGAGATGGAACAGCTGAAGCTTGACGGTCTAAAGCGACAAGAGCAGGATAAGGTACATATGAATTTGTTTCGGTGACATTGAGGGCAGAATTTTATTCCTCACAGTTCTTTCAAGCTAAAGAAGGTCTAGGACCAAGCAGATCAGAAGATAACTTCTTATCCTTCATGTCTAGTAGATAGAAAGATTTGCTTTTGACTCTCCATATGAAGGTCACCTTTTATGGAACTCCCACAATAAAGCCTTTGGTCCTTAAGGGACATCCATAAAAAAGGTGAAAATGTTTTTGTTCTGCCAGTTACATGGAAGAAGTGGATTTTTATTCTTACTGCTGTATTGTTAAGTTTGTTCTGTTGGCATTGATGACCGACTTCATTACTTTTGTACTGAATTGTAATGGTAATGATTCTTGAGTTCTTTTCTAAGTAGAAAGAATACAAATTTAAAATGTTGTTGGTTCCTTAAGCATTTTATTTTTAGTATTGTTATTAAAATGAAAGGTAAAAAGATTAATAGAAATAAAACAATACAGGCTTAAAACCTAAAATTTTGAAATCTATTTTGTGAAATTATTGGACTCACAGAACTGTATATTCAGCTCAGCAGGAATCACAGAAAGGGATGGGATCTGACAGGTTTTCTTTTGCTTATGCTTTGGTGAAAAAATGTAAATTTCAGAAAAGTGTAAAATTGAGACAGATTGCTGTAAAGTTTTGTTTTCAACCAGTTACATTATTTTAAGTCTTTTATTGACATGCAGTGGTTCTCTAGGGAGTATAAAATATTAGCATACATTTCATGAAATTAGAAATAAAGCATATAAAGAAAATTAAAACATAGAAAATGTAAAAGTACAGGCTAGCAGTGAAGGGAGAGCATCAGCTGGAAATTTCATGTATGAATTAATATTGTCCTGTGTCTGCCTCCAGTTCTCAGTCATGAAAATCATACAGATGCCAGCACTTATTTAGGGCTCTATTTTGTTGACATTTGTAATAAAAAGTTTATTTCGAGCTATAAATAAACTGAGATTAAGAAAAAAAAACCCCACAGATTAAGTTTCACAGAATTCATATTCCAATAGTTTCTAGGAAATCTATAATGCCATAAGGGGGCACTGTTCTTGCAAAAAATAAAGTCACCTCCTTTTTTTTTTAACCCTTCTGCCCAGCCAGATGGACTAAAAATGGCACCTTATTTGAAGCACCTTCTCATGATCTTGATATAAATGAGGGTAACAAGGAAAAGAAAACATGTTTATAAGCCATAGGTGTGTATACACAGCAGCTTATGAGAACTATTGAATACATTTAGGACTATACAGTTATATTAAATATTATTTTAACAATATTTAATATTGAAGTGCATTTTAGAACTTTAATTATTACATGTATGTTTCCCCCTTGCCTTTGGAAAAGGAAAACAGTCACCATGAGAAATTTAGTTGCACAAAAACAACACTTTGTGGTAACGGGTGACTACACTCAGCTCCATGGTCAAGGAGGTGAGTTCCCTGTCCCAATACAGCATCTCTCCACTCCCTTAAAGAAACAAAACGTTGGAGAACTATAGCTCTGCCCAATTCACCACTGTCATAAAATACCAAGAGCTTCTCTGAGGGAAGACAGCTATTCATGGGGAAAGGATCACCCATTCTTGCTCCATAGATGAGGTACACAGCTGTGGGATTGATGTAAGGGGACCAGTTTTTCAGGGCAGAACATAAACCACCGAAGGACTCCTAGTTACAAGGCTGAAGTGTGCAAGGGAAAAACCTATCCAGGTGTGCAAATGATAGAAGAAAATGTGCTGGGGTAGAAGAGGGGACAGGATTCTCAAGCTGACCAATAGAAATTAAACAGCACAGGCAGATAATTTTTTAATGTAATTCCTGAACTACTGTAGCCTTAATTTGAATCAAAGTTTTTATGGTTACTTTTAATATTTTCTTTTGTTTTAAGACAAGAAAATTGATTCATGGATTTTGTGGTCCTGATGTCATCAAGGTTTTTTAAAAAGAAAATATGTACTTAAAAAGCATTGGAATATAACTAATTGAAATTCCAATTATTTGAAATTAATGTGGCACAGCACCAAGGATGAAATACTAGCAACTCTAGGAAGTTTTCAGAAGGAAAGAACTAGTGCAGAATAACCTTGCTTTTTTGTAAATATGTAGAGGAGCGTGCAAAGAGATAAGTAGATACTGGTGATGTCATGGGGACATCTAACATAGGGACACTATGCTGACACTGACATTCTTTGATTTCGTTTCATTCTCCTGGCTCCACATTTTGTTTCTCATAATACATCTCTGGGTTTTTTCCTTTTTTCAATAGACCTTTTGTGGGATTGTTTGATTCTGCTTTTAAATAAAAACACATTGGCAATATCAGCCAGAGCCCTCTTGTATCTCCAGAGAAATCTATTCACAAACTTGCAAAGCACAGCCTCTTAAGACAAAGCAAACAAACAGTACAACAAGGGTGAGAAACCCCACCAGAACAAATCTGAAAAGCATTTCAGCTGGAAAGATTGACTGAGAACCAGCAGAGAGCCAGCTTTAAAACAAATACATTCCCTGAAGGACTGTAAACAGTAACTCCACCCCAATTGCTTAGAGCAGCGCAGAATGACAGAAACTGGCCCTGTTGCTGTGATTTCCTGGAAAACTTATTTCTAGCCCTCAGTTTCTTGCTTTATGAAACAACTTTAAACTCATTGATGACTGGGATCCTTCTGAGACTGGACCTGATTCAGTGAGCTATTTTCTGCAAGGTAGTACATGCAGAAACAGAGTAGGAACAGAGGCTGGAACAGAGAAGGGCGAGGTAACAAATGCAAGCCAGATGCTCCTCCCCAGAGTAAGGATGTTGCAATTCATAGCTGGAAGTCGCATGGCTGTGTTCCATGCATGGTCCAAACTCCATCCTCTTGGAGAAGTTTATGAGTGGCTTGCAAAGCAGTGAGCAAGTTCTTGGCTCAGAAGAAAAGATCTTGCCCAAGAGCATCTCATTTCCTGGAGCTCCCCCTCTCTGAACCCCCAGAGGAGTTCCCTTCAGCCTAGATGGCAAAACACAGCCTTCCAAACACAACAAGGGAAGCAGAAATCATCCCACTCTACTCTGGGAAACGCAGTGCCTGCCAGGGGTTTCCTGCCCTTCCCCCACACAGAGAGGAATAGAGCATTCTGTGATGTTACTCCTACCTTTTCTACTGCTTTCCTATCATTTAAAAGACTGGTCTATATGATTTATTCAAAGAGAAGCCAACTGTTTTTCTTAATAAAAATCATCATCGTACTAGGTCCGTGGAAAAGATTTGCTAGGTGAATAGAAATGACTATGCAACTAACAACAACAACATTTCCCTTTCAAAGTAACAAAACCCAGAAACATGCACATGTATGCTGGCTAAGAATTCTGGCAGCTGCATTACAAACACATCCAGAGATCAGAAGTTTGGCAGTAGTCTTGAAATGCTTCAAGATTTACCCAGTTAAAATTCGAAGCAATGAGGTGATGACAAGGAATATGCTGGCTAACCTTGCCTCGCATGTAACATTCCTGTACCAGTGTTGCAGCCATCTGTAGATATTATTTCTGCAACAGGGAGAGTAATGATCATAGAAACTGGGATAAAAGTCAGCAGGCAAAGTTAGTTAGCATGTCCCTGCTCTCTAATCACATAATCGGACTACTTGAGGTAACATAACTACCTCTGAAATAAGTTTCTCAAGAGATCACAGCTCTACGTTAGCCCAGGAATTCTGGAAATTATAGTTCCACACATCTGGAAGTCACAGGGTTGAAAAGTTTGAACTCTCCTAAATCAGAGGATCAAAATGATCAGTGATGTTTCCTCCAAGAAGTCCTGTGATGTGGGTGTTGTTTCCAATTATAAATGGGATGATTAAAAAAGCCAGATGTGTTCAATAATGTCCTGGGGCCAATACCTCTGACACTCATTATTAAGTAATTGTTAAGTGAATTATTATGTATTCTAACTATTTTAGCCTATACCACTTGGTTAACTCTGGAAATGGTTTTGCCCTCCAGATGTATTGGATTACACCTTCCAACAGCTATAGTCAGGATGACTAACTATATTAGCTGCAGATAATAAATTGTCATCATATCTGGAAGGTATAGGATTGGGAAATATTGATGTTCTTGAGGAATCTTGGATGATATACCTATATAGACTATATCCTATCATCAGGATTGGGCCGTGTCTCAGACTGCTGCTTCTTAGATAGCACTAGGTGGCACTAAGTATCCACAAGTCAATTCCCCATGTAGGCAAGAGACTTTTATTATAAGGCAAAAGATAAACATTAGGGAAAAATTAAATATAGCCCATGGCAACAGAATCTAAGTCTTAGATAGCCTAGGCAAAGCATATATAGGAATAATACACCAGAATTCATCAGAATACAGATATACTGATTGTCCTGAATTGATCAGGTTGAAACAGTAGAATCTCTGATGTTTTGAATAATGTTTTATTTTTTAAAAAATATGGGTTCAGAGGGATAGATATAAAAGAGACAGGCAATGTAAACATAGTTAAAATTATGTGGAAATTTAGATAGTAAGATATAAAATGTATAGTAAACTATCCCAGTTTTATAGTACTAGACAACTAATTACTCTAATTGAAAGTATGTTATTGTGGATTGTGAACAATACTTTTAAAAATGTTTTTTATATGGAAAGTATGAATGTTTAATATTATCTAGACAAAGAGCAATGCAGAGACATTAGACCAACCTGCTTGATTTTTAACCCTTTGTATCCCTGTAGTCCATGATCTATAACTGGGTTCAGTAATCATCCCTCTTCTCTTTTCTTATACAATTTCAATATGTAGAAAGGCAGTACTATTTATGACATATCATCAAAAAAGCAAATTGATTAACAAGACAATACAAATATATTCAATACTACATTACAAATACTCTCTAATACCCAATCTTCCTTTTCTCTCCTTTAGACAGATCTGGGAAAATTTAACTCATGTTTTCAGATTTGCTATTAAGGTGGTCATTATTTATTGGGTTTATTAGGGGGTTTTTTCAAAAGGGTTTTTGTTTCAATAAACAAAAGTCTCTATGTGCCTAACACAGACTTTTCTATCATAGCCAGTGGTTATTCCTTCAGCATTTTACACTAAATTTTCTTTCTGTACCTATGGAAATTATCTGTCATGCTTGCTATGAATCCTGAACTATACCTGAATCCCACCCAAAGTTCAGAAATCGAAGTGTCCCAGGGTGATGCCAATATATTCCCAATAGATCCCTAAGTCCTTTTATAGCAAGTTGGTCACCTTCCCTTTTTTCAATCCATATGACTATTGTTTTTGTCTCTATCCAGGGAACAAAATAATCAACTCCATGTTTTATCCCACTTTCCCATGATACCGTACACTTCAACCCGCTTCATCCTTCATGCAGCTGCAACTGTTTATACATCCCTTCATTTTTGTCTTCTGCCTGTGACTTTTGCAATAGTCATTCTATTTCCACTGCTCCTCATACTGGCCACTGTCTTCCACATGCTGGCTAACTAGTTTCTAATGGCACACCAATAGATAAAGCCAGGGGTGGGCTTCAAATTTTTTAGCAAGGGGCTCTCTGCTGTAATGAGTGGTTGGGTGGAAGTCGCTGGGTGGCTGGGTGGACATGGCTAGGTGGTCATGTGATTGGGTGGTCGTGATTGGGTGGGCATGGCTGGGTTGTTATGTGACTGGGTGGGTGTGGCCAACACCGCTTCTTTGCCCTAATTTCCTAAAAAAAGATATATACCAAAAAGTTGTTTATTATTTGGGAAATAATCCCCTCGGAGGCAGGGCAAGGAGTTTCTAGTGGCTATATTTTCTGATTTTCTCAATGGCTCTCCCTTGCAAGCACTGAGTGGATTGTTTATCTAGCTTGCAACATTTTTATGAGGTGTAAAGTGCTTTTGGCTGAATGCCCAGCAGTTCAATTAAGCCTATTAAGAGCTTTGCCTTGCTGCTTGTCTTTCTGAGGTTATTGGGGGCTCTCTGAGCCCCGCATAATTTTAGCTAGGGGCTCTCCTGAGTCCCTGAGAGTCCCTAGCAGCCCACCCCTGGATAAAGCCATCCTTAAGTACAGTAATCACAGGATGGCTATGATACCAGAACCCAAATTGCAATTTCTGGCCTCTAATTTCTGACCTGTCTATGCCAGCAGCCCATGCCTCCTGATCCAGTTTGATCTCCTTAAGTCTTGCTTGCCTGCCATCAGCTCAAATAAGGCAAGACACAGCTCCTATCTGTCTCAATTCTTCTTTCCCTTTTCCAGTCTTGACTCCTGTTAGAACTGATAGAACTCTTTATGTTCCAGCCACATAATACCTTGATGCTCTTTAATTTGGTATGCTAACTGTAGTAACCTACCCAGCTTATGTTTCCAGGCAAAAACAATGCAACAGCACGATGCAAAGTGCTTTTATTACTAGTTCAGATTAAAAGATGAATAACTCAATAATACATTGCATGTCTGGCATGCATAAGATCCAGATTGACAAACCAAGAATGAAATCGGCAACATAAATAGTAATCCTTCCTACCAAAATCCCCTTTATTACTATTGTCAGGCTACCGGTTTACTTCCATGAGGAAATAGAATTGAAGGAGGAGGAGGGAAATATCACTTTCTCTTCAAAGGAAAATAGATTGGCCACTTCAAGTTCAACAGAAGCACCCACAGAACTCCCCATGGGAATCCAGTCATTCTGATCAAACAGTACAAGTCACGGTGGTGCAGAGTCTTCTGCCAAGATGATGGAAAGTGCAGCTGCTTGCTGAACTGGTTCCCTGAGGCAGTCTTGAAGAGCAAGAGGTTGGGAGGAATAAAATGCCTTCACCTGTTCTCTCAGCTGCCATACTTCTTTTACTGAGCTCTGAGAGGTTTAGCAGGAGCCATCCTGAATTTTGTTTTGATCATTTATTGCATAAATTGCTTCTACACATCCAGTGTTATTCATCTTTATTGTTTATGTTATAAAGCAGCGGTCTCCAAACTTGACAACTTTAAGACTTGTGGACTTCAACGCCCAGAATTCTCCAGCCAGCACAAGTCTTAAAGTTGCCAAGTTATAGAGTCTGTTATAGAGTCTGTAGGTAGCAGCACCAGCTAATCTTGCCTGGACTCAGAGATTCTCTTTGGTTGGAACTTGAGTAAGAGAGTTCCAAGGAATCCTGGGCTGCAGGCTAGACTGGACAGGTAAACACATCTTGGAAGAGGGCAGGAACAAACAATTTCTGTACTGTTGCCAAGAATACTGCCTGAATGTGTTCAGGTTGTCCCCAGGAGTTGAACTCAGTTTGAAGGAAGTTCATCTTTTATAGTGCCCCCCAATCTTTTGGACACCAGGGACCAGTTCTGTGGAGAGGTGTTTTTCTGTGGACTGGAGGGGGCATAATTTTTCGCATGCTGCCTATATCCCATGATTAGGACTTTGCTTATTTGTATGGATCAATTTCTTTCACAGACTGGAGGTTGGGGACCCCTATTATAATGTACAGTGTGTGTTGAATTGTATTACACTGCTATACGCTTTCACTGCTGTACACTTCAAAATCTAACCAATGATTTGTTTTTGCAGTTCTTCCCTTCTAGGTAGATCAAACTACCAATGGTAGAAACATAGGACTGCAAAGGGCCATTTAGCTTTGGGTTGAACTTGATACTTGATACAACATTCAATCTAACCTCAATGGTGGGATCATAATAAAATATCCCTAACCAATATCCAGTGAAAGAAAGCCCAACATTTTTCTGAGTAATTGGTTCTAACTCAAAATTGTCTTACTTAAGAAGTTTTCTCTAAAATTTTCACAGAGTCAACCATATCTCCCAAAATTCCTCATTACTATTTGTGCTGACTGGGGTTTCCAAAAATTGTTCAACAGTTCTAAAGGGTATCTGGTTTTCCATTTGTGCTGTATGCCACTGATGCTCTAGTTACAAGTCACATGCCAATCCCATCTCAAATTTTGGATCAAGGCCCCCATAATTCCACTAAAATTTATTATTGAACTAATTTTTTAAAATGTAATTGAAAGGAAATATTAAATATATGAGAAGTAAATCATATTAACCAAATTAACTTAGAATTCATTACTTTTAAATTAATGATAATGTAAATAAAATGTAGTTTTAATAGGACATTGCTCTTTTGGTTATCCTGGCCCTGGTCTTGTTCTAGAGCAGGGGTGTCAAACTGGATTTCTTCTAGGGCCGGATCAGCATTGTAGTTCTTCTCTATGGGCTGGCCGGGGGGAGGGAGACAGGACGGGATGCCTCCTGCAGCACCCCGCTGGCCAAAAATGGGTCACATGCCCCCCGTGACCCGTTTTGATTGCCAGAGGCATCGTGGGCTAGTCCTTTGCTATTTCCAGGCCGGCCCTGTGGGACAGTTTAAGCACCCTGTGGGCCCACGGGCCTTCAGTTTGACACCCCTGTTCTATAGTCCTTGCTTTGTTATTCAGGAAATATAAGTTGCACGTTGCTGCTTTACTCTATACCTTAAAATTAAATTTGCATCATTTCATATAAATGTAGCAAAAGTAGGACTGTAAGCAGCCTATTGCTGCTTACATTTCCCAATTCCCATACAGCCTCTTGGCTTCAGTTTCCAGTATCTTCCTTTTCTCTTTTGCCAAGGGATTCATTTCCCATAAAAGATGCAAATGTTCCAATTAGTAGTTTTTACTAGATGACTAAGTTGCTTGTCTCAATTCTGCTACATGATCCCATGCCATAGAAGAGGAAGAACATCCAATGCATGAATTGTAGTAGGGAAATATATTGGTATTTTTATTTCTCCTTTTCTGACCCACCAAAAAGGGCATTAATTGAGCCTACTGATAGTTTGACTGTTTGTCAAAACTTTTGGACAATGTAATTTTTGAAGTTGAGTATAGGATTATGGATATTTAGTAGCAGCAAAGGACCAACTCATCAATCTTTATGTTTCTGCTGAGCTTATTTGAGATCAAAACATATTCAAATAATACAATAACTCTAGGTAGATCCAAATGTTTTCTGTTGCCCATATTTTCACCAGAGTGTTGCTGAGTTAAGCCAGGGTAGTATATATGATCTAATCACTCACTTTCAGTTTTGGGACATGATGACTATGAAATACAATTTCATACAATCATTAATTGCCAGAAAGGAAAAAAAAAACAAAACTTTCAACCAAGATTAAAAGTATGGACTTTAGTATCATACAAAGTTTGGTTGGTGAAAGTTGTTAGCAAATGTTTAGATTTAGAGCAGAGGTGTCAAACTCACGTCATCACAGCAGGGTCGCATGGCATATCAGGACATTTTTCCCCTTCGCTAAACTGGGTGTGGGTGTGGCCAGCACGTGATGCAACCAGCCTGTGGACCGGGAGTTTGACAGCCTTCGTTTAGAGCACCCTTCCCATTCTGCATCCTGGGAACTTTCCAAAGATGTGGATTTCAAATCTTATGATTCCCAGGCAGTATGGCCATTGCTGAGAATTCTGAAAGAAAGTCCATACTTGATGGGCAGGGGATATCCAAGTTGAAGCCTAGAGGATCAAGAGCAGCTTAATGGCATCTGCAATAGAGGTTTGTGGGCTGTTTGGAAAAGGAGAGGGACAATATAAGATCCTACCTAAGGCAAAGAGTCAGACCAAGTTGAAGTGTCCCCCAACTCAGTATGTGGCAAATATCATTCATAGAATAGGAATAATTTTGGTTGTTTTAGTTGGTTGATATCTCACATTAAGCCATAGCGTGGTTTGGGATAATTGAGATACTGTTATTTGAAAGTAATGGTATGTTATGCAAACGTAAAATTATGGCTACTTTAACCAAGGTTTGGTTATATAGCTGTAACTTAGAATGGTTGTAAATTCAATCTTTATATAACATAATTAATAGATTTTATGAAATATTAACTTGCAAAGGATTGGCATCCTTCGGTATACAGTGATTGCTTGATATTGGACTTCTTTCTTTTATTCTATCAGTATGCAAGTGAAACACTCAAGAGTGTTTCAATCGCAGATGTTTGAATTCACTTTCCAAGAAGAGAAAGAAGCTGACACTGAAGAAAATAAAATTAATTGCTTTAGTAGTGGTATTTATGGAGAGCAGTATCCTTTATTAAAAGGATTAGCAAACCAGATATAGTTTCATTCTATGACCATAAGGCTTCTTTCATGATATGGATAGCATAGCCTGATTTCACCATTCCAATCTCTTGTTTAATTTAAATAACTACAGTTTGTCAAAGTGCAACACCTACATTTCTAAGGGATGTAAATATCAAATAATGTACATAGTGCTTGATAGTTATATTCCTTTCTATGCACAAAGCACATTTTAGCACTTAAGAAAATTATCACAAAGTCACTGAAATAGGCGTGAGGTGGGATCTTTGCTCACTAACACATTTTAAGGGAACCCAGCCTATACTGTACTGATAGAAAAAGTTGCTGGCATAATGATACATTGTCTCAGCTCTTTTGGCATTCCTCTATGTTTTACTATTGGCTGGAGTTCTGTGATATAGACAACAGTGAGATAAGGCTACATAAATCATGGCCTGTGCTCAAGGAAAAGTGAACATCAGGGGAACAGAAGGTACAGTTAGTTTTCCCCAGCCATTCTGAAGATTTTGTGAATCACTAAGGGAGAAAAGTTTACAGTTCAGTTATGTAATGCAATTTTCCTGTTCTGATACTTGATACTTAAACCTCTTGCAGGTTCTAACAATCTGTGCTTCTATAGATCTTATGAGATGGATCAATCCAAGTAGTTGCTAAAGGAAAATGTAACCCTATTTAAATTTGTATTGAACCTATAAAGCAAAGCTAGCTTAAGCTCATTCCAATACTTCTTCCTATGTCATCTTCATTACAGAACACAATTACCAGTATCAACAAAGAACTACAGACCTTCCAGGCACAATTTGAAGATGCAATGGCTGCACACCAGAAAGAGGCCAAACGTTTAAATGAACATATAAAGGAGCTGGCAAGAGAGAAAGAACTTAGTGGGCGGGAGGTATGTATGTCTCTTTAGCTGTCACGCCTGGCCGTTTCTTCTCTATCCTTACTGAATATTGGTCCCCAAAAGTGGACTGCATATCCATTTGTTAGCATGGGCTATCAGTGCAGGCTGAGAATATAGACAGATTTGAAATCTAAAGTCTTCTGCTTCCATAGAAGTTAAGAGTGATTAATGTGAGCAGAAACACCTGACAACACATTTTAGGAAATAGATATTAGAGATGCGCCATTCTTCAAATGTCAGAGTAATATGATGAAGGAGGAGGTTCTAATATGATATCAATTCATAACATTGCCACCTCTAGACAGACAAATTTAGCAAGCTTTGAAACACGGCAAACCTCTCTAAAAGGACATCAGCTATGTCCGAGAGCACAATCAACCCATTCCTAGATTTTCTGGGCTGTATTTGAAACTGCCATGGAACTTTTCCTGAAGAACTGTTGGGCAGTCTGTTTCCCCTTTTGCAGAAATTCTTACAAAGCTCTTTTCTCTAGCATATTCTCTGGGTTTCCAGGACAGCAGAACTTGAAATTATAATAGGTCAGTTTCACAATGTCTTTGAGAGTTTGGGGGATGGAAATGATTATACAAATGGTGCCGTGTTGTTCCCTGGATGAGTTTAAACCCCAGGGGCTTTTATCATAGCATGTTGAACTTGTTGAAAAGCTGTCATCTGCATGTATTCTGGATGGATGTGGCCTCCTGCAGAGCATGTGGAGTATCCAATGTGTTCCCAAGATGGGTATTGACTAGAGAAATTGGCACTGATCCAGCTAGTCAGTGCCTTTACTCTAGTTCCAACACCGGCTTGTCATTGGTTAAATTGGAAGCAGAAATCACTGTCCACCCTGTCATATCCCCACTTTTTAATATCCAACTCTAGAGGGTGGGTTTTTTTTATATTCTTCCAAATATCTGCAACTCTGAAAAACTTCCCCAGATGGTAACCCTCACCCACTGCCAGATGTTTCCAGGGTTCTAATTCTTTATAAACTGAGAACGCAGAACAAAAATGACCCCCAGCCTGAGGGAGGAAAGAGAAAGAAAGGGATGGGGTGAGGGGGAAATAGAAAATTAAAGGACATAAAAGAGGAAAAGAGAGTAATTTAACATGACAGGCTGTTTATTTTGGCAAAAAATAGCCTCCTTTCAACAGATTTCAAAGTCCAGCCCCAGGAGGGACCACACAAGCAAGAGAAGAGGGTTGTTTCAGAGGGCAGGGAGGGCAGAAGGAATGGGGATGGGGTGAAGGGGTGAGGAAGATCTTCAGAGATGAAGGCAGGATGGGCAGAGAAAGACTAACAGGATGGGAACAGAGACAACAGCACGCAAGAGAAAGAGGGAGCGAGGAGGGGGAGAAGTAAGTTGAGGGACTAATATAACAAGCTGAGGGCAAAGAAACACAGAGCAAAATCCTCGCAGGCGCCAGCATTGACCTACTTATCACCATGGGAACCATAACATTTTCACAGCCTTTTAACTTGAGGAAGTCAGCCTTGAGTTGAACAGAGATGTCCTCCCATATGTACAAGAACACTGACACGGACTTTTCTGTGCATGTACACTCCACATAACAATAGTTAAACATGGCAGTCTGTTTTAGCAAGCCGCCAGTAGCATGTATCTGTCCGTTGCTCACCTAGAGATTCTTGTTGTCCAGGATTCTCATGTACCTATCTGTTCTTTTTATGTAAACTTAATTATTTGACTTCACAGACTATGTGTGTGTGTGGAGTCACACTTAAATGCATGTTCACTCCTACCCATGCAACACATGTCTTTTTCTCCCACCCTAGATACCTTCTTCCATGTGTCTAAGCCTCAGCTGGAAGCTTGGCAACCTAGGCATGATTTCAAAAGAGGCTGTTTATAAATGTTAGTCAATATATAATTATAATAATTTCATTATGAGCTTAGTTGCAATATTCTTGTGAAGGAGAAAACAGAGAGAGGAATTAACCAGGAAAGAGTGAATGTGAATGGGGGGAGGGGAAGAGTTTTGTGTGATGTTTTCTTTTCAGTCCCATCCCCTGAAAACCCCCTCTCCTTATCCTGGGGAATAAAAACAGTTTATTTTATGATGGATCGCCCTTCTCTTTGGTCACTGACCTTTCTTCGTGAATTTCTATTGAGCTCAGCAGAAAAATGCTGAGTGCATTTGTGGATCCCATATGTGGGTGGGGGCTGGTAGAAAAAGGGTCTCACCCTAATCCTTCTCAAAAACAGAACAACAATAACACAGAGCTGGTTGGAATGAGCCAGGCCAACAGGGAGGATCTGGATAATGTTAGAGCTTTTCAGAGTAAAAAGAATTTTTTTAAAAAAGAAAAGAAAACTCAAAAGAAAAACATAGGAGATTGAGGTTCTTATACAATTCTCCTACCCTTCCCCAAAAATACACAGGGCACAGGTCATTTCACAAACAAGCACAGCTTTCCAAGGAAGGCTGAATAAAATCCAGGCCATTCTTTCTTCTCCATTTTAATTCACACTGAAGTTCATGGGAAAACTGTTAAGATGTTCTGTGGCTGTCCAGCTGAAGTTCAAATGGTACATGTGCACTGATACCAGTTTAATCTAGGAATTTCATCTATGTTGTCATTTGCAATTATTCGGATACTTCAAAATTGATCTTCCATTTTTACTGCTGTCATTTCTTCCAACCTTTTGCTGTAAATCCTTTGTTGGTAGACCCCATCCTCTCTTGCAGGCAAGGTGGAATTGGTCATCTTTTATGTAATTCAAGAATGGGAAAGAAATCAGGGAAGAAAGAAAGTTTCGAGGACAGATCTGTAGACCTCATCAAGTTGAAGAAGATTACTATATTTCTGCAATACAATTCCCACAGAGCAGATATAGTCAATTCTCACTATTTGCAGATTCTGTATTTACAAATACACTTACTTGCTTAAATGTATTGTAACCCCCAAATCAATACTCAGAGCACCTTCATGGTCATTCACAGATATATGCAGAGTGGCAAAAAAATTTTTTTGACTTACTCAATGTGCACATTCTCAACTGAGGTCGAACAAGGTGACACTCTGCCTTCTGGGTCCTATAGTTCCCTTACGATCATTGATTGGGTATTTGCTCATTCAGAGCTCACAGCAACTTTACAGATCATTATTATCACAAATAACACAAACTGACTGCACTTTTAAAAAAATCAATGTAATTCTCTTAATATAGCCATACAAAACTTCTCAGTGTAGGGTGTATGAAACAGAACAGCCTTAAGATTACTGAAAGCCATGAGCTATTATTATAGTCAGTTTTCAATTCTTCCAATTAATTCTTTATTTGCTTCCTTCCAGATACACATTTGCTCTCTTCTTACTCATTTTCACCCTGAAATCTACATGCATATACAGTACTGACATCTTCAACAATATATCACACTATCTTGATAACTAAGAGCCATTTACTGGGAGATGCATAAACTACAAATTTTGCTCATTCTTCAGCAGAGACATAAGTTCAAGCTGAGATAAATCTACATTTCATCACATTCACTCTTGAACACATTCCTTATTTAAAAGTAGTAAAAAGGTTAAAATTAACAGAGAGTTATATGAATTGAAGAAACCTCATATCTTAGGTTGTCAGCTAAAATGTTACATATTAGTTGGTGCTGTCAGTGCTGGCTTGACCATATATTGCCATGAATATTTTAGAATTTTAGTTTCAGAAGGAGGGGTGGTGTTGGCACCTCCTAATGTTTGGCAACAAATTATAAGGCTGCTTTTAAGTATCTTGGCTTTCCCTAAGGATTCAGAAGTTATAGGGATAGCAGTTTCTATTCTTGTTTCCGTCTCTTTGGAAGCAGTGGTCAGGGCAGAGTGTTGGCATTTTTATAATGTTTAGGCTTTATTTACAAATACAAAATCTGAGCATTATAGGAAGCATCAAGCTGAGAACATGTAATGTGTCAGTGAGAATGTTGGACTTGAACAAGAGAAATTTCTAGTCCATAATCATGGAAGATTACTTGATATCTTTTAGCCAGTCACTCTTTCTTAAACCAACCTACTCATCATGGTAATATTGTTCTTTTTCAAGACCAGAATTTTGCCTCACTCTCTCCTTCCCTTCCCCCCTCTCTCTCTTTTTTAGTTTTCCAAAACCAGCTTCATTTGTCCTTTTTATGAGCTGCTCTAATTGATATTATCCTTGTTAGTGTGGGGAACCCACAATAAAATATGTCAGTTTAGAAGGAGATTTGTATCAGAAAACCATATTTTAACAATCAACTTCTATAAAACAAGATTACTGTCCATCAATATTATTTGCCTTACAAAAATATTAGCCACAAGCTACCTTAGTAACAATATGAAAGGTAGGACAAATTTTCATTAGAAATTTTTTGTCTAATATTTCAGACAGTACATATCATCATGATTCATTTCTCATTTAAAAAGGAAGTCAGTAAAATTCTACAGTATAAACTTAACATTCAAAAGTAAGTCCTACTGAACACCTTTCTTCTTAATAGACATATATATATCATTCTAATATATGTAGATTATAGATTTTGTTTTTATTGCTACTTTCCCCTTTAGTTAATATACACCAGCTCAGTGTTAGGCTTTAGATTAGGGTTATAGTTCCCCAAAACTTGCATTATAAATATTTCCTTTGTTCAGATATAGATAAAATAAAAAGTTTGCTGAAGTTCAATATAGTTGATGGGGTAAATTGTACTCAATTGCAGATGTGTGCCTTTCCCTCTGGAGATCAAATTTGCATCTGCATGTTTTAATCAATCAACCAAAACTACAATCCACTGCATACTGACCATATGATACAGGTAGAAGAGAATATTTGTGGTTCAGTCTTGAAAAGTGGGGTCCTTGGTACTTTCTGAGCTTGATTGTTCTCTTGCAAATGTTTCACTGCCAACTAGGTAACATCACCTAGACCATCCTAGCACTGATGATACCTAGTTTAGTAATGAAACATCTGCAAAAAAGCAACCAAGCTCAGAGAGCACCAAGGACTCCATGACCATTGAATGATAGGACTTATTTCTTGGTAGTAGGTGCCTAATAACATGTGCATGGTGCCTTTAATTGTGTGTTTTGCCTCCAACCTCACTCTGGAACTACAACAATATCAATTTCCCTGGAATAAATTCCCTAGAAGTCATTAAGCTTATTTTCCAAAATGCCTTAAAATTGATGTAGCTTTTTCTTAAAGGTAGAACAGTTCAAAGTCCAACTACGGTTGGCAGAAGATACCCATGCAGACGTTCACAAAGAACTCACTGAGCTTCACCAGAGACTGAAGGAGTCAGAAGAGGCATGTGATCAGCGACAAAAAGAGCTACTGGAATTTCACAGGGCTGTAGCAGATGAGAGCAGAGAAAAGGAAGCACTTCAGAAGTCCAATGCTGACCTCAGAACAGCTGTCAAAAAAACAGAGAATGAGAAGCTCAGGTCAGCAGACTTGGCACAGTGTCAGGCTGGGAGAAGAAGCTGATACACATTGATGGAACAGACATATGTTTTTAGCAATGACTGATAATAAACACTTGACCTCTTGTAGACTGCAGAGAATCAAGGAAGAACGAGAACAGAAGATTGCCATTCTGGAAGAAGCAAAAGCCGCAGTTGAGGTAGAGGTGGGAGAGCTCCGAGTAAATCTACGGGAAGTAGAGAAGGCACACATGGAAGCCAGAAGGGAACTTCAGGAACTGCGCAGAGAGGTAGCTTACAAACAGACTTTCTTGTTGTTCAGTTCAGGTCCAAGAATGTAGCAGATTGATGAAGAGAAACACTTGACATGATCAATGGAGGTTAGGAAGGATGTATGCAAGATCATTTGACATTACTGTTAATTCCTGGGATTGATACCTAAATAGAGTGAACTATAGCAAATTAGTAGCACCATCCTAAATGTACTTATTGCTATTATTTGAAAATCCTTTGGAAAATATCCTGATATTGTTTTTCCATGTAATGACTGTCTCTTCAATTATGATGTAGTTTTGTCCCTAGAACTTCTTTTCCTTTTCAGGCCTTCCTCATATCATGACACATATACAACCTACAGGCAGTATGTTCTCGCTGAAGAATCTGTTAGTTTTCTATTTGACTTCTATGTTTGGGGTATCATACAGTCAACCATGGCAGTTAGTTACCAATAATGGCAATACTTTTATACAGACGAGTCCACATGTAGGTTGGGAATTTGGGGCACATATTCTGAATGGAAGAGTAGCTACATCCAAATTCTTCCTGCACAGGTAAAGTCCCTGGAGAGCAAGCACAGCAAGAAAACCCAGGAGGTCACTGAATTACAACATCAGTTGCTGCAAAAAGAACAACAGGAACAGCAGAACAGCAAAGAGGTCCTGGATCTTAAACAGAAGATATCTACTCTGGAGATTGGCCATGATTCTGCTCACAAGGAGGTAACAATGAGATAATAGCAAAGAGCAATTATTTGATGGGAGAAGAACTGAAGATAACAGATAACAGATAATCAGAGTTGGAAGGGACCTTGTAGGTCATCTAGTCCAGCCCCCCACTCAAGCAGGAGACCCATACACCAAGAATAAGTTGAGACAGTGAAAGAAGGCAGCATTTTGTCAAAGAATGCAATGGAGATAAGATGTGTGATAAACTGCATACTTAATGGGATAAGGATGTAATTGTGAAGACCAACCCATATAGTAATAGAGTATTTTTATGTGTAATGGAGATGAAGTGTCCTTTTGAGTTGAAGTTGACTTGGTGACTTATAGAAAAATAGAAACATAGAAAATTGATGGCAGAAAAAGACCTATGGCCCATCCATGTGATTTTCTTAACAATAGTATATGCTTCAAAATAATCTGCCACTAATTTTTTTCCCAGGATTTTTTTCCCATTTCCCTATTTAAAACTTCAGTTCTATAATTTTCTGGAATCTCTCTTCCATATATACATTGCCCTCATGACTTTGTTTCCTTCCAGGTGTTGAACTTGCAGAAGAAGCTGTCTTCTGCAGAGATAAAATCCCAACTTCAAGAGCAGGATTTAAAGCACAGCCTTGCAGAGAGTTGTATCAAGGAGAAAAAGTGGAAGGATGAACTCCATAGCCTGGAAGTGAAGCTTCAGGAAGCAAGCAGGTCAAATGAGAGTCTCCAGCTGCGCCTCAGCACCTGTGAGGGATGTATCCATGGCTTAGAAACAGAACTAGCCAAAACTGAAGCAACCAAGAGAGAGGTTGAACTGAAGTTAGTGGCAGTCCACTCCACTCTCCGTCGCACACTGGGACTTGGCAGTCGGAGTCCATCTCCCCAACGATCCTCGTCTCCAGTCAAAGGTAATTTTAAAAATTCTTCTCACTGCTATGGGCTAAATTAGATTAGCAACTCAGAATCTTTTGGAGTGCACAGTTATAATAGATTCATAAATGGAATGAAATAAATGAACAAACAACTGGAAAATTGCTGTATTTTGAACCAGGGGAATGAAATACTCTAAGGGGTCAGTCTTTATATTGTATAATACCATAGCTTTAAATGTGATTTATTGAATAAATCCATAGTTGATTTATGGCACTAATCCATAAATCATGATTTACAAACTACAAAGGCAGAATTTGGAACCTATACTAATCAAAACTATGTATTTAATAGCTTCTTATCTCATGTACCTTAGCCAAAAAGAAATTCTCCATAGCTAAAAGGCAGTTTGAAAGCTTTGTGGACAGTGGTGGTATAACCATCTGAAAAGATGAAATAGCTAATTATGGTAATATCCTCTCCTTAGGCAACAGAAAGCTTCTACAAATTAAAAAATATAAGATCTGTTAGATAACCTTATTAATTAAATGAATGAATGAATCCTAAATTATGTAGTCTGTTAAGTCTTTTCTTCTGGAAATCCATTTCAACCTTGTCCTTTGGCTGAGACCAAGCAAGTACTTGGTTTTTTTTTTAATAGGAACCAGTGGACACCAAACACCTGCATCTCGCACTGGTTCACCTGAGAGGAGCCGCTCCCGTTCACCATTTCATCGAACTTCTCCCCTCAGGAGTGAGCAAACCACAAGTGAAATTGATCCAGAAGTAGTTCGAGATGCTTTGAAAGACTTCCTTCAGGAGCTACGGGATACCCAAAGAGAGAGGGTAAGCAAGGTCAAACATTTCTTCTAAGTTCTACCCCCATAGATTTAAATGGTATAAATTCATGAACTTTGAAAAACTCATAGCTATGAATTTGGTGTTTTATAAAACTGTAAGAGCACATTCACTAATTTATCACAATCTGAATGCAGGGCAACTTTATTTTAATAAAGTTAATGCTAAGGAGTTGTGGCAAAATAGTGCCTTTCTTTTTGTGCTTCTGTTCATATTTTACTGTCAGTACAAAGAAACCTTAGTCCTCATATCAATTGAAGGAGAAGTTAAAAATAAAATCTATAATTAGGTGACTATTAAAAATAGGTTTTATAATCCATTGATTTCCATTAGATTATCCATATTCTTTCAAATCTTTGTTCAATTTCTTCATTCATAGGATCAATCCAGAGAAAGTAGAATATTCTAAGGTTGAAATTCATTGTACAAAAATTGAAACTTACTTATGAACGTATTGAAGTAGCAACATTTAAGTATTAGGAAGTATGCTTAAGACATAAATAGAATAGGTCTGGAATTATGCACTAGAGCCATGATGGTGAACATATGGCACGCGTGGCACAGGTGGCATGCAGCGCCCTCTGTGGGCACACAAGCCTAGTTCAGCTCTACCACGCGCGCCTCCTGCCAGCCAGCTGGTCGTCGGGTCTCTGCTGCGCCTGTGCAGGAGATGGGACATGTGCAGGAAGTGGAGTGGGGGGGGCACACGCGCATGTAGGAGGTGCATACGGGGGACAGGGGGCATGCACATGGTGATTTCATTTGGGGGGTTCAGGTGAGCCCATCTTCTTTGGGCAGTCCGTCAGGAAAATATTAGCCATCACTGCACTAGAGTCTCTGTTCTGCTCTTCAGCCTATGTAAGAATGCATCCCTTGAGCATGTGTTTCTAGGCATCCACTTGAAATAATATGCCATGCTTTTTTTCAGTATCCTGTTAGCTTTAAGGGCGTTTACTAGAAATTATCATCAAAGTTTCAGCGTGATTATTTGAATGCCTGGAGAGCATTATGCACATAAATCTATCTAATCATTCTGGATCAAAGCCAATAATGGCTTAAAATATGTAACAAATAAATTAGTCCATTTCTTTTACTCACAGCAAAAATGGTTTATTTTATGTAATGCTAGGTTTTAGCACTGATAATCTCCACAGTTATCATCATCAACAACATTTCTAGAGCATCAAGTCCTTAAGCACTTTCGATAATGTACAGATAAAATACATAATAAATAAGAAACATGCAATAAAAAGACAATATAAATAAAAGTACACAAATACTATTGAAAAATTAGTAATTATATTAGGTGAATTAAACCAAAGTAAATAAACTAGGAAATTAATCTGAGGAGCTTCTGGAAGGTAAACAGAGTGGAAGCCAACCAGATTTCCATTGGGACATCATTCCAAACAGCTGAAAAGTAGCATTATAATGCTTTGCCACTCTCTCTCCCCTAAATTTCCTAACTACTATATCATTAGTACTTTTTTCTGGTGAATCAAGCTGGTTAGGCCCATTCCAATGAGAGAATGCAGTTCTGCAAATAACTAGGTACCAAATTATGTAAGGCTTTATGGACTAGTACCATGCTTTTAAATTGCATCCAAATGCCTATTAGAACCAATTCAGGGCTTGCAATGAGTTGCTCCCATCAGCAAACAGTGTCCAGTTGTAGACCACTTTCCTCTAAACCAGAGGTGTCAAACTCGATTTCATTGAGGGCCACATCAGAGTTGTGTTTGACCTCCAGGGGCCAGTTGTGTTTGACCGCTGGGGGCATGGTTGGGGTGGGCATAGCCAGCTCATGTTGGGGTGCCTGTGGTGGCCCGAGCACTCTACCAGTGAAAACTGGCTCCCGAGCTCCGTTTTTGGCTGCGACAGCGTCCTGTAACCCTCTGCCAGTGAAAACAGAACTCGAGAGGGTCACACGGCCATCATATGCTCTGTTTTGGGCTGTGATGGTTTCCTGCAACCCTCTGCCAGCAAAAATGGAGCTCCGGAGGGCCATGGGCAGCCCTCTGGAGCTCCATTTTTGCTGGCAGAGGCATCGCGGACCAGTCCTTTGCTGTTTCCAGGGCAGCCCCGTGAAATCTAAGCACCCTGCAGGCCGGATCTGGCCCCCAAGCCTTGAGTTTGACACCCCTGCTCTAAACCAACTACAGTTTTTGAGTGATCTTCAAGGCAGCCCTATGTAGAGCATGTTGTTATAATCTAAACAGATGGTGATAAGAATATGAATCACTGCAGCATGATTCCCCCCCTTCCACACACACACACACACAAAAGTTTATAACTGGCTAACTAGCCAAAGCTAGGAAAATTCTTCCCACCCCACCCCCAGGAGTCACAGCCTTAATTTGCTATTCCTGAAAAATCCCCATCCATGAACCAGTATCTTCATGAGTAGAACCTTCCCATCAAGTGATACCACTGGAGCAGACAGAAAACCCCATGGAGAAACAGTAAATTCATTTTTAAAAAATTCAGTTTAAGCCTATTCTCCCCCACCCATCTTTCAAAACTGAGACTTCAATGGTATCACCAGCCTGGGGTAGCAATGTGGAGCTGGGTATTATAAACATATTGATATTAGAGAACTGCCAGCTAGGCTGGCAGGAGTGATCAAGTGAGAGCCTAGCTTGGAGTTATTGCGTAGCCACAAACAGCATAAGCATCACCTCCCTCTAAATCCATAAAGACTTATCTGGTCAGTTTCAGGGGAAGGCAAGCAATCTGGTGAGATTCTTATGGCACTGTATTACAATGCAGGTGATGAACAATAAATTTCCAGCCTGAGGTTAACTATGAGTTTTCTGGTTGCTTGCACCTGAGATTTGATGAAACCAATCCCAAAAACGTTTGATGAACTTGCCTGGTGCCTTCATGTAAATGTTAAATAGCAGAAGGAGAGAACTGACCCTTATAGCACTCTGCAAGGGATTAAGCGTGATCTCTCCTGTCCCACTAGCACCAAATGGAATTGTTGATAAAGAAAGTAGATGAACCAGTGCAATACAGTGCCATTTATATACATGACAAGATAATTTACAAGCATAAGATCATGGTATGAACTTAGAAGTAAATAACAAGCTGTATAAAGAGCACTGCTGCTAGGTACAAACTGTTACTCTTGGGAATAAAAGACTTTTGTTCCAATCCCACCTCTGCTATGGTTGGGTTGATATATAACATGATACTATTAGAGATTTTGTTTGTTTTGGCTTAGTATGAAGTATGCATCTTTCCACTATAGCTGGGGGTTTTTTTGAGCAAAACATTTGTGAAGGCATATTGTTTCTTAAAAATTGCATCTATAGTTTTGTGAACTAGAGAGGGATATTCAAAATTCCTTCCAGTTCATTTATCTAGAACTGAAAATCATCTAGCTATTCTAACTCCATTTTGCAAGGATCATGTGAGCCAACTTAACTTATTGTGACCCCAAGTTGACTCCCAAGACATATGTTTAGCAACATTCAAGGGCAGTTCAGCCCTTTCTCTGTCATGTGCTATTTATTGCTCAAAAGCATGCCTCTTGTAAAAATGAATAAATATTTATACTGTACCAGAATAATTTAAAAAACATGGTTTGTCACAGTAATCATAGCATCAGATCATCCAACAGCCTTTCTGACAAATGAAGAAATCAGTTAATTCTGGGCTACATCACATTTAAAACATTCCTTGCTTTGTTGTCCTGTCCACCAAGATCCTGGAATTTATTGTTAACTTGTGTAAACTAGAAAGAAAAAAAGGGGGAAAGTATCTACAAACAATAACAACATTTTTCAGTTAACGCTTTAGGAGCTATAAGAAACTCAGTGTTCTTGTACAGTCCTAATGCTTATTTACTTATTTAGTTATAAAGAAAGCTATGTAGCCTCGAAACTGAAGGTGTTTTGAGTTAGTAATAATTGTTTCCAAGGCCGCTGGCCTTCGCTTCAAGGAAGAAGCTTCAGAGCAGGATTTGATTTGTACAGTGAGAGTTTTTTTGATAATACAGAGATTGAAATTGAATTATACTGTCATTTTCCAGTGCCCAGGAAAACTGCCTCAGACAGACCCTTTTGGGCAAAGGTATGCAATGATGGAGGATGGTAGATCCTCCACACTGAGGAAAACGAGATAAAACCTGAATTTAATTTAAATGTAAATTTAATCAATTAAATAGGTAATATGAATTTCTCCAGGCACAAGGACTTTGCAGATCCCCCTCTTTTTATCACTTCCAAATCCAAGGCATTTTGGATAAGCAAACATTGTTGATAAACTGTTTAGTTCTTTGGGGATAGGCAAGGCCATACTTTCAGAAAGGAAAAGTCTTCTGCCAAATTAAGAGCCTGATATACATAGCAGGTAGTCTATTTCTGTCTAAGACTTGAGCAATGCTAATATTTCTAAAATATGAAGGGCTACTTCTTTCATATCATACAATTCAGTAAAATGTCTTCAGTTACAGGTGTGGAACATGAAATCAGTTTTTTGTAAGGCAAGAAAACCATTTGAGTTAACTGTAGAGTATGACAGCACAATATTTAATGCTTGCTTATGCCTCAAGAGCAATAAAAGTATGAACTAGTTTGGTTGAGAATTATTTCTCTGAGAAATTATTGGCAATATTATGTGTCATGTTATCAATAATGGTCTGATTACCGGTGATCTATCATTTGTTGGAAATGCAGTTACTTTGCTGTAATTTTAAATATGTGTTTTATTTAATGTTGATTTTAGGATATGTATTGTTTGTAGTTGTAGTTTCAAGATGGACTACATAGTTGTTTTAACAGTTGTCCATATTAAAAATTACCCTTGTGGCTTAGTAAAGCAAATTATAGACAGTATAAAATAAATTTTAAAAAATAAATGTATCCGGCGTGAGTTTTATATCTTTTCTGATAACAAGCCAATGATATCATGAATATGTCCTATCTCTTGTTTCCAGGATGATCTAAGAATTCAGGTGATGAATATGAGTCATCAGCTGAATGAAATGGAGGCTGACCACGACCAAACCCAAAGCCGTATCCTGCAACTCCAGAAGTATTTAGCAGATTGTGAGGAAGGTCTGTTCTTTTTCTTCTTCTTCCCTTACTTTATCCCTTCATCCATAAGAATTTCTTCACCTATCTGTTTTCTCACCTTGATTTATTTGCTTGTTTATTTGGATAAACACAGTCATGCGGCAAGTTGTATACAAAGCAAATGAAATGAATCCCTAAACTTCTTTAAAAGCTGCTTAGAGATTGCTGCTTTAAGTGAAAGAATAGTGATCTAAGGGCAGATGTTTGATCTCCACGCCAGATGTTTCTCTGCTATGAATATGCTTTTTTCCACATATGGATCAAGATTGTGTGGATTTAGACATTCAATCTGGACTGAGCAGCAGATTCAGGACATGGAGGGAGGTCAGGAAGAGGATTAAGCTTATCTCTGCTTTAATTGCTTTTCTTCTTAAAATTGTAGCTCCAAAAGCTGCTTATCATTTAAAAAGCAAATGCTGGGAATTAGTTACATATACGTGCAAATCATATTTACTCCTCATGACTATAATCAAGTGGGCATCTCTAAAAACTTTAAAAACAAAACAAAATCAAATATTGTATAGGACCTGTGATTTTAATACACCAAAAGATTGTAAACCAATGCCAGGAAATTCTTATTAGATGGAAATCGTAATTGTACCACGATTAGACATTTGAAGCTCCCACTAATTTTCTACTGCAGGTAGTTAGTGACTTGCAACCATTTGTTTACCAACTGTTCAAAGTTGTTGCAGCACTGAAAAAAGTTACTTACAACCAATCCTCACAACCATTGCAGCCATGCAATCAAAATTCAAGCATTTGGCAACTGGCATGCATTTATGATGAGTGCAATGTCCCAGAATAATGTGATAGCTATTTGTGATCTTTCCAGATAGCTTTTGATAATCAAAGTCAATGGAGGAAGCCAAATTCACATAACAATCATGTGTTTTCTTTAACAACTACAGTGATTCATTTAACAACCATGGTAAAAAAACTGCAAATGCACAACTCAACTTAACAAATACCTTGCTAGCAATGGAAATTCTGGCCCCAATTGTAGTTGTAAGTTGAGGACTACATGTATAGTTGTGCACAGAAAGGTTTAGGAAAAGGTAGGGCCATCTGAGGGTCTTTTTCATGCATGGCTGTTTTTACCATATAGCGTCATGAATAAATGAATGCTTTATTAATTTGGAGATTCTGCCATTCATAAGAAATGACTAATTATAATTGTTCAGGTATCACTGCAAGCTGCCTATGGTTTCTATAGTGTACCATAAATGTCTATTTTTCATTAAAAACAGCCAAAGATGCTACTATGTTTGTTCATTGATGGTCGTAACATGATTTCACATGATATGGGAGACCTTTATTATCCAGGAGTTTATTGCATTATTTCATGTTTTAACTGATCAGGCATGTACAATACTACTACTAATATTAGACAAGACTCTATAGTGGATAGGCCATTTGGTATTCTTTTGATGGTTTGGATTACAACTCCCGGAATCCTTTGTCATTAGCATGTTGCTTAATGGGATGCAGCCCAAAACTTCTGAAGGCCACAAGCTTTCCCACTCATACTGCAGAACAGTATTTCTCAACCTCAACACCTTTAAAATGTGTAGACTTCAATCCCAGAATACTCTAGTCACCATTCTGGGAATTCTGGGATTTGAAATCCACATATCTTAAAAGACACTCAGGTTGAAAAACACTAACGTAGAATAAATGATTTCACTGCTTAATCCTTGCATTTTGCAATTTTCTACATTTAGGCAAAAGGGGAACAGATGGCCGCCTGAGCAGTGCACAAGTAGCACTGATGCTGCAAGAGGAAACTATTCGCAAAACAGAACAGGAACGCCAGGCATCTGCAGAACAGGTGGTCAACCTGGAACGCAACTTACGTATTTGTCAGGATAGGAACAAAGAATTACAGGTGAGCATATTTTCTTTTTTAGTTAGGAAAAACCATTTCAGGTTATAACATAGCACAACTTCCTTTTCTATGACATTCTGCTTGCTACTTAACAGCCCAGCCAGCTCTTGAAAAGCAAAGTAAATGTACAAAGAGCTTGCAAAAAGAATAAGATTTAAAGAAACCCACAAAAAGTTTAATGACAAAAGGCGTTATGAAAAGTTGTTAATGCACACAGGTTACATTGTGGCCAAAGATGCTTTCCTAAAAAATGCATTTTGTGAAATACAGTAGGATTTACCTCTGAGGAAGTCCACTTCATACTGTGAACAGGAGACTGAAGTAGAGTGACTAGTACTGACTTTGGAAGTAACAAATACTAAAGAATTTTGTAAAAGCTAGTCCACAAATTTAGTCCACATAATTTTTGAAGATTTATCATTGTAAGAACTGTAATATTTTCTCTTTGATGGGGAAAATTGTAGAAAAGCAATTACATCCTCTCTTCTAATAGAGGTTTGTATAAATGAATGCAAAAGATTCTCATAGAAGGATTGCTGATTCTACCATTGGAAGGACTCACTGGAGAAGACCTTTAAACACTGGGAACGATTGAGATCAAAAGAGGAAGGGGACAGCAGAGAATGAGGTGGCTGGATGGAGTTACTGAAGCAGTCAGCGTGAGCTTAAATGGACTTTGGGGGATGGTAGAGGATAGGAAGGCCTGGAGGAACATGGTCCATGGGGTCACAATGGGTCAGACACGACTTCGTGACTAACAACAAATTGTTTTTATTCAAATTGTCACTCAGCATAAAACAGTTTGCAAGGAGTTTTATCTAGTATCATCTGCCTTTCTAACACTTTTTCTTTTCTTTTCATTACTCTAATGCTGTCATAAGGCTATTATGTGGTAAGTTTTTATATAAAGTGTTGTATTGCCACGTTGGTCTTGGCTGTATGGTAAACAAGGATGCTTTTATATGGGGAAAAGATGTAAAGATGCAATGAGAAGCTGCCTGAAAAGGGACCACCCTGAATAGTCACTGTCCTTGACTTTACTACAGTGTTTCTCAACGTAGAGCCCTTTAACATACTTTGCTGGCTGAGGAATTCTGGGAGCTGAAGTCCTCACATCTTAAAGGACCCTAGGTTGAGAAACACTGCTTTACTATATTATTCACTACTCATCATGTTCTCATCTATGTAACATTCTTAATTTATAAAGAAGAATATTGATGTAAATATTTTTTTAAATGTATTGCAGTTAATTTATTTAAATTATGATGCTCGTTTTGTTAATTAACATAGAATGTCCCCAAATCCTTTCCCCTTTTTCCTAGTAAATCTCTCTTTTTATTACATCTTACATTCTTGTTTTGATCTGATTTGCACAAACATTGTAATTTTACTGCCCATCTTTTGTTCCCTCTTCATTTCTCTAAAATTGAGAATTATGTCAATGCACTGCACACAGTTTTAGAACAATGAAATCTAGGGATAGTATTACACTTGCTTTTCCTTGTACTGTATAGCCAAACAGAACAGCAACTCATACAACTGTAACCGTTAGGAATTATGTCCTTTCTTAATTTCTAATGCATGACTTTTGTTATATTGTTGTTTTTATCCACAAAGAGAACTTTATTATTAAGCAGTTAATAAGCAAAAGTATTTAGCAATGCAAAATGTTGCCATATCCAAAATGTAGCCATATTCTCTATGACTAGTCCAAGCAACTTTCTAAAAGTAGAAGCCCCAAGTGGTACCTACTAGAGGCCAAAAAGCTCAGAGAGGACAGGTCAGCAAGGCAACATATCTGCAGCAAGGAGAGAGCCCAAAATTGCAAAATATTTCCCAAATTCATTAAAAGAAAAAGATTGAGTGGAGAGACTTCTGTCTCTACTGAGATAATATCCATCAGGAGTGGGTAAAGACCAGGTTCTCTTAATTAGCGTTCTCATTGTCAGATGAGTGGGCATTGCATTAATTTCCTTTCTTCGACTAGCAACTGAGTGGTGAAGATAGTACTAGTAGTCAGCAAAATGAGGCTTTAGTTGACCTCTGTAATAACACTCCTAGGTATAAGATGTTCCCATAATTTAATATGAGGTCGTCATGTGCCTCTTTAGATATGTTTCCCAAGAAGGGAGACATTGACTAAAGATTCTTCTAATGTTTACATTTTAGGATTCTCCTGTGGTACTTTTGTAGTTAAGACTCTAATGTTACCTGGCATTGGTGGCCAGTCCACCAAGTTTATTCTTTTATCCTCGTCTTAGTTGTTCTTTTCGCAATCTTGTGGTATTCAAGATGTGGTTTATATTATAGGAGAAAGTCAAAGCATTTAAAACCAAGGAAGCAAAGCTGGAAACAGAAAAATGGAAGCTAAAAGAAGTTCTAGAAGCAGCAGAGAGCAGAGCCATCAAACTGGAGCTGAGCCACAGAGCAGTGGAAGGAAACTTACAACGAACACAAATGAGCTTGAGTTCAAGGGATGAAGAGATCCAGTCCCTGTTGGAGCAAATCCAGGAACTTCGATGCCAATTAGGAGACAGAGAGAACAAAACTGCTCTACTGCAGCAAGAGCTTGACCACCTGACTCATTCTCTAGCCAGGACCGAAGGCACTGAAAGTCACTTTAAAGATAGGGTGCAAACTCTGTCTCAAGCACTCTCCAGTGCTACAGCTGGAACTTCCTCCCTGCAGGAGAACATCTCACACCTCCAAAAGGCCCTGACAGCTGCAGAGCAAGACCGTCGGCTACTCCAGGTAGAAAAATCCAATTGTTTCAATCAATCGGTCATCCTTGCCTGCACATCTCAATTAAGCAACTTATTTTCTAAACTCCAGCAAAATTCTGCTGTGCAAATCAGTCCCATTCCAATACTAGGTATCTGTTACAAGTCCCCTGCTTTCTTTGAAAAAAAAAAAGGCATGTTCCAAAGTATTGAAATGAATCAGCTGATGTCAGAATCCAAATTCAATCTCAGCATCTCAGCATCTCTTATATGTAACAACCCCTTCAAAATTGATATCATGCTCTTTTTTGTCCAATAGCCCAAATTCATATGTCTTGCTAATATGCTTGGTTTTAAACCATAAACTGTGATTACTAACTTTTAAAATATCCAGGAAGGTATGTAGTAGAGGATATACTTTGCATGCATATTTACCCAAATTTAGTTCTTAGCATCTTCTGATACAGCTAGTCTCCTACCTGAAACTTACAGAGTTGCTGTCATCAGTATAAGCAGTTATAAACTTGATGGCTTAAAGATCTGACTAATTAAAGGTGATTTTGTGTATTCCTAATCATTTCTGAAAGAATAAGTTCAAATAAAAAAACCATACTTTTCATTATTTATTGCAGTACAGTTTGTTCCTTTCCAATGGTCTGAGCTGGGATGGAAGCAATGGAAGAGGCAAGGCTGGCTTGCCAGATTATTTTTAATTATATAAACAGTCACTACTACATGCATTGTATTATTTAACTAAATGTCTGAATTATTATTTCAGCAGATTTCATTTCAGGTTGAATAACAATAATAATATTTTCCAGGATCGCTTTGACTCCATGCGACAGGCATTGTCAGATAGCAAGAGGCAGAATCATAGCTTGACTAATACAGTACATTTGTTACAAGATCGACTGGCTGACATGGAACTACAGTACAGAAATATGGAGAAGCAGAAGCATCATCTTCTCGAAGTAAGTGATGATGAAAGAGGAGGATTAATTTAACAAAACAATCTTATGGCTGCATGTTATCTTGAATCAACTTCGAGCCAAGTGGGACTCCATCCTTAATTGAAGATTATATGGATTATAGTAAGCCAAGTGTCACAGGAAGCTCCCTTTGAAAAGTGCATGTGCCGTCATGGTTGAAAAATGGCAGAACCTTTTTCCTTAAAGCTGTGCACTTTTATGAATTATGTTTGTATTTCCAAATTTATTGTGGGCTCCTATTTTTCCTTGTTGAAATATTCAACCAGAGGAAACCTTATCAGTACTTTTAACAGAAAGAAAGAAACCGCACTCTCCAAATTCTATTATATATTAGAATTATATATTATATATCTAATATTTCACTGTCTCATATCTTTTTTTACTCTTCATAGTTAACTTCTCCCAGCTCAAAGAATATTTCCTGCACTGAAAAACATATTTTTCTTAGGTTCTGATCCACATTTCTTGGCAGAAAAGGCAACTTTAAAAAATTCACAATTTTTTGTCAAGAATTGTGGTATTTCCCATCTTGGAGAAGCAAGACCCAGTTTTATTGGAGGGAGAGGATTGGCAAAAGAGTTCCACAACTCTTTTCTCTGAAGTCAGGGTTTGTCCTGGATATGCTCCTTGTTCTAAATTGTTCAGATAGTAAAGCAAACAGATATAACCTGATAATTTTTCGTAACAGTTATTAGGTTCTTTTTAAATGCAGTCATTGCACTAAAGCAGGGGTCTCCAACCTTGGCTCCTGGAAGCCTGGCGGACTTCAACTCCCAGAGTTCCACAGCCAGCAAAGCTGGCTGTGTAATTCTGGGAGTTGAAGTCCGCCAGGCTTCCAGGGGCCAAGGTTGGAGACCCCTGCACTAAAGCATTGTTAATAACTAATGTTTTTATTCCCATTAATTTAACATAAAATTGCACATAATAATTATTTCTATAGGATTATATGTTTAGTGCCCTAACAAAAGGAGAAGAAGTAAGAAAGACATCTGCATGTGACTTACATTTCTGCTGAGGCATAGTGCACAAAGTGACTTATTATCCATTGTTTGTTTTATTCTTAAGCACTATAATATAGCAGCAAGCAGTTTAAAAAAAACATATTCCTATTTGCATGCCTTATTGACAATATTCTATTGACAAATAATATTGATTGTCATTGGGTTTGGGGTTTTGGTTATTATTATTTTCTTTCTTTTCTAAATTCTATCTAATTGTCTTTGACATCATTGTAAGCCACTCAGAGTCTTTCTTGAAACTGAGAAGCATATCAATTGCAGGAATAAAAAGATAAAGTGATTATAAAATGTGAAACTTGTTGTTTTAAACAAAGATTTTAAAAAAGAAAACTTTTTATGCTTACAGGAATACAATTTCTATTCTTCCTGGCAAATGAAAATATTTGCAATCTTTATTTTGCCATTCCTCTCTTATAATTTCGCTATACATACATGATTACTGCTCTGATGTTCTTTGAATGTAATCCAAACAAATGCACAGTATTCTTCCTTAAAGTTAAACTTCAGATTTCACTTACATATGTACATTTTTAGGTTATCTGCTTTCCTTGACTGCTCAGAGAAGTAACTAACATACAGCATCAAGGCACTGGTTCAAATTCACAGAACTCATTTGTCACACATCTGTTTGATATCAGCAGAGGCACTCTTGGATTAGCCTAATTAGCACTAGCCATGTAAATGCATAATCCAAACCATCCGGCAGAACCTTCCACTGAAATTAATGTGAGCATCTTCTAAGTGACCTTTGTACATTCCACATATAGCTCTCAAAAAGGGTTTTTCTACCATCATTCTCGTCCCATTTTCTATTCTAATACCAATTAATCTGACAGCATTTCTTCAATTTTTTAACCAGGTAAGGGTTGTTTGAATATATAACTGTCTGCAGGAGTAATTGCAAAGTAGAGTAAGATGTCAGGAATTTTGTATATTTGGATATCAGACTTTCACTGTGAATTTTCTCAGATTGTTATATGGAGAAGCAGATATTAGTATGTAGCTCTCATTCACATTTCTGGTCATCTAAACTAGAATTGTTGGGGAATTATGGTCAGCAATCTGTTCAGAGGCATATGTTGGCTGTCCTTGATGTAAGTTGTGACGTCAATAATTTCCTTCACCATAGCTCTGTTTTTGGCTTTGTGACAAATCATGCTAAGCAATGCATTGTTTATGCAACATACTAAGATAAAACCAAACCTATCATCTAGCTTGATGTATGAATGCAGACCCTGATACATTTATATTAACCATTGTAGATGGCTACACAAATATGCCATCTCAAGATGCATTCACCCTAAAATGAATGCACCAAAAAAAAAAAAATCAAGTGGAACAAATCCAGAGACACTGTTTGACTCTGCAAAAGGATAATGTTAGGCATGCCACTTTTATTCAGTTTTCTATTCACAACAGTCTCTAGAACCAGCACCTGTTCTAGTCCTCTGTTCATAACTGCTAGCAGTTTTTATTCTAATCGAAAATGTAACTCATGATTTAACATTTGATTTCTTCATGCTCTCTGAGCTAGGTGTTTTCTTGCAGACTCAACTGGTTAACATCAGTGGGGTCAATATGCATGCAGTGGGGTTTCCTGGTTGTTTATATACAGTTTGCTCTGCCACTCTTGGTTGGAGTGTGGCTTCCTCCTTTATGGTTCCTTGATAATGGTAATGTTTCTTCCCTATATCTGGTACTTCATGTTTAACTGGGTGTTGGCTGTTGGTGGGAGATATGTTCTAGGCTGTTTATTTCCTTCCTAGGCTTTGGATTATGTCTTTTAAATGATATGTAAATAGCATTCATTTTATATGCATATTGATGGCTGATTTATCTGCCAAGCTTCCAGGAAATCCTTAGCATTTTTTGGATTTGGTTTAGTTTGATAGTTTCCCAGTTGAAACTCTGGTTGAGCCTGACCATGTGTTGCAAGACTTTCATCTCGTCTTAAAACTGCCACTTGGTGTTCATTATATGGTCTGTCAATCTTCTACCTGTTTATCCTATGTAGTGGCTGTTATCATTCTTACCCTATATCTTGTAGATATCTTTTGAGACTTCAAACTGAGAGGGCACTAAAGGAATTACTAGGGTTCCGACGTGATTATCATACTGAGACAGCAATAGTTGCACTTACTGATAACATTTGGAGGGATCAGAATGGTGGCAGGTGCATTCATTTTGTCTCTTCTTTACATCTCAAGCTTTTGATACCATCAATTGTAGTATCCTTCTGGACTAGTTTAGGGAGATGAGAATGGGAGACACAGTATTGCAATGGTTTTTCTCCTACTTCCAGCATTGGTTCTTTATTGGTTGTGATAGAAAAGAACAACCCTAAACATGCAAGATGTAGAATTCCACAAGGTTATATTCTCTCCAGATGTAGGATTCCACAAGGTTATATTCTCTCCAGTTTTTTTTTTTAAATATCTACCTCACACTGTTAGGTGAAGTCATATGAAGGTAAACAGTTAGATATCATCAGTATATACTAATGACATTTAATTCTATACCTCTGCCTCAGGTCTACCAAGTAATATTATCAAGTTGTGTTTCAGTGCCTGAAGAATAGGGTGTGGATTGGGAGAAATAAGATCAACTTTATCACTAGCATTTGAGTAGCTGTAAGGTTTGGAACTACTCACAGACAGGGACTTATTTTTGCAACAGAATGGATTAGCCTTCCTCTAGATGGTTCTTGTGTGCAATTTGAGCATTTTTCTAGACTCCTGATTCCTGCTTGAGAGACAGGTGGTATTATGACTAGAAGGGCCTTTCCATATTTCTATCTTGTGTGCCAATTGTGCCCATTACTGAACCAAGAGATCCTGTACTTTGATTGCCTCCAATGTGAATTAATGTTATCTGTTCTACATAGGGTTGCCTTTGAACATAACTTGGAAGTTGCAGCTGGTCTGGAATGCAGTGGCATATTTTATTTCATTTTATTATTTTATTATTTCATTAAACAAATGGCTGCCAAACTCACACATAAGGACTCCAACAGCTTGCAATGTTACAACATCAAACCATGTAACACCCCTATTCTGCACATTGTACATGCTCCCAGCAGAATTCCAAGTGCGATTGAAAGTACTGGTCATCACCTATAAAACCCTTCATAGCATAAAGCCAAGTTATCTATGGGATCACCTGTCTCTACTTCTTCAATGACTGGCCAGGCTGGCAGTACTTTGATGGGGTTATTATCTTTTAAAAATGTACCAAAGGACTCCCTTTTGTGTCCCTTTCAAAAGGAGGAAAACCCTCCTTTTTGCAACTGTTCTGACATTCTCTGGGTCCAAAAGCTGGAAGGCAAATTACATATCATTATGTTTAGAATAAATTTTAAAGAACATGAACGCAAATTCTGGTTAACTACTTTTTAACCAATGGTCCAATTTCACATGCAAAGTCAAAATAAACTTAGGGTGCCATGCAGAGCAAGTCATAGATATTCCTTGCTATGCTTCAGATCTGATTAATTTAATGAATCTTTTGTCATTTGTGCTAATTTAAGGCTTTTTGGCTTGTTTTTCTTTAAAAATTTGAACTAGAAGTTCTTGTGATTTTTTCCTATGCTCTATGTGTAAGATTTTTATTTTTAAAATCCTGAACTGCCTCTGTGGCCGTGATTATTCTATTTCTAGCTGTTGTGAGTATCCCTAGAAAGGGTTAAAAATGTTATTGCCAGGTCCCTCCAGAAGTGATAGAAAAGGTCAGGCCAGGCATTTGTTGGAAATTATTTACTGTTCTTAGATTTTTCTAGCTGGAGAATTGAAGAGGGTGACGAATGTGCTATTTTTCTGTTATGGCAAAATAATGTTAGAAGCATTTATCTCTGCAAGCATAAAATAGCCATATGTATAGTGCCCCAGAATTCCCCTATGTAAAACCTTTTTCCCTGGGCTGAAGAAAGGATAGATTCTACTTAATGAGTTCCAGAACATCAGGCCAGCAAAGGTAATTCATATCAACCTCATAAAAACTCTTTATTGATGTCTCCAGAGGGGAAATCCGGATGTGACCATTTATTTATTCTGGATTTTAGCCATGTATTTATTCTGGATTTTACCTCTCTCTCCTCTATTTAACATTTTCTTCTAGTGAGTCTTAAAGGGACAGAATATCCCTTCTTCCAAGCTGTTATTTGGAAGTTTTTTCATCTGGCATAGAAGTATATTCATTAACTCTTGCAACCCACAGCCAATTCATTCTTTGCTCCTGTGTCTCTTTCAGTTTGAGAAACATATTTTGCAACATTGGGAGGGATGCTTTTTCTCCCCCCTCCCTTTGGATCACAGTCTCAGTATTGTTCAGAATGGTTGAACTAATCCAAAAATAAGGTTTGAGATAGGATGCCACACAGTTTTCCATTATAATGGTGTTATCTGTACTGCTAGATGTTTGGCTACCTCTTATGTGATTTATTAAAGCTACCATGTGTATTATAAAAATACAGCTGTTTGATTATTGCAAAGAGATATTTAAAAAAACCTTCTCTTTTCTGCAATACTCTGAAGTTTGGAAGCCCACATACCATGTTCTACATTTACTAAACTTACTGTTATGGATTAAACCATCGCAGCGATACAACTGAAACAGCTTCATCTTACAACAGGCTTGTAATCCTACAATTCTTATTGGCCGTGAATAGCGAGTCGTGATTGGTCAGGCTTGGCCAGTCTCATTGGCTGTTAACGGAAGCCCCTAATTGGACACTTGTGAAAGCGATAGACTCAGTTCATTGGTTGTTTAATGGCAGCAAGCTCTATAAAAGAGCTACTGCTGACCAGGTTTTCCGCTCCAGTCTTTCTTGTTTAATAAAGAGTTGAAGTCACAGTCCGATGTCTCGTCTCTGTTCTTGCGCCCATGGCCAGGACTTAACACTGGCGATGAGGATGGGATACAGAGACGATAGAGCTGACTAGAACACATCGGACAAAGACAGAGCACATGGCGAAAGAGCGCACGCAACAGACGGCAAGATGACCAGCGGTGCCATACCACCCGCTCCATTCGACCCAGCAACCAAAGACTGGGACTCGTATATAGACCACTCCCAGATCTTCCTGGAGACCAACAATTTAAAGGATGCCACGTCTGGCAAGAAACAAGCGGTGTTCCTGACTCATTGCAGCCCCACCATTTTCAAGATGGCTAAAGCATTAGCAAAACCGGCAGAAGTGAAGTCCATGGATTGGGACACCCTCACTCCAATCCTCAGGGCCCATTACGCACCCGCAGTACCTACACTGATATGAAGACACAAATTTTACCAGAGGGACCAACGGAAGGACGAGAGCATTGGTAATTTCATAGCTGACCTCCGGAACCTAGGAGGCCTTTGTGGTTTTGCAAACATAGAGGATGCCCTAAGAGACCGAATAATTCTGAGATTAAATGCACCGCACGTGCAGAGTAAGCTGATGGCAAAAGGCGACATCAGCCTTACCAATGCCATCACTGAAGCTGTTGCAGCAGAAGCAACCAGGAAGTCAGCCGCTCGAATGCGCCGAGCGAATGCACCACTTTGCCAACTCGCCAATGAGGCACCAACCGCCACTGAGAAGCACGCTACCGCTACCCACCACGAAGACCTCGAGTCATCCTCAGACAGTGATGAAGAGGAGGTCAACCGGCTCCACTCGGAACGAGAGCAAAGGAACCAGCGACGTCCGCGCCAATGTGCCCGTGATCGGACTGCAAATTCCTCGATGCACTCTGCCATAACTGCAGGAAAAAAGGCCACATCGCGCAGGTCTGCAGAAGCAGATGAGAGTCCAGTTCCAGCCAAAAGGAGAACAACCCCCATCGGGAGATAAGCAAACCTCCTGAGAACCGGGACCATCCGAACCACAAATGGAACAACCACTACTACTACAGAAACCAAGCACCTGCCTTTTCAACGAGATGAGGAGAGGCCCACCAAACCATTCTCATCGGCCACGCTTCATCGCTCGATGCAAGGAAAATACGAGTGAAGGTTACTATTGAGAATTGATCATGTGTGATGGAAGTCGATTCAGGATCGTCCTTGTCGATGATATCCTGGAAAACCCTCAAGCAACTGATCCCTGCCATCTCCCACCAGGACCTCAGCACACAACGAATCATCCTGAAAGACTATCAGGGAAACAGAATCCCAGTTGTCGGTTCCAGCAACGTCCAAGTATCATTCAAGGACCGCATAGCAATGATTCCCCTAACTGTTATTGACCGTGACTTCCCCAGCTTGTTAGGGCTACAGTGGTTTGCCCCACTTGGAATTGAACTAGCCAGCATACACCATACCAGAAATGATGACTGGGAAGAGGCCCTCATCCAGGAATTCCAGGACGTGTTCACAGGAACATTAGGCAAGTACCAGGGGACCCCTATATCGTTTAATCTCAGCCCTGATGTAGCTCCCATTCGGCTTAAACCCCATCGAGTACCTTTTGCCTTAAAACCTAAAATCGACGATCAGCTAGATAAACTGATAGCCCAGGGCATGATGGAACTGATTGACCATGCCCGTTGGGAAACCCCCATAGTAATGCCCATGAAGCCAGGTGGTTCATTAAGAATTTGCAGGGACTATCGGGCCACCCTAAATCATGCTCTTCAACAGAGCGCTTGTCCAGTACCGGTGGTTCAACACCTTCTTCATTCCCTGGGTGGCGGAAAAATATTTGAGAAACTGGACTTAACTCAGGCGTACCAGCAACTCCCTGTGGATGCAGCAACTGCAGAAGCCCAGACAATAGTTACACATTGAGGCACTTTTAAGTGCAATAGACTCCAATTCGGAGTAAGCATGGCACCGGGCATTTTCCAAAGTTTAATGGAGAGACTATTACAAGGCATAAAAGGCGTTGTGCCTTTTAGCTGCCTCCACTAAAGAAGTATTAGTACAACGGCTCAGAAAAGTCCTGCAGAAATTCAAAGACGCGGGTCTTAAGGTAAAACGAGACAAATGCCAACTTTGTACGGAGAGAGTGGAGTTCCTGGGATACCTTCTCGACAGACAGGGAATCCACCCCACTGAAAAAAAAACTAACCGCAATCAAAAAAGCCCCGAGACCTAGGAATAAGACAGACCTTCAAGCCTTCCTGGGACTCATTAACTTTTATAACATTTTCTTACCCCAGAAGGCAACCGTAGCCGAACCCCTACATAGACTTCTTGATAAAAAGGCTCCTTGGGTTTGGGGATGGTGTGAAGAGATAGCGTTCAAGGGGATAAAAGACCTTTTAACCTCTGATGCCGTATTAATGTAGTACAACGAAACTCTCCCTTTGACGGTCACCTGTGATGCCTCACCATTTGGAGTAGGAGCCATCCTAAGCCACGTCCTCCCAAATGGAAATGAGGCACCCATTGCATTCTTTTCAAGAACTTTGTCTAAAACCAAAAGGAACTATAGTCAACTTGATAAAGAGGCCCTCGCTATTGTATCCGCAATTAAACGCTTCCATGAAGATGTATATGGGAGACCCTTTACCATAATTACAGACCACAAGTCGTTACTTGGGATCTTGGCAGGAAACAAACAAACTCCCCATATATTATCACCAAGAATGACACATTGGTCAGAATTTTTAGCCGCCTACGATTACCGTTTGCAACAACGCCCGGGGAAAACCATTCCCCACGCTGATGCTTTGAGCCGCTCGCCACTACCAGACATTATAGAGGACCCTGCTCCAACCATAACTGTCAAATCGCCACCATTAACCGCTCGAGACATAGCTTTAGAGACAAAAAAGGACCCTATTTTGGCACGAGTCCTCAGCTGGGTAGAACGCGGTTGGCCGATCAGTGAAACTGATGACACATTTAAACCATTTAAAAATCGTCAAACGGAACTGTTCTCCCAGAAGGGTTGCATAGTATGGGGAGACAGAGTCATAGTCCCAGAAAAGCTACAATATAGGGTTTTGAAAATGCTGCACAAGGGACATCCAGGCATCGTGCGGATGAAGGCATTGGCCAGGAGTTACGCATGGTGGCCTGGTTTAGATAGACAAATCGAAACTTGGGTAGCAAAATGCAGTAAATGCCAGGAGACTCGCCCCGTTCCTCCAAATACTCCCCCAATGGGAAACGCCTCGAGGTCCGTGGTCCCGTATCCACATTGATTTTGTGGGACCCACAAGAGGACACACTTTCCTCTTAATGGTGAATGCCTATTCAAACTGGCTTGAAGTCCAAAAGATGGAAAGCACCACCACAGATGCAGTCGCTAAAAAACTGAATAAACTATTCGCTACCCACGGACTTCCTGATGTCCTCGTCTCAGATAATGGCCCCCAATTCACTGCTCTGCCATTTGAACAATACCTGGCTGATCGGGGCATCCGCCATGCTTTAACATCGCCAGCTCAACCTGCAGCCAATGGTAGGGCTGAACAAATGGTTCAATTTGTAAAACAGACCCTGCATAAAATGGACCACGGCGACATTGATGACAAAATAAACTGAATGCTTTTTATTCAACACATAACCCCAAACAGCACCACGAACAAAACCCCAGCAGAACTCCTGATGGGCCGGAAACTTCGCTCGCATCTTGATCACCTCCACCCAAACTACATGCCAGAACAGCCCCCGGGATCCAGCAGTAAGTGTCGGGCATTCCAGGAAGGTGACCTCGTGTTTGCGAAAAACTTCTCGGGCGACCATTGTGGGTCCCCACTACCATAACGCAACTTACGGGACCCCGATCATATCGTCCACAAACGGCAGACGGTAGGATGTGGAAATGCCACATAGACCAACTCTGTTCCCGATTAGCGCCGGAACCTCCAGCTGGGGGGGGAAGGAACATGGAGGAGGATGAAGAAGAAATCGAAACCCAACAGCCCAGGGGATACTCACCATCCGATGGAGAACCGGACCGGGGAGCGGCCTTGCCACGTGACAACACCGGGACGGAGGTGGATCCAGGGAACCCGGAAGACAGTGCCGACGAAGGCAACCCGGAACTACAGTCTTCACTATCCAGCCCAGCGAACAGCCCACTAGAGCCAGAACCAGAACCAGAACCAGAACGGAACCCGGTGGAACAGCGCAGGTCGAGCAGACAGGTGAAGCGGCCTGCCTATCTGGGTGAATACATCACCCCACCCCTCAGATGGAACCAAGGGGGGAGGGGTGTTATGGATTAAACCATCACAGCGATACAACTGAAACAGCTTCATCTTACAACAGGCTTGTAATCCTGCAATTCTTATTGGCCGTGAATAGTGAGTCGTGATTGGTCAGGCTTGGCCAGTCTGATTGGCTGTTAACGGGAACCCATGATTGGACGCTGGTGAAAACGATAGATTCAGTTCATTGGTTGTTTAACGGCAGCAAGCTCTATAAAAGAGCTACTGCTGCCCAGGTTTTACGCTCCAGCCTTTCTTGTTTAATAAAGAGTTGAAGTCACAGTCCGATGTCTCGTCTCCGTTCTTGCACCCATGCCCAGGACTTAACACTTACCTCAACAGATATTAATCTAGGTTTAAACTTTCCTTTTTTTCTCTTTAAGAAAAGTAAGTTTATATATTAACTGTCTGGCTTGCAGTTAGTCAATCCCTAGGCTAAACAACAAGACCAACTGCAACAGAGAAGAGTCAAAATCCCCACCTAAGTTTAAAATGAAACAAAGCAATAGATCTAATTATTAGCATTAATCAGACAAAAACATTTAGGAATGTTATTAATTCTGATAAAGCAGTTCCACGAGATGCTGCAGTGGGATGTGCCAGACTTTTAAAGATAAAATAAGTTCATCAAACATGTGTCCAAGAACAGTATCCAAGAAAAAAAAATAGATCAGCCAATTTTGATAGCCTGATCAGATGTCTTCTAGGGGATTCCTTCTGTACCTTTTTGTCATGAGGCTGAGTAATATGAAAATCAAATGGAATTATAGATTCATATAGAACACATTTACTCTACTTGCCAACATTCAAATAAGCAAAGATCAATGCCAGACAAAAAACAATAATTAAGAGGCCATCAAGAAAAAACCTAAAACTGGCAGGGCAAGCTACTGCAGCAAATCTCACACTCATTTACACTGATGATGTTACCTACTTGGGTAATGAAATAACTATAAGCAAAAAATCAAGCTCAGGGACTACTAAGAACTCCATGGTAACTGAATCTGAATTATATTTCTCATCCATGTAGCAATACCCACAAAGAGATTTCAAAATAGGAAAGGTGACAGTTGTGGCATCATGATTGAAGACCTATTCATTTATATGTAGATGCAATGTTAATAAATGTACTAAAAGAACTATGCTTCTTAATGATGTCATGATCACCATCTTACCTATTTTGACAGCACCTACAAATATTATCCTCTTTCCCTACTTCTCCTCACCATTGAACATAAAACATCCATACTTCTTACATGTCATTCTGTTCAATGTTCATCTTTGTACCGTAAGTGCTCATTCCGCTATCATGCTTGCATCAAACATTCTCCAATTATGCAGTGCAAGAAAGATGAGATGGGAGAACAGAACCAATTATGACCATTAAGAACCTGATAGAAAACAATTGTTGTATACCAGAGACTATATTATTAAAACAGAAACAAGCAAAATGGAATTGCATTGTATGATCAATGTGTGTGATTCTAATGCCAAAATAAAGCTAAAGTATATGAAAGCAGCACACTGGCAAATACATATACTGGATTCAATTGTGCTCGGTTGGTTTGATTCACACCAATATTAAGCCACAAATTATGGTTCATAAACAGTATCTCAAAATTATGTTCACAGATTGTACTAAGCAAGAACCAAATAATTTCTAATTTAACATTATCTTTGAATAAGGAATTTTGGTGTCCTTTTTGTAGGCAGAACGTGAGAAATTTGGGAAAGAAGATGATACTTTTAGACTCAGTCAGATGAGAGGACAGACAAATCGATCCATGAGTACCCTTCAGCAGGAGATGGAAGACATCATGATGCAAAATGAACACCTGCAGGTTTGTTGAACTTATTGAACCTAGAGGTTACTAGACAGATTAATTATTCATAAAGTAGTGCTACGGAGAGCTTTGTAAAATAAAAATATGTATACTTCTGCATTCTTATTTGCTAGTCTGAAAAACTTACAGCTTGTTCTAACAGCCCATCTATCCTTTGGCTGGTATGTTGATGAACAGCATAATTTATTTTTTATCACCTCTTCACAGTCGCTTCAAGCACAATAATTAGTGGAGAAAGCAGCCAATGCTCATACCTAACACTCAATTTCTTTAAAAGGTCATGGATCATATTCTACTGCAGAAGAGAAGAAATAATTTCTCTAATTATTATAAACTAAGTTGTAAAGGCAGGGTGAAATGAAATCCATGAGTAACTGGCAAGCAAACAATTGTCTGCATGCTTTGGGGGATATTTTTGGTGGAGATTAATATTCATTCTGGTGAATTCTATTGAATGGCAAGAGGAAGGCAGATAAACAAGTTCTAGTCATGCTTTTTTTCTTGTCTGTTTTCCATTTGTTTTCCAAATGCACTAAGATCTGACATGGAGACACAGATTACAAAATCCAGCCCATGTAGATAACTGAGAGTATCAACCCCGAAGCTGACCTGACCAAAGCCATTTTGACCGCTTCAGTATTGCCACACTGGAGCTGAAGGTCATGGAAAGGCAATTTGAGATAGAAGGGAATTTTGTAGCCAAAGCAAAGTATTTTCTCTTGGAAACCAAGGTCATTCTCACACCTGATCAGAGGAAGGCTTAGTGATGCTACCTAATTGCCATATCACACTGTGATTGGACCATGTGACTGATTGTTTTGAGAAAGTAGGGTTTTTTTTTTTACTTTTAATTAGGTGAAAACCACGGGAGTTTTCAGAGTCAGTTTTCACCAGATATGTGCCAAAATGATAGTTCCAATAAAGTTACTCTTTGAGGAATCTACTTGCCTTGGAATTTTGCTTGATATGGATCTATTACTTGGAACCCTGACAGAGAGAAGGAAATACAATACCTATTAATGTGGGTCTTCTTCTGTTACAAGAGACCAGTTTAGGCTTTTGGTGAACATGCCCTGCCCCTTACCTGCTACCTGCAAGAAAAAAGAAAAATCACTTTAAGAAAACAGGAGAAGAATCAGAAAAAAGAACAGAAAAAGGGTATTATCAGAGATAAGGAAAAGATCCTTTAGCCCAACCCACCATTTGCTTCAGGTTAGGCTATCATGTTAACAGAGTACAGGTTAGAACCTCAACCTACAGCACTTCATTTAGTGACTGTTCAAGGTTACAGTGGTACTGAAAAAGTGACTTACAACCATTTTTCATACTTATGGCATTGCAGTATCCCCATGGTCACATGATCAAAATTCAGGTGCTTGGCAAATAGTTCATATTTATGACAGTTGCAGTGTCCCAAGTATGTGATCACCTTTTGTAACCTCCTGATAAGCAAAGTCAATGGGGAAGGCTGATTTCATGTAAGAACCGTGTTGCTAACAACTGCAGTGATTCACATAGCTGTGGCAAGAAAAGTCATAAAATGGAGCATAATAAATATCTTGCATAACAACAGAAATTTTGGGCTCAATTCTTTATTGTAAGTCAAGGACTACCTGCTCCATGTGGCTAGAATGGTTGTTAGAATGCAGTATTGCAGCCAAACTCTGTCCGCAGTCTGGAATTTGAATCTGACAGACTCAAGTTGAATTGAGCCTTCCATCTTTTCAAGGTTGGTAAAATGAAGACCCGCATTGTTGGAGGCAATATGCTGACATTGTATGCTGCCCAGAGATTGCTGTATAGTGCTATTGCTACCTCTGAAGGCATGCAACCTTCAACAACAAAACAAAAACATTGCTAACCTCTGCAGTTATGAAGCTCTGGAAGCCAACTTTACCAACATATTCAACATCACAGTCCCATGAAGCTATGAAACCCCATGAACCCCCATGAAGCTTCAACCACAACAATACAAGAGCACACAACAGATACAAACTCAATATAAACCGCTTCAAACTCAATTGCAGAAAGTACAACTTCAGCAACAGTGATCAATGCCTGGAATGCTCTACCTGACTCTATTGTTACATCATCTAACCCCCACTCCTTTAACCTCAAACTAACCACTATTGACCTCACCCCATTCCTAAGAGGTCTGTAAGGGGCGTGCATAAGTGCACAATCATGCCTACCGTCCCTGTCCTATTGTCCCCATTTATTTGTACCTATTTCCTGTATTCTTACTCATGTTTATACTTATATCTATTATCTTGTAAGCGATTGACAAATCAAATAAATAAACAAACAAACAAATAAATAAATAAATAAATAAATTCTAGGTTCAGATTGCAGAGCTGGAACAAACACAGGCCCAGCGACTGATGGAACTGACATCACAACATCAGATAGATATGGAACTAGAAACAGAAAGACTATGCAGTGCTCAACTCCAAGCTGAACAGACATTGCAATCCCAGGAAAGAACCCATCGGCAAAGGGTGAAAAATTTGGAAGAACAGGTATAATATAGGTGTAGACTGACTTTCTTTTCTTAATAATGTCTAAAATCTGTAAACAGAATACTGACATGCACACTGAAAGGTTTATATAAATTTCCCATGTTTGTATGCATTGGGATAATGGTTGAAAGAATGAAGAAAATCTTGAGGATTTGGTTTGTTTAAAGACATCAAGGAGAAAAGAGTTTATTTTTTTTTCCAAATTCCTCTGTGAATGAACATCAGTCCAAATATCTTAAAGCAGGGCAGAAAAAAATCATTCTGTCCACTGGATTTTCTTGATGAATATTTTTTTTTAAATATTTGAATTTAGGAAATCCTATTAGTGTTACAAATGGATGGATGGATGATTGTAGTTTATTCAATAAGCTTTGGTTAATCAAGCTTCAGTTCAATGAGCAAAACTTATTCTTCTAAATCATTTTTGTCTTCATCACGATCTGAAGATGCCATAGGCTGGATATACACATGAATTTAAGCCAAAACCAAACAAACTATGTTATAGTTTATGAATGCACAAAAAGAACCCAACCAATCTATGAGATAAATGAGGGCTTCCAGGATAAAATAAGGAAGGAGAGGAATAAAATAAGATGATGGAGGGTGCAAAGTTCAATTTTGATTTATGTTCAGCACAAGAATGTCTTACAATAGGAACTGCAGCTGTACTTAATAGGATTGTTTGGTGATCCTAAACCAGAAGATTCAATGTACTGGCATTAAAAAGGTTTGTGAGTATTTTAATATTCGCAATACTTGAGCCATTTCCCAAAGAAAGAAAAGATATAAGATTTCCTCCCACATTGTAGTAGAATAAATCCAAATTTGAATTTATACTTTTTGATCATACAGTATTTGATCAGCACTGCCTCCTAATCATAATTCAAGCTAATTATCAACAAGAGAAAATAAAGTGGGAGAATCACATCAGGACTGTGTGTAAATACGTATAAATAGATTACTATAATTTTCTATCTGAAGCTCTCTCATTTGTAAACAAGTTTTTAGAAGAAAAGAAAGTGATGGAATGAAGTCATAGAAAACAATTAAGGGTGTTAATTAAAACAATTGAGCATAGTGCTTATGCTATCCCTACAGCGTTGATTTTAGGAAATTGAATGAATGTGAAGATGAAGGATTGGTTTAGGCCAGTGAGAACTGAATCTAAATCCATCCTCATTAGGGTCATGAAGCACACATAGTAACTATGACCTAGTTGCGATGACTCAGCTTTAATACTTACTGGGCTTGTGAAGTCAAAATCTGAAAACTTTTAAGTACTAGAAGAATGTAGCAAGAAGGATGATTTGTCCCCAAAATTCATTATGCCACTCTGATGAATCTGATACTGGTTGCAGTTGAAGTCATAACTCTGAATTAAATCATCTATTCATATTTATCTTTGCCTATGCTTATGTTTTTGTAGGTGAATTCTCTGAAAGAGCAATTGGATAAAGAAGTGAGAAGACGGCAGGTGTACCTGAGCCAGGTGCTTCGTACAGTAAAATGATGAATAAGTCAAACATTGCACCTGGATCTCAGATGGCCCAAAAGCAAATCCATCCTTCAGCATGATTCTTACATTCAAGATTTGGATTCATTCATTTCTTGCATTAGGGCACTCAACTGAAGCACAGTCAGAGAAATTGAAGATCCAAGATGAGCAATGCTAGCATGCAGTATTTCTCCACCCAAATAGCAGATACTCTGAACATTTGGAAAGCACAGTAAAGATACCAAATAACTAGGCAGCAAACTGCCAAGAGGAAACCCTGCTGTGTGGGCAGCTGTTCTCTTTAAGATGCTTGAAAGCCAGGGCACCAGTGTTTAACTAATTCAGTTAGAACATCTGACAGGGAGGGAATTCTCATTTGTTTGGGTCTTGGGGTGATGTATCCCTGCATGATCTCTTAGAGCTTTCAGTACTAGCTGTACAAACTTTGAAATTCCAGGTGTCTGCTAGGAGCACCCTGCTATTTATATATCTGCATTTCCATCAGTTGTCAGATTATTTTCCCTCCTGCTGGCAAATATTGTTTGATGCACTGTGCAAAATTATAACTTCCTCTTCCTGCATAGTTATACATGAGGTGGCTATTTGGTTGCAGTCACTCAGTGTCACTATTAACCTGTGTATCATACCAAAACACAGTTCTGCTGGCACCAAATTCATAACACAGTATAGAGAAATTAGGAAGAATAGTGAAAACAATACCCAAAAATTGATCGAATGTTTGCTGTGTCTATGAACATCAACCCATTTTCATGGTGGCTGGTGGCCAGATTAATTCAAACCTAAGTCATTTTATGACATGCTGGACTCCAGATATGTCAAAGTGTTAACATTTGACATCCACCCACTCTGCCAGCTGACAGGCTCCAAGAAATCCCTTCTGGAATCAAACACTGGTTTCCCTGGGAATGACAAGAAGCTGTAAACATCACCTGTTATCATTGTTGCACATTTTTTCCTTATGAATATTTGATTTTCCGAATCAAGTTGGAAAACGCATGTTGCCAGTGAGTAAAATAAAGATGTAAAAACACATTTCCTAAATTGAGGAAAGCAGTTTGCATTATTTTATAAAGAAATACACTATACAGTATGTTTGCAATAGATAGTATTTAAGATGTAGTAGCCCTGAAATCTGGACAACTTTTAATAGCAGAAAGTTTTGTGGCAGATTTGTTATAGTATAAGCTATCAAGCCGGCTGAGGATCACCTATGCATCTGATGATGGGGACTGTAGCCAATAAAACTTTTGTGGCAAAACAATCTGTTTGTCCTTCTGATATCCCCAAATCTCTTTATTCAAGTATTCTTGCTACAACAGTTAAAACAGCCCCCTACAACTCCCTATTGCATTGATCTCTTTCTTGATTAAACACAGCATAAAGGACCCACTGTCCAAATTGAATCCCATACAGTGCGTCATACTTGTATTACAAAGTAAGATCCAAATGTATTCATATGATATGATTACTAAACAAATAACCTGATACTTTTATAAAAGAAGGTTAAGGATTGCTAAGAATTACTGGAATTTTGAAAATACTCTTCATGGTTCTTTAGAGAAAATCTCTGATAGCTAAAATCTGCTTAAAGCTGACTTACTAAGGTTACATGCTGCGCATCAAGAATCAGATGATGAAATTTGCAGTCATTTTTATTAATGTTGATTTGTATACATATTGTTTGACTCCAGAACTAGATCCATACCATGGCATATAAAGGCACCAATGTGCCTGTAAACCCTTTATTTTCTTTGGTGGTTGCCAAAGTTCATGTTCCACTTGAATTATAGCATCTAAAAAGCTTTAAAAGCAGGAAAAGTTAGAGTTAGGAAACACCACTAGCAGCCCAGTTATTTCCACAGATGCCTACATTAGAGGGATCTTATTCACTTGAGGCACTTTGTTCACTTGCTTTGTATGTTCCCCTATCTAGAAAAACAGAAAAGATATGCTGGAATGGTACAGATGGAATAATAAAGACATTCTAGTGAACTGGTGCTTTTAAAGCTATTGTATTATATATGACTTCAGTTTTATGAGTGAAGACGACAGCCATTTTATAGGATTGGCTTACAACATTTTCTCTGAATTCCTGAGACTCCATATAAAGCAAAAAATGTATATATGTATAAGTTTAGACCTATTTTTATGCTGGCATGAAATTCCAGTTCCATTGTTTATGAAATGCAGACATGCCTGTGCCCATAATGTGGTTGATTTATTCATTCTTTAAGCTTGTCTAAATCAAGATTAATTTAGCCAACCTCCAAGGACCACTTTCTGCCCTGTCTCCCATAGATAAGACTCAAGCACTAATGATCCTTTTTTTGTTATTTTATAAAATAACATAAATCATTGCCCTTAATGCTAGAACATTAAGTGCCAAGCAGCAAGAGGGAGTTTGTCGTGTTCTTAATTTCCACCACCTGGTTTTGACCTATGCCTGGGCAAAGAGCTGGGAATCCCAGAAAATTGGTACGCATTGCTAACACAGTCAGCTCCAATGAGGGAAAGTTTCCACGGGTGAATTTAGTTAATCTGATGCTGAGCCCTGCTATTCTTTTTCTGCTCAGTTTCAGTTCTTACACAGGAATCTGTTCCTTGGCCTCCATTCAGCGCTGAAACAGACCTTGCAGTAATTATCACAGCAGATATTTCTACTGCCTTTTTTTTTAGTATTGAATACAAGCAGCTTCAAAACAAGGTCCCGGTGGAAAAGAGCTTTATCTTCCAAACACTGAAAGCTAAACATTCCCCTTGTAGCTACCAACAAACACTGTAACATTTTGTTTTTCTACAAAATGTATCATAACAGTTGCCATTGTGTGGATGTGGATGTTTTGAAAGGTGAAAAAGGATTAAAACAAATACCAGCTTTGTTAAGCCATTTCATACTCCACTTGGATCATGAACTCCATAGTATAATTCATAGTTCCGACTCCTGGAAGTGGAGCTTTAAGAGGGATCTGACTTACTTTACATGAGAGCAAGTCAAAAAGCAAACCAGAGTTACTTGATACAAACCCAACAACAGTTTGTTGAAATTAAGATATCTTACAGATGTATTCCTGGAAGCATATCCCAGGGGATTCATAGGATCTATTTTTGAGACTCTTCCTTTGAAAGCAACAGAATGGGCACACAATTATGTCCTACTTTTATTAAATAAAATAATACCCACATATCAATAGGTTTATTTCTAGGAAAGTGTATGATTGACATGTTAGTCATGATCAATTTAACTTAGACAGTACAACTCAGCAACTTTTGTTGGGTCATGTAAAATATATTTCATAAGGGAACTAATATGTCAATTTACTTGATTATTTTGACAAGATAAAAATGCTAGTAACTGTAAATATTACTTGAAGTATTAGGTACAACTTTCTTTGAAACCACATGAGCTTCTTATAACTCTGCTTCATAAACACTTTTTTTTTTTTTTGCAAACTACAAGAAACACCTATCTCCCTTGCCATCTTTTAAAAGGGGAAACTCTTTTCAGGGATCTGAAAAGCAGTGTATATTGGCCAAGGAGCATGGCATGTAGTCTTAAGAGGCATGCTATTATTTTGCCACTTTGACTCATAGAAGTCACATTTCCAGAGGAGTGGGGATGAAATATCACATTTTTCCATGGGGAGAGGTGGAGGGCTAGGATAGAATGGCATGTTTGAAGGGACATGGGTGTATCCAGCCTTAGAAATTTAAAGCAAAGTTTTAAAAGAACCAAAAAGTAAGGCCACCAGATTTGGGCTCTGTTAGTAAAATTCACCAGGGTGCTATGCAAATATGAGTAAGGGTTACGTATAATTCACAGTCTATGAATTCTGATTTCTTTGCTAATCTAAGGGAACATTGGGATACAAGCATCAACAAAATCAGTTAGCAACAGTGAAGATGATCTGGTTGCCTCTTCAGGCATCTTTTCCACCTTGCATACCACAGCAATTTCATGAGGTTTATAAAAAAGATAAATGCAGGAAAAGAACAACACGGAACAAACAGGAAAGGGAGCAAATACTTGTTAACTAAAGAGGCAAGGATTAAAGATTAGTTTGTTCTTTGGAAACAAAGTATGTACTTGCTTAAAGGTTCACTGTTTATTCAGCTAATTCTTGCACAACTTTGTCAATTAGCTTATAACTTTTATTCCTGAGTGGTAAGCTGCATAGGTGGATCTTAATGAGCTTTTGTATATCCTCTAAAATATGTCCCTAGATAAAGCTGGAATTAAATAGGAATAAGCCTCCCTTTATGTGGCAGGATAGCCAAGTGACATACATGGGTTCAGCTGTGATTCAATGAGAGGAGATAGTTGCATTTGCGGGACTAAAACTGTTCCAGAGCTGTATGAATGACAAACAACATACAATGCCACCATGGTATACAATCCTATGTATGAAAAGGAAATGAGATGATCTCATACTCGTGGCGCTTGTTTCCCAGGAGAGTGAAGCCACAAAATGGAAATATTAGAACTTGCTTTTAAAGTTAACTTTCACAGTACCATATGTTGGAATGAATCTATTGTTTTAATTAATTCAGTTTCCAAGACACTAATGAGAAAAATAATTGTTATATGTACAGTATGTTCTTAGCCAAGAACTTCCTATATTGTTTTCCAACTTCCAGGGGAAGGAATGGCTTCTCAACATGTGGATTGCCAACTTTGCTGTCAAGAAGAAAAATGGCCTAGCTGGCTGTGATGCTTCTTATTAAAATGTCTCAGGAAGATGGATAGCCTATGTAGTTGTTTATTTGAGAAGCTTTATTTGTCCTCATGATCTAATCTGTTGAGAAATGAAGATCATCTCTACACTGAAAAATACTGAGCTGTGTTGAGGTATTCCCTGTTAGAAAAATGAGTGCACTGTTAGAAAAATGAGGGAAATGTAGTAAGAGTGGTGACGAATAACATACAACCAGTACACAGATACACTGAATAGTAAAATGTAAGTTTTACTTCCAGTAAACAGGTAAGCAAAGTCCAACAAACAGTCCAAATCATACACAGTTAAAGCAGGTAGTATTCAATGCAATCAATCCAGGGATAATCCAAAAACGTAGTCCAGTATCATAAACAAAGTTCAGTAAACAAGAGTTTGCTAATAGTTGCAAGACTCACAGCAATCCAAGCAGAATGATGATCAGGCAAAAAGCAACAGGGAAATGCAAGAGAGAACAAACTAAGTTTCTGGCTCCATCTTATGGCCTTTGGAGGAACCTCAGCCTATCACAGGTTACAACATTCTCTTAAAGATATAACAGTATTAAATGACTATCCTGGTTTATATATGGCCAACCCAACTGTTAGGTGACTATCATTCCTAACAAGCTGCTTCACACATATCACCAAACCATGGTTCATTTAACCAAGACTTATTGCATAAAGCATACTTGGCGAGGCTTGCACATCACATTAAGCATTAACTGATTGCTGACAAACCACACTGTCTGGGTCTACGTGTCTTCCGATTTATAATGATAGATAGACAGACAGACAGACAGACAGACAGATAGATGTCTGAAGCCCATTAACATCTAAGACAGTGATGGCTAACCTTTTCCACATTGCGTGCCAAAAGTGTGCATGTGTGTGCGTGCAATGCGCTCACGGGCCTGCACCCATGATGCAATGCATGTGCAACTTCCCTGCCCCTGTGCATGTGCGTGTGACCCCACTGCACCACACCCCCTCCGTGCATGCGCACTCAACCTCCTCCCGCACGTTGCCTGCACCTGTGCATACACATGCATCTCTCCATGCGCATCAGATTCTTGACAATTAGCTGGCTGGTGGGGGCACATGCACATGCGCAGGGGGGCTTTTCCAGGCGATCTCTCATGTGTCAGCAGAAGTGGCTCTGCGTGCCACAGGTTCGCCATCACGAACCTCTACGGTAATGATTTTCAAACTTTTCCTTCATTACCCCAAACTGTTTTTTTTTTAACCCAATGCAGATAAAACACTTTAAGTCAATGGAAATGCCCTAATTGTGATTGGGTAATGGTTCTTGTGTCATGAAGCAAAGGAAAACCAATTTTACCCAATTTGGGTAACTTATCCAGGTTTGGGAAGCTCTGCTGTAAAGGATCTGATTTTTTTTTTTTTTAAAAAAAATCATACTGTATAACAGAGGTATCAAACTCGATTTCATTGAAGGCCACATCAGGGTTGTGTTCGACCTTGGGGGGACAGGGTGGGTGTGTCCGGCTTGAAGTCACTCGTGTTGGGGTGCCTGTGGTGACCTGAGTGCTCTGCCAGTGAAAATGGGCTCCTGAGCTGTTTTTGGCTGTGACAGCCTCCTGCAACCCTCTGCCAGCAAAAACAAAGGCCCTCCTGAATTCCCATTTTTGCTGGTAGAGGCATCGCAGGCCAATCCTTCATTTATTTCCAGAGCAGCCCTGCAGGCCAGATCTAAGCACCTCGCAGGCCGGATCCGGGCCCCGGGCCTTGAGTTTGACACCCCTGCTATCATGGTATGTTTGGGTTGGTGAGACACTGTCTGGGTCAGACAGTGGGACCAAAGATTTAGTCTTATGAGCTTTCAGATTCATGCTGGAGCCCATCCTGAGATAACTTCTTTCTGCACATTCCAGTTGAGAAAAGTTCACTGAGGATGAGTTCCAGCATGAGTCCAAAAGCTCAGAAGACAAAGCCTCTGGTCCCAGTGACCAACCCAGATTGGATCCTGCAGCATTATCCTGGGACATGTATGGTATTTGCTTTCATTTGTGAAAAAGCCATTGTTTATTGTCGTGTTGTATGTGACTCAGGCAACAACAATCTATCTATCTATTGGTCCTGTGTGTGTGTGCATGCATATTGCTGTCATTTAACCTTACTCTGATCTAAAAGTGTTCATCGATGTAGCCAAAGGGTTAAGATTTCCCACAAGTACCCTGGAAAATACATTTTTGTGAATATCCTGATTCTTGAGAATTCTTAATTGAATTCTTAAGACTGGTTTAAATCTTCAGTGTAGCTCGACTCTTCTAGGGAAAAATGGGACACCTGTAAACATTGCAAGTCATGACAGTTAAACTAAACACAATCAAATTGATGCTTGTCCAACTAAAGTTCAGTGAAAATCTCATTACTGAGAAGCCTGTTAATTTGTGCAAAGATTTAGTCATCAAATAAATATATCAAAATTAGTGGGATGAATTTAAGTATTTCCTGGAATTCTATTTGTAAATTATTCCTTCAGAAGGCTATGCCAGAAACCTCTAACTTAGTTAGAGGCCATGACCAGAAATACAATGTTCATGTTAGGAAAAAAAATTCATGCCTAGCTGTATTCATCTTGTCCTTGACAACTGTCAAGGTTTCTAGAGCTGATATGTTTGTTTTAAATGTGGCTAAGGCCATATAAGAATTAATGAAAGAATGTGCATAAGAATTATCAAAAAGAAAGTAAAAAGATTTTGTTTCCTCTTTTAATACTGGCACGTTGCTTTCTTTTTTTCTTTTTGAGATGCTAAAAATAAGACCAGGAAATTCTTTCTCGCAATATGTGTTTTAAACTACATGCCATACTCAAGTAGCTCTTTGTCTTAGCTTAAAAAAAGTCAGCGTTTATCTTAAGCAAATTATTTTATCAGACAGGCTCAGAAAAGTTTCATTCTGCCTCAGAAGTAGGAAAGCCCAATAGCACTCACAATTATAATAAAAAAATTTAGAATCAAAGCAGTCATTTTTATACATATTGATAATTAGAAAACTGACTAAAGATGTGAAGGTACACAAATATTTGAAGCTGCTCCTGGATGCATATTTTTTTTCTTATAACTGAAAGCAGGATTAGAGCTTTTCGATATAATATAATCCCTTTTGGTTTTATTTTTATATTATAACCAAGTCTCACTTACATATATGTGAATAATTTGGTAAATCTCTGCTCACTTAGAAAACCAAGTACGTGAAAACCTAGAAAGTTAAAACGATGTTCTGTCCTGCTCTCCGCTCTCCTTCCGATTTTCTTTCTTTTTTAAATAAAATTTGCATTTAAGTTTTCACAAAACATACAAATACAAATAAAATATCTTTTTTTGAGAACAGCGTGGCCCTGGGTTATCACCTCTCCATACATACATAAACTCAATATATATTTATCTTATACATTCTAATCCATATCTTATAACTTTTTTCACAATTTTTTTCAATAGCTTTTCCCTTTCTTTACTTCCTGTAGTCTTATTTTAAATTATCTATTTCCTTTCTTAATTAAATTACATATCTTTTTCTAATTTTTAAAATCTTTCTAATCAATGTTTTTATGTTTTCATCTGTCCTGTTTACAATTTCATATTATCTTTTCAAATAAAACAAATTTTCCCCTGTAATTACTGGATTGGAGTGTAACACCTTTGTATCTTTTTTCAAATCTTATTTAAAAATTTAAGTTACATCTTTACAGTTATAACATTCATTTTCTAACCTCTATTTTATAAACACATACCTATTTTCAATCGAATTCTGCTTGGTACATTCCCTTAAAATACACACTAAATTCTTAAAAGAAAAAAAGTATATATGTATTTATATATATGGATCTTTCGTTATTTGGGTTTTCTCCCACGTAAGTTTGGAAGTATCTAGGCAACGTTTCAATGAAGTCTCATTCATCATCTTCAGGCTTGTGTCTTCGGCTCTGTGCTTCTCAGAGATGAGAAGCAACTCTGAGAAGCACAGAGCCGAAGACACAAGCCTGAAGATGATGAATTAGACTTCATCAAAACGTTGCCTAGTTATTTCCAATCTTACGTGGGAGAAAACCCGAATAACCAAAGATCCACATACAAATACCTGCGAGAACCTCAGAAAACGTATATATATCTGTGTATATATGTATAACAATAGAAAGTGGAATAATTATTCTATTTAAGTACAGCTCTGCCATTAATATTAATAACAATCTTTTACATTTCTATTTCTTTTAACAAACATTATCTAGTAATATCAGTTGTCTTTCACTTTAATCATCTATATTTCATATTTTACTTATTACTGTCTTTAAATAAAAAAAACCAAATAAGAGTTATTAACAGTAGTCAATAAAGTTATTATTCTTATTCAAGTTCATCTTGTCAACTGATAAAAATCTTCCATGTTTCTTTTCAGTTTTTTTTAAACATTCTTTTTAAATCATTGAAAGCCTTATTCTCTTTACAAACAAATATTCCACTACACATCAATAGAATTTTTTTCTATCACTTTAATCATTTAACGTATTTTCTAACCCCTTTCTATTTCTAATATAACAATGCTATCCCATGCACCCTTGCAGAATCCTCTCCTTAAGTTAAATTTTAACCACTGTCTCTGTGTTTTTTAAATAGGTTTATACCTTTAATTCTTGTACATTTTTCCTATACTTCTATATCTTGTTTCTGTCTTTTGTAGCTTCTTTTCCTTTTCCTCTTCCCTCTCTTTTTCTCCCTCCCCTTTTTATTCCCTTTTCTATCTGATTCTCTCTTCTGTGATCCTCCCTTCTGCTTTTCCTGATATTATGATTACATTTCAAATTACTCTTTTTTGGGGTTGTTGCTTCAGTGCTTAAGTTTTTAACTCCCTTTCCCCCCTTTCCCTTTTTTACCCCGCTTAAAATTGCTTGGTCATTAAAGATGGCTTCTTCGTTGTCCCGCCCTTCTTGTCCTGCCAGCATTTTTCATTGTTTTTCATAGTTCAAGATCTCCATTTCTAAAAATTGAAATGCGAAGCCAAAATATCCTCTTCCGTCTTGTGCTTCTTCTTTTTGTTCTTTAAGTCTCATTTTTAACTCTTCAAGGAGTGATGCCATTTAAAAAAAATTTAAACAACCCCCAATTGATTTTATTTTATTTCATTAGGATCCTCCATCCAAAGTTCCAGGAATCATTCAATAATCCAAAACTGTTTCTTGCTTCAAAACTGTTTCTTTTCTCACTTTCTCTTTCCAGGGGCTTTGTTATCTTATAACAAAGTTTCAGCTACAATGTATCTTTTGCAAGCCTTGTTAAAATTCCACTATCAATTTTTTTTAAGTTCCAGGTGGTCTCCTCCATTTTCCAGATTCCACCCTCTTTTTTCCTTTTTCCCTCCGCTGCTTTTTTTCTTTTTTTAAAGAAAGTTTTTAAATTATCCAAGAATCTTTATCCCTTTGACACTTTATTTTCAGCTAGAAATAGCCTAAATGTCAAAGTAGATTAGTATCAATTTCTTATTCAAATCTCTTCTTCTTAATGTTCCAAGTCAGTTAAAACTGTCAATGTTAGAGGAAAAAAAGCCAATTCCGTTTCCTTTCCCTTTCTGTTTTGCAGCTTAAAATCGTTTTTAGGCAAAGTATTAGTCTTTAAAATTCAAGTTCCAGGTACCTTAAATAGATGTTCTCCATTCAACCCAGTCAGTCAAACTTTCTCCTTTAAACTTCCTCCTGCACAATCTTGTCCGATCGGGTTCTTCTTTGAGGTGGCCATTTCTGATCACCGCTGCAACCGCCTTTGGGAAAGGGAGTAATGGCCAGCCGAGGAGGAGAGTTGCAGCTCTCCTCAACCCCGCTGACAGCTCCCCCTTCTTCATCACCTCTATGGGGTGGCTTCAGCCCCGAATCCAGGCGGTTCAGGGTGCTCCATATCTGCCTAGCCAGCCTTCTTAGCCAAATCGATTTATGGCTCTCTCTCTCTCTCTCTGTATAGATATATATATATATATAATAAATAAAGAGAAACAAGGGAAATTAAATTGGACGTTTGAAAATAAATGGATTGAATGGGCTACACCACTTTAAATCAGATAATTACCTCATACACTAATTCGGAGCACAAGATCATATTCAGGAGTGGAGCAAAAATGATATTGCTAAATGTATGTTCAGTTATAAACTGGTAAATTACGGAATCATGTCAATTAGAATTAATAGTTATTCAATTAACACCAGTGTTGTGCAAGGCTATCCAGCAATCATAGATGCAATTATAGACACTGATAGGTTTTATGGCAAATTATATTCAACATCAACAAATGATATAGTTCTACTAATGGATGAATGGGATACTAACACTGATAAAAACAAAGGAACTAGATTTCAGGAAAATTTGGATTAGGTAAATGCAGGAGATAAATTAATGATAGGTAAACACTTATGCATATAGATAGGAGCCAGTGACCTAGAGATTCAAAAGCAGTAAGCATCAGAGCCTTGCAGACATACGGTTGCCATTTAGAGATCTTTTGAATAAACCTGCTTGCCACTGATTCTCCCTTGTATTTGTTTTAACAATAGCAATAGCACTTAGACTTATATATGACCCCATATTGCTTTACAGCACTCTCTGAACAGTTTGCTAGAATTATTAACAATATAACTATAAAGGTAGATTCTATAAATGTAGACTGTAGAAACTGCAATAATCAGATGTACAACATCAGAATAAAACAGATGATATGATAGGAAACTGAAAATGGGAAAGTGCAGCTAATCAACGATGCTTCTAGATGCAGACTGTGGAAAGGACTATAAATAACCTGTACCAAATAAAAGGTAACTAGACTTTCTTGGCTCTTTCCTTGAAAACTTTTCATTTTCACTTTTATCCAAGAAGCTTTTTCAGTTCTCAGAACTTCTGAGAACTAATCCATAAGAATCATTCTTCCGAATCAGGCATTGATCCTTTGGAAATGGAAAAACAGACACTATGGGATAGAGGGCAGAAAGATGGATCTCTGAAGGGCAGGATGGATAATAGTTTGACCCTACAACAGGGGTCTCCAACCTTGGCTCCTGGAAGCCTGGCGGACTTCAACTGCCAGAGTTCCACAGCCAGCAAAGCTGGCTGTGGAATTCTGGGAGTTGAAGTCCGCCAGGCTTCCAGGAGCCAAGGTTGGAGACCCCTGCCCTACAAGAAAGCAAAGAGGGAAAAAATGTACAATGACTTTCCCTTGGAAAAGCTGACCAAACCAAGTGTCTGGTGAAATACATGCTCTTCCAGAGCAAAAGCTTTAAAAAGCAGCAGAAGAAGCTACAGATATGTCCCTTTTTTTGCAAAGAACAACTACAATGCTATCAATGGACTTTGAAGATGTAGGAAGAGAGTTTTGCTCTAGTCCGTGTTCCTTCCCCATTCACAGTACTGTAACTATTTGGAGGAAAAAATAAACTTCTCACAGAGGATGAAATTTAACAGACACAAATGGAAAGTTCATCACTTAGGAAACCGAAATTAAACAACAGCTTTAGGATGAGAAATACCTGACTTAAGGTTTGTGCTGGCACAGGGACAGTTGACTACCAGACCACCACGAAGGCAGCTTTGCTTTGTCTTACTTCATCTTACAAATAGTTGTTCCAACTGTTGCTGACAAAAGGTGCTGTGTGGTCTATCTGCTATACTTCATTGTAGGCAAATGTTTCCAATTGGCTACCGTGCAACAGTTGCAGAATCTCCACTTCCTTTTGATCCCAGGTCACTGTCTTCCACAGCCATTTTGTCCCTGGCTATTAACTGCTTTCTATTTATTGCTCACAGTGCACCTTTGCTTTTTATTTTTTTATTTTTTTAAATGAGTGGACTTGTAAAACAGAGAAGCTGGGATTCTTGTTTGTTTCATTAATCTACTGTTGGGCATTTTAACATTTAAAAATAATAAAGCATTAAACACTGGTGGTGCAGTGGCTAGAATGCAATATTGCAGACTAACTCTGCCCACAGCCTGGAGTTTTACCCTGATGAGGCTCGAATATGACTCAGCCTTCCATCCTTCCAAGGTCGGTGAAATGAGGACCCAAATTGTTGGGGGCAATATGCTGACATTGTAAACTGTTCAGAGAGTACTATAAAGCAGTATGGGGCTACACAGAAGTGCCAGTGCTATTGCTACAGTCAAAACAAATAGAAGGGAGAATCAACAGGAAGCAGGTTTAATTCAAAAGCTCCCTAAATGGCAACATATGCCTGCAAAGTCCTGATGCGCACTGCTTTTGAAGGTCTAGGACACTTTAAGACTTGTGGACTTCAACTCCCAGAATTCCGCAGCCAGCTATTCTGGGAGTTGAAGTCCACAAGTCTTAAAGTTGCCAAGTTTGGAGACCTCTGCCCTAGGTCATTGGCTCCTATCTATATGCATAAGTGTCTACCATCATTAAGACAACGAAAGGACCAGTGTACCACTTAACTTTGTAGAACATACACATTCCAGTGAAATGAATCTCCTTTCATCTCTTCCTTCCTTTCTTCCTTCCTTGACAAGAGTTTTGCCTGTTCCCCCAACTGCAACAGTGCTGTGATACTATCCTGACACTTGACAAGGCATGGCCTAATAAAAATGTTGATTGCATGTTTGAACCACTTGAAGCAATTGATTTTTTCCTGTCAGTATGAAAGTGAAGTTACTTCTTATATCTACCACATTTGAAATTTGAAACTCTTTTTCTCTCATCTTTCCCCATGGCTTACAGCTTGATTTTTAATTTCTCAGGCTTCATGCTAGGAAGCAATCAATTGTTCACATAGCCAACATTCCTACTCTGACAAACTGGAGATGAATATGAATCACCAGTGTAATATGGTTTTTTTAAAAAAGGCAAATATAATTTTCAGGCTGCATCAACTGAAGCATGGATTCTAGTAATAGTTCTGCACTGGTCAGCTCTTGCCTCAAATATTGTGATTACCTGTGGACTATACTGAAAATTAAGAAAAAGTCATACCAACTAAAGTAGACATGGAAATTGTAATAAGATGATTGGGGGGAGTGGGGAGGTAGTCAATGTGGTGAAAGAAATTGGGCATGTGTAAGGGAGAATATGATAATACACTTCAAATATCTGAAAGGATATCAAACAAAAAAAATGTCAAGTTGTTTATCATTATTTAAGACAAGGAATAATGATTTAAAGTACTGTAATAATGCTCATTCATATAGGGTATAGAATAACTGATTTAAGGCAGATTCCCATTAGAATTACTGGGAAAAAAAGCCAAAAAACCACTTCCCTACAGGAAATGTACTTCAACAACAGAATCACTCACTAAGACAGGTGACGGACACCTCTTTAATAGCTATGTTCAAGCAGAACTTCTGTCAAAAATGCTTTGATTAGATTCCTGCACCAAGCAGAGTTGGACTCAAAACATAAATAACCCCTTCCAATATGATGATTCTAAATGTAAACTTCAGGCTAGTGTGGTCCATGAACAGCAATCTGACATGCCTCTCAATATATACAAGAATTATGATTTCAGGGGAATGCAAAGAGTATGGAACTGAACTTGGGTGGAACAACTGATCCCAAAAAGAAAAATTGAGGAAGTTATTTATTTCCCTAACTAATATAGATTAAGAAATACACACAGTTGCACTTGTCATAAGCTTTCCATTGGGATATCTACCTAAGAAATCAAAGGTTGAAGGTAAGGGTACAAAGTTGATCCTGAAAATGCCCCCCCCCCCACACATACATAACAATGAACATGGCTATATTAAAAGACACAAAAATGGAGTGTGAAAAATAGGACAAGCCATAAAACTTAACTAAAATAGAAATATTCTGTTGTCTGGTACTCTATCAGATTTGGTTAGTTGCAAAAGCCATTAGAAATTTCAACATCTACCACTTCCAACAAGCATCCTGAATACCTCAATATATTTCTCTGTCCTTTTTATTCACACCCCACCATTCATAAAATCTTTAACAGCAATATTAATTCTCTATAGAAGAACTCAGCTGAGGATGCTTGGATACTTGAAGTAATACTTAATTTTAGAATCTGTATTTATATTAATTCTGCAGATTCTGAGCTCAGTTAACTGAACTAACTGCCCTGTCTTTTTGTAACACCAGCCATAAACTTGTTAATCACATTGTAATCTAATGTTTAGTGCCATCTAGTGTAATGGTTATAATTTGAGTGCCCATTTAGTGTAGTGGTTAAGATTCTGGCCTAAAAAAACAGGATATTCTGAGATATAGTCTTGCCTTAGGTATGAAAACCAGCTAGGTAACATGGGGTCAGTTACTCTTTCTCCACCCAGCGCACCTAACAGAGTGGTTCTTGAGGGGAAAACAGGAGGAAGAAGGAGTCTTAGGTATATTTACCACCTTATTTAAAAAAGTAATAAAAGTGGGATAAAAGAAATCTAAAAAATAAAATGTCTTTTACAGTTGCAGGACATGCTTGCCCGTTATTAATACAACCACATTTTATTCACTCCTATATGCTATTTTATAACAGCAAATTACAATAGGCTAACATGTATTTGACATGCTTGCCAATTTAGACTAAATTTAGATTTAAATTCTTCTCAATTATTATGCACCCTTAACCATGATTAACATTATCATGATTAACAACTCAATTTTCATAGCATCCATGATACTCTGAACTATAAAAGTGATCACCCAAGCTGAGTTTGCACAACTGGCTAGACTAAAATTTGCGGCTTGGATTGTAGTGTAGTGGCTTTTGCATGTCCACCTATGCTAGCAGTAAACTGCAGATTAGTCTTAAAACACCTTGAAACACTAGAATCTGTAGCTGGGGCTAAGGCCAAGAAGACCCTGGCTTGGGCATCCATTTCAAAGCTTAGGTGATGCCCAACATTGCCACTCCTGCCAAATCATTCCAAAAATACAGACTTTTGTATCATCATCAGGTGACACCATCAGTCTCTGTAGCCTAAGGGCACGGTATATCGTTGAGCCAGCCTTGGTTTGCAAGATCCAGAAAACAGCAATAAAGTGAAGAAAATAAGGGAGAATCATCTTTTGCTAGAAAGAAGAATGTTCTTTGATAATCGATTCTGGGAATAGAAGAAAACATTTTTCACATGCACCTTTGCTTCAACTAGATCACTGTTGTCAATGAGGGTTGGGAGACACGGACTCTATGAGATTTTAACCACACTTCCATGAACATGGAATCTGGAAGCCTTTTCATGCAAGCAGTGAGAAGTAGAGTCGGAGTACGACAGAAAAAAAGCTCTTGATCCTACCAGTCTTAAGAAGTATTTTAGGCCATGTTGCCTGTTTTCTGAGCACAAGGAGCTCCTATGCCCAAGAGACAGTGTAGTCATGTTGTCTTTGAGCAGGCTGGGTTCATTTGCAATTATACATTACAAAGCAAATTACTTCCAAGTGCTTAGCTCGTTTATGGTTCGGTGTAGCACAGAATCTTTGCTTTTGTATCCTCCTAGCGAGGCCTGCGAGCAGAAAACCAGTTTGGGGTTTGGGAGCAAGAAGTTCAAAAGGATGCCAAATGCTCACTAATCCTTGTGACTTACTAAGGAGCTGCGGGGGAGGGGGGGAATGCAAAGCGGCAGGCGGTCCCATCCTTCTTTAGGGAACTCACTAGGCACGGCAGCTTAAGACTGCAAGACTGTGGAGCCTTGAAGTAACTTGCCTGCATTCGGCCGCCGCTGCTCCGCGAGTCAAAGCCTCAACTGTCCCCCGACGGATCTTCATAGCGCTTTAAGAGAAGGCTGAGCCTTCCAACTCCGCCCCGAAGTTCCCGGGACGCCTCCGTCAGATCCCATCCCAATTGGCTGACTAGGATATGAATATGTATGTCCCGACCTGTGTGAATGAGGCGCTGTGCCCTCCCTCGCCGCCGCACAGAGAGGCTTAGGGAGCGTGCGGGGCTTCGCTTGAGCAATCGCTCTTCTTCTGGTCGCTCGCCGAGCGGCGTCTGGTGGCGGCTCTGCAACCGGCTTGGTCCTGCTGCCACAGAGCCCGGGGAGCTTCTTGCCTCTTCGCTGCCGCTGTCTTCCTCCTGCCAGGCACGCTGCTTCTCAGCCGGCCCCGTCTCCACGCTCCTACTTGGCGGCGCCTGCCGAAGAGATGCGGGGCCTGTCCGGATGGATGCTGCTGCTGGTGCTCGGCAGCTGGTTCCGTCTGCGAGCAAAGGGCGCCGTGCCGCTGGCTGGTTTTTATCCCTTCGGGCCGGCGCAGGGAGACGCGGCCACCCCTCAGCAAGACGACGGCGGTTCTGGTCTCCAGCCCATCGCCGTCAAGTTCCCCTTCTTCGGCGCGACTCACGCGGCGCTCTACGTGAGTAGTCGTCCCGTCGGGTGCTACGGAAAGTGCGGGCACCGCCGCCGCGCGGGACTTTTGCTCATCTCTGCGGTTCCTTAATGAGAAGTTAGTCCCAGAGGTGCTTTTTTTTTTTTTTTTTAAGAGGCAACTGGACTTTCTGGTTTTTCTTTGAAGACGTTTCGCCTCTCATCCAAGGAGCTTCTTCAGCTCTGAAAGTCCAGCTGCCTCTTGAAAAAGTACCTTCGGGACAAGCATGACCAGGATGACTGAGAATCTCCGTAGACGAGAAGTAGTATGCTTAGTGCGGAGCAATAATGCCTTGACTACGTGTACCAGCCGTAGCCCCTTTCTAAAATATATTTTATCTCTGAATATTTGTTAACTGCCATGCTTGCCACTGGAAAACTATTTTCACATGATATGCCTACCAGTTAGGTTGTACTGCTATGTCAGATGCTTGCTTTTTTTCTTTTGCTTCCTGCTCCAGGATGCTCTGTCTTCAAAGCATTGGGTACCGATCATAATGTCTTACCCAAACACAATGGATCTTACCCTTAACTGTAGTGCTTGGGACCCCAGCCTTTGAACCACCAAGCCCGGTCGGAAGGAAACTCAGGTCTTAATTGACTTCCTAAAGATTAGCGCTGGAGGCTGATAATAAAGTTTAAGCGTTGTGTTTAAACTTCCAGTCCTCTTCTCTCCACATCCTTCAAAGAGGATGCTCGAAAGACATGGGATGTTATGAAAGATTACATATCGATCTTCACCGAATTGCTAATTAATGATTATGGAAGGTTGAGTTATTTAACATGTTAGAAAAGAAAACAAGTTAGGAAAGGTGTTGAATTCACATGGAATCACTCATATTAACAGCCAGTGTTTTGATTGCTCAGCGTGGCTAGGTAGTGACACATAGTTGAGCTTGGGTGATCTTAAAAACTTGAGTGGGGCCAAGTCTGTTAGAATTTGGATGGGAGACCATTAGGGGAATTTCAGGGCCAAAAGTTGAACTGGAATTTTTATTTTATTTTTTAAAAAATCCTGGGAAAAGACAGCGGCAAACCATTTCTGTAATGATACTAAGAAAATTACACAGATGTGTCCATGTGTCCAGTACTCAAATTTGATGAGAGAGAGGTTTTGCATTTACTGGCTGATTAGGATAGAGAGATTGTTCCACTTACTATGACTGTCACTTAATATGACAACTTACATGCAAGGTGGTCAACTGTTATAATAAATTGTTAATAGTAAGAAAGTGAAAACTGAAAGAATATATAAGAAACCAGTAAGAAAAGCTATCAATGGTTTGCAGGAAGAGATGAGACAAAAGGAGATCCTGGCTTCCAGACCCAGTTATTTTATTGAACAGTACTTGCTAATCCCAGAGCAGGGGTCGCCAACCTTTTGGACCTCAGAGACCACCAAACTCATAATTTTAAATCCTGCGGATCAGAGACCCTGGGAAAATCCCCAAAAGAGTCTGCAGGAAAATTCCCCACCCCATTTTCTTACCAATTGATTATTCTTTATTTGGGATCGCAGGATACCATCTCCAGCTCTGTTCTCAGGGGGAGAGAGAGAGAGAGAGACTTTTGGCTTCATGCAAGGAAAGCAGCAGAAGCATCAGAAATCTTTCTTTCTCTCCCCCAAACTCCACCAGAAATGAGTCTTTGCCAGCACAGCCTCTTGGAGCACTCATTTCTAGCAGAGTTTGGGGGAGACAAAGAAAGACTTTTGCTGCTTTCCTTGCGTGCAGCCAAAAGCAAAAGACAAAAGAAGTGGAAAGAAGTAGCCCAGTGGCCAGGTGAAGCATGTGGGCCAGTTCTCCCCTCCACCCTTTCCCCCCTCCCATCACTACCTCGTGTTGTTCGCGATGCAAGCGATGCAAGCTTTGTGTTCCCGCAGGCCATGTGGGCGGCACAGCCTTATGTTCCCGCACAGACTGGATTAATTGCTTTGGGGGGGGGACATTTCTCTACGGACCACCAAAATTTTGTTGTGGACCACCAGTGGTCCCCAGTGCACTGGTTGGCAACCACTGTCCTAGAGGGCAATAGGTTTTGTTTTAATGTAACTTATTTAAGTTTTCCAGTTTGAAAATCTACTCTTTGAATAATGTCATTTTTGGGGGGTCAAACTCGCGGCCCACAGGCCAGATGCGTCATGTGCTAGCCACGCCCACACCCAGTTTAACGAATGGGGAAAAGTTACAATACGTCATGTGATGCCACCATGACAACCCGAGTTTGACACCCCTGTTCTAGATTTAGAAAGCACATGAAAGTTCTTTGCGCCTGAGGGAGGTCAATGCTCCAGATCTAGTTTGACTATTAAAACAAATTCCTGGAATCTGCTTTTTCCTTTACTCTTATGGGTGTTTCCTATATCAGAGAATAAACCAAAAGGGTTAACATTTATGAGTTGTAAATAAAAAAAAAACCCTCTGTTCCCTTTCAGTTATTTTGGAAAGCATCTGTAATCAGTTGGGGTGTTTATAATTGGAGCTGGTAAGAGTTGTGCTCCAAAACATGTAGAGGACACCAGCTTGGCCAAGATAAGACACGATGATGCTATAAAATCACTAAATAGTTGTTTAGCTTTGTTTTTTAAGAGAAAACAAAAGAGGCAATATATTTGTCTTCTTGGCATCATACATACTGTATTTGTCATGTTGTAACAACTTTTCAATTGTCAAGTAATTGTGGAAATTAAACTTGAATTCCTCCTCTTCTCATACCCCAAAGCAGATTTGTAGAATACATATACTATTGAGCACTTTGTAAATAATATGGTTGACAACTGAAGGTTGTGCAGTCAACAAAAATCAGTATTACTCACAGCTACCCAAATAATTGGCATAGCTTGGTGTTTAGGTTGATTTTCACAAATTCCTGTCCTTCAAATATATTGGAATCTTGTTGGTTGAGATTTGTAGCTCCAATACAAATGGAAATTTACTGTATTTTAAACTTTGAGATTATTAGGAATAATTAGTTATTAGGAATAATGAACCCTTCAAACTAATCTTGTTTTCCAAATCATTTAGCACTAATCATCAGATAGAAAGGCTATAATAGTTTATGATCTAATCTTGCTTGCTGGTAGCAGCAACAATACTATGGTGTGTATAGTGCTTTTAGATACTCAAAAAATTTCACAAACAGCCCAGAAGGTGATGTTCATAATTTTTCCTGGGAAAGGCACACTTCGCCATGCTAGGAGCCATACCCCAAAAAAGCAATTCATAAATCCAGGAGTGAAATTGAATTTGATTCTATTCCTTTTAAGTATAAATAAATTGTAATACTATATAATCAGTAGAATTGCTTTTCAGTCAGATCGGTGGTGGTATTCTACCAGTTCGGCCCGGTTCTGCCGAGCCAGTAGCAGCAATGAGCAGAGGAGACCAAACCGGTTCTCTCTGCCCCTCTGCTGTTGGGCCGACCCGCCTGCCTGGGCTCCCCTAATCACCTTTATACTCTGCATTTGAAGCACAGCTGCTTTCCGCACAGAAGAGTGCTGCACAACAGCTGCTGAAGCAACAGGGATTGTGCAGGCTTGCAGGAGGTGAGTTAGAACACATCTACACCTACGCAAATGCCTCTGCACCTGTGCAAAGTACATGTTTGGCACACACGCGTGCAAAGCGCACCCACCAAGCTATATCCACCGAACCGGAGGTAAAAATATTTGAATCCTACCACTGAGTCAGACATTAATAATTTTTGCCTTTTTAAAAAAAGAAAGCATTTCAACACACCTTTTGGGATCTGGAGGAGCTGTTTTTAAGGCTGTATGTTACCTGGTGCACAATCTATTCATAATATCATACAGCATACAGTGTGGCAGTATTATTATTCCCATAACACAGATTCGGAGCAATAAGCTGCAGTGGTGGGGGAGGAAGAAACGCAGTGGTGGTATTCAGCTGGTTCGCACCGGATTGGGCGAACCAGTAGCAAGAATTTGGCGTAGGTCGCCGAACCAGTAGTAAGTTCTGGCTGGCCACGCCCCCAATCCAGTTACCCTCCCGCCCGATGCTCACTTATCTGCCCACCTGACATCCGCCTAAGGTATTTCTTTTTTTCCCCCTCCCGACAATCAGCTGTAGATAAGATAAGCTGTGCCGGGATTCCCCTTGCTGAGGCCCAGGAAGGCAAAACATGGAGGGAGAAGCTCAGCTCCCCCCTCCATTTTTTGCCTTTCAGAGCCCCAGAGGAGCCTTAGGGGAGCAAAAATGCCCCCTCAAAAGGTCTTCTGAGGCTAGGAAGCTCCCAAAACGGAGCTTGGAGGGGTGCTGCATGCCCCTCCTGTGCTCTGTTCCTTTTCTTCCAGAGCCCCAGAGGAGCTTTAGGGGAGCAAAAACGCCCCCCCCCCCGGCTCTTCTGTAGCTAAGAAACTCCCAAAAACAGGTGGAGGGGGCTGCAAAAAAAGCCACGCCCACCCAGTCACATGGCCATGCCCACCAAGCCACGCCCACAGAACCAGTAGTAAAAGTTTTTGAATCCCACCACTGAAGAAATGGTGGTTGGTAAGATTATCAACAGGATGAGAATGGGGACTCCTAACTTTTTAATCTATCTCCTAACTGTCATCTTTCTCCAGGAAAATGGGTATTCAGCTCCAGTGTGTTCTGTCCTCATTTACATACTCGAAATCCCCGCGCTTTGATTGGCCAAAGCGCGGGGCTTTCTAATTGGTCAGGCGAGCCGCGCCGATTGGCTCGTTAAGAATCTCCCGCGATTGGCTCGTTCAGAGCGCGGGAGATTTGAAGCGCTGCCATTGGCCGCGGCCGCCGCGGCGAAAGGAATAAAAGCCGCGGGCTTTTTTCCTTTCGCCGGTTCGGTTCCAGATTTTCAAATAAAGAGCATTGCATGAAATCACCGACTCCTGGCGTCATTTCGCGGACACGACACTGGCGACGAAGGTGGGATCCAGACCCTGAACCGAACCCCGTGTCCGACGGAAGCCAGACAAAGCACCGAGATGGCGAAAATCGCACCGCCCGCCCCCTTCAACCCCGCCACCAAAGACTGGGAATCGTTCTCCGACCGTTTCCGCATGTACCTCGAGTGCACCGGCATGAAGGACGCCTCGGGCCCGCTAAAACGCGCCGTCTTCCTCACCCACTGCGGAACCGAAGTTTTCCAGATGGCCAAAGCGTTGGCCAAGCCCGCCGACGCAACCGCCATGGACTGGGACGTCCTCGAACCTATCCTTCGGCGACATTACGCTCCCGAGGTCCCCATCCTGATCTGGCGCAACGAATTCTACCGGCGAGATCAGAGAGCGGGTGAGAAATTGAGCGACTTCGTCGCCAAGCTGCGGCGCCTAGGGGGGCTCTGCGAATTTGACAACCTAAACAACATCCTGAGAGACCGAATCGTGCTCGGTCTGGGGGACCCCGCGCTCCAGAGCCGGCTGATGGCCAAGGGCAACATCAGTTTAGCAGACGCCCTCACCGCAGCCGTGGCCGCAGAAGCAACCCGTACTTCCGCCGATAGCATGCGCAGACCTGACACGAAGGACCGCGGCGGAAACAACAACCCGGCAAGGTCGACCGAACAAAAAACCGAGACAACTACACACCAGGGCGATTTCCACTCTGCATCCAGCACGTCCGAAGACGAAGAAGACATACATCGACTTCAGACGGGGCGCGACCAACGGAACCGGAGAGGTCGTAAGTCAAGGACCAAATGTGCCGGTTGCGGCGGCGACCACCCCAGGTTGGAATGCCGGTTTTTCGATTCCATCTGCCGGCATTGCGATAAAAAGGGGCACATTGCCCGGGTTTGCCGCCTGAAGAAAAACCGCAGTCCAACTCGATGGGACCAGAACGACCGGAGAAGGGAAAGCTCACCGCCCCGGCCCAGAGATCGCCACTCGGACAGCCGATGGGACCGGACCGGACTATCCTCGCGAGGCGGCGACAACCGGCGGAGAGAGGAGACCCACCAGACAGTCACCATCGGCCACGCCATCACCAACGACGCCCGAAAAATCCATGTCGAGGTACACATTGAGGGCCAGCCGTGCAAAATGGAGGTAGACTCCGGGTCCTACCTCTCCATGATTGCATGGCACGAGATAAAGCGGCTGGTGCCTACCCTCCAAAGAAGGAACGTAGACAGCCAAAGACTTATTGTAAAGGACTACCAGGGAAACCGCATCCCGGTAGTCGGCACCAAAAACTTTAACGTAACATATAAGGGGCGCACCGAACAACTCCCCCTCACGATCGTCGACCGCGACCGCCCAAGACTACTGGGACTGCAATGGTTCGCCCCGCTCGACATCACTCTCACGGGAGTCAACCACGTCGTCGACGACGGTTGGGAACAGCGACTAGCCCAGGAGTTCCGAGAAGTCTTCGACGGAAGCCTGGGCAAGTACCAGGGGCCCCTTATCTCATTCGACCTAGACCCTAACGTCCCCCCCAAACGACTGAAACCTAGGCGAGTGCCATTCGCCCTAAAACCCAAAATAGACGAGCAAATTAATAAGCTTGTCAAACAGAGGGTATCGCAGCCCATAGACCATGCCCGGTGGGAGACCCCCATAGTCACCCCGATCAAGCCCGACGGGTCAGTGAGAATCTGTGGGGACTATAAGGCCACCCTAAATGGCGCGCTGCAACAAAGCGCCTACCCCGTCCCAATAGTGCAACACCTACTGCACTCACTGGGAGGGGGCAAGGTTTTCGCCAAGCTCGATCTCACCCAGGCATACCAACAGTTGCCGGTCGACGAGCAAACGGCGGAAGCCCAGACCATCGTCACCCACCGGGGAGCTTTCAAATGCAACCGACTCCAATTCGGAGTCAGCGTGGCACCAGGTATATTTCAGAGCCTGATGGAAAGGTTGTTGCAAGGTATCAAGGGGGTGGTACCTTATTTCGATGACGTTCTAGTGTCGGCGCCCAACCAAGCCGAACTAGAAAGCCGACTAAGAGAGGTCCTAACTAAATTTAAAGAAACGGGACTTAAAGTAAAAAGGGAGAAATGCCAACTGTGCACGGAACGAGTGGAATTCTTGGGCTACCTCCTAGACCGGCACGGCATTCACCCCACAAGTAAAAAAATCAAGGCCATCAAAGAGGCCCCCACCCCTAAATCAAAAACTGAACCACAAGCATTCTTGGGGTTACTGAACTTTTATAATGTTTTCCTACCCCAAAAGGCGATGGCGGCGGAGCCTTTGCATAGGCTCCTGGACAAGGCGGCGACCTGGACTTGGGGGAAACGGGAGCAAGCCGCCTTCCAAAAAACTAAAGACCTCCTCACCTCCGACGCCATCCTCATACAATTCAACGAAACCCTGCCTCTGGCCGTCACTTGCGACGCATCACCTTTCGGCATCGGCGCCGTCCTCAGCCATACCCTTCCTGACAGAAAAGAAGCACCCATCGCGTTCTTTTCGAGGACCCTTACCAAACCGGAGCAGAACTATAGCCAACTGGACAAAGAGGCTCTGGCTATAGTTGCCGCCATAAAACGGTTCCACGAATATCTCTACGGCCGGCCCTTCACCATTATAACAGACCACAAGCCGTTGCTGGGCATCCTTGCAGGAAACCGGGCCACCCCGAACATTCTGTCTCCTCGAATGACAAGGTGGTCCGAGTTCCTGGCGGCTTACAACTACGAACTCATACACAGACCGGGTAAGACGATCTCACATGCGGACGCATTAAGCCGCTCGCCGCTACCAGAATCCGACTGTGACCCAGCACCAACGACGACCACCCTCAGCATCGAGACCCTACCCAACCTACCCATAACCGCGTCAGACATTGCCCGGGAAACTAATAAAGACAGGCGTCTGGCGCGGGTTTTGCATTGGGTAGAAAAAGGGTGGCCGGAAAAAGACAACGACAAGTCCGTCAAGACGTTTCGGAACCGCCAAACCGAACTCTCGTTGTTAAAAGGGTGCATCTTATGGGGTGACAGGGTAGTCATTCCGGACAAACTACAGGGGAAGGTTTTGGAAATGTTGCACGAGGGGCACCCTGGCATCGTAAGAACTAAAGCCCTGGCCAGAAGTTACGCTTGGTGGCCAGGGATGGACAAGCAGATAGAGGCCTGGGTAGCTAAGTGCCAGCGATGCCAGGAGACTAGGCCCAGCCCACCCACAGCACCCGTCCTAGAGTGGGAAACCCCAAGGGGACCCTGGTCCAGAATCCATATAGACTTCGCCGGGCCCACAAATGGACACACCTTCCTCATAACAGTTGACGCTTACTCCAACTGGCTGGAGGTAAGCAACATGAGGACTACAACCACGGAGGCCGTGACCAAAGAACTTTGCAAACTCTTTGCAACACACGGCCTCCCAGACGTCGTCGTCTCCGACAACGGGCCCCAGTTTACCTCCCTGGAGTTCGAGAAATTCCTGGCGGAAAGGGGCATCCGCCACGCACTAACAGCACCGGCGCATCCGGCGGCGAACGGTAGGGCGGAACGGATGGTCCAATTTACCAAAAAAACCATCCGGAAAATGGACCACGGGGAGATCCAAGAAAAGATCAACAGACTTCTCTTTATACAACACATAACCCCGAATACCACTACCAACAAAAGCCCAGCCGAATTGCTAATGGGTAGAAAGCTGAGGTCCCCACTCGACAGGTTACACCCTACGTATAACCCGGAGCGGCCCCCAGACTCAAGCACGAAATACCGGACGTTCGCACCCGGGGACCTCGTATATGCGAAAAATCTGACGGGGGACCCCCTATGGATCCCAGCCGTCATCACCCAAGCAACAGGCCCACGCTTGTACCGGCTACAAACGACAGACGGACGAGCGTGGAAACGACACATCGACCAACTTAGGTCTAGGACAGCAAACGAACCCACCTCCCAAAACGCAAGCCAAGGGGGGAGGGAATACCCGGGTGACTGATTACAAGAAAAAATAAACCAGCAGTACTTACCGAGACGCAGCCATTGCGACCCCTCGCCGGAAAAGAACAGCCAAGCCAGCTCGACCGACCCGGAAAGACCGAGCGGGAGCGGCGAAACCCGTAGCTCAACCAACCCGGAAGGCCCAGGTGGGAGCCATGGAGAAAGAACCGGCCCGATCAACCAGCCGGTTCGCACAGAAGCAAGAGCAACCAAAAACCCGACCGAACCGGCCGGGATCCCACTTACGACTGAGTTGCGCAGGTCAAGTAGGACCAGACGGAGCCCCGCCTACCTACGTGACTACGCAACGTAAGGACTGAACCAAGAGGGGAGGGGTGTTCTGTCCTCATTTACATACTCGAAATCCCCGCGCTTTGATTGGCCAAAGCGCGGGGCTTTCTAATTGGTCAGGCGAGCCGCGCCGATTGGCTCGTTAAGAATCTCCCGCGATTGGCTCGTTCAGAGCGCGGGAGATTCGAAGTGCTGCCATTGGCCGCGGCCGCCGCGGCGAAAGGAATAAAAGCCGCGGGCTTTTTTCCTTTCGCCGGTTCGGTTCCAGTTTTTCAAATAAAGAGCATTGCATGAAATCACCGACTCCTGGCGTCATTTCGCGGACACGACACAGTGCTTTAGATAACTGAACCTAAAGAAGTTCAACAGAAAGAATGTTTTGCGATTCCCGTGCAGTAGTCTCCTTTTCCCTTCATTATTCCTCACCTTACATTGTTGAAAGACAGACCACATAATCAGAGGTTTTTTGAAGTTTATGGAAGGACAGAGAAGCAAGAAAATGATTCTTCCATAAGTCTCCTTAATGTATCTTATCCTAGGATCAATATCTCCAGCAGCCAGGCTTCAAATTTAAATCGAAGGCTTGGCCTCTACAATCTCCCTTAAAAACTCTTGAAGGAGGGGGGAATCCCCATTCCCATTCCATCACAACTCCAACCTCCAATGTTACAAATGAATAGCTTTATCTGCCTGCTAAGATATTTGTCTCTGCCTTTTTTTGTTGTAAAGTCACTTATATTATTCCAAAACCATCTGGAATTACTTGGGGACAGTCAAACAGTTTAATTTAATTTAAGGCATCAAAGCTGTAACAGGATGTTGAGAATCGGAGTGTCTTTGCTGTATTAGGCAATTGCACTCTGTAGCCAAGGAGGCATAATGAACTAAATATTTTGGGTTCAAGGAAAATCATCATAGTCTTTCCAAATTCTTCTGCTACCCAGATTCACGGGCTGATGCAACTTGAGATTCTGTAAATTTGGAGATGATTTGCACTCCAGTATGATACTTTAGAACTGTCACTTGCTTTGTTTTTCCTCATTGAAAACGATTCCAATAGTGTTTATAATGCTTCCTTTTTTAGGAACTTCTATCCTCTTTGAGCTCCTTTTCCCACCAGTTTCCTCTGCCATGGAATGCTACTTATCATTGCTCTGGGAATATTAGAATTTAGTTCCTTGAACTGGTATTTTCTACTGAACTTAATATACTTTAACTTTTAAGAACTCTACATTGCATGATCACATCTACCAATGTGTCTGCTATTTCCATCTCCTAAAAGATAGTTAATCTTATTGTCTTCCTTCGTTGTCTCACTGTTTTCTTTTACCTGCTATGATAGGAAATAGGAAATTATTTTGTGGTGCTGATCCAGCAAACTTCAATTTCCTGGAATGTTAACATTACCTCTGCTGAATCTGTTACTACAGCAATACACAAGTAGACTCAAAAGATGTCTCTTGCTTTGTCAGGAAATAGGTCAGTGAAAGATATTCCTTTAGCTAAGTCAACCTAAAACCTTGACTCTCTGGATACATTGTGATGTTTTAAATTTGAGAATCTGCCCACAGATACTGCTTTTGTCTTGCTTTTGTGATATGTGCCATAATCTTACATGACAACAAACAGATTTCTTGTTGTATTTGCATTATTCATATCCCAGGGAGTATTCCAGTTAGTGATATCTTACAGGGTACATGAAATTTGTATGCATTTGAAAGTCCACAAAAAAAAAAATCTACAATAAAGAGGTGATAAGTGTATTCAGAATATATTTTTATAGTGTAATAGCTGCAATTGCTATTGAAATATAATTGTTTAGCTATCCCCAAGACCGTGAGGATTATCAGCATGTTGACATTTTCTTTAGAAATATGCTTGTTTATAAGGATAATTTTTGAAGAAATTCCTTCTTGAAAGATGAGTTCAGCTGAAAAGTTTCTCAGTTGACCCTCCTCTTATGTTCATTAAAACATGAGAACACATTGAGTATTTGTGTTAACAAGGTTGGTTCAGAAATAGATTATACTCATATAATCTGAATGTTTGGCCTTATGCTAAATTTTTGAAATACAACATGAGACCATGAACAAACAAAGGCACTTCTAGTCCTCGCCCTGTTCAAAACCTGAGATGAGTAACAGTGAAATGCTGACATACACTGACAGATGACTATTAGTCAAGTCAGCAAGAAAGACATAGGAGTGTTAGAATATTTTCATCACTATTTTTCATTCTGTAATGAGAGAGAAATTGCAGTTTCCCATGTGCAATGCTATTTTGCCTGATCCATTTTGTTTTCAGCTCCTCTGATCCCTGTTGTGATGCATTTGGGGGTAGCATTGCAAGTAGATATATGGAAATAAACCGACACATAAAGGGGATGGTTGTTCTAGGACCCTTTTACTATTTTGGATTTGTCAACACCAAATGGCTTGACTTCTCTCAATTTTGCAAACAGTTTCAGAGCTTTATGTGTAACATTCCACCTCTATGTGGACATTCCCAAAGATGATAGCCAGCAGTGTCCTGAAGCTGCCAAAAAAACCAGTGCAGCCCTAGGCTGCATCAATAGAGGAATAGTATGATGATCACATGAAGTGTTAATACTACTTTATACTGGTAAGACCACACTTGGAGTATTGCATCCCATTTTAGTCATCATGATACAAAAAATACATTGAGACTCTAGAAAAAGTGCAGAGTATTGCAACAGAGATGATTAGGGGACTGGAGGCTAAACCATACAATCAATGATTACAGGAACTAGAAATATTTGGTCCTACAAAGAGAAGGACTATAGGTCATATAATAGCAGTTTTCCAATATTTGAGTGACTCTCATAGAGAGGAGGAGGTCAACTTATTCTCCAAAAATCTTAAAGCAAGACAAGAAGTAACGATGGAGGTTTAACAAAGAGAGATGCAAGCTAGAACCAAGGAGAAATTGTGGGTGATTCAACACTCGAGGTTTTTTAAAAAGGTTAGACAGCCATTGGTCCAGAATGGGATAGCGTCTCCTGCTTGAACAGGAATGGGACTAGAAGACCTCAAAGGACCTGTCCAACTCTGTTATTTATTAGTTTGCCTCATAAATCCTTATAATGCAGTATATTTGCATTTTTTAAAAAAAACATAGAAGGACAAAAAGCTTACATTTTGAGGGGATCTAGGCATTGTGCCGTTTCATGGCAGCCCCTCCCCTTTGGAACACACTTTGCCCTCTAAAGTTTGGCAGATCTCTACCTGCCTTGCCTTCCTAAAGGTTTGAACCTGGCTTTTTCCCTAAGTGCTGGGATAAGATTGGATGACTGCATATTAGAAGTTTGATTTGGCGTCAGGTTTTGTTGTTTTTAATGTTTTAATGTGTTTAGTTTTATATCTTAATATGGTATTATATGTTTTAACTTTTGATTGGGGGCTGCTCAGAATTGCTTATGGGCACCTATACTGTATAAATGTTTTAAATTAATGAAATAAATTAGTAAAGGGTTTGTACACCAAACCAAGTGCTCTTTGAAGTGTTGTGACTACAATTTCCAAAATTGAATCCTTAGAATGTGGACTAAAATGCATCTGGATAACGTGTAAAAAATGGAATCAGATGACATTATTTGCAATGTCTCCAATGACATGTGTATTTTTAATTTGTTGCAACAATACAAGAAGGGATTAAGGTTGAAAATTCTGTCTATAGATATAACATTGGCTAGTTAAGCAAGGTTAACTTATTAGTTGAAAATAGCCATTATGTGTGTATGTCAATCAGTAAACTTCATGATGGATATTTATTGGGAGAAAAACAGAGCTAAAGTTGGGAAAGGTATGCAAGAATCGTCAACTGATAAAAAACAAAGGAAACAACATCTCAACTCTGGGAAAGGAGGAAGTATGAGAAAGAGACTCAAAACAATGGTATAACAAAGGCAGAAGGAAACAGCAGGTTTTCAAGATACTGTTACTGTATAACGGTATATAAACTACAAGAGTAAAGAGGTGTGGTGGCTCAGTGACTTATTGATGCTGGAGATGGTTTTTTGGTCCAGTGGTTCAAGTCTTTGCACTGTATGTCAAACTCCCTTCACTCAACCTCAGTTTTTCTCCACCTAACAGTTTAAAAGCATATTCTATGCAAATAGATAAATAGGTACCACTTCAGTGGGGAGATGAGTTGGTGCTTCATGCAGGAAGTCAGATTCCTGCTCTCTGAACCTTCCTGGTTGTGGTGCCTTGGATGATGCTGCAGGAAGAGCTGCTTATCTTTTTTCTGGTGCAAAGCCAGCTTGCCCTCTTGTGGCGCACCTTGGGAACAGAACTGGTATCTTGGCAGCCAAACTACTACTATGCAATTGCATTGTAGTTTCCTGGCTAATGTAACAATACCATACACTAATACTAATATATTATCTACAACAGTAAAGTGGAGTCTCCTTGCTGTATCTGTTTCCTAATTTGGCCTCCCTCAAACAGCTGATTTTGGCTAGTTCAAAAAAGGAATGCTGGGGTATTTAGCAAAAGCTAAGACCTCAGTTTTTGTATAATGAATATTAAATACTTTCATGTGGTATGTGTGGCTAAGATATGCAAGGCGTTTCTTAGGCTGGTTGGCAATATGTATGTGTCTATTTGTGCATGTGTGTTTATGTGTATATGTATGTATATATGTATGTGTACATACACACACACACATACACATATTGTGTTCCCCCAAAAAAACGACCTATCCCAAAAACAAGCTTTAGCCCAATTTTCATGCCTGCATCTAATATAAGCCCTACCCCAAAAATAAGCCCTGGTGAAGCCCCACCATCTGTTTGTATGAAGTGTGATGAGGCACAGACATAAAAATCAAGCTAGGATGGGGGTGCAGCTGCCCCACACACCCCACACCTGCTTATTGTAGAATTGCCACAGCCGGGCCTTCCACACCCCGACACCTGTCGCGGCAAGGCCCAAATTCTGCAGCTGCTTGTGGTCACTCGAGCTGGATGCCAGTGTCACCAGTAACACATCCCACAAAAATAAGTCCTGGTGCTTATTTTTGGGGCCAAAAAGAAAATAAAACTGGGTCCTATTTTCGGGGAAACATGGTACGTATGTGTGTGTGTGTGTCTCACTATATTTAATTTGAATATATAATTAACACACAATTCAATATAATTAAATAACATTTCCTTCACTCCAGAATATGGTATTCGGTTTGGAAAAAATTTCCCAGCTGAAAGGAAGTTGAAGAAGTGCAAGATGACCTAGAGAAAGACCACAGGAATGGTTCTACTTCTCTTTATAGACAGTGATTCAGTGGATTACTTGAGTGGCAGGTAGAAGGATGGGTTAACTTGACTGCCTTTTACATGATAAGAAAATGTCACAAAAAAGGTAAAGATGTTTTAAGAACGTCAAAAGATACAGCAATTTTACAAAAAAAAAAAAAACACCCAGGTAATAAGTTATAAAACTGTGAATATCTTAGCTTTAGAATCTATTTTCCTGGAGATAATAAAAATATGCCCATTCCAAATTTTCCTCATTAAAGAGGTCATTCCATCCTCTTCTTATTCAGGCAATAAGATAAGATTCTCAATATTTATGGTCTATATTTGACCCAAAGAAATCCATTAAAAATCATATTCAGGTGGGCATTTGAATGTCTTCCATATTGTGTAATTCCTGAGAGGTTGAGCTTCTGTTTTTTATTACACCTCTCTAGATTGGCAGGATTTAGAATTTAATTGCTCCTTCAATTAAGTAAAGAAAATCATTTCTTCACCAAAAACTAAGCTATAACTTTATACTGCAGTGTCTAATTCTCTAATAGTGGGGAATTTTTCTCCTCTTCCTCTCCTCCTCTGGCTGGATAACAGATAACAGATAATCAGAGTTGGAAGGGAACTTGTAGGTCATCTAGTTCAATCCTCCGTCCAAGCAGGAGACCCTACACCATTTCTTACAAATGGCAGTCCAATCTCTTCTTGAAAGTTTCAGGTGATGGCGCTCCCATAACTTCTGAGGGCAAGCTGTTCCATTGGTTGATTGTTCTCACTGTCAGAAAGTTTATCCTTATTTCCAGGTTAAATCTCTCCTTGTTCAGTTTCCATGCCTTGTCTGACCTAAAGGCACTTACTATGTTAAGATAAGGCTTATTTAACCATGGATTGCTGAATTGAGTAAGTTCTCACAATATACTAGGCCATATGCTGTTAATTAATTGCATTTTGCAATAGTATACAATCGTCCCTTTAATGTGGATCATTAAGTGAAGAATGAATTGGATTTTTATTTAAGATATTAAACTGAAGTTTTATCTGAAGCTACAATGTTATTTCCAAATCAACATAACTTCTGAATTTTCTTTATTCACAGTATAGTATGAAAGTGTTTATGAGGAGATTGTTTGTCTTCTGATATCTAATAGAAAGAAAGCAGTGCAGAAATTCAAGGACACATTGTTGAACAATCTAAAATGATTACTTTGGGTTTCTTATTACATAAAATTTTAATATTTCAGTTATTAATACTTAGACCAAATTTTTAGTAGCATGGACAGTTTACCATTTCATGTTTATGATTTATACTATATGGTGCTTCAATTCCATTGAACTGCAAGGCGATCAAACCAGTCATTACTACAGGAAATCAACCCTGACTGGAATACTTTGGCCACCTAATGAAAAGGAAGAACTCACTGGAGAAGAGCCTAATGCTGGGAAAGATTGAGGGCAATAGAAGAATGGGATGATAGAGAATGAGGTGGCTGGATGGAGTCATTGAAGCAGTAGGCGTGAGCTTAAATGGACTCCAGAAGATGGTAGAGGACAGGAAGGCCTGGAGGAACATTATCCATGGGGTTGCAATGGGTTGGACATGACTTCACAATTAACAACAACAACCTGTCTGCAATCAATTACTGATGTATTGAAAACATAAATAAATTTCTATGATACTTCTATGATCAGCATTTTACACTTGTATCTTACTCTTCTACCCCTTTTTGTTATTATTTCTCTTGATGTATATGGGCGGGGTGGGTGGGTTAGTAACTTCTGTGCCTATCTGCTACTTTCTAATGGAATCTGGATTTTTGCAGCTTTGGAAGTAGTTTAGCATTGGATACAAATCTGTGCAGTTGGTCACTCATCTTGGGAATAAGGCTGTCCAGAATGGCAGTTCCAAAACCTGTGGCATGACAAGTTTCCAATTGAGGAATGGCAGGAAAGGTACATCATCTGGGAGAAAACTCTGGTGTACCAATCTATGTAACCTTGAATCATGGCTATCCAGCAATTGTCCCTCTCTCTCTTCAGCCTAAAGTCATTCTAATCCTAACCTTTGCTTCTGTATCTTTGACTTTGAATCTACCATTGGTCTCCAATTGATTTTTTATAATTAAAATTATATTAAAAAAAAAAACTTGAACCTTTCAGGGTGTTCAGAGAATATCTACATTTTGAAAGATCTCAAGGAAGATTGCCAAAATCTTGAGGAAATATTATGTACCAAGATTTTGGCTGTTGTAAAAGCATTTTTATGTGATGCCTTCACTGCAGTCTAATATTAATACTCTTACATTTCCAAACCACACATTGAGTTCCATTGGAATAATAAAAATGTAGTTCACATTTCTAGGTATCATAGTCAGAATTTGACTATGTGCCCTACTGTAAATTCAAACTGCAAGTGAAGATGTAGAATGGTACTTTCTCTTTCCTGGCATAGCCACTTTGGGTTCAAAGAAGCGTTCACATTCCCTTCTTTATTATGAATTTATATGCAAATGCAAATCAGTTTGCAATACTGGGCTCAACATATTCACAGTATAAAATTATGAAAGTTAATTTAGTGTAGTGATTCAAGCACAAGGCTAGAAACCAGGAGAAAGTGAGCTCTAGTCCCACCTTAAGAAGAAAGCCAGCTGGGTAACAATTGACCAGTCACTTACTTTCAGGAAGAAGGTAATAGCACACCGCTTCTGAAATCATACCATTTAGAGACTTAGCCAGTCAATCATCAGAAGAAAAGATTGTTTCAATGACATACATCAAGGGGTGGGATTCTACAGGTTCGCACTATTCACTAGAACCGGTTGTTAACATTCTAAGCAGTTCGGAGAACCGGTTGTTAGAAGAAATTACTGACCTAATCCTGTAAGGAAGGCAGGAAGGAAACATTCTGGTGTTGCTTACAGAAACTGCCTCTCCGTTAACCCTTATTACATTCTTGGCAAGACTAGACTTCCTGTCTCAGGAACTTCTCTGGAGTTTTTTCCCCTCCTTTGCTGGTACTTTGCTTGTGTGGAGTGACCATTCAAAGTTACAATGGCACTGAAAAAAGTGACTTATAACCATTTTCACACTTACGACTATTGCAGCATCCCCACAGTCATGAAGGCCAGGTGAGGAGATGCGTGCCTCAATGTGAGTGATATTGAGTTGGCCACGCCCAGCCAGTCACATTACCACCAAGCCATGCCCACCAACTAAGCCACACCCACAGAACCGGTTGTTAAAAAAATTGAATCCCACCCCTGCATACACCCATCAAAAAAAAAGTGGAGTAATGTGATTCAATGCTGTGTTCCAAGTTGTGTGGCTTCCTTTGTATCAATATTTGTTTCCATATTTTTAAAATCTTAGTTGTCTCGTGCAGCCAAGTACTATTCTGACAGAGACCAATTGATTGATTAATTTGCTTACTTTCTCAATTTTCGCCCTAAAAATTAATTTCAACTGCTGAGGTGAATACATTTCTGCAAAAGGGCTAAAGGACACTCCCCTCCACCCCTACCATTTTGTTTTAAAATGCCATTGGTTCTCATTGTGAGAACTCTTTATTTGGGATGGTCAAAAATGCCCCCCCTCCCACAACCATTTCTCTCATCTTATGTCTTTGTTAAACTAATTGGTCCTCCTCTGTTGTGTTCCTGATGCAGCTATTTGCAACTTAATGCCCTACAGATGTGCTATAATTGAACTCTCATAATTCACAGCTAGATACCCTACTTATCTGCTGATTTATTTATTTATTTATTCATTTGTCAAGCGATTATAAGATAACAGGTATAAGTATGTGTATATATATATATATATATATTTGTTTTCTTAAGTTTTCGCGGGTACTTACAGCTTTGTTCGGGTATTTTCCCACGTCATAATAGTGATGCTTTTAAAGTTGTAGCAACGTTTCAGCAGAATCTCATCTGCCATCATCAGGCTTCTGTATGGTGTTTGTCTGTGAGTCAGACTTTTACAGTGGTTTCAGATTTAAATTTGGGGCAGCCTATTGCTGTGTCAGAATGGTTTTTTCTTCCTCCTGATTGGTTGAGAATTTTGGTCTGTGTTTATTGGTCTTGGAGTTTACTGTGTTCTGCTACTAATATCTTCTGTCTGTTTTTTTTTTTTTTTTGGGGGGGGGGGTCTTTTTGTATCTTGATTGGCTGGCAACATTGTGTTACTTTATTGGAGGCCTTTAGTGCAGCTTGGCTTCGGGTAAATGGACGGCTATCATTAGTTAGGAAGCTGGGTTTCATCTGGGTGCCTGGTTGGGGTGTGTTTGAGCTGGAGGTATCTGGGAGGATCTGTTTGTGCCCAGGTGTTTGCCTGGCTTGTGGTGTGGAGATTTTTTTGTTTGTGAGTGCAGGCTTCCAAAAGATTGACAGCCTGGTGGAATCATCTCTTCTGTTCATGCTTTCTGGTCTTTTTTCAATCTCTATGGCTTCTCCGATGATTCTGTGGCTGGGATTTTCTATGGTGGCTAGGGTTTTGGTGCCATTGAAGTTGATGTTATGACCTGTGGCTTCCATGTGTTGGACGAGTGAGGAAGTGTGTTCCAGCTTTTTGACTGCATTTTTGTGTTCATCCAGGCGGGTGCTTATTCTTCTATTGGTCTGTCCAATGTATGTAGCCGGGCATGATGCCCAGGGGACTTCATATATGCCTTGGTTTTCCAGGTCAATTTTGTCTTTGGGGTTCCTGAGGATGGCTGCTATTTTTCTGTCTGTTTTGAAGGCAGTCTTGATGTGGTGTCTGTATAGGATCTTACTAATTTTGTCTGTAGTGCCTCTTATGTAGGGCAGGACAGCTGTTCCATAGGTCTGTTCATCTTCTGGGTCTCTATTATGTCTCAGTGTGTTCTTGTGGATCAAGTTGGTGATTTTGCTTTTGTGGAAGCCGTTGGCTGTCAATATTTTAGTCAGGGTGCATAGTTCAGTCTTAATGTGTGTCTTGTCTGCCAGGCGTTTGGTTCTAGTAATTAGTGTTTTAGCCACGGAGTTTATCTGTGCTGGGTGGTGGTGGGATTGGGCGTTGAGGTAGCGGTTGGTGTGTGTTTTCTTCTGGTATACGGTGTGTCCTAGTGTGCCATCTGTTTTCTTGTAGATTAGTACATCTAGGAATGGTAGTTGTTTGTTTGTTTCTGTTTCCATGGTGAACTTGATTTTGGGGTGTGCGCTGTTTAGGTGTGTTAGGAAGTTGTTTAGGTTTTCTTGTCCATGGGGCCAAATCACGAATGTGTCATCGATATATCTTAACCATAGTTTGGGTTTGAGTATGGCATTAGCCAGGGCTCTGGATTCGAATTCTTCCATGAACAGGTTTGCAATGACAGGTGACAGTGGTGATCCCATGGGGGCTCCTTCAATTTGTTTGTATCTTTGTCCTTTGTATATGAAATATGTGTTGGTTAAGCAGTGTTCTGTTAGTTCCATGAGGTGTTTAGCTGGTTGGTATTTATTTTTGATGATTTCAAGGGTCTCTTTTATCGGGACTTGAGTGAATAGTGAAACCACATCAAAACAAGACAAGACACACATTAAGACTGAACTATGCACCCTGACTAAAATATTGACAGCCAACGGCTTCCACAAAAGCAAAATCACCGGCTTGATCCACAAAAACACACTGAGACATAATGGAGACCCAAAAGATGAACAGACCTATGGAACAGCTGTCCTGCCCTACATAAGAGGTACTACAGACAAAATTAGTAAGATAGTACACAGATATCACATCAAGACTGCCTTCAAAACAGACAGAAAAATAGCAGCCATCCTCAGAAACCCCAAAGATAAAATTGACCTGGAAAACCAAGGCATATACAAAGTCCCCTGTGCATCATGCCCAGCCACATACATTGGACAGACCAATAGAAGAATAAGCACCCACCTGGAGGAACACAAAAATGCAGTCAAAAAGCTGGAACACACTTCCTCACTAGTCCAACACATGGAAGCCACAGGTCATAGCATCAACTTCAATGGCACCAAAACCCTAACCACTATAGAAAACCCCAGCCACAGAATCATCAGAGAAGCCATAGAGATTGAAAAAAGACCAGAAAGCATGAATAGAAGAGATGATTCCACCAGGCTGTCAATCATTTGGAAGCCTGCACTCACAAATAAAAAAATCTCCACACCACAAGCCAGGCAAACACCTGGGCACAAACAGATCCCCCCTGATACCTCCAGCTCAAACACACCCCAACCAGGCACCCAGATCAAACCCAGCTTCCTAACTAATGATAGCCGTCCATTTACCCAAAGCCAAGCTGCACTAAAGGCCTCCAATAAAGTAACACAATGTTGCCAGCCAATCAAGATACAAAAGGAGCCAAAAAACAGACAGAAGATATTAGAAACACCAATCTAGCAGAACACAGCAAACTCCAAGACCAATAAACACAGACCAAGACTCCCAACCAATCAGGATGAAGAAAAAACCATTCTGGCACAGCAATAGGCTGCCCCAAATTTAAATCTGAAACCACTGTAAAAGTCTGACTCACAGATGAACACTATATAGAAGCCTGATGATGACAGATGAGATTCTGCCGAGATTCTGCCGAAACGTTGCTACAAATTTAAAAGCACAACCACAATGATGTGGGAAAATACCCGAACAAAGCTGAATGCCATATATATATATATATATAATATAATATAATATAATATAATATAATATAATATAATATAATATAATATAATATAATATAATATAATATAATATATAATATAATATATAATATAATATAATATAATATAATATAATATAATATAATATAATATAATATAATATAATATAATATAATATAATATAATATAATATATAAAGATATGAAAATATATGAAAATATATATGATTAAAAGAGTTGAATTCCGAAAACATCTAGAGAGCATCAGGTTCAGAAAAGTGGCCTCAATATGAAACCTTTGTAGCTTCCAAAACTATTGTGTAATACTTTTATAATCTGAGAACCTGCCACCATGTGTATGTGTGTGTGTAGAACCAATGCTGACTTGTATATTCTTTTTCTCTTTCATTGCTTCTTTTGTCAGCAATTTCTTTTTCCAAGAAAAAGATTAAAGAATAAGATTGCACATCCTTCTTGCATCACTCAATTCAACCCTGCCCCGTTTAGACTACACTGGCTCAGCTCTAAATTTACATAGAATAGTTGTCAAATGTTTCTATTCTTTGTAACGGAGCCATATTTTAATGGCTTGCCTTCGGCTATGCTTTAAAAAGCACCATCAAGTGCAAAGGCACAGATGAATCAGGCTAAGAAATCTTGTGATGGATACATTTTTGGGATGTCATAATAAAGGCTTTTTCCTCATTGTGGAACATGAAAGGGTCACTCTGAAAGGCTGAGAACCTTTTCTTCCTACTCTATTGCAGGCCGTATGACTAGTCCCAACTTCCCATCACAGCTGCCCTCCTTTTTCACAGGAGGCAATGAACCACCTTCAGGTCTCCTTCAAGAAGAAAATGATGCTTGCAATATGTGGGAGGAATTAATATAAAATTTAATTCCTAATATTTTCCCCAGAACCAAACTCCTTTTGCTCCATATGACAGGCAGAAATTGTAAGTGTTCTGTTTTTATGCTTTAAATTTGAGCACTCTTGAAAGTAGAAAATCAGAACATTCGCTGAATAAATAAATGTTTGTTCAGGGATTTTATCTTAGTAGTAGTTTATCTGCTTTGTATAAAAATGCATAAAACATAGCAATACCAAAGCTCCTTAAAGTATAATAATAATCACTTTACAATAAAGTAAAAGATGATGCCATACCATTATTCTCCAAATGCTCCCTGGAAAAGCTCTGTTCTAAACAATTTCTGCTGTGCTATCAGAATTAATGCCAGCTTAATTTCAGAAAAGAAGCTATTCCATAAAATAAGGACCATCACCAAAACATTGTTCAGTGTCCCAACCTCCCTTCCACTTTAAAGTGGGTAACTATTGCTAGGAAAAAATGTTAGATTCTGATTTAAGAAATCTGTCCTGGAGAACCTGGGACTCAAACCATATAGAAGTTTACAGTATATGTTAAAAACAGCACTATGGATCGCACCACAATCTACAGGAACCACAATATAGGCGTCATAGCACAGAAGCTACAAGCTTATAACAGGTCTCAATCACCAATAGATGAGTTGTTGTATTTTACACCAACTACAAACTCTGAATGGAATTAAAAGATATATAAAAGATATATATATGCAATATATAATCCATTGCAATAGTCTAGCCATGTAGTGATAAGGGTATGAGTTACTATAATTAGGTCCTCCTGCTCCAGAAAGAGGGACAAGTTGGCACATAAATGGAAAATGGCCTAAATCCCCCTGGACAGTGCTTTTCCCACAAGTTGTGAGTCCAAGAGGCTCCAAAATCATGGACCTGCACTTTCAAGGGAAGTATCTATCTGACCTGGGTTAACACTGGAACTGATAGCCTTTCTGAATGAACATTACTTATGCCTCTATTTATCAAAACCACCATAGTATCTTTGGTCCAGTCTAAGGTTGACATATAACTGAGTTATTACAAGCATATTGATGACAAACAACCTATAGGCATCCTTGTTGGTCAGACATCTATAGCCTCAGTGTACAATCCATAGGTCTCTCTCCTTGGCTACTTGAAAAGGATTTGTGGGCTGCAGTCAAGGCCTGGGGGGGGGGCGTTTGTCAGACATTTGTCAGTTCTGCTCCTCTGTTCTAATTTTTTTTAGATATTTAGCAATTGAAAAGTAAACTGTAATGAAAGGAAAAATAGCAGTGTCCATAGTCACAGGAATGCTACCCTGCTTATATCATTTTTTTAAAGTTAAAATATGCACTGATGGTACTAGTACATGCAATAGTGTTTATGGTTTTTTATAATTTTATTTGTTTGACAAGTGCAAGCAGAGAATTAGCTCTTTAAGAGTTCCACATACTGTATCTGGGAGATTATTGATTCCTTTGCCAGTGCAAGGATAATTTAAAATCTGACTACATTTCCAGCTCAGGGCAAATTCTTAACACATTATGCATATATTAACTTGAAAAATTGTACAGGATGAAAAGGAGGCACATCATCTAAATGGAGGAAATACATTTTTCTGTCCAGCCTCTTGCATCTGAGAACTTAATCAGAATATCAGATTAACAAATGATGCTGAAGAGACTTGAAACAAGAAGTATTGTGTAAACCGGGGTGTCCAACCTTGGCAACTTTAAGACTTGTAGACTTCAACTCCCAGAATTCCTCAGCCAACTTTCTGGGAGTTGAAGTCCACAAGTCTTAAAGTTGCCAAGGTTGGACACCCCTGGTGTAAACCTATATCTCCTGCTGCAGAAACAGAGTGAGAATATTCTGCTCCCATTGTCATTAGGATTAAGAGCAGAAAGTTTTAAGCCTTAGCTTCCATTTGTGAATGATTTCAGACATGACCCCTCTGGTCTGCGTTACATATGTTCTCCTTAGCAATGTTTTATTTGGCAGCAATCACATGGGGATGACTCCAGGGAAGTAAGAGGCACTAAAATGAAATAGTTTGATGCATGTCTCCTTTGGGAAGTGAGGGGTGTAACTTTAAAGGAGGATTTTTTTTATCTCATTAACATACTGAACTCTGGCTTCCACTGACAGCTGTCGTGGGAGTAGCTAAATAGAAGATTGGCCAAGGCTTCTTTTCCACACAAGCATCAAAAGCAGATGTCTGTGGAATCTTGCCTGGATTTTCATGATGGGCAGTGTTGATGCCCTTATGGTTGTGCTATACAAGGCAGAATTGGAGATAGAAAGGAAAAATCAGAGGAGCTAATAACTGATGTGAAGTGTCTCTCTCCATTCTCAAACTTTGCTACTTGTATACAACAATGATTATTATGCAATGGTATTAAGATAAAAATTGTTCCTGGCATGACCTACAACTTCTATGGAATGTGCTATTGAGATAAAGCATGTCATCCAGTGGTGGGATTCAAATTCTTTTACTACCGGTTTTGTGGGCGTGGCTTGGTGGGCGTGGCAGGGAAGGATACTGTAAGAGCTCCAGTCAGAGGTGATGTTTGCCAGTTCTCCAAACTACTCAAAATTTCCGCTACCAGTTCTCCAGAACTGGTCAGAATTTGCTGAATACCACCTCTGATGCCATCCTATAAGATCTGCTTTCCCAGTCCTTCAGATTGGCAGAATGAAGAAAGAGGATTCAGATGGAGCAGAGGATTAAGGTTTTAATTTTACTCTAAAACCTCCAGTTTCATTCCATTTTAAAAGGTTTAAATGACCTATCCTCTATGGAAGGGTGTACTTGTAGAGATGTAAAAGGAGATAAGAGATTGTTATAATAATTATATATAGGAATCTTTCTTCCTGGAATAAATAAATCTATTCTGGGTTCTCTGTTCTGGAATATTAGAAAACAAGTCTTGACTTTCTGTATATTTTTAGATATTTTTCAAGTGCTGTTATATCCATAAATAAGGATAAACATTTCCAGTTCCTTCAGTCAGTCTTCAAAGATTTTGTTTATAATTTCCTGGTCATTCACATTGCCCTTTTTTCAACCTATTCCTATTTATCTAAGTTAATTTTAAAGTATGCTTCCAGAATTGGACTCAATATTGCAAGAGAGGAAGGGATGATCAGTACGTAATATTACAATTATTTCTCATTATTTTGAAACTCCTGAATAAGCCAAAAAGTGAATTTAGATTTTTTTTTTGTAGTAACATCCTACTGACTCATATTCAGCCTGTAACCAATTAGTATTTCAAGACTATTTTATCACTGATGTTCCCAAGCTAGGTATTCAGAGGTGGGATTCAAATTTCTTAAGGACCAGTTCTGTGGGTGTGGCCTAATTTGTTCTGTGGTTTGGTGGTCATGTGACTGACTGGGTTTGGCTTGTATGTAAATATTAGGAATATTTATGTAAATATTAATTTTTTTATTCAAAAAAGAGCAACTTTTACCCAAAATCAGACAAAGCAGGCAGGTAGATTGAGTTACTCACAAAATCACAGATTCACTCAGAGATCTATCTTTCTGCCATCGGCTACTTGAGTCTCACTGAACAATAGAAACTTCAGTCCTAAGGAAGGTTTGTCTCTGCTTAAAAGCAGAGCCAAGGATCTAAAGATTAGCTAGAAAGCAAGAAATCCAACGATTTCCTGCTTTCTAACTAATCTAAATCTCCTGGCACAGCAGAACATCTGATGGTCGGGGGGGGGAAGGGACAAATAGCAACTTAGCAGGCAAGTTTGATGGTGTGCATGCCAATAAAGAGTGAGTGGGTGGGGCAGGGCCAGCTAGTGGCGCGATTCTCTGGTTAGTAGAATCCCGCCCCTGGTGAGAATGCATTTTGCGCGCATGTGTAGACCATTTCAAAAAAACCTCAGCTGTGCAGCCCAGACAGCTGACAAGCGCTGTGCGCGGGTGCACAGTGTTTCAAACTTCTCTTCTTTCCTGCTTTTTCAACTTCAGCTGTGCCATGCAAAGCAGCTGAGATTGAAAAAGCAGGAAATAAAGGACAGCCAAGAGCCCAGGTGGGCAGCTGGTCCAAACAGAGCAGCAGACACCAAACCGGTTCAGTGCTGCTGCTCTTCAGAGCTACTGGTTCTATAGAACTGGGCCAAACTGGTAGCATCCCACCACTGTAGGTATTCCATACTCTTCCTTTTATTTTATAAAGGAGTAACTGTGCATTGTCTTGAGTAAATATACAGTAGTTACATTCAGTTTATTTTTCTGATTATCATGGCCCATTTTTAAGCAGCATGATCCCCCTCCCCCCAAAATAGAATGGGCAGAGATAAGTTCTAGGAGGCAGTTAGCTTTCATTTCCACCTCGAGGATAGTCCAAAATAATGCTATCCAAAGTAGGCAAGTTTGGATAGTATGACAGAAAACCTGCATGAGGTTTTCTGTGCCCTCTTTACTCAAGGGGCATTCTGAAAATGCAGTAAGAGCGGAGAAGCAATGTTAGTTGAGAGATTACCTGTCTCCCATTTTATTTGTCTGCCCAATCTGATCTGGCAGGATTGGGTGCTCTTGGTTCTTTCAATTAAACAGTCATCTATTGGGACTCTGGAATTTAGCCTTCTCAATATAGCCTTCTGGAATGAGATTCCTCTAAATTTGAACAGGGCCCACCCCACTGGTATTTTTAAATGCCCTCAAGGTCTAGCTCTTCATCCAGGCCATTGACAAGAATAATTGATGCCCCTTTTTCTTCTTTTCCTACTTCCCATTTGGGTTAGTTATCTTTGCCATCTTTGCTCTTTTTGTTTTCTATTATTTTTTTGTTTTAATTGTTTTACAAAAAATTGTAAAATAACCCAAATATCTGGGAATTGGGATGCATATAAAATAAAGTAGCAAAGCAGCAGCTGGATGGCTTTAATGCTACAGGGGCCACTCATTTTTTTATTATAAAAAACAATCCGTTGTTTTTTTAAAAAAAATCTGCTCTTCAGACTTATTTAACTTAATTGCTTATTTTCTTGCATTTCTCTTGAATTTTTCTTTGTAAAACAAAGATATAAATATATTTTTAATTCTTACAAACCTCTTCCAGATTTACTCCTTTTTCAGTTTTCAGATTTACCCATCATTTTGTCCAAGAAAATATGGTCACTGCATTTATGCCTCTTCCAGAAATGTCACTACATTACTGGATGGCCTTCTATAACCCCTCCACTGATGAAACTAATAATTGTGGCCTCCAACCATAGAAATTTCCCATTGCTAATTTAGTATAATGACTGATGTGAACCCAGGATTGTGGCTTTAAAAACATGAGTTATTTATTTATTTATTTATTTGAACTATTTATATGGCCACCAAACTCAAACAGCTGCAGCTTTGAGCAGCATAAAACCGCTAACTGTACTGTCTAGTGCATTGTGTAGCTAGATAGTAGTTGAACATGATATATTAAATTAACATGAGCATCCTTCCCTCCCCTCAAAATTAATAATATTTGGTTTGTTACTTTTCTACTAAAACCCATAGAGTCTTGTGGGGAAATTTCAGATACATAATGTGTTTCATTTTGTTTGTACTATTGAAGCCACTTCTTGGTGTGTGTGTGGGGGGGGGGGGGTTGTTTGGTTTCTTGGATTTCTTAAATGTCAAAAGTGCACCATATGTTTCCCAACACAATGGTGTTTACTGTCTTTTTCATTTATGCCCCCCCCCCATCATGAACATTAATACGTTGTAGGGTTCACCCAAAAGACTGTACTATTCTTTGCACCACTGCATGAAGCTTAGGGATATTCTATTTTTATCCCTAAAGTCATTGGTCTGGATGTGACCAAAGCTCATCTGGAGTAAGTAAAAAAGTACATTTTATTGTGAAACTGTAAGATTTTCAGCTAGAGAAAGCTCTCAGCTATAAATAAAAAAGCCTTGTTATTCTGCATCAATGCTAGCTGCCATTTTGCTGAGTTAGATTTTGTTTCTTGCCTGATTTAGATGGGTGGTGCCTGGATTGGCTTGTGTATTGCTGGATATATTTTTTTTTCAGCTTGATTTGGCTTGAGAGTGTTTTCCCCTCTGTGACGTTTCTGGGTTTAATTTAGATTCTCTCTCCGCGCCCGTGCACTTGCATACACACATTCACACACAAACACAAACACACTGTTCTGCTTTTATAGGTTGTGTTTATCATTTTCCTCCTTAGTTGCCTTACAGATTCTGAAAACAGTTTCTGTTTGAAGGCACTGTTCATGGCACATGTAATCAGCAGGTGGTTCTCCCGAGTTCTGACAAATGGCAACAATTAGAAATGGGGGCTTCTCTAGGGAAAGTCTGTGACTCCGTTCCTGATGTGATTTCTTGGAATATGTACAAAGTGTGGATTTTGTGATTCATATACCTCTACTTTGTGCATTCATAGAATGCATCTGCATTTAATTTGAAAGTGCATTTTAAGATAAGTGCATGGACTTTCAGAAATGGTTATTTATAAACTGGAAATCACATCTTAAAAGCTTTGTTTAAAATAGTTTACTGTTATCCAGCCAATTCTAATAGAATATAAATGATAAGAAGATCCACTATGCAACTTTGCTTAAGTCTCACTTTAGAGGCAATTATATTTTGGTCAGGCATATGTGAATTGTTGACTCAGTAGAGAATACAGATAAAGTGCAAGTAAAGCAAATAAAGTTTATACTGGAAAAGTTTAGGAGAGAAATAAAGGTAAGGTTTTCTATCATGTTCAGTTATACACTAACACCTTACAGCATATGCCTCTATAATGTCTATGAAAAAGTGAAGCTGTTGAGTGACAAATTAATATTCTGACAGCATACAGGGTTGTGACATATTATGCTAAAACATAGTTTTAACCAGTTTATTGAATACATCACAACTGGGTAAATTTATTGAGCATATTAAGTCAAATCATCCACAAGTCAGTGGTTAGATTCTATAGAATTCTAAGCCACAAACAAGCCATCTTACTGGTTTAGCATACTGTGAATCCACTCTGCACATCTAGAAACTCATGAATGAGGACTGTCTTCGTAGTAAACATCGCTGAGCCTGGATTGGATTCCTGAACCTATGCACTAAAATATTTATTATTTCTTTGTTATTATTTATCTTTACATTTAGACTTACTTCGAAGTTTTTGTGGCAGTTTACATGGGGATCTTCCTCTCATTTACTCCCCCAAAAGCATCTCTGTAAGGTAAATCAGCTAAGAGAGATCCAAAGTTATGGCTGAGGCTAGACTTAAACCTCAATCTTTCCAACCTAATCCAGCACTTTAATCATTGTATCACAGCTATAATGGGGAGATTGATCTTTGCCATTCAAAGCTGTGAAGAATGAATAAGCATCTTTGACATGGTTACATTTCTGTGTTATGATTTTGTATTATGAAAATAGTCACTCTGATTTTCCAATCTGTATGCATAAAAAAGATATCTGCACATTTCTATTGAGAATTCATGAATATATTAAGGATATATTTATTTGATATGAAGTGGTAAAATTCTTTTCTACAATGACAGCTTTAACAGTTCATAACATTCAAAGTAAGTGTTACTAAAACCATATGCTTAACTATTACTTGTTAAAAGTAAATAGTTTGATTTATTACCATGTAAATATGCTGAAATTGCAATGACTGCTTTTTATGAACCCTTGTTTATTGTATGGATATGGTGATAGCATCTAAATAACCTGAATTGCTTTGAAAATCTAGTTTGAAGCAGCTCTTTAAAAAAAAAACATCTTGGCTTCTGCTTCATCCCATATTTCTTTAATAATAGGAAGAACGTTCCCATGTGGACATTAAAAGGTTACTAAGAATTTATGAAACAGTAATCTTATTCCCCTTAGTCATGGCAATAACTCAACATATGTTTACACAGAAAGGTTGCCTCATATATAACCTGAGGGGTTGCTATACCAAATTCTTCAAGAATATGTTGGGTAAGCAATGGACCTAATGTCCAGAAGATGTAGAATAGGGGTGGGCAAACTTTTTGGCTCGGGGGCCGCATTGACTTTTAAAATTTGACAGACGGGCCGGGTCAGTACAAGATTTTTTGGGAATCGCCCCCCTCACCCTTCCCCCCCTTCTCCTCCTTCCCCTCCCCTTGGAGGCCCCCTGAGTCAGGAGTTGCTACCGCCAGTGCGGCTCCGCGCGGCTCCAGTCCCACGTTGCCTCGGGAAGGGAAAGGCAAAAAGGAAGAGCTGCGGCAGTGCTTTGCAATGGCAGCAGCTTCACTGGAGGCTCAGGCTCAGCGGCTCCTGGTTTTGCCTTTTCCTTCCCAAGGCAACACGGGACTGGAGCCGCGCGGAGCTGCACCGGCAGTAGCAACTCCTGACAGCCCCAGCCAGACACCTGAGCGGAGCCCAGGCGGAACTGCCTGTTGCTGCTGCCGGAGCATTGCCAGGTCGCCTCCTCCAAGCAGCCCGCCCACCCTCCGGGCTTCCCCTCCGCTGCGTGGCTCGGGGCCAGGCGCGAGCGCCCATGAGTTAAAAGGAAGCAGAAAGTTGCTGGGAAGTTGCTCGGGTTTCCGGGGCTTCCAGGCTTAAACTTTGCACAGGCAAAGTTTGCAGGCGGGAGCGTCTTCCCGCCAAGGAGCCTGGAAGCCCCGGAAAAAAAGGGGGGATTGGCGGGGACTCACCTTCAGAGAGATTGCTCTCAAAGGTGATTTCGAACTCCCAGCCAAGGCCTTTGCAAAGTTCTTCTTTTCTTTCCTACCCCGAGAGCACTCCGCACTGTTTTGCATCTTTGGGGGCCACGCGGTGCAGGGCAATACGCCACGTCCAGTGATTTTTTTTCAGGGGCGGGCCAGATTGAACAGACCAACAGGCTGGATTTGGCCCACGGGCCGTAGTTTGCCCACCCCTGATGTAGAAGTTTTGTTTTGTTTTATGCTCCCACCCCAAGCTAGAAAGCAAGATGACAACAAACAGCAGTAAGTTAAAAGTATGTTGGTCTTGTTAGGAAAAGTGTATACTATAGGTACATTGTTATCTGGATAACAATGTCAAGAAGGCGCACAAGAAGAATTATTTTGCAACTTATTCTCTGGTGGAATAAAGATCTGCTGTGTTAAGTAGATCTTTAGTTATCCGCTGTGAAGTTTCTTATTTATACCTTTTCTAAGCTAGTTTATACTACAGTGTCTACATCAATTCAAAGAATTGGTAAATCAGAGTGCACTATGAATATTTCTCATTAAAATCAAGTAGAAATCACCTAAGAAAAATTTGGATGATTCAAATGTCCAGAGAAGAAATGGTGGACTGAAAATGGCTCTACTATAATTGAAGCTGATAACCATGGTGGGATGAAGAGCTGATGAGGAGACTGGATCATTTGTAATTCCTCTCTGGACAAGGAGAGGATTGGAGTTTGCCCACAAGTGCTCCATACAGTCTCTCCTCGCCAGGAAACCACAAGGCAGTGGCCTCTTATGGGTTTAGATTTCTAGGAGATGAGGGAATAACCAAAAGACACTGAGTATTAGGTACTAATACCACTCTATAAAGCCTTAGTAAGACCACACCTACAGTAATGCATCCAGTTTTGGTCACAACACTATTAAAAAGATGTTGAGACTCTAGAAAAAGTACAGAGAAGAGCAACCAGGATGATTAGGGGAGTGGAAACTAAAACATACAATGAACGGTTGCAGGAACTGGGCTTGGCTAGTCTAGTAAAGAGAAGGACCAGGGGAGATATGATAGTAGTCTTCCAATATTTGAGGGGCTGCCACAGAGAGGAAGGGGTCAAGCTATTTTTTAAAGCACCTGTAGGCCAGACAAGGAATAATGGATGGAAACTGAACAAACAGAGAGTTAACCTAGAAATAAGGAGAAACTTTCTGACAATGAGAACAATCAACCAATGGAACAGCTTGCCCTTGGAAGTTGTGGAAGCATCATCATTTGAGACTTTCAAGAAGAGATTGGACTCCCATCTGTCAGAAATGGTGTAGGGTCTCCCACTTGGGAAGGGGGTAGGACTAGTTGACCCAGAAGGTCCGTTCCAATTCTGATTATCTGTTATCTGCTATCTGATTTGCATACTTCTTTTTCTAATTACTTTTGGAAATAGCTTGTTAACTGCTTTTCGGCTGTTACAGTAGGAACTTTTGAATCAACAAGTTTCATAGATTTGGATGAGTTTCCTTTAATCCTTAGTAAAATACAGTACATTTTAAAAACAAGTTTAAATTTTGGAATTAACAGTAAAAAGATGGTTAGAACTTTGATTTTGGAAAGTTAGAAATGGATGGATAGATTTGAAAGAAGATTTTGGAATTAATTGTAGAAATCCTTCCCGTGGGACAATGCTTTTGTTTTCAATTCTCTTAAAAATATGATGCCATGAGACTTTGAAGGTTGGACCCTAAAGGGAACTAGGAAGACCTGAAGATTACAATTAAAAGAGAAGAATGCTTCAATCAAATTACAATTAAATTTGACTTACTATCACAGAATGAGGCAATATAATTTAACATTGGGCACAGTAAAGGCTATTTTTAAACAGTGGAATGGAATAATGATATGGGAAAAAATGATGCATTGAAGATACAAAGTCTGATGTCTTAATAATTAAAAGAAGTATATAAATAATAAATTAAGCAAGTGACCTCAATAATTTCCTGTATTGAATTTACAAAAGAGGTTTGTTAAAGCTTTGAAGAATTTTGTGAGAAAATACAAAGAAAACATGAAAAGAATTCAAATTGTAGGCCATTATTTGAAGGGACTAAAATTCAGGACTGTTAGAAGTAAAAAATAAAGTTAGTTTATTTGATCAAGGTTAAAAAAGTATGTTGTTATCTTTGGTAACCCTTAGTGGACTTTTCCTGACATCAGTAGTGAAATCATGAGGCTTTAAGGATTTATTTACAGATAAGAGTTGGGATAGGGGAGGACGAGATCATTTATTTTATTGTAAGAGAAGATTATTTTTTCTTTCTTTTCTAATATTTCTATTCTTTCCTGCACTTTCTATTTTTCTTTACTTTTTTAGTTTTTATTAATTAAAATAACTAGTTAAAAATATAAAAATTGTAATTTTTAATAAAATTGCCATTGAAAAACTTCTGATGATTCAATTAACTAATCATTTGTATGATATATTCATAATAATATTCTTGATGGCAATCAAATAAGTGATCAGACGACAATGAAAAACCATAGCCATTTGATGGGAATCCTAATTTTGTATGAAAGGTAAAAGAGAATAACATTAACTTTGATTCTCATTTTTTAGAACAAATAGAAAATGCTGAGACAAAATAATTAACTCCATGTACCATCCTGAGTCAAGCCTTTGGTTGAAATTACTACAACTAGTACTAAAGAGAAGAGCATTTAAGGGCATATATATGTATATTCCTTCACATAAAGCTAATAATCCTGACTCCATAGGCCAGTCTTTATCACATTAGATGCCTTCAAGATGCAGGGTCCAACTCTTAATTCTTTGCAATGTTGTTATTGGCTGGAGACTCTTGGAAACAGAAATCCACAATTATGATGAGGATGGCTGCTACCAACAGAAAAAGATGTAGAACTAGTTTGGAATATTAAAGGGCAGAAAAGAATGTTCCTGATAAAAGATGGATGGATATTAATGAAAAAAAGTGCTAACAAGTCTGTAGAACCAAAAATATCCTTAACTAATCCCATGCAATGTATTCAGTTTAACTTTTTTTTAATTGAACTTTTCTGTAGTAAATTATTTTTAGGTCTTTAATGGTGCATGTTGGGCAGTATTCCAGAGATAAACAATTTACATTCCATATGCAAATATATAAAAGTTTGTTTGATTGGGATATTAAAAGTGTGTTGTCTGATTATAGATAATCTGAAACATTTGTAGTGGTTTCATTAAAGCTGTTTTATGTAGTTTCCAAGATGTACAGAGGCATAGCTGCCATGGGCAATAATGAATAAAGAAACCAGACACCATTAGGGCATTACACAGTCAGTTAAATAAATAAATGATACATGGAATAAGGACAAAAAAAATGCTGCTTTCCTTGAAAATGGATCTTCTTCCTTCAGCTAAATCCTTGCCCATTGTTCACCCTCCACCCTCCTACCCACCATTAATTCTTTCTTTCTCTAATATAAGCAACAAAAGCCCATTGGTTCTTGGTCCTTGTAGAATTTGTTTCCAGCTATAAATCTGAAGTGCCAGTCTGAAAGTGGATTAAACCTTTAGGGATGTTATGTTTTTATAAAGGTATAAGTATTGTTCTAAATCTGCCCAGTTAATGTTCTTAAATAATGCCAGAAATTATATTGGGTTTTTTCCTATGCCAATTATTTTCCATGGGTCAAGATTTTTTAGGTTGATGTGGTTTTGTCTCATACATCTCTCTCTTCTTTTTTTCCCTTCATCAGACCAAGTTAAATCCATATTCTAGCGCACTGAAAACTATTGTTTTATATATATATATATATATATATATATATATATATATATATATATATATGTATATGTATATGTATATGTATATGTATATGTATATGTATATGTATATGTATATGTATATGTATATGTATATGTATATGTGTATATATATGTATGTATGTATGTATGTATATGTATATGTATATGTATATGTATATGTATATGTATATGTATATGTGTATATATATGTATGTATGTATGTATGTATATGTATATGTATATGTATATGTATATGTATATGTATATGTATATATGTATATATATGTATGTATGTATGTATGTATATGTATATGTATATGTATATGTATATGTATATGTATATATGTATATATATGTATGTATGTATGTATGTATATGTATATGTATATGTATATGTATATGTATATGTATATATGTATATATATGTATGTATGTATGTATGTATATGTATATGTATATGTATATGTATATGTATATGTATATGTATATGTATATGTATATATTCCTACGCAGCCTAGGTATAGTTTTATCTATTGTGTTGCTCAGTATCCAAAGCCATTTAGGGGAGCAATACATTACTCACCGGCATTTCTGAATAAATTAATTTATTAATCAAAATTCTATTAGTCAAATTTGCATAGTTGGCTATCTCACAAAACATGACATTTGGAAGCATATAACAATCAAATAACAAATATCAAAACAAGAAATACATTTTAAAAAATCCAGATTTTAAAAAAATATTTTAAAAACAAATGTAAACACTTCAGCAAAAAAGGATAAGAATAGCCATGAAGCAATGAAGTCCCAGGTCTGTTTATATAACCAGGTCTTGAGGGACTTCCAAAATATTAAAAAAGACTAATCTAATCTAATTTGGAGGGGGGGGAGAAGTATATTCCAAAAGGTGAAACAGTAGTGCAATTTGAAGGTGACAAGGGCACGAGTGACTATAAGCAGGGCCTGCCAATCCAGGAATGGGTACAACTGATGAACAAGACTGCCACCTGTGAGTAGGATTCACCAGTGTAGGAGGACTTCCTGATTGTGCATAAGATCTTCCTCAGATTCAACTGGTCCAAACCATTTCTAGATAATCAAGCAAGACTCCTCCCTAGGCTTCTCCACTGGACCTGCAACAAGACCACCATCTAACAGGGAACAAATCCAAGTGATTTTATCCATCATATGCTGTGCATATTCCTACACATGTCCCTGCAGGATGTTCTCCATTCTTCCTTTACCCAAGAAGACATGACCCACCCAAAACAGATGACAGATGAAAGTCTGTAGTACATAAGGGTGGAATAGTATTGGGATTTCACTGCCTTTATAGTCACAAGGTAGACTTTAATAGTGGCTCTTAGGGTTCTCTTGAGTTTGTTCTTTGTTCAGTGTCAGCAGTGTTCTAGACACCTCTGTTTTTAATTTGCTCAATTTCTCCATAAATTACAGAGAGTGGCTGGATCCATGAGAGGGGAGAGGGTACACAGATGTGATCTGATCCAAGCCCTCAGCTACCCACTAATTCCAACTAGTAACCAAGGCCTCAAATAGACTATGCAGCAGATCACAGGGACAACCCACCCCCACTCCAGTTTCTTTTGAAACTCCCTCCCCCCCCCCCGTCCATCAGTCACCCGAGGCAGACCAATCCACTTCTCTGACTGGAAGAGCTAACTTGGCAGGTAACTGCTGTACCAAGTTGGGTTCTGGGTGACTGAATAGACCCATGGTTTTCATGAAAGCCATGAACTCCCATGCCTACGGAAAGCGGGTTAAAGCCTCCCAGAATTATAAACATGGAGAACTTCAGTACCAACTCAGAAATGAGGACAAGATTAGTCAGGAAATTTGTTATACAGTATGGAGGATTGGTAACAACAGCCATAATCCTAACTGATCCCTAGAGCCCAGTTTAATTAACAGGGTCTCACAATCAGCATCCTTGAAAGCCATAAGGGATTCCCTGATGACAATAGCCATATCTCCACTACTGCCCTGGAGTCCTAGCTGATGCCACATTCAAAACCAACCATGGAATATGCAAATTTGTCAAATATTCTAATCAATTAGAGTAACAGTTTGATCTTTAAAAGCCCAATTATTTAAAATAAAGATTGTATCTAATTAATTAGGCAGTATGTTTAATGTTTTAAAGTAGTTAAAAATACAGCAGATGGCAAGCACTACCTTTAATAAGTGCATCATTTATTTTATCTCAAATAAATGTGATGTTCTGCTAACCTGCCAAGTTAGTAGTGGCTAAAAAAACAATTGCCTTGCTTCAAAACTCATTATTGCACCCCGCTTTTCCTCAGTCTACTGCCTTGCTAAGGTCTGAGATTCCCAACCAAGAGGCTCTTTAACAGTGTTTCAAGTAATTCTAAGAGCTCCTGTCCCTGAACGCAAATGAAAGTGTCGATGCCTGCATTCATGTTTAATTGTTTAAAATTCATTTGGCTGAGAAATATTTTTTTCTAATAGGTTGGTAGCTGAAATAGGTGATTGTGTGAAGGCTGCAACTGATTCTGATGAGTTCTGTTAGTTACGTGAGTTCCCTATTTCAGCCCTATATCTTCCAAGGTAGAAGGTGCACACTCCTAATATTGCCTGGTTAATCTGTGCCCTTTATCAGTTTTACATCTACATAGGCATAGGATCCTACATTACTCTGGTAGCACAGTGGTTAGTGTACAGTACTGCAGGCTACTTCTGCTGATTGCCAGCTGCCTGCAATTTAGCAGTTCAAATCTCACCAGGCTCAAGGTTGACTCAGTCTTCCATCCTTCCAAGATGAGTAAAATGAGGACCCAGATTGTTGGGTGCAATATGCAGACTCTGTAAACCACTTAGAGAAGGCTGTAAAGCACTGTGAAAGCAATAGATAAGTCTAAGTGCTAGTGCTATTGCTACTTTGCCCTGTTCAACCTCACAGTGATGCTATTCTCAGGTTTTACTGAGATTGCAAGCACATGACTGGTCACTTTGCAGAGCATACAAAACATTTTTTGACTTCTGAGTTTGCTTACCAGAGTGAAACAGCCTCCTCCCCCAACAAATGTCACACCTGCATCTCAGACCACATTCTTTCTATGCACACAGGCTCAGCTTCTTTCCCCAGCAGAATTTTTTCCTGCTATTTGATGCACAGGCTAGAGTTCAGAGGTTTTGAGGTTTCTTTTAATTCCAGAGAATTGACTGATCTTTGTGTACACACTAAACATGAAAGAGGCACTGAGTCAGAGGGGGCTTCCTGGTGGTGCAATGGCCTAATTTGAGCTGCTTTATCCTATAAAGGTAACATTAGCAAAATGAGAGAATGTAAAACATTGGTGAACATTGAATAACACCTTGCCTTTACCCCATACAAATATCATTGTCATTGTTAATGGGTCTTCATTGATTAGATGAACAAGAAATTTATACCGTGGTATTCTTGAATTACCACATCTTTAACTAAAACAGCCATATATGAGACAGTACCCAAAGTAAAACCAAACTAATAATATTGTAAATTGTACTGCAGTGGCTATTTGACATCTAAATGCTATTAAAGCTAAGTGTGATGTATTAGGGAGATGACTTTAGACTGACATAGGCAATCTTTGGCTTTATTTTTTCATCCCTACTTAACCAGCATTTCATGCAGACTACCCAAAGTTGCACAAAATAGAGACAAGTGCCAGCAGCTCCAACAGGCTTAGAAGTCTAACAACACAGAATCTTATCTAGTGCCTGCTAGATGAAAAATGTTCTACTTATGTTACTCTGTGGTTGGACTTTCAAGTTTGTGTATACATACATCTCCCTGCCTGCATGACACTCTTTCTTCCATGGAAGTTGACTGTGTGGTATGTAGTTAAACTTCAATTAAATGAACCATTTGTGGAGAAATGGTTTGTATTATGTATGAATCTCCATGGCAGCCAAATTTACACTATTTGTATAATTTTGTAATTGATATTTGACATCATTTGTATCAGTTTTCCAGATGATGCAGATTGATACAAATGACACAATGGTCATTGATATAGCACAGAAGTCTCCAAACTTGGCAACTTTAAGACTTGTGGATTTTAACTCCCAGAATTTTCCAGCCAGCTGGCTGGAGAATTCTGAGAAGTGAAGTCCACAAGTCTTAAAGTTGCCAAGTTTGAGGATCCCTGATATAGCATATAGCTTCCATCCAGGCTGTTTATAATATAAATTGGTTTAATAAATAAATAAATTAGACAAGTTATGCAATTTAATTTGAATCTCATTTAATATATCAGCTTCCTGCATTATTTTGAACACAATGAACTTTGCCCATTGTTTGGAAATAAAGTCTAAAGTGAATTTTTGTCCGTTGTAACCAAAGTCTACATAATGGTGATCCAAAGAATCAAGGTTTGACGTCAGTGTATATGACCTCCAAAAAATGTTCTTAAAGGGCATGAGGGTCTTAGGTGGTGGAAAACTATTTTTTATGTCCTACTTCATTTTTACATAGTAAAGAAGGGATAAAGAACAAGAAGCTTCATTTTTGTTGGAAGAATTCAATCATGGTAGTCAGAGGATTGAAACATGGGCAAAATCCATCCAATATGACCCAGGTTATGAACACTGGAAAATAACATAGTGTAGACTGTCCACTCAACTTCTATAGACCTGAACACTACTTTATATCAGCAACTCTCTGCCTGACTGAAGACTTCAGTGTGAAAGTAAGATAGCATTTCAGTCTTTTCCCTACGAAGCTGTTTCTGTACATGTAAGGAATGTTTTCAAGGAAAAAGATAGCATTTTGTAGACTTTTTACAATGGCATAAAACAGATTACAATCCACTACTGTTTCTTCCACTGAGGGTTCATGATGATTTTTTGTCTTTAGATACAGATAATCGGAGTTGGAAGGAACCTTGTAGGTCATCTAGTCCAACCCCCCCTGCCCAAGCGGGATACCCTACACCATTTCTGACAAATGGCAGTCCAATCTCTTCTTGAAAGTCTCAACTGATGGCACTCCCACAACTTCCGAGGGCAAGCTGTTCCATTGGTTGATGATTCTCACTGTCAGAAAGTTTCTCCTTGTTTCCAGGTTATATCTCTCCTTGTTCAATTTCCATCCATTATTCCTTGTCTGGCCTACTGGTGCTTTAGAAAATAGCTTGACCCCTTCCTCTCTGTGGCAGCCCCTCAAATATTGGAAGAATGCTATCATGTCTCCCCTGGTCCTTCTCTTTACTAGACTAGCCAAGTCAGTTCCTGCAACCGTTCGTTGTATGTTTTAGCCTCCAGTCCCCTAATCATCCTGGTTGCTCTTCTCTGTACTTTTTCTAGAGTCTCAGAAAACCGGATGCAGTACTGTAGGTGTGGTCTTACTAAGGCTTTATAGAGTGGCATTAGTACTTCCCTTGATCTTGACTGTATCCCTCTGTTAATACAATTTAGGATTGCATTAGCTTTTTGGACTGCTGCTGCACACTGCTGGCTCATATTTAGCTGGTTGTCCACTAAGACTCCAAGATCCCTCTCACAGTTACTGCTATTGAGCCTGGTTTCACCCAGTCTATATGTGCACTTTTGAATATGTGTACTTCTGAATGAGAGATTTCATTTCCTTTACATAGAAATCCTATGTGTGATATTGGTAGAATGCCATAATATAGCTCAAACGTCTTTCTCTGTTTCTGAAATTGCTTTTGCTATTACAATGTGTATCAAGAGGATGAAACTCTATAGAATAGTAAGAAATAGTGTGTCAGAACAAATCATCTCTGGCCATAAAGTGTTCGCTTCTACATGGGAGAGGTGGTTTGCCTCTTGATTTCATGGGTCTGCTTTTAGTTCACCCCAGCAAATGCTGCTTTGAGAGAAGAGTTCACCTGTCTTCAGAAACGGTGTTTGTCTCTGAGCACCTTCAAAATATACTTTTCTGCCTCTTTAAATCATGGGAGGAAATGCAAAGTTTGAGTGCATTTGAAGGTGAGACTGGCCCAAATGAACTTCACCTTGTTTGTTTAAATCACTGTGGCTGCTGCAGTTTTCTCAGCTGTTCCTCCTTCCCTTGGCCCATCTCCGGTAATAGAACAGGGTATGGTTTGTTCTGCATGCCTTCTTAGATCCTTGGGCGATGGCTTTCCAACCTTATTATGCAAGAGGCAAGCAGGGAGTGTGGTTAGAGGAATATCTGAAAGCAGAAGCAGATCACTGGCTATTTGTCGGTATACTTTTTCTTTTGGTTTAATAGTTGAGATAATTTCAAGGTATGGTTTCTATAACAAGCACTGAGACTTATATTGTGGTGTATTTTCTGGATTGTTACATGGTTTCTGCTGTCTTTCTGGTTCAAGGTCAAATAAGGCAAAGGAGTTTGCTTTATTCCTAGTCTCTCATACCTGAGCATATTTTATTTTTTTCCACATCTAGCTTTTTTTTTTTCTGCCTAGGTAAACAACAATGGAATCATCTCCTTCTTGAAAGAGGTATCTCAGTTCACCCCCGTGGCTTTCCCCATTTCCAATGACCGACGTGTTGTTGCTGCATTCTGGGCTGATGTTGATAACCGGCGTTCAGGACAAGTGTATTACCGGGAAACCACAGACCAAGCCATTTTGGAGAAAGCCACTAAGGATATTGCACAGTATTTCCCAGAATTTCCAGAGTTCTCAGCCCAGTGGGTATTCATAGCAACTTGGAACAAGGTTACCTTCTTTGGAGGAAATTTGTTTTCTCCAGTAAGTATCAGGACCAGAATGTTGATTGATAGGTAATAAAAATAAAAAGCGCTTCCTCCTTGCCCCATTGTGATTAAGCTTGGGTAGAACAGAAATTGTAGTAAACTGTTGGCTTATCAGCAGAGCAATATTCATTTCAGATCCAAAGGTGCTTGTCCAAAAGGTAACTGGGTTTTCTTGGCTTTTTTCCTTGAAAACATTTTGCTTCTCATCCCAGAAGATGCTTCTGGGACAAGAAGCGAAACATTATCAGGGAAAAACTAAGGAAGTCCAGTTGCTTTTTGCAAAAGCACTTTTTGGGACAATCATAACCTGGATGATTGAGAATCATCTTCTTTCATTTCAGACATCCACATTCTATCTTTCCTATAGTATGAGAGATCAGAGAATAAAATACAATACTCATTGCACTGTTAAAAGAAAGAAAGAAAAAATACAAATTAAAACTATTTTAAAAGATAGGAATTAGGACACACAATAGCAAGACAATAAAAAATTCATTAAGTTCAAAGGTTGGTTGGCTCAGCCTTCCATCCTTCGGAGGTCCGTAAAATCAGGACCCAGATTGTTGTGGGCAATATGCTGACTCTAAAACCACTTAGAGAGGGCTGGTAAAGCACTGTGAATTGGTATATAAGTGCTATTGCAATTCTTGCCATGAATCAGTGCTCCTCAGAGCACTCTGCCTCTCTTGCAGCCAAGCAGTTCTTCAGGACTCAGAAAGACTCAATAAGTATTGTTTGAGACCTCCTTGAGAAGGTTTTACTTTAGTATTAATCAATGTTGCAACTTTCTGGATGTTGCCTATTGTCTTAATACTCTGTATGTGTTATTTTTTTTTCTTTGCAGGTAAATACTTTCCAGATAGCCCTCATCACTGATGGCCTGCTTTCCTTCACTATCTTCAACTATGAATCAATAACCTGGACCACTGGCATGCATGCCAGCAGTGGAGGAAATTTAGCAGGCCTGGGAGGGATAGCAGCCCAGGTAGATTACCTGATCACGTTCAAGCAAATCTCCTTTCTAATACACAGCAAACATTCTTGGAGATGGCTGAGGATGGTGTTTATTGTCTTGATATTGTCATCATGACCAAGATAATCCTTGGCCTCAATTTAAATGATAATCTTATTTTTCCCTTCCCTTCAGAGCTAAGACTACATAGGACTTTTAGTGAAGGAAACTGTAGCTCTTTATTTTGGCAAGCGCTTCTGAGTTCCTTCCTTTCATTAGCCACCAACTTTTTAAAAAGAGTCATCTAGCAATGACTGCAGCAACTTACAACTTTCTCTTGGCATTTATATTTCATTTCTATATGTTTTTTTTTCTTTCTTCTTTTAGTCAGTGGCTGTTCGGATGTGTGGATTTACCATTAATTGATCTATGCTTGGCCAGCTGCTGGCAGTCATCTGAGTTATCTCCAGTAAGCAGGAAGTTGCAGGTGTATAGGAAATTAATCTATTTTGAGACCCAGAAATTCAGGAGTGTAGACTTTTTATGACTGTAAACAGAGCAGTAACCACATGCTTTGGGTTGGCAAAGTACAGTGCTTTAGGAACACCCTGCCCTGGCTCAGCCAAAGCGGGGAGAGAGAGGAAGTTGAAGTTTTTCACCAGGCACTGGCTTCTGACCAAATTTGTGAGAATTTGCTGCTGTAATTCGCAACACGATAGAGTGGGCTCGGCAGACGCACCTCGCAGCTCAGCATGGCAGAGGCTGCTGCTTGGCTTGAGCTAACAGAGCTGTGCTCATTTTGTGGAAAGCAGCAAGTGAGTCCAAGATTCTCTTGGATTCACCCTGTATAGATGAATGGGGATGAAAATAAGCTCAGTGTTTTGTGCACTTTCCAGATAGTGAGTCATGGATGAGTGGGGATTGCTGGGGCCTTTTGGTGCCAAAAGCCATTTGGGAAAAGAGTTGCACAAATAGAGCATCTGAACTCCCTCTTCCCCTTCCACCTCCCTTTTTCCTTTTAATGATGACAGTTATCATGTGTTGTAGCCAAAGTCTTTAATCACAGATGACATTCAAAACAGTAGGAGATGGCTTCTAGACTATATACGCTGCTTATTTTCTACTGGTTTGTCCTGAAGCAGCTGGAACAGGGGTCCAAATAAATGGTCCTGAAGAAGAAATGCTTTGCTTCGGCATAAACTTGCAAGTAAACCTCCAGATGTTGGTGGCCCACAACAATATTTGCTAATTGTGAACCAGTTTTAGTCATTTATGAACTGATAACTGTATGATTGCCTAGTCAAGAGTTCTTATCCCAGGAGTCCTGACCCCTGGCTTACAAGAAAACAGCTACATTCTTGCTACATTTATTACACACATATTCCCTTTTTCCCCTGTGGAGTCAACTTGATATATGCTTGTTTTCCATGGGGTTCCCGTTTAGGCGTTGACAAGACCAAGAACCTCTAAGTTCAGGCAACATTTTTCATCAGAATTAAATTCCCTGGGAATTGAATATTATGAAGTCCAGAAAGTGAAGATAAACTAGGAACAAGTGAAACTGCCATATGTCAAGTGAGCTCATTAGTCCCTTTTGCTGAGTTCTGTTAACACTAGCGATAGCATTTCAAGATTCTAGACCAAAGCCCTTCCCAGCCCAATCTGCGGAGTCAAAGGATGCTCCATATGTACAAAACATGTGACTTTTCACTGAACTACAAGATTTCTCCTTGTAAGGAATTTGTCAAAGGAAAACTTCTAGAACAAACTATTATCTCCACCGAGGGATCAGAGGAGTTGTGTTGTGAGGGTTGCTAATGCCTCCTATGCAACATAGTGGCTATTTAGATGGGAAGCAGAAACACAAAGCAATATTCAGGGAAATTGGATGCTTCCCTTCCTTATGTTCTTGCAGTCCATTCATCTGCAGGGCACTGGGCATGGTGGAAGAGAGAAGTCCCTTGCATTTCCCCGCAGCTGCCCTGCTTTCCCCAGCAAGAGGTTTCAGTCTCTGCCCTTGTCTTCTAGGCAGGTTTCAATGCTGGTGATGGAAAACGGTATTTTAACATCCCCGGATCCCGCACTGATGACATTGTCGACGTGGAGATGACGACAAATGTGGGTATCCCCGGGCGCTGGGTATTCAGAATCGATGATGCCCAGGTGCAAGTGGGGGGCTGCAACAACACAAGTAAGAGGACAGCAGTTAGGTTTATTTAATGAAACCAATTCTTCCAGCCCTTCTCTTTGTCCCTGTGAAAGTTCTATGAAGGGCAGCAGCCATGCAATAGGAACAGTTGTGAGTGGCACATAAACTTCTGAACACCGAGTTGTTATGTTAATGCAGTATAATAAATATGGTTATCAAGATATGGGATGTACTGATGCTGAAACTGTGCAAGGCATAAATTTGGGGGATATGGCTGTGCTACTCAGACTGAATCCCTTGGTGGCTGTAGATCTCTTCTGACTGATTAAGAGCTACTTAATTATTTCTTGATAATGAAACAAGTAAAAATAAGAGATAAACAGAATACCTCTGAAAAAAGTAAGTCTTTATATGAAAGGATGTTGATCCTGAAATAGAGGTGATTTCATCTTCCCCCATAAAAGTGAGAGAGCAAATTCATCGATTATCTTTACTGTATTCTCAAGTAAATCCTAGATTCCCTCATTTTAACACTGAATTATTTGGAAGATGAGGGAAAGCTAGTTTCTTCTTAGTTAATACTCTGCTTGTTACAGTACATATCATGGCATTCATCTCAACCATGAGCTGAAAATGGCATCTATGGTGCTTTCCTCTTCTGTTGGGCTGATAGAAATTGGCCCCCGATTATCTACTTAGGTTCATGATGGAACTCAAGTCTTCTCATTAGTTCTTACGTGTCAAAGTGGTTGGTTTAGAAAAAGATCAAAGACTCTTAAACTGTAAATTAAGCATAAATCCATAATGTTTTCTAAATTAATTCAATCATGTCTGATAGGACTTGATCCCAAGTATATACCAGTTTTCTCCAATCTGATGTCCCAAATCTGATAAGATTGCAGTTCCCAGATTCTTCTGCAAGCTTAATAGCTGGAATTCTGGAAGTTGCAATCCCAGTGTAATATCCAAATGGATACATTAGATTCTATCCCATGTTTAGTTGCAAAATGTTTAATGCGTGGGGCTCTAAGGTCACTGGTAGATATGTTTGCAAATCCATATGGGAAGTGATGTCCATATCCCCCAGGGATTGGCTAAAACCATCACTAAAAGCTATCCATCGTGCCAGATATTATTCTCCTGTAATGCTGAGGATTTGTTCAAAAACTGAAACTTCCCACAATCTGTGACCCATCAGTTTTGCAGGGTCTGCACGGTTTCCAGATAAAAACATGTATTCAGATTTTCCCAATCTTTGGCTTCTTAAAGTTAAATGATTTCTTTTCTAACTCTTTATTCTTAATTTAAATTTATCTCTTCATCTTTGAGACATGCATTTCTGCATATCTGTCCAAGCTATTGTTCCTTCTTTCTTCTCCCACTCCCTGATTTCCAATTTAACAATTTTAGAGATTTAGTAGCTGTTTTCTCTGCCTGTTTTATTTTCTTGAACACATAATTCTGTTAAAATATTAATAATGTTGGCAAATTCTTTAATAATGGGAATTTTTTTGTTATTGATGTAATTCTTAACTCTTGGGATTGTCATAAAAGTATTACAATATAACAAAAAACAAAGAGATGCCATGAAGATTATAAATCGATCAAAAATATTTTTCTGTAAAAATGTTTTAATAGAATTACTAAAAGTTCACTTAATAAAAGGCTGAATATTGGTCTATTGAGGGTATTAATGTTATTAGATTTTTCAAAAAGATTGTAAAATTCCTACATAGATCAATAAAAGTATTGGCAATGGACAACTAAAGCAAAGAAAACCAACTTTCTTTATTTAAACTTATTTTTAAGTAATATGTTTATTTATTGTACATTTCAATCTAATTTAGATGTGGATACGATGTACATTACATTGTGTGATTTTGAAACAAATGTGAACTTCTGCATATTGATAATCTAAGTTTGTTACAGAAAATCATCTAAAAGAACTAAGGAAGTTAATTAGTCTAATACTTCAGTTGCCACGTAGAATCATAGAATAGCAGGGTTAAGAAAGGATCTTGGAGGTCATCTAGTCCAACCCCCTGCTCTAACAGGAAACCTTATATCACTTGGATTATTTTGGTGCCTCTAACAGAGTTGACACCCCTGCCTTATATGAAAGCCATGAATTATCAGGGATCCTACTCACAACTGACTAATCTGCCTAAGGGTGACAAGAATGTAGGTCATATTGGTGAAATGGCACAAGTACAACCTCTCCCACCCAAAAAAATCCTGTTTAGCATCATCTAACATCTCTCTGGGCATGGTTCCAGCTATTGAATAATGGGTTTATTTCTTCATGCAGCTTCAGTGTGTTTGACACTTCGTCCTTGCTTGAATGGAGGAAAATGTATTGAGGACTGCATCACAGGGAACCCTTCATACACTTGTTCTTGTCTGGCTGGTTTCACTGGAAAACAATGCCAAATTGGTGAGTCCTGCTTGTCTGCGATGCACAATTGTATGGAGCAACTGTACTATTTCAGGCACAAATTAGACCTTATACAGCAACTTGTTTTATTTTAGATAATCTAAATCTATGGATCTTAAAGATTATTTTTTTCTCCCTGGGGGAAGAGGAATTGAGTATTTGAGTAAATCCTAATCCATAGCACCTCTCATTTTCTCTTCCAGATGTGGATGAGTGTGCTTCCAATCCATGTCATAATAAAGCATCTTGTATCAGTGGCATCAACAGCTTCAGCTGTTGGTGTCCACCAGGATTTAAAGGAGCTACATGTGAAATTGGTGAGAAATATTGTGTAAGAGCAAAGACACAAGCCAATAACAAATCTAAGGAGAAAATGTGATTATGATTTTACTATTAACAGTATTTAGCATTTAATTTTTTGTATTGTGCTTTAATTTTTTTAGCTGCCCTGAGGTTTTGCTTGAAAGCAGATTAGTTAGACACATAACCAAGACAAACTCATAGCAGAACTTGTTTGTGGCAGTTACTTTAATTTTAGGGAAAAAATGTGCTTTACTGACAGGGTATCTCTAGAGGTGTTGGATTACATTTCTCAGAATGCCCAGCTAGAATGATCAAAGAGATGAAGCATGATGTGCTGCAGATAAGACAGATGGGTATGGCTATCATGAAACTTCCCACATTTTCCTTCCATATAATTTTCATTACAACCTATTTCTCTTCCATTAAACAAGAAACAATCCTAACTTCAACAGCTGGACTGTGTGCAAATTCAGAAGCTGAGAGATTCTGTACCCTGTATGGTTTTGTCAGAGAAAAAAATAACATCATAATTTAATTTTCCTTTTGTTGTTGTTGTTTTTTATTGTTGAAATATAATAGAGGAGTCTCCCTGTAAAACCAAAGACTGCCAGAATGGTGGGGAATGCCAAATAACAAACACAACTGCTGTCTGCCTTTGTCAGCCAGGTTATACTGGAGAAGATTGTGAAATAGGTGAGCCAAAAATAAGCATGTGTATTTAATGTAATCCCCGTTTAATCTCTTGCTGATCTGATAGCAATTGCATTGTTTGCTTCTGTTGTATGTTAATAAGTATTTCTGTTTATTTAATCAGTTAATTCCCTATTTATGAATAACAGATCTCATAGTGCTTGAGCACTATAAGTTTTATACAAAATGAACACTATAACTTCGTTTTAGACTTAATATTTTTGTTCTCTTTCTTTTCTCTGCAGAAATAAATGAATGTGAGTCGAGCCCATGTCTGAATGGTGGGCAATGTATGGATCTTGTCAACAACTATACTTGTTCCTGTGCAACACCTTTTACTGGACAGCATTGTGAAATAGGTGCCTGATTTTATAACTGCGTGATGGCATCCTCCTTCCGACAAAGCTAGTCTTTATTGTTTTTTCTCTTTCTTTGCTACTTTCAGGCCCTTGGCTTAGAGCCATAATGTATGTGTTATCTTCAATTATTCGGCTTCATTGATCTATACTGAGGCTCCTTCCTCTTCATTCTAGATCCTTCAATCTGTGAGGGCAGGAACTGCAGGAATCGGCAGATGTGCAACTATATTCGCCCAGGGCGCTATGTCTGCACATGCTCACCAGGCTACTATGGGAACAATTGCCAATATGGTGAGTAGATTTGTCTGTTTTCTCTAAAGGGAAAAATGTGTAGTTCAACACTGCCCCTGTACACCCTGATCCCATGGAATGGTCTTCACTAATTTTTTAAAATCCAGCGACTGGTAATGTTTGACATTCATATTGTTCAGCTTCTTCTTTAGTTTACTTTTGGGAAATGGCAATTGTGTTTCCTCATCCGCGGTGGCGCAGTGGTTAGAATGCATTACTGCAGGCTACTTCTGCTGATCACTGGCTACCAGCAGTTTGGCAGTTTGGGTCTCTTTGGCTCAAGATGGACTCAGCCTTCCATCCGTCCAAGGTTGGTAGGATGAAGACCCAGATTGTTGGGGGCAAGAGGCTGATTCTGTAAACCACTTAGAGAGAGCTGTAAAGCACTGTGAAGTGATATATCAGTCTAAGTGCTATTGCTAGTGCTATCCAGCTACTACTTATTCATTAAACAGTTACAGCTCAAGGATAGGGAGCTTGTTTTGACCAGAGGGGCAAGATGACTCGGATTAAGTGATTATCAGCATGAGTAATGACGTTCCAGACCTACTTGCTTGGATCCATGCTTAGAATGAACTAGACACTATACTTAAACCTTGCATAAAACAATTCATTGCCCTTACCCCAAGCTCCTAGTTTTTAATGAAGCCTTGAAGTAGTCTTACCAGTACAAAGTGAGTATTTTAAGAGCTCAATGCCATTTTACCGTATGTGTTTTGTGAAGGAGTCTCCCTATGTATGCTTATTGCATTTTACTCCTGATGTTCATAAGCCTCTTTGAACTATTTTAACATTGGACATATTGAAGATTATTTTTGAAGAATGGACGCAGAAGTTAATTTTAAGAGTATCTGCCTCTGTAGATAGACTGTGTTGAAAAGATGCTATGGAAGAGGAACAAGTATCATGTTTCTCCAACAATACGGCCTCCACCAATAGGAAGGCCCAGCATGTTTTTGGGGCATAAAATCAAATTAAGCCCCTCCCCCCAAATTTAGGCCTATCTTTTTTTTTTTGAAACAAATTTTATTAATTTTAAAGACAAACAACACATCATTAACCATTAAGTACATAAAACCTCTTAACATTATAAATTTTTACAAGTCGAATAAAACATTATTTTTATACAACATAATTCTAATTTATCCCATTTCCATATGGACACATGAATATCTTTCAGCAAATTTCTCATTATTTCTCTTTACTCTTATTCAATTTCATTTCTTTTCTATATTTATCCATTTTATAGTCATCATATTCATTTCTTTCTGGCTTGTTTACAATTATTCTCATCTAACATTCCTCCAAGGTTTTATTGATTCTTTTTTTTTTTTATAAAAAACAAATTTTATTAGTTTTACAAAAAACACAATACACAAACATACAAAACACAAAAAATAAACAAAACTAAAAGATCTTTTCTGAAGGTTGTCTGTTCCCGGGTTAAAACTCTTCACACAGACACAAATTCAAACATCATATTCATCCCATATATCCTTCCATATCTTATTATCATTTTCTTTTTTATATATATATATAAAAACCATTTTTATCAGTTTTATAAAAACAATGCACAAAGAATCAAGGCATAACAGCTTATAAATTATTTTCTAGGAAAAAATAATAATAAAAGACCAATAAAGCATAACAATTCCAAATTATAGTATCAATACTTCATATAGTATTAACTTCATATCTTATCCCTACTTCTCCTTTTCATCCAAATTATTTCTTATTAATTAAAATTTTATTGCCTTTTATCAATATACAAAATCCAAAAAAAAAAAAAACATATATATCCTTCCATATCTTATTACCATTTTCAACAACATTCTTTGTCTGTTCTATTTCCAATTATCCATTCATCTTTTTTCTTTTACTATACTTCTCCTATACACCAATTGGAGTAACGTCTATAACTCATTACCCTAACTTAAAAATACTTCGTATAGCAATTTTTCTTGGGATTCTGTTTAAAAGATTCTAAGATTACATAATGAATTTTATACTCTAAATACACATATAAAAACACAAACTTATGTACCCTCCAGAATCCCTCTTTTATCCTAAATTAAATTCACCCATTGTCTCTAAATAAACTTTTTTTCTTTAGGTCTTGCTTCCCCCCATTAAGGCTTCTCCTCCCCCCCTTTCTCTCTTGCTTATTCTTTTCCTTGCCCTTTTTACCCCTTTGTTTTTTCTCCTCGCTTTTCTTGCTCCTTTTCCTTTGCTTTCTAACCTTGCCTCTACCTTTTCGCTCATTTTTCTCTCTTTTGGTTGTTTTTATAATTCTTAAAATCCCCTTTTTCTTATCCTTTTTCTCCTCTCTCCGGAAGGGACCCATTGTTCATCAAAGTTGGCTTCTTCTTCCTCTTCTTCCTTGTCCCAGTCCTTCTGCTGCGTAATCAACTTTTCATAAGTACATAACGCCATTTCTAAGAATTGAAACAAAGTGCCCAAAGTATCTTCTTTTTTATATTTTTGATATTCAATCTCTAGTTCATCCACAAACGATGCCATTATGAAAAGGGAAACTTTTTCCAAAACAACCACAAGTAATTTTAATCAAAGACAATCAAAAACAATTAAAAAAAAGTTCCAAAAGTTAATACTTTTCTTCCTTCTTCTCTTTCTCTTTCTGGGGTTAATTTTTAATCAAAGAGGTCCAATTACCATATATCTTCCTTTGGGATTCTAGGCAATCTCCTCCTTTTTCAGCTTCTGCTCCAATTTTTTTTTCCTCTCCCTTCCCACTTGCAATGTCAATTTTAAATAATCAGAAATCCATACCTCCAACAAGGGTTTTCCAATTTCTTAAATTTTTCAATGTCCAAGAATCCTTTTGTCTCTTAGCTTCAACTCTCAAAGCAATTCACTTTCAATGTCCAATATATCCAAATATTTCTGCTGTTTCCATGGGGTGGGAGAGTAAAGAAAAAAAAAAAAGTTCCCTTTAACAGCTTCTCCGCCGCTTTCGCTCTTCTTAGGGATACAATGTATCCTCCAGCAATTCAAACAGCTCAGTTCCAGGCAATTTAAAAGATGTTACTTGACCCGGCTCAGACAAAACTTTCACTCTTCACACTTCCTCCAGCACAATCTTACCCGGTTGCTGGCTTCTTCGTGGCGGCCATTGCTGACCGCCGCTCCACCGCCTTGGGAAAAAGGGGTTTTTCCGGAGAAGGGGTGGGTCTGCGACACCCCCACCTCCCTATCCGACTCCCCTCTCTCTTCAGCTGTCCCTACAGGGCAGCCATATCCCCCTGACCCATCTGGATCGGGGGTACCTCGACGGCTAGCACAGCAGGAATCGCGAGCTGTCGCGAATTCCTGCTGCCCCGAAGCCACGCGGAACCGGAAACCTCCAAATTTAGGCCTATCTTAAAATATGCAAAATAAGGGGGAAGGGCGGGAGACTTGCGGTTAGGAGCGCCCAGCGGGCAGGAATTCCTTGCCACCAGCCACTCCTAACTGGCGATCATGGCGAAGCGCGGAGAGCTCCCTACTCCCACCAAACATCTTTGCTGCAGACACCTTTGGCACCCGCCGCTGTTGCTTTCCCTTCTGCCCATTCCGCTGCCACATTTGGAGCTGCCGCTTCCGTGTTTGGAGTTCCGCCGCCATTTGGAGCTCCAAACGCGGAAGTGGCAGCTCCAAACATGACGGCAGGCGATCTTTTTATTTTGGTCCACGCGAAGTTCAGAGCGAGCGAGAGGGAGACTGCGATGCCTCCATCCGAGATGGCAACCTCACTAGTGGATCACAACGTGGCTGGAAGCCCGAATCGGCGGGATACGATGGCGATCATTTTGGAGCGAGAGGAAAGGGAGAGAAGAGTTGCGAGGCGTAATTTGCAGGAGGAAGTGGGTGTGCCCCACGGCAGGGAACCCAAGGAAGAAGGGCCGGTAGGCAACGGAGAGCATCCCGTTGCTCCGGAAGCAGCCTAGAGACGTGCCCGGGAAGAGGCGCAGATGCTGCCTTATAGTCCCCAAACCAACTGCGTGTGCCGCCTTTAGTTATGTGCGCTCTGCTCTTTGGGCATCTCCGTGTGATCGCGATCCTGTCCTTTCCACCTGGCACCCTTGCTGCTTTCTGCTCTTTAGCAACCGGCTTCGCCTTTGGAGCACTGCCAAATGGCGGCGGAAGCTCCAAATGCGGAAGCTCCAAACATGATGGTGGGCAATCTTTTTGTTTTGGTCCGCGTGAAGTTCAGAGCGAGCATGAGAGGGAGACCGCGATGCCTTGCTAAAGAGCCAGAAAGCAGCAAGGGCGCCAGGTGGAAAGGACAGGGTCGCGATCACACAGAGATGCCCAAAGAGCGGAGCGCACATAACTAAAGGCGGCGCGCGCAATTGGTTTGGGGACTACAAGGCAGCATCTGTGCCTCTTCCCGGGCGCGTCTCTAGGCTGCTTCCGGAGCTACGGGACGCTCTCCGTTGCCTACTGGCCCTTCTTCCTTGGGCTCCCTGCCGTGGGGCACACCCACTTCCTCCTGCAAATTATGCCTCGCAACTCTTCTCTCCCTTTCCTCTCGCTCCAAAAAGATCGCCATCGTATCCCGCCGATTCGGGCTTCCAGCCACGTTGTGATCCACTAGTGAGGTTGCCATCTCGGATGGAGGCATCGCAGTCTCCCTCTCGCTCGCTCTGAACTTCGCGTGGACCAAAATAAAAAGATCGCCCGCCGTCATGTTTGGAGCTGCCACTTCCGCGTTTGGAGCTCCAAATGGCGGCGGAACTCCAAACACGGAAGCAGCATCTCCAAACGTGGCAGCGGAATGGGCAAAAGGGAAAGCAACAGCGGTGGGTGCCAAAGGCGTCTGCAGCAAAGGTGGGAGTAGGGAGCTCTCTGTGCTTCACCATGATCATCCGGTAGGAGCGGCTGTTGGCGAGGATGCAAGGGGGGGAATTAAGTCACCCCCCGAAAAGACGGCCTAGCCTTTTTTTTCGGGGCTCAAAAAAAAATAAGGCCCAGCCTTATTATATGAGAAACACGGTATTACCTGACATGATTGACACTGATTTAAAAATGAATTTAAAATGATATGCTATAAGAAGGACATGGAAAAAAATGTTGCAAAAGAAACCAGTTAATGCCGTAATAATGAAAAGGGTTATATAAATAACAAATCAAGAGTGTAATCTGGATAAATACATTTACAGTAAATAGTATTTACAAAATAGGCTTGTTAAAGCTTTAAAGAATTTTGTGAGAAGGGACAAAAATGAAAAGTAAGTTCTAGTGCATTTTGAAGGGATTAAAGAAGAAGATGGTTAATTAAATATAAAAGGAAAGAATATAACATTGGTTTATTTAATCAAGATTAAAATAGATATGTTTTATCTCTGGTAAGCCTTAATGGATATATGGTGACATTAGGACTGAAATGATGGCTTTTAATGTATTTTTTATGACTAAAGATTGGATATATGGAAAAGTGATCATCTGTTGCATTTTAAGAGAAGATAGTAAGTTATTAAAATTGTTTACTTTGTGATGAAAGGGGAAGTCACTTCTTTATATTTATTTTTACTTTGTTCTTATTTTTTCTTTCTTTTCTTTCTATATTCTCTATTTTTTGTTGTGTCTTTTTTCTTTTTATTAGCTTTATTGTTATAAAATCTTTAATAATATTAGTATTAGAAATCTGAAAAGATCTTATTTTTTCCCCTGCCAACCACAACTAAAAAAGGTAGCAGAATCCAAGGAAGCTCTGTATTAATAGAGTAATAATTTAAAAAATAATTGCGGCAATTGATTCACAAATCACACCTCAAAATCCATTTAAGAATTACAGGTAGTTCTTGGCTTAACAACCACTTTTTAATAATGGTTCAAAATTATGACAGCAAAAAATGACTTATGACCCATCCCCAAAGTTACAACAATTGCACCATCCACATGAACATGTGATTATGCTTTAATGTTTGGCAACTAGCTCACATTTATAGTACAATAGTTGCAGCATCTTGTAGTCACATGTTTGCAATAACCTTCCCATCTTATTTCTAATAAACACAATAAATAGGAAAGCTGGCAGGGAGGGTCACAAATTACAATCACATGGTGTCTTGCTTAATAATCATGGTGATTCACTTTACCATCATATCCAAAAAATGTCTTAAAATTGGGTGCTATCATGTGATGCCTCAATGGCCATGCTGCTTAATTATGAACTTTCTGGTCACAATTGTGGTTATATGTCAAGGACTTATCTGTATTCTGTTGATCAGCTTTGTGAAAAGAAATATTAGTATCAAAGAAGATTAATTTTGGATATTTTTAGCCTTCTGTCCAAATTATCTGAGGTAGGCCCTGTTAAGAAGGTAGAATCAGCTTCTTGGGCAGAATTTTCCATCCATTATCTTATCCTTAGTAAAGCATTGCCCACAAGTGACCAGACTTTTTACACCCATGCAGGTCCTCCTAATATCTATGCAGTGGTAAAAAGTATTGATATGTAAAACTGGACATACAGGAACTTCCTCTTAACTTGAGAGCCTACATTTTGGCGATGCTAGATTATCTAAAGTCATCTGTGTTTACCTCTCATGTGTCCTCCCTATAGAATATCAAGAGAAGGAGGTGTATTTAATTAAATAATCTTTATACAATCCTACTGAATGATTCCCAGATAAATATATATAGAACAATAAAATAGCACAGTAATAAAAACAAAGAAGAAAATATGACAGAAACCAGGCAACAACCAAACAAACCCACATTGCCTTGAAGGCAACCCTAATCGCTCTTGCCAAAGGCCTAGGTTAAGAGCAATGTCTTCAAGATTGTCCAAAATATCAGCAGGGTGGAGGTTATCTGGATCTCAAGTGGTCAGGTGATGAAGCAGAGCATTTATATTAAGTTATCAAATTTATTTATTTAATTTATATAGCCATCTATCTCACAAAATACAACCATGTAAGGTGTATAACAATCCTGATAGATGGCATTGTTTAATCGAAAGAAGATGAAGCACATCGACCCTGCGAGATAGGATTGGTTGGGTGGATACTATGAGAGATAGGTGTCCCAAAAGTAATCAGGCCAAATGTCATGTAGGGCTTTATAGATAAAGACCAGATTCTGCATTTGAAACTGAGAAGATGTTCTAATATTCTTTTTTGTGCTACAGAAATGAGTACGTTCATGAGTACTTCACTGATGTTTTTTAGGTGGCCCTAGAATGTCTAATGCCTGTAGCTCCAATCCATGCCAGAATGATGGCACGTGTCTTGAAAGCAGTCAAGGTTATGTTTGTGAATGTGCAGAAGGATACGCAGGCACTGACTGCAGAGATAGTAAGTATTGGAGTCAAACACACTAAACAAAATGTTTGTGCTCTCCTTGAGCTTCATGCCTGTATATATTTATTTCCAAATTAGCAGTGGAACTCTGCAGTCTGGGTGGGTAGTTTGCAGAAAACCAATTTGTTTTTCATTTGTTTTATTTTTCAAAGTGATTGCATTTGTGCAGGTCCTAGCTCTGGAAAATTTACTACTAATACTGTCTCCAACCACATTAAATTCCCAGTTGTTTTAGATTTATCAGTAGTAATCAGAGGTGGTATTCAACCAATTCGCACCTACTCGGGCGAACCGGTAGTGGTTATTTGGTGTGGGTCGCTGAACCAGTGGCAACCCCTGGCTGGCCACGCCCCCAACCCAGTCGCCCGGTCGCTCACTTGTGATCACTCTCCTAGCTTTACGTTCCCCACGTCCTCTTTCTCCCTGGGAGAAAGGAAGAAAGGCATGGACGCTGCAAGTATTGCTTTCCCTGTGTGAGTTAAAGTATCTGGAGTGAGAAAGAGTGCAGTCTGACGGGGTGTGTGTGTGTGAATCGAGCCTTGGAGCACTTTTGCAATGTAAAAGAAATGCATTTTGGAAGCAGCAGGTCCTTTAAAAACTTCTCCAAGGATTCCCCATGGACACTGCAAGTATCGCTTTCCCAGTGTGAGTTAAAGTGTCTGGAGTGAGAAGAAGTGCGGTCTGACAGAGGGGGTGGGGGAATCCACTCCAGCCTTGGAGAAATTTAAAGGAGCTGCTTCCAAAATGCTTGTCTGTTAAGTGCTCTGTGTGTGTGTGTGTGTGAGAGAGAGAGAGAGAGAGAGAGAGAGAGAGAGAGAGGAAGGGAGAGAAAGAAAGAAAGAAATAGAAAGAGAGAGAGATAAAACTCTGTGCTATTATTTTTAATTATTCCATTATTCATCATGTGTTAATATTTTACACTGTCCCTACACCTAGAGTGATTTTTCTGCCTTTCTTTTGCCCAGGGCTACCACATATTTTTCAGGGTTTACATGCATTCAGTGTCAATAGTCCAGAGCATAAAATACATATGTGTTTAACAAGAGTTGAAAAGGGACCTTGGAGGTCTTCTAGTCCAACCCCCAGCTCAGGCAAGAAAACTGAGGATGGCTGTCCAGTCTTTTCTCAAAAACTTCCAATGATTGAGCACCCAGAACTTCTGGAGGCAGGCAGTTCCACGGGTTAATTGTTCTCACTCTCAGGAAGTTTCTCCTTAGTTTTAGGTTGCTTCTTTCTGTTCAGTTTCCATCCATTGCTTCTTGTTTGCATTCTGCTTCTTTGGAAAATACATTGTCCCCCTTTCTTTGTGGCAGCCCCTTAAAAGCCTGTTGCCTTTCACACTTTTGAGTAAAGCCTGTGAGCCATTTCCTCCTTTCATGAAAGTACATCTATAGTATGCAGATAATAAAGTCAAAAAAGATGAACAACATTTTTACAGAACTATAGATAAGTTGAGGCTGGGTGACAAGGAATGGCTGGGAGGGGAGGGGCCAGGTGAGGCACCCCTTGATATGAGTGACATTGAGTTGGCCATGCCCACCCAGTCACATGACCACTAAGCCACACCCATCCAGTCACATGACCACCAAATAAGCCACGCCCATAGAACTGGTAGTAAAAAACTTTGAATTCCACCACTGGTAGTAATGATAAGATCCTGTCAGGAACTTGCAAAGGAAAACATTGACACAGCTAGCAAACTAATAGTAGAATTGATGTTGCCATTTGCATGTGGTGGTACTCATGACATGGGAGATAATGACATAACTTCAGATGTATGGTGCAGTAGCTACTATTTTAAGTGTGTATGTCATGGCCATTGTTAAGTCCTGGGCATGGGCGCAAAGAACGGAGACGAGACATCGGACGGTGACTTCAACTCTTTAATTAACAGGAAAGAACGGAGCAAAAGACCTGGGCAGCAGTAGCTCTTTTATAGAGCTTGCTGCCGTCAAACAACCAATGAACTGAGTCTATCGCTTTCAGAAGCGTCCAATCAGGAGTTCCCGTTAACAGCTAATCAGGCTGGCCAAACCTGACCAATCACCACTCGCTATTCACGGGCCAATGAGAATTGCAGGATTACAAGCCTGCTGTAAGACGAAGCTGCTTAGGGTTGTATCACTGCGTTGGTTTAATCCATAACACCCCTCCCCCCTTGGTTCCATCTGAGGGGTGGGGTGACGTATTCTCGCAAATAGGCAGGCCGCTTCACCTGTCTGCTCGACCTGCGCTGTTCCACCGGGTTCTGTTCTGGTTCTGGCTCTGGCTCCGGTGGGCTGTCCGCTGGGCTGGATAACGAAGACTGTGGTTCCGGGTTGCCCTTGTCAGCGCTGTCTTCTGGGTTCCCTGGATCCGCCTCCGTCGCGGTGCTGTCTCGTGGCGAGGCCGCTCCCTGGTTTGGTTCTCCCTCGGATGGTGAGTATCCCCTGGGCTGTTGGGTTTCGATTTCTTCTTCGTCCTCCTCCATGTTCCTTCCCCCCCCCAGCTAGAGGTTCCGGCACTAATCTGGAACGGAGTTGGTCTATGTGGCGTTTCCATATCTTACCATCTGCCGTTTGTAGGCGATAGGATCGGGGTCCTGTAAGTTGTGTTATTGTCGTGGAGACCCACAATGGGTCACCAGAGAAATTTTTTGCAAAAACAAGGTCCCCTTCCTGGAATGCCCAACACTTGCTGCTTGATCCCGGGGGTTTTTCTGGCATGTAGTTTGGGTGGAGGCGATCGAGATGCAAGCGAAGTTTCCGGCCCATCAGGAGTTCTGCTGGGGTTTTGTTCGTGGTGCTGTTTGGGGTTATGTGTTGGATAAAAAGCATTCGGTTTATTTTGTCATCAATATTGCGGTGGTCCATTTTGTGCAGGGTCTGTTTTACAAATTGAACCATTCGCTCAGCCCTATCATTGGCTGTAGGGTGAGCTGGCGATGTTAAAGTATGGCGGATGCCCTGATCTGCCAGGTATTGTTCGAATGGCAGGGCAGTGAATTGGGGGCCATTATTTAAGACGAGGACATCAGGAAGTCTGTGGGTAGCGAATAGTTTATTCAGTTTTTTAGTGGTGGTGCTTTCCATTTTTTGGACCAAGCCAGTTTGAATAGGCATCCACCGTTAAGAGGAAAGTGTGTCCTCTTGTGGGTCCCGCAAAATCGATGTGGATATGGGACCAAGGACCTCGAGGCGTTTCCCACTGCGTTGGGGGAGTCTTTGGAGGAACGGAGCGAGTCTCCTGGCATTTACTGCATTTTGCTACCCAAGTTTCTATTTGTCTATCTAAAACAGGCCACCATGTGTAACTCCTGGCCAATGCCTTCATCCGCACAATGCCTGGATGTCCTTCGTGCAGCATTTTCAATACCCTATATTGTAACTATATTGTAACTGGGACTATGACTCTGTCTCCCCATACTATGCAACCTTTCTGGGAGAACAGTTCTGTTTGATGATTCTTAAATGGCTTGAACATGTCATCGGTTGCACTGACCGGCCAACCTCGTTCTACCCAGATGAGGACTCGTGCCAAAACAGGGTCCTTTTTTGTCTCTAAGGCTATGTCTCGAGCGGTTAATGGCAGCAATTTGAGGGTTTCAATTTGTAGTACGGTTATGGTTGGAGCAGGGTCTTCTATAATGTCTGGTAGTGGCAAGTGGCTCAAAGCGTCAGCATGGGGAATGGTTTTCCCCGGGCGATGTTGCAATCGGTAATCGTAGGCGGCTAAAAATTCTGACCAACGTGTCATTCTTGGTGATAATATATGGGGAGTTTGTTTGCCGCCAAAATCCCAAGTAGCGGCATGTGGTCTGTAATTATGGTAAAGGGTCTCCCATATACATATTTATGGAAGCGTTTAATTGCGGATACAATTGCGAGGGCCTCTTTATCAAGTTGACTATAGTTCCTTTTGGTTTTAGACAAAGTTCTCGAAAAGAATGCAATGGGTGCCTCATTTCCATTTGGTAGGACATGGCTTAAGATGGCTCCTACTCCAAATGGTGAGGCATCACAGATAACCGTCAAAGGGAGACTCTCGTTGTATTGCATTAATACAGCATCGGAGGTTAAAAGGTCTTTTATCTCTTTGAACGCTTTCTCTTCACGCCGTCCCCAAACCCAAGGAGCCTTTTTATCGAGAAGTCTATGTAGGGGTTCGGCTACGGTTGCCTTCTGGGGCAAGAAAATGTTATAAAAGTTAATGAGTCCCAGGAAGGCTTGAAGGTCTGTCTTATTCCTAGGTATCGGGGCTTTTTTGATTGCGGTTAGGTTTTTTTTTCCGGTGGGGTGGATTCCCTGTCTGTCGAGAAGGTATCCCAGGAACTCCACTCTCTCCGTACAAAGTTGACACTTATCTTTTTTTACCTTAAGACCCGCGTCTTTGAATTTCTGCAGGACTTTTCTGAGTCGTTGTACTAATAATTCTTTAGTGGGGGCAGCTATTAGGACATCATCAAAATAAGGCACGACGCCTTTTATGCCTTGTAATAGTCTCTCCATTAAACTTTGGAAAATGCCCGGCGCCACGCTTACTCCGAATTGGAGTCTATTGCACTTAAAAGCACTTCTATGTATCACTATTGTCTGGGCTTCTGCAGTTGCTGCATCCACAGGGAGTTGCTGGTACGCCTGAGCTAAGTCCAATTTCGCAAATATTTTTCTGCCACCCAGGGAATGAAGAAGGTGTTGAACCACTGGTATTGGATAAGCGCTCTGTTGAAGAGCATGATTTAGGGTGGCCCGATAATCCCCGCAAATTCTTCACAAACCATCTGGCTTCATGGGCGTGACTATCGGGGTTTCCCAACAGGCGTGGTCAATCGGTTCCAATATGCTCTGGGCTATCAGTTTATCGAGCTGCTCGTCAATTTTAGGTTTTAAGGCAAAAGGTACTCGACGGGGCTTAAGCCGAATGGGAGCTACATCGGGGCTGAGATTAAACGATATAGGGGTCCCCTTGTACTTGCCTAATGTTCCTGTGAACACATCCTGGAATTCCTGGATGAGAGTCTCCTCCCAATTGTCATTTCTGGTATGGTGTATGCCGGCTAGTTCAATTCCGAGTGGGGTGAACCAATGTAACCCTAACAAGCTGGGTCAGTCACGATCGACGATAGTCAGGGGAAGTGTTGCTGTGTGGTCCTTGAGTGATACTTGGACGTTGCTGGAACTGACAACTGGGATTCTGTTTCCCTGATAGTCTTTCAGGACGATTCGCTGCGTGCTGAGGTCCTGGCGGGAAATGGCAGGGATCAGTTGTTTGAGGGTTTTCCAGGATACCATCGACAGGGATGATCCCGAATTGACTTCCATCACACATGGTCGATTCTCAATAGTAACCTTCACGCGTATCTTCTTTGCATCGAACGATGAAGTGTGGCCGATGATAATGGTTTGGTGGGCCTCTTCTCGTCTCGTTGAAAAGGCAGGTGCTTGGTTTCTGTAGTAGTAGTGGTTGTTCCATTGGTGGTTCAGACAGTCCCGGTTCTCAGGAGGTTTGCCTATCACCCAACGGAGGTTGTTCTCCTTTCGGTTGGGATTGGACTCTCGTCTGCTTCTGCAGACCTTCACGATGTGGCCTTTTTTTCCGCAGTTACGGCAGAGTGCATCGAGGAATTTGCAATCCGATCGCGGGTGGTTTGCACTGCAGCCAGCACATTGGTGCGGACGTCGCTGGTTCCTTTGCTCTCATTCCGAGCGGAGCCGGTTGACCTCCTCTCCATCACTGTCTGAGGATGACTCGAGGTCTTCGTGGTGGGTAGTGGTAGCGTGCTTCTCAGTGGCGAATGGGACCTCGTCGGCGAGTTGGCGAAGCGGTGCATTCGCTTGGCCCATTCGAGCGGCTAACTTCCTGGTTGCTTCTGCGGCAGTAGCGTCGGCGATGACATCTGTAAGGCTGATGTCGCCTTTCGCCATCAGCTTACTCTGCATGTGTGGTGCATTTAATCCCAGAACTATTCGGTCTCTTAGGGCTTCCTCTAAGTTTGCAAAACCACAAAGGCCTCCTAAGTTCCAGAGGTCAGCTACGAAATTACCAATGCTCTCGTCCTTCCATTGGTCCCTCTGGTAAAATTCATGTCTTCATATCAGCGTAGGTACTGCGGATGCGTAATGGGCCCTGAGGATTGGAGTGAGGTTGTCCCAATCCATGGTCTTCACTTCCGCCGGTTTTGCTAATACTTTGGCCATTTTGAAAACGGCGGGGCCGCAATGAGTCAGGAACACCGCTCATTTCTTGCCAGACGTAGCATCTTTTAAATTGTTTGTCTCCAGGAACATCTGGAAGTGGTCTATATACGAGTCCCAGTCTTCGGTTGCTGGGTCGAATGGAGCAGGTGGTATGGCGCTGCTAGTCATCTTGCTGTCCGTTGCATGCGCTCTTTCGCCACGTGCTCTGTCTTTGTCCGATATGTTCTAGTCAGCTCTATCGTCTCCGTATCCCACCTTCGTCGCCAGTGTTAAGTCCTGGGCATGGGCGCAAGGAACGGAGATGAGACATCGGACGGTGACTTCAACTCTTTAATTAACAGGAAAGAACGGAGCAAAAGACCTGGGCAGCAGTAGCTCTTTTATAGAGCTTGCTGCTGTCAAACAACCAATGAACTGAGTCTATCACTTTCACAAGTGTCCAATCAGGGGTTCCCATTAACAGCCAATCAGACTGGCCAAACCTGACCAATCACGACTCGCTATTCACGGGCCAATGAGAATTGCAGGATTACAAGCCTGCTGTAAGACGAAGCTGCTTAGGGTTGTATCGCTGCGTTGGTTTAATCCATAACAGCCATCATATCTCCTTTCTTGAACTCTGCTGTCAGAATTTTCAGAATAGACAGTTTGTAATGTTTTTCTGATGTCAAATTTATTTCAAAAACAGATTTGGGATTTTAATCATTTCAAATTGGGGATTAAAAGCCAAATGTGAGCACAAAATAAAACCAGAAGTAACTTTGATCTTTGTATGTTTAGTATATTGCTATCATTTAGAGCAGTGTTTCTTAGTCTAAGTGACTAAGACTGTGTACTTTAATTCCCAGAATTCCTCAGTCTGCATCCTATTTGGAGGATTCTGGGACTTAAAAGTCGACAAGTCTTAAAAGATTGTTCAGGTTGAGAAATGTTGATTCAAAAAAAATTCTGTCAATTTTTAGTAACCAAGGCTCATACAAGAGACAGGGCTGCAGTAAAAGATTATAAGCAGGATTTTAACATTTCACTGATGTTGTATTTGAAAAGAATTTGAGATTTTTTTAAAAAAACTATATAAAGTCTGCTTTAAGCTTTATACTTTCACCGCCACTGGTATTTCTGCCTAAAAATGTTAGGAAATTGTATCACTGATTTTCAGCAACGGCAATATTAAAATTGGTGGTACAGTTGGAGGGAACTCTGGCTGATGTAAAATAAGGGCTTTCAACACTACATAGGGCTACCTGTCATGATTACACAGAGAATAGAATCAGCTCCCATCATGTGTTGCTAATTCTTACTTTAATGCCTATTATCCAGGCCATTTTTTTCTCCAGTTTCTGGAGAACTGGTTTCTTTCATGCTCCCACTCTGTCTCCTGTTGACCTCATTTATCTTCATCAAGCTTTTTCCACTCTATAGCCTACAGGCACTAATTCCTGGCTCATACCGTCTTCTAGGAAGAGAATAGGCAGCGTCTACTGTACCATTAAAGAAAAAAAAAAGCAATAAGATTCATTAGAGTTGTTGAACCAAGGACAGATCCTACCACAAGGGAGTATTTAATAGGTAAAGTGTGATTACTCCTGTGGGGAACACAGCTGGTTTGTAATTTGCCATTGCTTGGATATTAATTAAAGAAAATAACCAATGTTACAAGAAAAGGAAGTAAAAGTTCTTCAAGATACATAGCAAGCTGTAATTCTGATATTTCCTCGCGGCAGGCTGCATCATCCTACTTTGGTTACTGGAGGTAGATTAATGAAGGCCTCAGATTTGCTGGCTCAGATGGGTCTAATTTGTCCTCCTCAATATTTTTCTTCCCTCCCTCAAATTTTTGCAGAAGTCTCCGATGACTGTGAGTGTCGGAATGGAGGAAAGTGCCTGGATGGAAATATCACTGTTTGCCATTGCCCACCTGGATATTTTGGGCTTCTCTGTGAATTGGGTAAGAGAAAGTTTTCTGATTGATGCAAACATTTTATTATCTTTAGATTCTTGCTGCAGGTGTGGTAAGGTGACAAGGTATACTGGGGTACCTTAAAGTATAACACATTTACTTCTATGTAAATTTTTATGGATCAGCTCTGAATCATAAAATGTTACATGATAATCACCTGGTTAGTCTTTAAGATGTTATCGGATTCTATTTTTTGTGTTGTGAAAGATTACCTCCCTAGAAATTCCTAGAGTGTAATACGATGCAATCATATGGCATCAATGGCATGTTATACAGATATACACACATATTCAAGGTGGCGAACATAGCTAATACTTCTGCTTCCTAATTTATCTACAACAACCACCATGTCAGTTGGGTTGGAAGATTTGTCCTTCAGGATGTCCTGACATTATCTAACTTTGTGATTAATTACATTTTTCTTAACTTCCTGTGAAGTTAAGAAGGTAGCATGCATGATTTCTCTACTCATTCAAACTCCTATTTTATCTATATATCCATAGTGGATTTCATTATGGATTGCCTAGTTCAAGGTTACCTAATTTTCTTCATTGATGAAGTAGGATCAGTTCCTATAGCTCTCAATACTTCTCCACTCAAACAAAACTGCTCTGGGCATGAAAGATACTATACTAGTTGCACATTTAAATGCTTATTGTTTGCCTTTCTTAGTGATCTGAGATGATTTCATGTTGATCCCACCTCAGCTGTCTTGCCTAAACTTCTGACTGACGTTTCCATTTGTGAACATGGGCAAAATAACTGTTTTTACATAACTGCCCAACCAATGTTTTGATTCCTTCAGAGCCTCTCCCTGTCATATGATCACTGAAAGCACCAAGAATCAAGATAACAGTCCAGATTTGTGTCGGCCATGAGTAATGATCTAAATCTGTATCTATAGCTAATACCCCCCAGTTCTTTTGAACTACAGATCATATCAAGCCAGTGACTGATAATGTGACCAAGCTTAGTTAGGTTAGTCTAGTGAAGACAATTTTATGCCATGCAGCATTTTGTTTCTTCTCTTGTGTGTCCTATATATCCTTGCTTTGTAAGTAAAGTAGATAATTTTTCTTGAGGTGGATAATTGATCCTGCTGAGTTTAATGAGTGACATTTCTCATCATTATAAAGCTCATCTGTAGTGTCCTCAGCTGTGTAATAGGAAATCGCCCTATATATGCCTTTGATCTATTGCAGAAGTGACTACTACACCTTGCAATATGAACACCCAGTGCCCTGATGGGGGTTATTGTATGGAGTATGGTGGCAGTTACCTTTGTGTGTGCCATACAGATTATGGCACTAATCACAGTAAGTAAAAAAAGGTTCAGAGGATTAGAGTGTGTCCTGATTATAAGAAACATGATTGGGAAGAGAGGAGTATGTCATATAATGATGCCAATCAAGAGTTAACCTGGTTAGTGAAGGTTAAGGGATAGGTTTAAAAATGAAGGAGGGAGAAAAGCAATCTTGAGAAATGCAATGTAATTTATAAGGAACATGCAAGTGACATGGTAGTGTGGGAAAATAATGTGCAAATGACTTGCACCATCTTTGTAGTTTATGCTGCTCATGCAGATTATACTTTCTCCTGTAAATGGTGTGAAATTGGTGAGAATATCAAGTGGGCTGTTAAGTTTGGGGTTTGTGAATAGTAGGAAGGAGAACTGCTATATCTTTCAAAAAACAGTCCTTTGAAATTGATACTTTCTTGGCATCAGTTCCTTTAAAATGAACATTAACACCAGAGAATAGGGTGCTTTTTTTCTCAGCCATTCAGTATGGGAAAAAGAGTTACCCATCACTCTTTAGAATATTGCAAAATCTCCAACCACGCCTCCATCTTTACCCTGTGTATATTTAAGATTATGTCATTTCCAGGGGTGGGATGCTATCGGTTCTGCCCGGCTCTATAGAACTGGTAGCTCTGAAGAGCAGCAGACACTGAACCAGTTCTGTGTTTGATGCTGTTTGGCCCACCCACCCACCTGGGCTCTTACCTGTCCTTTATTTCCTGCTTTTTCAGCCTTAGCTGCTTTGTGCGGCACAGCTGAAGTTGAAAAAGCAGGAAAAAAGAGGCTTTTCAAATGCTACGCACCTGCCCGCAGTGCTTTTCAGCTGTCTGGGCAGCACAACTTAAGGTTTTTTTACACGTGCGTGCCTAGCGCACATGAGCGCAAAGCGCCCATTGTGCACTTAAAATATAGTCACCGAACTGATAGTAATACCGGTTGAATCCCACCACTATGTCTGCAATCCCAGGATTCCAGGATGCCAGGCCTGGAACACGGGTGTCAAACTCACCACATCACATTGCCATCATGTGATGTTTCGTGATGTTTTTCCCCTTTCATGGGGTAGGCGTGGCATGCATGCATCCAGCCCATGGGCCATCAGCTTGACACTCCTGGCCTAGAATACCCATGGGCATCTGGATTCAAAGAGATGTGTCCTATTTTTACATGTCATTTAATTGAGATCGTCTCCATGGGGCAGGTGGGTTTTTCATTTAGCATCAGCCCATGTGAGGCCATGTCTGCTTTTGCAGCTGAGCCACCCTCTCCATGTGACTCAGAGCCCTGCCTGAACGGTGGATCTTGTGATGCTCATGAAGACTCCTACACCTGTGACTGTCCCCGAGGCTTCACTGGGAAATATTGTGAGAAAGGTACTTGACAACACAGAGATGGTTGAACAGAATCTACATTCTCAAACCTGCTTTGATGAGAGACAACCTTTTCACCCAGAACAGGATTGGGTGAGAAACTGATTGCAAGGATTGGTGTTTTTTTTCTCTCATATGACTGAACTAGTGCATGGTTCATCCTGGGGCCAGCCAAAGTTGGGTGAGACTATTGAAGAAGTATTCTCTTGTTAGAGCAGTCATTATAGGATCCTTTGTAGGTCAAAAAGTACCCAATATAATGGCCTTTGGAAAGGATTACATTTTGGAGCTTGGTGTGTCTTAACATCTTATCTAAGAAAGAATTATCAGATTTAGTCTTTCTCAACCTTGACAACTTTAGGATATGTGGACTTCAACTCCTAGAATTCCTCAAATTGGCTGGGAAGTATTTATTTGGGAGGGAGGGAGGGAAGTATGGTTTTACGTGAACAATCTGTATTGAAGATAATTTGGAGTGTTCATGGGGACATGTAGAGAACTCCTTAAATCAAGCACTTCTTTTCTTGGGGTTGGCAGACAGTCCCACAAGACCCCATCCCTTTAAGAAGTTGTAGACAGGTATTATCTGAGTGTCCTCATGTGCTCTGTGATACTTTCCCCTTTCCCTTTTAGTCTAATGCCGGCTTATTCAACAAACCATTCTTAAAACAAAGCTTGGCTTGGCAATATTTGTGAATGTTATTTATGGAAAAAATAGGTTTTGGCAAAGTATTTGGTTTTTTAGCTTTCATTTATTCATAATCCATATCTGTGGATTGGTTGATAGAAGTTTAGGGATTGGTTTAATGTGATGAAAAGACTAGACAAGCAAGGAACAGACAACTCTTTTATTTTCAAGGATATGTAGCAAGTATTATTACTTTTCTCTTGCCAGCAAGACCCAAATTGTGCAGCTCTGGACCCTGTCACAATGGAGGGACCTGTAAGGAATCAGATGGGGAATACCACTGCACCTGTCCCTACCGCTTTAAAGGGAAACACTGTGAGATAGGTACTCAATGACATACCAATTTGTCTCCTTGGAATGCTTTGCAATTGTACACTCTGTGACTAAAATATTTTGTTCTTATAGGTAAACCTGATCCTTGTACCTCAGGGCCTTGTCATAATGGGGGCACCTGTTTCCATTATATTGGCAAGTATAAATGTGACTGCCTGCCTGGATACACTGGACGGCACTGCGAAATAGGTATTGGCCTAGGAGGGATCTTTGCCTACTGGAGCATAATTGTGAATCCAAAGACTTTGCCTGTAGTTTTTGGGCTGGGCAAGAGGTTTTTGGATGGGTTCTTCACTCATTAAGCAGCAGGTGTTCCTATCCCCAAAGAATAAAGCTAAGGAAGTTCCTACTTTGCATTAGTATTTAAAATAATTATCAACAGTAATTACCATGAGATGATATTTTAAAATAGCATTTATTGTAATTGTTAGAAAAATGTGATAAGCCTTTGAATAACAATTTGTTTCTTAATCCAGAGGACAGAGTATATTCCTTCAGTTGTTGCTGAACTACAGTTGCCAACATCCTTTACTTTTGGCTTCTAGGAGTTCCTATTTGAAAGACAATGCAGTCTTCATTCATATCCTAATCACCTGAAAATTATATTAAAATAAAAGCAAATGGAAAAGTGAGGGAAAGGTTATGCTCAAATGCTTCATTAGCTTTCATGCTGCCTGTGTAAAACTGCAAAGATATAGTTTAGCGACTCTTGCCTACTGTATGTGATTAACCTCTTTGATAAAAATTAATGACATCTGCATCAAAGAGAGTCAAACTAAAAAACAACTTGAAGTCTGGCTAATGTAACTGCGTTCACCTCTTAGTATGTTTTTAAGATAATCTGTGGGCCTTAATCTTTTGCCACTTACATCCAGTGGTGGGATTCAAATTTTTTTACTACCGGTTCTGTGGGCCTGGCTTCTGTGGTGGGCATGGCAGGGGAAGGATACTGTAAAATCTCCAGTCAGAAGTGGTATTTGCCGGTTCTCCAAACTACTCAAAATTTCTGCTACCGGTTCTCCAGAACTGGTCAGAACCTGCTGAATAGCACCTCTGCTTACATCCCTCAAACAACCTGGATACCAATTCAAAAGAGTTCACTTTTTCCAAAAAGAACATTAATATTCCATCCTGTTCTATTATGTTATTGACTCTTTCATCCTCAGTGTCATGATCATTATCTTCATGAAAGCAGCACGGGAAATTTTCAGCCATATACATACATTTTGGGTCCTATGTCCCATTAAATTCAACTGGATATAAGTTTTGAGTAGTCTTTCACTGGAACTTGATTGGCACTTCAAAACTCTTCCCACCTTATACTGTATATGTTTAGTAGAAAATAACTTGATAGATTTTTGCTTGAACAGACCAAATATGAAGGAAGAGAAAATAAAAACAAGTGATGAGTAAAAAGGCGATATTAGGCCTACCTCATAAGTGCCAAGTCATTATATTTCCAAGACTGTACAAGCAATTTAATATATCAGCTTAGATTCCAGGAAATTTTAAGTTACTGCTTTGTTTTGCAGGTTTGAAGGACTAAGCTATATTAATGTTTAAGGTACTAGACTGAGATCAGAAGAGCCAAATGCAAACCCTCCACATAATCATAGAACTCATTTAGGTGACTTAACCCAGCCCTTCATAGTGTCATTATAATAGGGTAAAGACTGGCCATGAACCATCAGAGAAAAAAGAGGTATAAATGTAATAATAACAAGAGCTGCCTAAAGGATACATATTTGGCTGTAGATTGGTCATCCGTGATATTTCCAATGGTCATATGATATTATTGGGTAGGGTCATATTAATGCCTTTTCACCAGCCACTTATTTCATGGCCTGAGGTGCCAGGCAAGTCTAACGTAGCCCTATGTTTTTTCTTGCATTGAGAAAATGTTTCAACAGACAGGAGCCTCCATCTAACCTCCAATTTCTGCCATTAGTGAAATTGTATTATGTTAAGGTCCTGCACAGAACCTTTTGTAAGCTGGGAATGGAACAATTTACCATGCTGGAATGGAATCTGTTTTACAGCTCCTTCTCCTTGTTTCCTGCATCCATGTAAAAATGGGGCCACTTGTGAGGATTTTGGCAACAGCTATGTCTGCATATGCTCTGCAGGTTATACAGGAAGACACTGCCAATCAGGTAACATTAGAAAAGCATAATACACCCTAGAAAAGAAGTTTCCTTGTTGGAAAAGATAATAATTGTCACCATGAGATTCATCTGTGCCAGGAAAGAGGGCAGTGCCTACATTTTTATTAAACAAAACACCGGTTTTCTTTTTTGTATAGAAATACCAATGTTCTAGAATATTCTACTTCACACTTTTTTTTTATTTTCAGAAAAAAAAGGTGTTTAAAATCTGGCAGCACAAGTAGGGTAAAGCATGCTGGAATTTACAGCCCAGAGCTTTGCAAACAATTTTCTTTTCCCTCAGAGACTACGGAACTAAAGTTTGTGTCCATATTGATTAGAAGTTGTGCCAAAACTTGCATTCGTAACATTCTTTAAATAAGCATGCAGGTATGGCTGCATTCTTTTGGATGCCAATAGCTGAAAGCCTGCCTAATGGCAAGCTACAATAAAATACCTTTTCTAAAATAACTCTGCATCACGCATGAATGTTATATTTATATTTACACCCAAAAGCTCATCACTGTGAGGTTTTATTTATGCAAGTCAGACTATAATGGCACTCATTGCTTTTTTATCTTCTGATATAAATCTCTCCCTCTCTCTCTCTCCCTCCCTCTCTCTGTCTAACTCTTTCTCACTCTTTTTATTTTAGAGATTGACTGTGGAATCCCCACTGAAGTGAAGCATGCTCAGGTAGCATTTAACTCCACTAAGATGGGCTCCTTGGCAATATATCACTGTGCTTTTGGTTATATTATGAATTCCCAAAATAACCCTCGCCTATGTTTGGAAAAAGGCATCTGGAGTGACCCACCAGAATGCAATGGTAATTTGATTCTCTCTCTCTCTCTCTCTCTCTCTCTCTCTCTCTCTCTCTCAGTGTGTGTGTGTGTGTGTGTGTGTGTGTGTGTGTGTGTGTATGTATGTGATAAACAGAAAAAAAGTGAGACCACTGTTTTTCTGTCAACTTCAAACAACCATTTCTTATTTTCTTTTGACATTTTTCAGCACTACTCTGTAACAGTTAAAAATATTAATCTTGGAAGAATGATTGAATGAAATCAAGCCACCTTTTGATTTCTATATATCTTTGATTATGCTTTTAAAAAAATATTTGGAGACTGCTCTGCTTCTGACTACCCTAATTTAATAACCTTGAGATTCACTGGACTAATAATTAGTCTGGCTAGGGAGAACTGAAGCTAGTAAATCTGGAGAGTTCAGATATGAGAATGCTTTTATACATATTTAATGATAGTTGGGAGAATATAAACTAATTTCACTTATCAGTGGCACCAAGATGGTTTCAAATTTTGCAGGTGTTTTGAAAGCTGGTGTTTATTGATTTATTTCCACTGTAGCAATATAATGAATATATGATATATGTGTATGAAGTTTCTTTGGTTGGAAAGTTATTTCTCTGTCAATTCTCTGCCTTAAAGGTAGAGAAATGAGATATTAGTATAGAACTTCTCCCCAGTTTTGTACCTGCTTTTACCATTAAAAGAAAATATCCTAATTATAGGAGACTTGTTGCTAGGACAAGCAGTTATCTAGCACCAGGAGCAGGCAAAATTGAGTGCTCTACACTTTTTAGAAGAGAAAGATAATGCTGATATGGCTACAAGATATAGATACTGAACTCTTCTTCTTCTTATACCATATATGTCATTGCACATTGGCAATCATGTTGGTGATCCTATTTTTATCAACAGCCACACAAAAAAGTGCTGTTGAATTTTGTCCAAACCAGTCCCTTAGATTTTGAAGCCATGATACTGAATAGATATTGAATAGGTAGGGTTTATTGTGAAGGAGAAGCAATTCCCTTTATCATCCTGAACAAATAATAGGAAACTCCTGTTATCTACTGTAATCAATGGTACCTACAGATGACTGATGTAATATCTTTAACTCCCAAAATCATCATTAAACTATATAAAGCAGAAGTTCTGGGCTTGCAGCTATATAAATAACATCTTTATGCTTATGAAGATGCCTGTACCTTGGAAGTTTCTGAAAGCCACTCTTCATGTCCCTCATTCAAATGAACTTGGATGCATTACTTTGCGGTTGGCCTGAGACTTTGCAATTTCAAATTTTGGCTGAAGCACGGGGGAGGGGGGGAGTCAGTTTCTGATTCATCACATCCTACTGCATAGATTTTTCTCATCCCTGAAGAGACAAATTGACTCTGGTGTGACATATTGTGGCTTTTCACTCTTTCATTCATGCTTGGTTCAGATATAGTCTTAATTAAATTTAAAATAGAAAAGTTGTTTATAAACTTACAAAATAGTAGGTTTACAATCATTCCATTTTATGGAATAATTGCAGGTTCTTCATGGACAATTCCTACATACTTCTATAATATCTTACATGTTTCACATAGGGGATTGTTTTTTATTTTAGCTCAAATTGGCATATTATCAGATATTCTAATCTCCTGTACAATAACCATATGTGTATTTACTCTGAGTTTGAGTCATGTATAGTTTACACTGCCAACTGTACCACCCATGATGTTTGGCATTCATAAACATAATTTTCAGAAATTTTAGTTATATTTCTGATCTTACAATCGTCCTTCTGTGAGATTTTAAAGGTTGCAAGTTTCTAGCAATAGCTATGGTTTGCAGAAGTCAGTATTTTTTTATTGTTTCAGGTATGATTATTCTGTATTTTAAATATTATACCTGTGTTTTATTGGTACAGAAGGGGGAAGGGAAGAAGGAAGGAACTACATTTCCATAATGAGTTTCTGCTAACTGTTATCAGTGCACATAATAACCAACAATGAGTATAACAATATTTATCATTGTAATGCAATAATATAATTATAACAATGATATAATAGCAACAACAACAACAATAACCAACGATTCTTCCCTACAATAAAGAACTAATAAAATTCCAAAGGGAGGTAATTCTTCTTAAAGAAGGGATGAAGCATTCACTCCTCAGTGTATATGCTTCAAGTCTACGAAAGTATCAGAAAAATCTCCCAGAATTTAGGAAGTTGTCTTTTACAGTGACATTATGTATACAGATATAAGGTCCATTTGTAACTTTTTACAATTACTTGCACTGAGTTGTAGCAGTTCTCTGATGTTTTGGATGGATCTCTTAGTTCCACTTCGGGTTGTTAGGGTTTGAATCTAGAAATTTTTGTATCAGATATGGCTCTTCTCACCCATATGAAATGTGTTTTGGGGACAATAGCAGATATTGAAATTGTTTTCTCCTTTTTCTGAGTGGTTTTTAAATGCAGCCCTATATAAAATGCATTGCAGTAGTCTAAGGGCACACTTTCCACTTGATTGTGAAGCAGACAAGGATTGTGAAATTGCAAATCTGTTTTGTAACCTAGAAGTCCCTGGATGTTTAGTTACTTCTTTTAAAAACCAACATTGTGCAACCCTGAATTCTGATGATTCGGAGGAAGGGTTATTTTTAATATGCACATTTTTTAATGTTCAAACTAATGATACCCCGTATCTATATACTTATAACTTAAGAAACAAGAATGCAACAGTCTCTTTCCAGATGCTTTCTAGGCATCAGATTTTCCACTGCAGATAGGTGATGCCTGTTTCTTTTACCTTCTTTTACAGAAATCGATGAGTGCAGATCTCAACCCTGTCTGAATGGGGGGTTGTGCAAAGATCAAATTGCCCATTACCTTTGCTTGTGTAAAACTGGCTATACAGGAAACAACTGTGAGTTGGGTAAGAGAAGATGGAAATATCTTTGCTAGGAAATTGTTTATTAGTAAAGTACATTTCTCATTGGATCACAACTCTATTAATACTTTGGAACCTTTGATCTCAAAAGCTGGGCTACTACATATGGGGTGCCAAAGTCAAATGACCACTCGGAGATGACAAAGAGATTCAGAAAATCCCAACACTTTTCTACCATCTAGTGCACTTCCAATATTTGCAGCCCATATATGATAGCCATGCCTGAAAGCTTTCTTAAAACATTGTGTCATAAGAAACATAAGAAATTCCTTATGACACAATGTTATGAAAGAAGAGGCAAGATTCTTTCTGGGCAAACAACCCAGAGTCATTTGGTAGCTGTCCATTGTCATTGGGCTATTTGGATGGCTATATAAATTGAATAAATAGATAAATATAAACATTTGCATAAAGGTTCTTAAGCCATTTTTGTTGGTTTGTCTATCACATCACACTGCAGTCTGATAGCTCTTTGAAACAAAAAGTTAATCAAAACATCTACAGTACAATTCAAAATAAACATTTTAAAATCTACATTTTAAAATCTACATTTAAAATCATAATCCAATAAATCATCCACACAATCACAATAACAAAAAGAAAAAATGAATAGAATATGGTTCAAGACATACTGAACTGAAACACTCTCCCAAAAGTTCACATGTTCATTTCTGTCTAAAAATCATCAGGGAAGGAGCCAGTCTGATCTCTTATAGGAGACCATTCCTAAACCACTAAAAAGAAGCATTTCTTGGCTTCTCTTCCTTGTCAACACCACCACTTCTAAATTATACTCAAAAACCAACCAACAATTGGTGCAAGACTTGACAGTATTGGAGTTATATGTTCCCAACATTGGGTATGAATGGCCACAACAGGCCACTACATTCTGATCCAATTGCAATTTCTGAGTAGTTTTTAAATGCAGCCCTATATAAAATGCATTGCGGTAGTCTAAGGGCACACTTTCCCCTTGCTTGTGAAGCAGAGCCATGAGTCTAGAAGGATTGTGAAATTGCACATCTGTTTTGTAACCTAGAAGTCCTTGGATGTAGAAAATATACTTGTTTGGCAACTGACCAATATATTCAGTCATTATCTTACCAGATGTATCAAACTACAGAATTCCATGCCACAGGTGTACAGGTAGCACAGTGATTAAAATGAAGTATTGCAGGCTAATTCTGCTGATTACTGACTACCAGAAGTTTGCCAGTTTGAGTCTCACCGGCTGATTCAGCCTTCTGCCCTTCCGAAGTCGGTAACATGAGGACTCAGATTGTTGGGGAAAATATGCTGACTCTGTAAACCACCTAGAGAGGGCTGTAAAGGACTATGAAGTGATATATAAATCTAAGTACTATTGCTATTGTTTGATTTAGCTGTAAACTACTTCAATTCCTTCAGATTTGGATTCTTTGCAGATCTCTTGCCTGAATACCTGGAGGCTGGAGAGGGGCAGGAAGAAGTCTTCAGGCAAGGTCCTGTTACTTCTCCATATGTTCTGGAGAAGAACTCTTCCTATGAAGAAAGAGTCCTAAGTAAATAAGGAAATCAAAAAGATCACATCCCAAAATGTCCACAGCAGATCAGATTAAAATGGAAAATTAAAGTGCATTCCATTTAAGTGCAGTTTTCACCAATCACAATGCACCTGACCTTGGGGATTATCTTAATAACTAAATTTGTGATGCGTGAAATATCCTAGTCTCAGAATAAGACTTTTTATCAGTTGGATCACAATTTGGATAGTTGTTCTTTTCATTACCTGCTTGGGCGAACAGCAAAACTGCCTATTATTCTTTTATATGTGAAAATTCTGTTTTGACAGACATAAAGGCAAAACCCCCAGCCATCCATGCAACTGAGATAGAATTATCAGCTTTCTAAGAAGAATGAGAGGAATTTATTAAGTTCTGCGCATGGGTGCAAGGAACGGAGACGAGGCAGTGAACAGTGAACTTCAACTCTTTATTAATCATTCTGAACAGAGCAAAAACCCTAGGGCAGCAGCAGCCCTTTTATAGGGCAGGCTGCTGACCTATTAGCCAATGAGAACATGGAAGTGTTAAACCCTTGAACCAATGAGAGTGGCTCATTAACAGCCAATCAGATTCTCCAGAACGGACCAATCCGATATCGCTATTATCGGCCAATCAGAAGTGCAGGATTAGAACCCTGCTTTTTCTTTAAGCTTTGTTAAAACTTTATTTAAGCGTTTTTATTAGTTCATAACAGAATTAGTGCTGGGAGCACTGCAAATAATTTATTGAGGCATGGAGTGATGCAAGCTTGAAATAATGCCATTGTTTACAAGGGGAGGATTTCACAAAAAATGAAAGTAGTAGAATATTAACCAAACAAATAGAAAGTTATATTATAAAATGGTGTCAATACATTCCACAGTTCTTTTTCAAATTACAAAATAATTCCAGGACATTCTTTGACTATTGGGTGTATTGTATTGCATTATATTTATATTTATTTCTTCATCAGGGTCTGTTAGCAAACTAAATAAACAAAAATAAAATCTACCTCTTTTTTAATCAGTTCACTCCTTAAAGAATTGTAGCTATTGTCTTTTACCTGCTGTGAGCAAGTACATCTATTTTTGTTTGAGTCAGTATAAAAGCAACAACATAAAATTAGCTGCTTCCTTTGTTGCATTTGTTTATTCCTGGGGTGGATAAAGTTGTCCTGTTAGTCTGTTGCTGCTGTCCCTTTTCAGCACATCATCAGACAGTGAGGAAAATCATGACAATCGGTACATTGAGTGGCAATTCAGAACAGCCTCTAACAAATCTAGTCTGATTTGTTTGATTTCTATCTCATGCCCCGTGAGAGAGCCACCTTTTTTTCTGGGATGCATATGTGTTTTCAAGTCAGTCTTGTTCTGATCACTACCTGAGCTATAGACTCTGCAGTTTTCTTTACAGATTTTCAGAAATTGTTTGCTATTGACTGCTTTCTGAGAGAGGGGGACTGGAACCAGAGACACACAGATGGTTTTGTGTCTGTTCCCTCCTGTATTCTGCAGCACCCACCACCTGTTCATGCTCATCTACCTGTGTGCCCCTTACCACACTCCACTGCAGACATGCTCCTGCCTGGCTATGCTCCCGTCATGTCACAGTAGTCACCTGCATCCTCTCCCATACTCCGCAGCAGCCAGCCTTTGCCGAGAAAACATTTGTGGTTCATGGCGGCAGCCATATCTTCACTGGGTTGCATTCTGTAACACTCAGCCACCCACTGGCCTGCTTGCAAGCTGCCCAAAACTTGCCACTTTGTGCCAGCTTCCACATTCACTTTGCTTGTTGGAAGCTAGCGGGAAGTTTAACAACTAATTTAACAACTTACAAACCTCACCTAACAATAATAGCAGGGACTGTCAGGATTGCCATTGTTAAGCCACATGGTCACATGATGTGTTTTACAACCATATTGCTTAGTGACAAAAATTCCAATCCCAATTATCTTAGCTAAGTGAGAACTACATACCGTTCTGTTTCAAGTTTGCTGATACCCACTCATATAGTATTCAAAGATTTCAGATTCCAAGTTACGACTGTGGATTTTAAGAACCTGTAATCACAAAAAATATGGCTATTGTATCTTATGTATCTTATGGTACAGATAAACTTCAGGATATTCTTAAAATAAATTAGCAATAACGTGTCCCTTCTTTCTGGAATAAAATTGTAAAGATCTGGTCCTCCCTCCTCTACTTTGATGGAAATATTGAGAGAAACTAGTGTCAAACGTAGCTGGAAGGTGAGAGACATGAAATGATGTCAAGAAGCACAGTCCCTATGGAGAAGAACAAATACTAAGAGAAAAATGTCTGTATGAAGACTAGCTATACCAGAAGGAGGGGATCTACTCGCAAATCCCAACACATTAAAACCAACACATTGAACATTGAATGGGAAAAACAATAATTGTATACTAGTACAGTTGACATCTACTTAAGGCTGTCTCATTCATTGATAAGGAATATGAAAAGAACAACATTTTGATACAAATATTGTCAAGGCATAGTTGTACTATAGTTACGGGTACACAAGGACAAGCCATATGAGTGAGTCATTCTTCCAGTCATAAATGACACCTTGTGGTTTTGGTTTTTTGGGAGACTCCTAGGAATTCTGTTGTTACAATCATTGCAATTAAGTATGGCTGTAGTCACATTCCTTGGCATATAATTCTAAGAAATGTACTTTATCCTAAAGCATATCCTCAGCTATACCAAAGGTATCTGCCTGAGTCATTTTCAAATGTTTTCTGTCTCTTCTGGGCTTTTTATTCTTCATTGTCTTGGCAAGGATCTAGCATATCTCTGTCGAGACTACCTCCCTCCCTCACAACAGTGTAGTACTAATTATAATGCATCCTTTGTTGCATATGTTGATTTTCATTTTATTCTGCTGTCCCTTTGCTTGCACAAATAATTGTTAAATCTCATTAATTTTTGCACTCGGTAGTTTTTAGTGACAATTCATTGCAGTTCTAAAATTTTGAGGAGCTGGCTATCAAGGACGAAGGTTATTTTGCAACTTTGCAAAAGTAAAATAGTGAGGTTTAATTGAAATGGTAAATAAGACAATAGCTTTGGACTTTATGAAAAATTATTCCACAGATGGTCAGTGATGCTGTTTTTCTAGCACATCATTACCGTTGGGTTGAATAACTCAATTAGTTTTTAATTTTTCTGTCACACCTATAGAAATTAATGAATGTCAGTCTAGTCCATGCAAAAATGGTGGAGTCTGCAAAGATCAGCCAGGATCATTTATTTGTCATTGTTCTGAAGGCTTCGTTGGAACACAGTGTGAAATGGGTAAATAATGAATGAATGAATGAATTCTAAGTTCTCAGAACTTCCAATATTACTTCTTACTAACAGTGGAAGATAAACATCTTTGTGCTGTTTGATCTGTCTCATAAATACGTTTTATTCAGCATAAATGTTAATTTAACTCTTACAGTAAAAATCATAGCTTTTTAAAGAAGTTATTCCTTCTGACATTGGAAGGCAGGGTGTTGTAGGTTGAATAAGCTTTGTAGCTGGTTCTAGGCTGTATAAGCCATTGTAGGTTGTATAAACCTTGTAGCTGGTCTGTGCACAGCAGTATAAATTAGAACATATCACTGTTCTAATTCTTAGAAAATGCTGTTAAGAGATTTACAAGTTTTATACATTCTGATAGAGATTTTAGATGGCATGAAGTAATCTCCTATTCATCTCATTGAGAATGAAGATAATCTGCAATGACTAGGCTATGTTGAGCCAGCTGTGATATATTCCTATTATTTTTAGACTTTTTGTACATCTCCCCTGTCATGAGGCTATTCATTACAGATAGTTAGATTGTCATTGCAGATAGTCACTTAAGTAATGTATTTCTTAATGAAATTGAACCGTCTGAAAAAGTTGCTAAAAACAAAACTGAAATTGCAGACACCTGGGCCCTATAAATATTTTATCCTTAGGTTTTCTTAGAAATAACAGTGTTATTATCCGACCTGATTTTCCTCCACCAATTTCTTACTTATTAAGGATAAAATATACAGTGCATTCAGAAAGTATCAGAACCTCTTCACTTTTGTCACTTTTGTTATGCTGCAGCCTATTCTACAATTGTTGAAAATTTTCTCATCAATCTACACTCAGTACCCCATAATGACAAAGAGAAAACAGAATTTTAGAAAAGTTTGTAAATTTATTAAAAAGAAAAAACTGAAAATTACATTGGCATAAGTATTCAGACCCTTTGCAAGAACATAATTCTCTTGTCTGATGAAACCAAGATTGGACTGTTCAGCCTCAATTCTTAACATGTCTGGAGGAAACCAGGTACCACTCATTACCTGCCCTATACCATCCCAACACTGAAGCATGGTGCTAGCAGCATCATGCTGTGGGGGTGTTTTTCAGCAGCGGGGACTGGGAGACTGGTCAGGGTTGAGGGAAAGCTGACTGGAGCAAAGTACAGGGATATCCTCAATGAAAACATGTTCCACAGGTTAATTTTCCAATATGACAATGATCCTAAGCACACAGACAAGGCAACACAGGAGTGGCTCCAGGAGAACTCTGTGAATGTCCTAGAGTGGCCCAGCCAGAGCCCTGACTACTTGAACCCTATTGAACATCTTGGGAGGGATCTGAAAATGACTGTACACTGATGGTCACCCTCCAGCCTGACTGAGCTTGAGAGGATTTGCAAGGACGAATGGCAGAAAACCCCCCAATCCAAGTGTACAAAGGTTGTTGTGTCATACCCAAAAAGACTCCTGGCTGTAACTGTTACCAAAGATGCTTCAACGAAGTACTGAGTAAAGCGTCTGAATAATCATGCCAATGTGATATTTCAGGTTTTGTTTTTTTTTTCAATAAATTTACAGACATTTCTAAAATTCTGTTTCACTTTGTGATTATGGGGTACTGAGTGTAGATTACATTAGAGCGGACATCTTTGTAAAGGGCTATCCACCAGAAGCAGAGTCATCTTCTTAATTCCATGTGACACCTCCTACAGATATCTGAGTGAGTGTATTTATGCTCCCCAGAAGTGGATGCCTGTAAATCAAATCCATGTCGTAATCGAGGAAGTTGTGAAAGTCACAGTGGCTTTTACCTGTGTGTCTGTCCAGAGGGATTCTTTGGCTATCACTGTGAGTCAGGTAAGGTAACATGAAATGCAAGGGCATTTAGCAAATCAAAGGTACTTACTAACTTTCCAAGACAGTAAAAGGAATAGATATACACATTTTAATGAAGTTCAGTCTTCCTTTACAAACATTTTCACTTTTCATCTGTATAAACTGTAGTTCTCAATGAATTGCTTTGTCCTTCTGTCCTAGTTAGTGATCCCTGTTTCTTCAATCCATGTGGAAATAGAGGCTACTGTCTACCAACTAATGAATCCCACATCTGCACCTGCAAAGTGGGCTACACTGGCAGGAATTGTGAAAAAGGTAATCAAACTAAAAAGCTGAATCTACATTAGTCATCCTCATTTTTTCTTCATTTGGGAAGAATGAAGAAAATTTCCTTCCTAATTTCATCTCAACAGTTTCAATTGCTTGATGGAATTTCATTAGGAAAGGGTCACTGGTTTTAGAATAGATACTGTAATTGCAAAAACATCTCATTGATTCTTCTAAGGTAGATGAAATCCACTATTTGACTTTTGTTTCTCAGTTTTCCTTCCAGGTATATTGCAAAGTTGGGAAAGGAATTATGGGAAGGAAAACCTTTTCATGGGAGGGCACAGTGCTATTCAGAGAGGGAGGTGTTAAAAAGGTTAAGATAGTCACAACAGAACAAAGAACATCTCTTTATATATACATGTGATGCTGATGGACATACATGTTGACTGGTACTTTGATTGCATTGCTACAACTGTGACAATTTACACACACACATGGAGAGAGGGATGGGGAGGGGGAGAGAGAGAGAGAGAGAGACTCCTAAGATGGCAGTAATTTGAAGCTGTCCGTCATAAAATATAACAAATGGCTGTACTCAAACTTGGGTGCCTCCAATATAGCTGCATATTCTGAAGTTGTCTGAAAGAAATTAGTCAGTGGAAAGCCAAACTACCTCATTTAAATGAGTTCTATTTTCTTCCTTCTTTTTGTTGGCACTGAAACCATGAAGAGCTGCTGCCACCAATGTCATTAAAGGTGGAAAAAGTGGAGGAGAATGCGTTGTCAATCTCTTGGCGCCCGCCCAAGGACCAGGCTGCCAAGCATATGATTGATGGCTACGCCGTGACGTACGTATCCTTCGACGGCTCTTACCGCTGGACTGATTATGTGGACCGAAGTCGTGCTGCCCACCATTTGCGGGCACTAGCCTCCGGCAAAGCCTACAATATTTCTGTCTTTTCAGTCAAACGCAAATCGAATAACAAGAATGATATCAGCAGGCCCATCATGCTCGTCACTCGTACTAGTGAGTAGCTCCTTCAGAGGAATAGAGTTGTGGGTACAGAAATGCCTGGCTGCAGTAGCTAGAATGCCATGCAAGCAGTGCTCAAGGATCCTCAAAACATGTTAAGATCCTTAACATATATAAAAGCCTTCCAGAACCTGGCTATTCTCCCTTAGAGTTCCATAATCTACAACTAGCATGAACAAAGCGCACTTGGTTGGGGAAAGCTGTACAGTAAGAGTAGTGGGACTTCAATTTGTAATAGAATTTTCCTCTATACCAAGCTAGCATTGTTACATTTAGACATGCTGTTTATCACAGGAATGTTTATCTATAACTAGTGGGAAATGAACCAAGTAGCATAGAAACAAAAGGAAAAATACTGCATTAATCTTGTCTTGTTCTCCAAATATATATTATCTTATAACCACAGCCTGTAAAAGTCAAAGTTGCAGCAAATAACTTGCAGTGGCAGTTACAAAATTATAATCAGGCATCACCGCTCTCATTATATATATTTCTTCTATATGATGTAATCTTAGGCTGAATTAGTTCAGATTAACTGAATTTTCAGCCTGTGCTTAAAATGCTCCCAACAAAGATTCAATTGGCTGCTGCTTGCTAGCTTGTGATATTTTGATTTCTTTAATTGTAATAAACAAAAAAACCATTAAAAGAACCTGAATTATCATGCTTGATAATTTATTAGTGTCCTTTGGATATAGAAAGAAAGTTAATTTTGATTACTCCTCTTAAAGGTATGGAATGTGTGGACAAATTATTTACGAAGTTTGTATGTGCTTCACTGTTTCATACTTGTTTTTGACACTAATATTTGGGATTAAAAAAAAATTCAAAGAAGAGTCTTGAAATAAATAGCCCTGAGAGTGGGAAGGGAATTCCAGGTAATATTAAAGAGTAGAATTTAATAGAATGATAGAGAATAATATGGTTTAAAGTGTTTTAATTGGATAGACAAAATTAATATGAGCAAAATGACTTTTAGTCTATTAAATGACTTATTAATCGAGAATGCGGATGACTTGATGAGAGGAGATGGGAGCAGCAGGCAAGTAGGCTCTCTGCTTAACTAAGATTAAATTAACCTATTCTAATTATTACTTGCTTTTAAAGCTATTTTTTTCAGCTATGGTTTAGCTGTATTTTTTTAAAAAGCCCGAGCTGGGCCTCAGCTATAGGAGGTCCTTGCTGCTGCTTCTTTGTTGTTGTTATTCTAAAGATCTTATTCCTTTAGCTGGAAGTCTAGCAATGCCTAGCTTTGATGTGATTTCTCTTATATGATTTATTCTATTTTTATCCACTATTTTTACTATTTTATCATTTTTATTTACTCATGTTCCCTGCTCTGTCGTGAGGGCAGGATCCTTGGTATACTTGTGAGGAGCTCTGCCATTGTTTGCATTAGGACTTGTTTCTTCTCGACTCCCGATTCCTTTTCCTCTGGATTTAGGACTTGTTTCAGTGACTAGACTATGCTATATTACACAGCTCCCCCTCTATTGTGCTACTTAATATAATGAAGCCAAGGAAAAGGAGCAGATCTCTCACTGACCCTGTTCCTCAACCTTCTCTGAAGCAATCCAAGATTGAGGACTTTGTTTTAGCTCGGCTTCTTGGTTTGAAAGCTCCTGACCTATTAATCTGCAATTCTTCCCTTCTTCTGTCCTGGTTTTTAGCAATTCGGTACATCAGAATAAATTAAGTGTAATGGAAAGACAGCATATTCTACCCTTCTAAAGTAAGAGCACACATGAAGCAATGCACTAAATATCCTAGGCAATGAGACTAAACTTGAGATTTTTTTTAGTCTAGGAAAACAAAGGAAAATATTTCTTCCTCAAGGATATGAATGATAAGTCCTGAAAAGAACTACCTAAAAGGATGACTCATAATATTTCTTATTATTTTACAATGGTATCATTACTAATGTTCACAATTAAATAAGACTTTTGATTCGATCTCTTCTTCGAAGTATTAGATGCTACCTGCAGTCTGGTGTATACCTTAATACTGAGCACATGTGACACTTAATAAATGCCTGCAGTACCATGCATATATTTCTTAAACTGTTGAAGGAGCTGGGAACTTAAGAGAAGACAAATGCCATTCTGCAGTATTATCTTCTCTAAAAATTTCAGACAGCTCTGTTGGAATTGGACTGAGCTCTAATAACACTTAATGTGGACAAACTTTATTTGCATTGTTCTCATACTAACATACTAGCTTGTATCAATCTCACTAACTTGTATCAATGTTCTTAAAACATTTTATGGGCAAAGGCTTTTTCAAGTTTTAACTGTGCTGCTTTATAACCCTAATAGTACAGATATTTTTCTGGTCTATTTTATGGCTGTTGCTATTTCAAAAAGCAGAATAAGAACCAGTTAGATTAATAGAATTGTTGTGTCAATGAAATATTTGGGGGACTGATTGTTTACGGGTAATGCAGCTAATATTTGACTAGTTTTCTGTGGTATTGTGACTTGTGCTAGAATATGAATGCATAAGATATATAAAAGTCACATGCTGTTAGTACATTTGTTTCAGGGACTTCTCTAGTAATGTGAGTTACATAGCACTAAATTAGCTCTGCAGAAAGTTGCTGAATAGATGGTACTGTTGTTAATGGATGTACATTTTCTATGCTGTTATGCTCATGACTGACTGGTGAGAATATCGGTCCCCCTCCAGAAGTTTGGAAATTATAATTCTCAGAAAATCAGGAACACTAACCACAATGTAAAGTATCAGATTGGAAGAAGCAGAACTAGAGTTTGCTTTATAAAAGAATAACCATGTGCATTCATGAAGTATCTTTATTAATGAAATTTATGTAGCCTCCCATTTCATGAGAAGTCACTCTGGGTAGTGTACAATAATTAAATAAAAAACAATGCAGGTGATCCTCAACTTACAACCATAACTGAGCCAAAATTTCCATTGCTAAGCAAGACAGTTGTTAAATGAGTTTTAAATGGGTCATTTTATGACCTTTCTTGCCACAGCTGTTAAGTGTATCACTTCCATTGTTAAGCTAGCAACCTGGTTGTTAAGTGAATCTGGCTTCTGATTTTTTGATCACATGACCACAGAGATACTGCAAGAATTGTAAGCATGGAAAACAATCATAAGTCACTTTTTTCAGTGTGGTTGTAATTTCAGATAGTCACACAAGGAATGCCTCAGAGGTGGTATTCAGCAGGTTCTGACCAGTTGTGGAGAACCAGTAGCAGAAATTTTAAGTAGTTTGGAGAACCGGCAAATACCACTTCTGACTGGCCCTACCCCCATCTATTATCTGCCTCCCAAGTCCCAGCTGATCGGCTGGGTCTTCTTTTGTTGCCCTGCACAGGAGAACAGAGCTGGAAATCAGGTTAGTGGGGTGGGGAGGGAATGGAGATTTTGCAGTAACCTTCCCCTGCCACGCCCACCGAGCCACACCCACAGAAACAGTAGTAAAGAAATTTGAATCCCACCACTGGAATGGTTGTAACTTGAGAATTATTGGTACATATATAAAAGCATTTTTTTTAAAGTTCAAAAATCAACATTTAAAAATTAGAATTTAATTTTAAAAATAAAAAATTAACAAATTCCAGAGGCAGAGAAGGTTGTCTTGTTGCTAGTCTCAAATACAAGCCACAAACTAAGATTTTGCTGGATATTGGTATAAATTGTGGCTGCATCCTTTCTATATGCCATTTACTTTACTTTTTTATAGGGTGTCTCATGGCTTCACTCTTTCCCCATTCTTTTTTAAAATCTATGCCAGGGGTGTCAAACTCAAGGTCTGGGGACTGGATCTGGCCCACGGAGTACTTAGAGCTGGCCTGCGGGGCCTCACTGGAAACAGCAAAGGACTGGCCCGTAGTGCTTTCGCCAGTGAAAACAGAATTATGGAGGGCTGCGTGCAGCCATCCTGAGCTCCGTTTTAGCTGGTAGAGGGTTGCAGGAAGCCATCACAGCCGAAATGGAGCTGGGGAGCCCGTTTTCACTGGCAGAGAATTCAGGCTGCCACAGGCGCCCCAACAGAAGTGACATCAAGCTGGCCATGCCCACCCCAGCCCCCCAAGGTCAAACACAACCCTGATGCGGCCCTCAATGAAATTGAGTTTGACATCCCTGATCTACGTGAAGCTGCTGGGTCAGATCATTTGTTGACACAGGGAGTGGTATCAGTATGCTAGTGATACTTAAATGTACATCTATGCTTTGACTTTATCAGGTGATGCATTCAGGTTCTTTCCCATGGCCTGGAGAATTTGGGATTTTGAATGGGGGAGATAGGCAATGATATAAATCAAATAAATAAATACTTGATAATTAAGTGTCAGAACCTCTTGAGGGAGACCCTTTACTATAGAATAAAATGCTTTTCTTTCAGTACAATTGCAAGATGCCATGTAGTTTCCTGCCAAAGGAGGTAGAGGGAGGATGCATTCTATTGTAGAAATCCTGCCAAAGTCCCAGAGCAACATTTGTCTTAGTAGAAAACAAGAAAAAGGTTTCTTGAGGAAGATCAAGTTGGTGTGTTGTCCATTGTAGTGAGTTGTAACAATCTCTTGCACTTCCCTTCTCTCATCCTCACAGGACCCCACCCAGTAGAAGGATTTGAAATAGCCAATGTGACTTCCACAGCCATTACTGTGCAATGGGCTCTTCATAAACTCAAACATGCCACAGTCAGCAAGGTGCGCCTGTCCTTACGGCAGCCAGACGATGTAGAGGATCATGCTGTAGAATTAAACAATACTGTGACCAAATACACATTTTGGTGAGCAAGAAGCAAAAGATATAATGGAATAGAAGAAGGGAGGTAGTGGTGAATAAATAAAAGTAGTCCAGAGAGGTTTTTTGTAACTTAGCTAAACAGCTGGCTTGATAGAGCACCAAAGATTAGGCCAGAGTAAACAATTTAATAAGCAAAACACTCATATAGATCCACTCCTCAAAGCCTCAGAATAGCCACTTGGCACAGCTACTTCAAAGGCCTTTTGAGTTTATTGGAGCACTACCAGATTATTTCCATAGGCCTAGTCGAGATTAGAGATTAATCAATTGTATGTCTTGCTTAGATGTTTTTTATGAAGCTTGGGAACCTCAGTATACAAACACTTCATCAAGAAATTAGCTCTAAAATTAGTTCTTGAATCCATAATAAAGATGGGAAAGGGAAGACAAATCAACAAGACCAAGTGGCAAAAAGAAAGGGAAAATTTATCCTATCTGAATCCACCTTTATTTCCATTAAATTAAATATGAAAACTTCTCAAATTAAAAAGACAATTGAAGCATTTTGTGACAGAAAATTGAAACTGGCATTGATTCAAGTATTTATCTTACATTGAACAGCTGTGTGCATACATCTGACTGAGTAGTTTATCTACATTTCTGACTCATCAGTGGTCAATAAGGAACTGTGTTTTTTTTCTATCACTAACCCTAACTCTCTGGTTAAGATTTATTCATCATATCTAATCTTCCATAAGGGACCTGCAACCAGGACAGAAGTATCTTATCCACATGTGGACCTTGAGTGGCCTTAGGAATGAAGATAATCCCACAGAGAGCTTTGCTACATCTCCTTTTTATGTCTGGACCCGTGAGTTTTATTGAACATTTTCTGCTTGCTTTTTGCTTTGTCATTTTGTAGTTCATAAACCAATTAAAACAACAGAGCAAAACAGTGATATAAGTGTAGCCCCCTAGCTGATACCAGAGGAGAGCATCTGACCAAACTTTGCAGTTTATGATTTGAATGATCATTTATTTATAAAGCAGGAAAGATATATTTTTTGAACTCTAGTACATTTCTTTTCCTTGCCCTCACATATAAAAAAATGAACAAACTTTTATCCTGTACTGCTTCTGCTCTTCATGGTCACACATAATTGTACAGAGAGAATGCTGCCATTTAATAGCTGGCATTAGCTTCAAAATACTGCTAAAGAGGAAATAACCCCTAACAAACAGTTAAAGCCACAATTTGAAAATCATTAAACTCTGTTCTTCATGCAGCTTCCTCCAAAATAAGACTCTGGAAAGTAAAGGAGGGAATGACTTTCCTTGCTTGTCACTGGCATACAGCTGGAATGAACTCTTACCATTCATTGTGCATGATTTAATGCTTAATTATACATTATATCATCAGTTTGGTTGATGCAGAAGGGTGGCTCAAATATGAATTAACTCCATAATTTCATCTGGAATGAGTTAAACATCTATCTCTAGTTTAAACTACTTTGAACATTGTTCCTCTTCTATACTTCTTGCTATGAAGACCAGCAACCAAATATATGCAATTCTTTCGTAGTACACATGGGATGTCTTCTTTCCTATGAGTGGAACAAGGTTGAGGGAGGAGAGAGAATACGAATGTAAAAGAGGGCACAAAGGTAATGCAATCCTAGGAGTCAGATAACTAGTGAATTTCCAGAAGCTGCTTGCTCATTTAAGAAAGCAGAGAAGTGAGTCTAGTAGTAATGTTGAAGGTTCCCCCATTTTCATAACTATTTCTTTGATAGGCAGCTAAAAAGAATTCCAATCAAATTTCCCTCTTCTCTCTGAACAGGACCTCTGTCTCCTAGAAACCTCACTGCATCCAGAGTTGCAGCCACCTCTGTCCAGATGACTTGGGAACAACCTCTTGTGGGCTCAGTGGAAGGCTACATCATCAATGTCAGTACCAGCCAGAGTGTAAAGAGCCGCTATGTTCCCAATGGAAAGTTGTTTTCCTACACAGTGCGTGACCTGAACCCAGGTCAAAGGTATCGCTTATCTGTGATGGCTGCTCAAAATACTGATCAAGGACAAGTGATGAGTGAGCCTGCCCATCTTTACATTACAGCCTGTAAGTGTAGATCACACATTATTCTCCATAATGCTGTTGTTTCCCTTCCTCAATAATCTGTCTATCTGTCTATATCAGGGGTGTCCAACCTTGGCAACTTTAAGACTTGTGGACTTCAACTCCCAGAATTCCTCAGCCTGGCTGAGGAATTCTGGGAGTTGAAGTCCACAAGTCTTAAAGTTGCCAAGGTTGGACACCCCTGGTCTATATCCTTCATGCACTCAATGATCAGCTATTTCTATTTCTATTCTCTGTGATAAAAGCAAGATTTTTTTAAGCAAAACCTAAGAATCAGTGTTTGCATCCTGTTTCCTTAGATGTGCAAATGAAAGGCTTAGATGTCTTGTTTCCCCTTTTGATTTAAAGTCACATCATGCTGCTACCAAGGAAACCAAAATAGTTGTTGGAAATCAATTATTGAGTATCTTATTATTATTATTATTTTAAATAAATAAATAAACAATTGGGAAGGGAATAGAACAAATCTGGTTGTGACTGCATCCTCAAGGAAAGCTAACGTATCTATCCAAGATCGTTTTTATGATGAAGAATGTCTCCCTTGCTGAATCTATTCTATTCTGGGTAAAATGGCCTAAAAGGAAAGGCTTAATTCTACCATCTGCACATCCTAATTACAGTAACATTCACCAGCATACTTTGAATTTTTCCCCCTAAGATTGTGGCAGAGGCATACCCTGCTTCCATTCATCCAGTTTTGTTATTATGTCTTATATTTAGTGCAGAAAGATGGCACCTCTGAAAGACGCTGGAGCCAAACTGGGCATCCCCGGTTGTTGAGAAGCAAAGTGCCCCTAGCTTTCCTACCAGAATTTCATGCGCTTGCTGAGCACTCTGTCCCCGAGGAACCCTCACTAACACCCAGGTAATGAATGAAACTAGATTACAATAAATTAAACTAGAATAAAATAACCATAGGTGCACGGGGTGCTAAGTTGTTGCACATCATTTCAGCTTTGCAAATGGGAATGTCTGAATGTTTTCTGTTTTTTAAAGATTTACAGAACTAGTGGATGGCAGAGGAAGGATCACTACTAAAATCAGCAGCTCTCCAAGTCGATCTGTTTCGGTGAAAACACGTATGTCCTGTTCACCCTCCCTGACTCTTGGCTTTCTGTTCTGTCACACAGCACAAGCTTTCTGGTTAAAATATATTCTTGCCTGCTTTTTCTAGAACCAGAAGCTCTCGTGAAAGTGGAAGAAAATGTGGAGGAATCAACTAGTCGGGCTAAACTAGCAGCGCAGCTGTCAGAACCTGAGAGTACCAAGAGAGAAAGTATGTTTGAAGAAAGGAGATAGAGATGATCCAAGATTACCCCCTTGCCTCTCCAACCTTAAGTCATGTTTGATTTGTACTGGATTATCAAGAATCTTAAAAATAGCCAGAATATTACACCCTTCCCTTTGCATTACCAGGTGAGAGGCAGAATTGTTCCATAAACTTCTGCAAAAATGGTGGGACCTGTGTTGCTGGCTTAGTGTCATACAATTGTGACTGTATTCCAGGATTCAAAGGCAGATTATGTGAACTAGGTGAGTTAAGAGAAAAGTGTATTTTTCTGAACAATTTTGCCACATGTTACTAAGAAGGAGCAAAAGAAAGAAAAAAGAGGGTAATAGGAAGCTGCCTGAATATGCAAGTGTTGCTCCTTTTTTTAAAAGGGATGAAAAACTTACATACAGAATTAGAAATGGTGTTTAACAGTGCAGGATAAAAACTGCATAGAAATTTATCCATAGGTTGGAAGGAGAAGTTGAATTAAAAATCTGCATTGGGAAATAGAGGAAGAAATTGATTTATGGACTGTAGGAAATATATGCTACAGTACTGACAAAACTTTTTCTGACCCAAAGAAGACATATGCCCATGCCTTTGTCGCAATTGGAATGTTCATCAGACTTTGGGAACTGATAAATCCATTCATATAGGCCATTAACCCACGCAAAGTATTGTTCACACATCAGTCTGTTATACGTCTATGTTTTTTTCCCATGAACTAAAAAAAAATACATTTCTGGAAGAGGAAGTAAGATTTGTGTACATATAGATTCTACATATGGAATCTAATTGTAATATGATTGCTACAAATGCATAAAAGAAAAACTTATGAATAATTATGAAATAATGAAATGAAATTATGCCACCAAGAACAATCTAGAAGAAGGGGTTTGTATTTAAACTCTGATAAACAAGAAACATCTAATTTTAGAGTAAGTCACAGTGAATTAAGGAGGACACTGAAGGTGATCCAGTCTGCTATAAGTTCAAATTACTCTTATTTTTATAAAATATAGGTGTCCATCTTTTTAATGGAAAAAAGAGACAACAGACATGGCTACTGGACTGTTTTACATAATTAAGTACTGTAAACAGATATATGGATAGAAACTGAGCAAAGATTGAATTGCTGCAAGCTTGCTTTATGGAATGGAATTATTTCAATGTTGCTATTAGGAAATAGGGAATATGTCTGCATAGCACAATTTGTAATTATGTATCTGTGGACAGAACTGTAACTGGGAGGGAAGGTTGAAGTTTTCATGGCTGTTTTGTCTAGCATAATTATGATACTGAACTTTATTAAAAATTCTAACCTTATAAGAGCCAGTTTAGTGCAGTGATTGAGGCATCAGGCTATAAAGCAGGAGACTTTTGGGGTCCTTGGGCCAGACATATTCTCTCAGCCCTAGGAAAGAGGAAACGGCAAACCGCATCTGAAAAACGTTGCCAAGAAAACTGCAGGGACTTATCCAAGCAGTTTTTTGAGAACCAGACATGATTGAGCAGAAGAAAAAAGAATTAAAATAAAAATAAGGATGTAAAAAGCACCAGATTTTTTCTTTTGAGAAGATGATATTCACATGCTTTACAAATGCTCTTCTTACCTTACAAGGTGATCCTATACAACCCTCCTTGGTACAGCATCATTTATTATATGAGAGCAAACTGCAGTCACATACAATCAAGTTGTATCATGTACTTCTGTTATTGGTGCATTTCCTTTTTCCTCTTCAAATCTCTCTTTCAAGATATATTCCACCCACACCCACACATAAGAACAGTTTAATTTAATTCCTTAGCACTGCTCTGAATAATCTGTCTGATTTGCACAAAGAAAATTAGATCAAATATGTATTTCTATTTATTGAAATGTTCTCAGTACATATTTTTCCCCTCCAGCTTGTAAAAAAGTGCCTCAGACTTGTACTCGGCTGTACTCTGAAACAAAATCTTTTCCAGTCTGGGAAGAGGGTGTCTGCCATTATCTGTAAGTATTGTCTTGACCACCTTTTTTTCTTCACATATCAAACTTCAGATTTCAGCTTGCTATTCCTGATGTTGTCTGCTTTTTATTCCAACCTGCCTGCTCACTTTTTTTTCATAGGAGGCCCAGAGAGAAAAGGGTGGGTGGAGAGAGATGTCTTTTACACTGAATTAAGGCTAGTTTTGATTTATACTACAAATACCATTTTTCTGCCTAAAAATAGCAAGATAGTATCTACTTTCACCGGTTGCATCATCAAAAATTGGCAATATGATTTTGGGGAGACTGCTGGTTGCTTGATTCTGCTGAGACTTTGGGGAAAATGTGAGTAATGTCTTTTTGACAGTGGCCTGGAGTTTTATTAGGGCACTGGGGGATTGTTACTCTTGCACAGTAAAATAAAAAATAAGGGATTTAAGCTCTGGGATTTAATTTCCAACTCACGCTATACCTCTTTATGGTCAAATTTTCCATCATTCATTCTTTGATATATGCTTGTTTTCTTATCAGATACAGAAGAGTCTACAAAGTGCATCAGGACATTTGTTATAAAGAGAGTTGTGAGAGTACTGTAACAAATAAGGCACTCAGCAGGTAAAACAAATGTAGTTTTTATTTGGGGGAGAAATCCTAAGGATGCCTAACCTCCCATTTCTCATAGCACCAATTATAATTTTTAATAATATGGTGAACACCATACAACCTGGATGTTAATTTAGGAGGGATTTCAGCCAATTTGGATTTTGTAAGCCAGTTGGGTGACCTTGGGCCAATCACTCTTTCTCAGCTCTAGAAAGAAAGAGGTAATGACAAACCATTTCTGAAAAATCTTGTCAAGAAAACCACAGGGACTGCTTGTCCAAACAGTCTCTAAGAATTACTTATGACAGATCCTGAATATCATAATCAATATTTTATTTGTTTTTTCTTTGCCCCTTCTTTTGCCTAAAACACTGTTGGAATTAAGTAGCATCAGAATAAAGAAATACTTAGAAATAAGTCTTAAGTTACTCTGTAAGATAATAGTCATATATTAAAATTTCTTATTTCAGAAAACAAATCAACAGGCATTGAAACCCACAGTAAGTATCTTTATTGGGCAGTGGATGGGAATGATGGTTCCATTAACTGATATATTAGATAAATCAAGGAATTTAGACACTTGATAAATCAGAGTTCCTTGAACAAGAAGTGTCCGGACTCATTTTATAATTCCACGTAGCTTAAACCATGGGTAAAGCATCATTGACAAGCAAATATTTACATCTCCTTTTTGAGGAACTTCTAAGATATTGATAGCCTGCCAAACATTAGAAGGAAACTGTAGCCATATTGACTGAATGCCACAAAATATTTTTAAAATGCAATGGAATTAGCAAGGCATGCTAATAATGACTTTATTATTTCAAAAAGGCAGGCATCATAAGAAAATTCATGAAAACATTCATTTATTTTTATGTAACGTTTATATATATATTATGCATTGTGTTTATATTTGCATGTATTACAGTGCTAAGCAAAGCAAAACAAAGCAATGCTTCATAACATACTATATAGGAATGTGTCTTTTCATATCATAAGAGCAACCAGATTATTCATGCAGTTACTCTGGAAGATGTTTCTAGCTGCATGCATGTACTTATGCAGACAACTAGGAACAGTTTACAAAGTAGCCATGTGAGTCTTGCAAAGGATCCACCAGTTTTAACTGTTTGAAGATTGGTGCTTTGTACATTTTCTCATACATTGCAAAGTACCTTTTTCCAGGTTAATTCAGCCACAGTATGACTCATGTTTTTAATATATTGTATTGCAACTTTTATTTCTGCCTCTCTATAGTGCTTATTTGATAATGGCTGATGGAAAACAGTCTCTCATTTTAAGGTTGTGTCTTAATCTTTAAATGGAAGAGGAAGATTCCTTCCATTAAGTCTTCTACTGATAAGTGCCAGAGTTGTTGTATCAACAGAATTCCTCACCGTGATCCTACATGCTTTTGGACTACCAAGGAACTGCTCTCAAGGAATGCTGAATAACAGTGATCTGCTACAGATTTTAATTGCAATGTGAATAGAGAACAAATCCATTTATTAATTTACAATCGAAATACAAATATTTGGCATGAAATGGAGAATTATTACATCAGTACCTGCAATACTGAACAATCTAGGTTATATTCGGCTCCACCTCATCCCAAGGATACAATAGCTTCATCATGTCAACTGATTTTTGTTTAAAGGGGGAGAGGGGAAACAGCTGGAACGAAAGACTTTCCATCTTTTTTGTTCAAGAGATGTTCACTATAAAGCCCCTTGTCTTCAGCAAGGTTATAATCTCACTTTCATTTCCAGCTTCTTTCCATCATAGGATCTAATTCCATTATATAAATTGAGTAAAAGTTCTTTTGCAAGCTTCCTGCATAACAGTACTCAAGTTTAATAGTATTCGAGATTTTGACATATAATCTGATTTATGGACTTCCTTAAACTTGAGTCCTGGAAAAAAAAGTGTTCTCTTTATAACCTAAAAACAAATCTTATTGCCTCAGAAATTGATCCTCAATACTTAAAACCGTATGTTGTTCCTTGGCAAAATTAAGGTAAATGAAAAATTATACATTTTTTTCAGCCAACTCCCTCAATTCATTACTATTGCTAACAAATTATTAGCACTTCAGAAGTTAGAATAAGAAAAAAATTGGCAGTAGCAGCAATAGAGGACTCTCTTTTAGAAAAACCAAAAGACTTTTAGTTGTTCAGCCTCCAGATACTGTTAATGAAGGTTTCTGTGCTTTCATAAAGAATTTTACAAAAAATCTTAATTTTTAATACGTAAAGTATTTCCTTTGATATTCTTAAAAGACAAAGTTCTGATGTCAATGATGGAAAAAGGCTTCCATCCATCTTCAGTGGTGTTTATTTTGCAAAATATGATGGCTAGCCTTCAAAAAGCCTTACTATTACCTAGCCTTTGTGAGTCGTATGACTAGTTAAAACGATAAGGTTGTGTTAAAAGACATATATCGTATTTTATAAAGCAATACAACCAGAAAGTCATAGTTTTAAATTACTATTTTGGCAGGTATTGGATTATTGCAAAAAAGGCATACCCATTGCCTGCAACATAATTCATGGCATATTTTAAGAGCTGTAAATATTGTTTATTTAGCATAGAGGAGCATATTGAAAAGGGGATATTTTTCTAATTTGAAAGACAATAGTCCTTGCTATTGGCAGAAATAGCACAAAGTGGTTCCAAAGTTCCTTCATTCTTTTAATATTTTAATTAATTTTTACTTGTTTTATAACTTTTAAGGTGCCCAGAGTCACCATGTAGGGGAGATGGGTGGTATAAGAAATTAATTAATAAATAAAAATTTAAAAATCCTAGAAGTCATCAATAGATGCTTAGCCACATTCCAACGTAAGTTATGTGTGCTGTGAATGATACTATCCATTTGTGATTCTTTTCCCTGATAGGGGATGGCACAACACTAAAGGGCCATAGATTGTATTAAAAATGTAGAATTACAATTTTTAAAAACCCTGCTACAGTCAATGTAGCCAGCAGAAATACTTGCACATTCATTTACATTGCCTGGTTGAATTGGTGTATTGTTCCTTCTACTTCTGATGTTTAGATGTCTGCACAGGGCACTGTGCCCTACAGTAACACAACCTGCACACAAGAGAACCAGCACCAGACTTAAGAGAATTACTGTGTAAAAACTTAAGATTGTGACAGAATCTGGAAAAAAAATGAAATGAAAACTGAGCATGGTCAGCAGAAAATGTGTGTTGGGAAGACTACATGAAGAGGAAGGAAGTGAAATCCTTGGTATTTTGAACAACCACATCAGCACTGCAATTACACTACATATTAGGCTTATGAAAACCATCTCATCTTTTAACTAAAATATTAAAGTTTCCAAGAATAAAGAGAAGGAAGAAGGGATAGTGCCAAAATATTACATTTTTCAAAATCCAAAGTTAAGTTTTAAAATAGTATCTGCAGAAGACAAAGAGTATGAAAGATCTTTATTGCTTGTTCCTTGTTTGTCAGACTGTTTTCCCCAGAGACTGTCTTAAGGCAGAGGAGGACCATTATCAATCCAGTACTCTGTAGTCAGATCAAGGCATATGTAATGCACCAATAAACTAAAAAAGGTTTATTTTATTAAAGTTACCTTGTTTTTTTTCCGTTTTAGACTAAATATATAATTTATTTCAAAGTCATTCTGCTTTTTTTTTTAAGAATAAAAGGATTACTGGAGTTAGCTATAAAAATTTTATTTAAAAAAACATTTATTTTCAAATAAGGCTACCATTTAGAAACTTTATTTAAAGTCATATTTATGAATTGATGTTTGAGTTTGATTTCCCAACCTGCCTTCCATTTTATCTTAAAAAGGCAAGAAATACTACTACTACCACCAAATAGCAAAAACTTTTAATTGCATATTTATTCAGAACCACTTCCATCATCATTCTCTGAATCTGAGAATTCTTCCATTGCTTCCTCCTGTTGCCTCCTCTGCTCCTCTTCATCAGCCAGCAACTTCTTAAAGACCTCATATTCTTCAATTGAGGAGCAGGCTATTTCAGTCACAAAATCCTGTTCAGAAGCTCTGATAATACTTTTCAGTTTGGGATTGACAATTTGGGTCTGTCCTTTCTTATCAGGAGTTTGATAGCGTCCCAAGCGCTCCAAAAAATTTATTCGTTTGTTTATTTCAGCCAGCGATGCTTGGAAGAAACCAGACTGCACTATCTCTCTATGTTTAATTCCCATCCTGAAATAGGCAAACTAAAAAACAGAGATTAAGTGAAAGAATGAACACTATAGCATTCTACTACAAAGAATGTAACTCAAGACACAGTTCAACACAGAAATATACTAAATTGTGTCTGTTAGTTTCAAGAAGGTTATGCTCTTAATATAAACGGGCACAACTTGCAGCCTGCAAGAAAAAAATATCTTTATTCAGGCTGTGTACAAGAAAATTAGCTTTTATTACTTTATTACTTTTATTTTAAATCTGAAAATCAACTGGGATGTGAAAGAATTGAAACAAAGACCGAGGTTAAAATTCAAGCATTATAAATTATAACTATGATAGCAGGTACTAATGGCGCTTGAATTCCAAATAACCACTCCAAGCCCTTTCTCAGTAGAGGTTATGCTAAATCATTTTAGGAAGATGGTAATCAAGTCTCTATTTGAAGATCTCCAATAGGAAGAAAAGTGCCACTTCATGAGCAACTAGTTTCACAAGTATAAAGTCTGACCAAAGCAGACTGGAGTGGGACAATTACTTCCTGTGACCTGGACTTTATGAGTCATGTACCATTTTCCACAATTGCCAGGACAAAAAAAGGCATAGCAATGGAAGGTTCCAATTTTTTAAAATGACAAGAAGCAAAATACAGTTAAAGATCGGTGAAATCAAAACATCAGGATGTAAGCTTTCCTGAAGTAAGATATGAGGCCAAAGTCTTCATCATTATATCTTCAAAAGCAAGAAAAATCATATGGTAGATTCAATATAGACAGATATTTCTCAGGATCCATATAATAGATTTTAATAAGCAAAAAAAAGTGCATAGGAACAAATTTTTCTAACAATTATATTGTTAGAGGCAATATTTGAAGGAGTGATAAATGCAACAGTTAAAGTCACATTCTGAGAATAGGAATATATGAAATCTCCTAAAGCATATTTTTATCTTTTGAATGGCTCAAGTTCAGCAATGGAACAGTGTACCATCATGTGCAATCTGACATCAGGAAAATTATTTTGAAATACCTGGAATTTGTATTCAACATCATTTAACTCTTCTAAAAGGAGTTGTGGACTTGTTCGTAGAATTTTTGATACTTGTGCCATTGTGAAGAGACATTTTTCTTTAAGGAGATTCTCTAGGGATTTTATTCTCTTGTGTGGCACTGTAAATATACTTGGAAAATTTACTGCCACCTGGTTAATGCTTCCTGTTAAAATAAGAGGAAAGAGATAAGATAGCACTGACTAAAATCGTCTTTGTCTTTAGACAGACACATGTATCCCTAACAATATTAAGAGCAAACTAGTATATTTTAAGATATAATTTTTCCAAAGTGTTTCACATAATGTCTAAACGTGTTCTCGCTGAATGATACATTTGGAATATTTCTGAGTCTACATTACTACATTATCCCACTTTTGTATTTAATTTACTGCTCTTCAGTGCAAAAATAGCAATAGCATTTAGACTTATATACATACCCTCTTCATAGTGCTTTACAGCCCTCTCTAACAGTCTACAGAGTCAGCATATTGCCCCCAACAATCTGGGTCCTCATTTTATCGATCTCAGAAGGATGGAAGACTGACTCAACCTTTGGCAGGTCAGGATAGAACTGTTGGCAATTGGCAGAATTAGCCTGCAATACTGCATTCTAACCATTGTGCCACCATGGCTATTTCAACATAAAATATTTTCACATTGACCATTGCTTGCAATTCCTCAGTGGTGTACAGGGTATAAATGTTTATGTGTGTGTATGTTTGTGCATGTGAATGTGAATGTATGTAAAAATAGGAAAACAGATGTTTAATTATAACAGAAGCTTAAAGCACTTGTTCAACCCAACTCTAGGATCTTCCCCCAGAAGTGTGTGTGTGTGTGTTTGTGTGTGTGGGGGGGGTACATATATGGCAAAATAATCCCATTTTGTTGAGTGACAGCATTGCTCTAAGACCCTTCAATCCTTGAAGATGCCCACGAAACCCCTAAATATTTATTCTGGCAGCAAAAAAGGTTATGCTGAAATGAACGATGGTGGGGAAAATATTCTAATATTCTCTTTTGGCAAGCAATTGGCACCTATAGATAAGAAACGTAATGTGGATTAAGGAATTGATCCAGAAACATTTGCAGCTATTTGTAGCAATTTGAAGAACATCCATTGACTGTGTATATGATTAACTGAACATGAACACTTCCTTAAATATAAAGAACAGAAAAACTAAATGTATTGTGAACAGAATCTAAACAAATTGGAACTAAATAATCTACTCAATTCAGTGTATAAATTCAGCAACTGCAAAATTCAAGAGGAGCATTACCTGCATCTAAATCAAATCTTCTTAGAAGATCCGCACGTTCCTTCAGATGTTTGGGTGACATTCCCAGCAGTTCAGGCTTCTTTTCTAGGGTCTTTAGTATTGTGGTAATGCTTAAACCCAATAGGAGTAATTCTGAAATTGCAGTCAATTTTGATTGAAATGGTACATCCAGCTGCAAGCTAAATAGCTGTGTTATCTGAGCAGGACTGAATCCCAAATTAACATAAGCACTTCTGTCCTCTTCTAGCTCCAAATGGTCCACATTTGTTGCTTTTACTTCTTCTACTGGTGAATTAATTAAAGTTTCTTGGGGCTTTGGAGAGCACTCATATTTTGACCTATAAGGGGGAAAACCTTTTTTGCTCTGTACAAAAGACCTGGTAGTAATCAATCTGCAATCCAGGTGTTGATGAGACCACCAAAAGGCAACTGGTAATACACTGAGAGAAGGTAAATGGATAGAGTCATAGGCAAGGTGGGGGAAGCTGTATTTCTCAAAAATCTGCAAAAATAGATTTAAAAAAGCAAATATATTTGTATTTTAAAGGAAAGAGCAAGTATAGTTGCCAGCAGATCAAAGACGCTTGCCAAAACTAAACTAAAACAGTATCACACCATAATTTATCAAATATTAAAGCTATCATAACTTGCCTCCCAATTTACCTTATTTTGAGGTATTGAATTACAGTATCCATGTATTTCACACAATTAAGATGAACTTGTCACGACAGAAACATTTAATTGTTCAAAAAGTGTTACAGTTTATATTGAATATAACTACTTTTAAGCCTCATTCAAATCACAAAGGCCACATTAAATATTGTATTTTTAGAAAATGAGTAGCAAATATGTTCACAAATAATATGTACGAGAGAAATCTCTTGGTTTTGGTCAACACCAAAACAAAATGAAAAGTGTTCTACATAAACTATCAAAGGTCAGTACTCCATTTGGGGGGTATTTCAAAATTATGCTTAAAGAAAAATATTGTTCTGTTGGTAACACTTGAGAAGCAATTTTTTTCCAAATAATATTTCTGAGCTTTTACAGAATATGCTGGTGGCCTAGTCTGTTCAAAAGATAAAATGTTCCATATTAATACTCATGAAACATTAATTTAAAACCACATCAGCCTGTTCTATAATGATCTCATTGCATACTTTCAAAATTGAAATGTAAATTACCTAGACTTTAAATTTGAACTATCTACAGTAAAAGCAGTGATTCACCCAAATGTGACCCAAAACTCAGGTTAAAAAATTAAGATTGCTATATTCAAATGACATATTGCATCCAAATAAAGAATTAAGTAATAATCTGATGTACGCATTAAAAAAAAAACTTCATTATTCTACAGCATACCAAAACACAGTGGCTCCATTTTAGCCAAGTCTAGTATATTGTGTGCACATAACCAACCATGGCCAAAGAACATATGTAAATATAAAAGTTCAACTCATCTGATACACATACCTCAGATTGAACAGGAATTTTAAACTGCTATCAAAAAAGGAGATTAATTTCAGATTAAATCTGCAATTTGGTATACATTTACATAATAACTTTGAAATATGCTTACGTGTATGGATATGCAAGATTTACCAAAAATTGATCTTCGTAAACAATTACTTTACAAATGTTTGCCATTTTCTTCTAAACACTATACATATACCCATATCAGATATGGAATTCAGCAGGTTCTGACCAGTTCTGGAGAACCAGAAATTTTGAATAATTCAGAGAACCAGCAAAAACCACCTCTGACTGGAGATTTTACAGTATCCTTCCCCTGCCACACCCACCAAGCCACACTCACAGAAGCTCACAGAACCAGTAGTAAAAAAAATTGAATCTTACCACTAACCCATACATGTAGTAAATATGTATTTTAATGTCCTTGAAATCTCCAGGTACATTAAATGAATGAATGAAAACCAGATTGTGATCTTTAACAGAGTGACACATGAATAGGAATCCCTGTTCAACCTCGCCCCTTTACCACGAACAGGTAAGATCAACCTTTCCCCCTTTATGGAAGCCACCCTTCTCTGGACACATGACCATATAACCTGCGGATGAAGTGATAGCATCGCTGGAAAGCATGAGGCTCAAAACGATTACATAAAACTTCCATCTCACCCGTCCGTAAAAGGGAAACGGCACTTATAAGACAAATAGTGTTAAGCCATTGTTGCCTGATGAGACACAATTGGCTTGATTTGTATTTGTCACTCAATCGTAAACCATGGTTACAAATGACACTTGCTGCGTTCATACAGGATACGGAGAGATATATGGCATGCGAACTCATCGGGTATCTTTTCTTACGCCTGCTTATTAATCCATGAAAGTACAATAGTAAGTGGCACTTCTGTTCACACATTATTTTTCGATGGACAGACTGATAATGAGAAGCGTACTCACGCGCCAATAGCGGATTGCTGATTTCATACTCGGCATCTCTGAGCTTTCGCAGCTTGGACAAGCGGAGAGAAAACGAAAGGGGAAGGTGCTCGTGTAAATGCTTTCCTACCGAAACGGAAGCTGGGGAATAAACGTTCCGTGGGACAACCGAAGGGCGAATAAAAAAACTTTGTAGTTGTAAAGGTTGTGAATGAAGACCAAATCAGATTTGTGAACAGAGCGAGTGCGCCATTATCTTCCTCGAGAGTAGTTAAGGGCGTATCGTACCTGACATTTGTAAAGAATCCTACTTGAATAGAAGTCCGATACGTATGAACATTCATACTGCTTATAAAGAATCTACCCGAACGAATCAGATTATAGCTCCACAAACCAAGTCATGCGTCAGTATACTGCAGAAAAATTACAGAAACGAACATTTGTGCTACAGCTCCTTACATTAAAATTTTATTTGGAAGCACGTTATAAATCATGCCCATCTAAATTAGCATGATTATAGAACTGTTTCTGATATTGCCACAGCACAAAATTTACAGAAGTAGTGCCTCAGATTCACAATTTTACAGGACGTAGGATTTTTTTTACTGTTATGGGAAACAAATGTGACCTATAAGACTCTGATAGGTGGGATCCAGGACAAGTGTGCATATGTGTTGTCTGCATGTCATAATCACAAAGGGCAGAAGCCACTGGATAACCCTATTTCTTCAGAATATATCTGGATTTTGTTTATACTTTGCAGTCTATTCAACAATTTCCATACTTCCTATCTTTTGCCACTCTGATGCCAGCTCCTCCAATAGTTCCTCCATCCAATGTTAGTTCTTTGCAGTTTTCCATAAGTCCTCTGCATATATATACATATCCCTATTTATATAAATTGTAAAAGCTGTAATATAATTTATTCTGTTTGAATATCTGCTTTTCTTACTGGGGCAATATATTTCTGATTTAACCTGTTTGATTCTGATTGTTTAACTTCCTAACTCTATTAAGATTTGGAACATCTTATGTATGTACCTAATCCATTTTTAATTGAAACTGAAAGCAATATAAAAGTGGTATTAACCATGTGACATTTGAAATGACTTTGAATATCTTATTCTAAAATTCAAAATGTGGTTATTAGTAGATTTTTTTCCACAAATATTATCCATTTTAAAGAATGCTCTAAAGAATTTGGAAGAATGAAACAATAAAACATGATTACGACTTGTCCTTCCATTGCTACATTTTGGCCTAAAAATGTAGTATGACTTTTATCTATTAGATCTATTATTTATCACATGTTTTAGTTATAGAATATATCAACATTACATTTTATACTCTTTTAATGGATTTTGCAAAGAAAATTACTATACAGGAATAGTTTTGTTGTATCCAATTGATTGTAAAAATATTCGTTCTAAACATTTGAACTTTTTAGACAATTTATTTTTGAGTTTGTAAAAAAGTAGTGTTCCCCTTTTATTTTTAAGATGTATATAAGTTTTATTCCAATAAATTGTCTTTTGTAATTTCATTATGTTTACTCAAAATCATAATTGAAAAATGAAGTTTATTGGATTACTTGGAAAGCAAGCTTTCTGTCTAGCCTTCCTCATAGAGTTGTTGTGAAGATAAGATTGTGGGAAGCCCTAGATTCCTTGAAAGGAAATACAGAATAAAATTCTGTACGCTGACAGGAGAAAAATATCCTGGGTGAAAAAATGTTACCCTATACTCTTCAAGCATGTCGATAGAAATGAAGAATTAATTTTCAACTATTCTCTTTCCTTTCTAAGAAAAAGACAGCTAATGCATAGAGTCCGAGCTCTAGGACTAGTGAGATCTGTTCTGACTTTTCTGTTTTTAGTATGTTCCAGCAGATTCTTCTAGTCAGTATTTTCCCAAACTGACAAATAAAAACATTTATGTTCTGAATGAAGTTATTTCTTCTATAATTATTTCTCATGAGGCATAGTGCCATGTAGAAGGGGAGAGGATAACTCTCCCTTTCTAAGCTATTTTAATTTCTCCTTTTGAAGGAAAACACAAATAGCAATACTAATGAACATAGAAAAATGAAGAAATATCTTAAAAACTGTAGCAGGCAGCCTGTCAAATTATGTCAATGAAAATATCTACACACATTCTAATCAAGGCATTTTCATCTCTTCAAGTAAGGTCCCTCCTGACACCATTGTTTTGATCAAATGATGGTAGAGATGACATCCCAAAAAAATATAGTTATAATATTCCTGACTCTTTTAGTGGCCAGACTCACAAATTTAACTTTTTTAATGTAAGTTTTTGCTTGTTAATTTAACTGAGTTATTTTGGATAATCCATTCTCAATTGAATTTATTTTAGAAAAATGAGACTGGAAAAGAGAAAAAAAGGAGTCAGGTATATCAGTTATGAGTTCTCTAAACATAGCAGGATAAAAATAATATATATTCCTTTTCTGTAAATAATGGGAAATGTGCAGAACAAAAAAATCCTCCAAAAAAGAAAAAGACTGGACCACAGCTGTTCATGAAAAGAAAGTAATATGAGACATACATTAAAATACTACTGTGTATTTCATTCATTTCAGCAAATGATTTAACACAATTACAGCAAATATCATTCAAAAAATTTTCATTGTCTAAAATAGAGTATATGGCAAAAATTCAAGACACAAAATTGATCCGATTATTATGGTTGTGCAAAACAAGTGAATGAGGTGCTTCACGAAGTACATTAGCTAAACAAAGCACCTATTTTTCTTGAAGCATTAAAGCATCCAGCTTCTCTGGAATTTTTGTAAGATTATTTTGAAGGTAATCTTAGATTTTCTATGCATGCATGCACATTTCATTAGAATTGTCAACCAAGCAATTATCCATGAAAATACACGTGCAGGCAGCAATGAACAGTTTTTGAAAGAAAACGGGTATCAGTTTCAAAACACCTTTTTGCAAGTTTCTACAGCCTTACTTGTGATTTAGTCTAATTTTATCTGACAAATCTAGGTATTATGCCCAAGTGGGACATTATCTAGTGAGGCTTTCTCTTGGATTAATTTTCAATTGCATCCTTCTGTAATGTTAGTATATACCTCTTTAGCAAACTGGATAACATGGAATCATGTCAATCTAAAAATTTGCATTTTTTCCACACTATTGTGAAATATGCACCAGGATAGAGAAATACTAGGCCTCAAGGGATAGAATGCATTAAGGACTGATTGGATAGTAGTTGTTGCTAGCTATTGATGCCTTTTTCTATACTACACACATAAAAATACTAGTAGAATTCTTCCAAATATTTTGCTTTTCTTCTCTGTAGATTGGGTAACAGCTTTCTTCATAATGAAAAGGCACAAACTCCATAATACAACCAAAAAAGAAATGACATTGTGTTCCACTGAAACAACCTTTAAAGTGAACCCTAGTAAAGTAACATTCAAATTGGCATTAATATTAAAGATAGCTGCATTGCTGAAGGAAATACTCCTTTATTCACCTATCAAGCAACACAATCAATAGAGAAGTCATTATCTTCTGTGCTAAACTAATCTGAAAAAAAGGTATTGCTCCTAAACAGTTAAAAAAGAATTATAGAAAATTAAATTGCCAATTTATAATTCACAGGAACTATGCATGCATGCATGCATGTATGTATATGTATATATGAACGAATGCATTGGTCAAATCAACTGAACTTTCTAGAGATTATTTCTTTCAGCATAATAAAGGTTTTTAAGTAAAACTCACCTATCAGAAACTTCTGGCTAAGATAGTTTGTTGGAAAATAAATGCCCACTTTAGTGTAGATATTGACTAACATATTAAAAAGTTGTTCTCACTTGATATTTATAAGAAAATATTGACCTTGCATTTAAACTTAACATGTGCAATGTTTCCTCTATTGTAAAGATTTTTCTGAAGATCATCCACAAAGACAAAATATAGAATATTATAAATACTGATTATCCCTTTAGTTAGGTATCAGCTAAATTTTGGAAGATGAGGTAAAATATATGGCCATTATTAACTTTTGTTTTTTATCAGGACTCCTGTAAGTAATTCACTTAAACAAAATTTCAAATGATGTCCTGTTATTTCAATAAGAAAAATGTGAAAGATACTGTTTTTCTTTTTTTTAAAAAGGCCTAATGTATGAGGAAACTTTTATGTTATAAAAGACTATAATTAGACTACTGTTATGTAGACAGGCACTATGAAGACTAAATCCCCATATATCGGAATTAAAGAATCATATCAGACGCGCTCACAGGAGGCAGAGTGAACTTGTAATTTTGCTGCTTCATTATGTTCGTCACATTGATGTCCTTCTGGCATTTTTTTAGTTCACAAGACGAGTAAGATTGTGTCCAAAGTTAAGATTTCAGTAATTCTGGCATTGGGAAGAGGTTGATGGCTCTCGATCCGCAGAAGAGATAATTCCAACTAGTTGGGAATTTGCCGTCTCATGATTATTGACCTCATCATTAAAACTCTGCTCGCTGTCCAGGCTTGGGATTGCCCAGATATCACCATGATTGCAACCAGTGGGATGAATTTTAAAACTGTTGTTTTCTAAAAATAAAATATTTTTATTAATATTAATAAACACCAAATAGCAAATACCATACTATGTAACAGAAGTGTCACTGAACAGAACAAGATTTACTGATGTGCAACACACATAAATCTGCACTGCACAGAAATTTATTTCAAACACATCTCTTGTGTGCTAAGACCTTGAAACAACTGGGTCAAATGCAAAATATCCCCTGTATAAAATTCTTTGAAAATCTCATTCATCTGAGAATTCATGGTAAATTAGGAATGCTGCTTTCAGAATCTTTTCTCATACCTGTTTTGTCACAAATAAATACTTTCTCCCATGCATAGTTCATCAAGTTTACAGGTTGAAACACCCAAGGATCCTGTATGACCATTTCTAGAGTTATTCGATCCTGTGGGAAAGGCTTCAAGAGTCCAGAGAGGAGACTCATCAGACCTAAAGAAAGAAAAGAGAAATACCACCATATTAGCCTTCAGCTTGCCTTTCAGATATTCTACTTTCATTGAATGTAATTGTAAAATGAACAATTATTACAAATTGAAATCCAGAATACTTCAAATGTTTTTTTCCTCATTATTACCTTTCTTGGCTTCATTTGTAATTACTTTCTTTTCTCAAGATGGCTTCTATTCAGTAGTGAAAATTACTGCAATAGAACCCAGGTTTCAGGATCATCTGCTTTGAATAAGGCACACTGCACCTATGCAGATATAATTCCAAAGAATTATAATTTAAAATTATAATCCTTTATGACTATCTGAAATGGATTTCTTTTTTCTTTTAAGATATTGCAATTCATTATTTGATCCAAAGGCTACATGAAAATAAAACAATGTAAGCTAAAAGCTATGCAAATGAGTATCACTGAAATGGCATGTGTTCGTAACAAAAATCACAATCTTTTTTTTCCTCACAGGACAGTCAATATAGAATGGAAATTCAGAACAAAGAATTAGCAGGGAAATGAGAATTAAATGGTCCTTATCTTATGATTTTTATATACTTCAGATTCTCCTCCTGAAACTACAGCAGGGGTGTCAAACTGGCCCACCTCCAGCTCCGTGAATGGAAAAAACATCATGGACCGTCATGTGACAGCAACATGACACCACAAGTTTGACACCCGTGATCTACAGGAAGAGGTCATCAAGCCTTTTACAGATGACAGTTTGAAAAGTATAATTAGAACCTGAAAGTCTGAAGAAAGTACAGTAATTACATGTATTTACTTATAACACACACACTCCCTTTATGTCACCCCTCCTGAGTTTCTATGCATCTCATATGCCAGATAAACCATGTGTTTTGAAATACAGAATATAAAGTATACTATGCAGTCACCTAATTCTGAACAGTTAGCCCTCAATTAAATAACACCAGCCAAAGGATTGTTGGAAGGAAATAGTCTTTGCTTCTTTTCAAAATGTTAGTAAGAAAGCAGCCATTCTAATCTTGGCAATCTATTCCAGAGCAAAAGGGCTGCTACCGGGAGGGCTATTTCCAAGCCCCACCCACTCTTAATATCTCAGAGAACAGAATTCGTATTCTATCATTTTAGCCAAGTCAAAATGGTTAGGCCAATTCTATTTAGTTCACACAGTCCCAAAGAACCTAACAAAAATCTAAGCCAGCCCACTGAATTGGATTTAGAGGCCAAATGACAAGAGCGTATATCCTGCAATATTGGAGTTACGCTGTTATACCAGAGCTGACCAATCAGGAAGTAGCAGCTGATATTTTTCATCAACAACTACTTCCAAATTTCCTTGTTGAAAGCCTTAGGCCCTTACCATGCCAAAGCCAAGTCAACACAGATACGGAAAATTCAAATCGGTGTGTTGGAGATACCCAATTTCAAACAGGGTATGAAATAAGCTTAAATAGCTAAATATAAGATGAGCTACGATGCCAACAAAATGTAATGTTTTATCTTTTGCTATCTTGGAAAGGATGTGTAAGAATATAACGAATAACTTGGCCCACACAATATGTGTAATATTGAGGCCCTACTACAGGAGCCTCAATATTTATTTTTTCTGAACGTCCCTCCTTCAGGGATATTTAGGCATGCTATTTTACTATTGTACTGCTATTAACAAACTGTCCAGGGCAGCCAAACTCCTTTGTTATTTACCATCTGATATAAGTAACACTCTCCTTCAATGTCTCTAAATACTGCTAAATATTTATATCATAACTATACAGTACATAAATTTAAATAAAAGGCAATAGCTGCTTGATTGTCTGCAAAGATTACAGAAAAGGCCTGGTATTTTATACTTATTAGATGTTCTGTTATTAGATATTATAGTTTATGTATTATATTGTATTGCTATAAATGTTTGTGGAAATAGCATTGGTCCTGCACTTCATAATAAAGTGCCTAAGGACACAAACCTTTCCTCCTTCACTAACAGCAACTGCAACTGCTCACTCAAGGAGAATCAGAACCTTCAATCCATCTTTCATAGGCAATCTAGAAACATGATTGATGGCACTGAACACTATTTAGAAATTAAGCAAAACAAAGAAAATGCACTCCCTCCATCTAAATCCAGATAAGTCACCTCAAAGAGTGAGTGATACTATTTTCATCTTAAACCTTTATATTACCTGTCCCCATCAGGGAATCTGGGAATGCTATTTCTTGAAATGCACGACAGGTATTAAGCAACAAGGATTCTCTCCTCTTATGAATAATAAAGACCCAATGTATTGAAAAGTGCAATTTATAAACAATTAAAAACAGACATGGAAAGAAGAAGTCTTTCTTAACAAAATCAACAAATTATCAATCCCATTTGCAAAGTTCAAGGTTCTAGCAATATAGAAATTCTGATTTAAAGCTTCAAAAAAAAATGTTTATTTGGGCATGCCATGTGTAAAGCCAGTCATTCTATAAATTATGTTAAATAGAAAACCTAGCTGAAAAACTGTTTTTCTTTTCACTTGATTTATAATTTGCAAACACATTAGTGAACTACTCACCAACTGACACCTTGTAAGGAGGTCGCAATACAGCATCTATTGTTTCTTCAAGCTCACAAAAAGGATTTTCCCCAAAGATTATGGTATAAAGGGTGATACCTAGTGACCACATTTCAAGTTCTGGTCCTGAATATCTATAGAGAATTAAATAGTTAAGCTCATTGAGTTTAACAGACAAAATCATCCAATATAGAAATACAAACAAAAGAAATTTTAAAAAATAGTGCCCAGGAACAAAATGTATCCAAATATACCTTCTTCTCACCAAATGACATGTTGTTCTGTCCTTTCTCACCTTTTCCCCTAAAGCTTTCTCGATTATCGGGAAGAGATCTGATTAGGGGCTATATGTTTCCCAAAAGTGAGGGAGATTCAAAATTAAACAGAAATGTTATAGTTCAATAATATTTTAATTTAATAAGCATGCTGGGTATAACCAAGAAATCTGCCACAAATCACAAATTTTTGTGTTTTTCAGAGTAGGAAATTATAATTAAAAGCTTTTAAAAAAACAATGTGTTAAACACATTTAAAATTGTGGATTAATATTTGCTATGATTTCCTAGTTTGACTGAACCTGGACATCATAAAAATTTCCTAGATTTTTACTCAGCTTGCTAGACAGCCCGACAATATATTCATAACTCATTTTATTAATTTTAAATATGATAACATTTGCATGGTGTTTCCCTATGTGAATTTTGGAATTAATGCACAGCCTCTCCCCTAAATCAAACTAATGTACTCTGTTGAAACATAAATATTATTTGAAAATCATACATACGGATTGCCTGATAGCACTTCTGGAGAGCAATACTCAATTGTCCCACAAAAAGTATAGAACATTTTGCCAGGTTCCAAATAAGCAGCTGAGCCAAAGTCTATTAGTTTGATTGTGAAATCTTCAGCAATTATGATGTTCTCATCTTTTATGTCTCTGTGAAGAATATTCCTAGAGCGAAGATACTTCACTGCAGATATGAGCTGGTGCACAAATAAGATGAGATCAGAATAGCACCCATTCCAGACAATAAAGTAACTGTAACCAAAGAAATAATTATATGTTCTGCTTAAAATCTTATTATTAGCTTTTTGCCTTTAAATAGATATGTAATTAAGAAAATATGAAATTCACATTTCATTTTAATCTGCTTTTGTAGTGATTAAAACTCAAAATGTCACTACTGTTTTATGTATTACTAGAAGCAATATTTCATACACTTTATTTTGTTAAGTAACATTTTCATTAGAACTATTCCATGAGGAAGATGAGCAGGATAATGCCTCTTCTGATTATATGAGACTAATAGAACTAATAATGATCTAATTCAGGGTAAACACTTGTTCATTTATTATTAGTTTTATTCCACCTTTTTTATATATTTTGATCAAGTTAGTGAATACACTTAATATTACTGCCTTCTGTCTTCCCTACAACAACATTGTGACATAGATTGGGTTGAGAGAGTGTGACTGGTCACTGTAAAAAAATAAAAAAAAATGTAAAGAGAGCATTAGGCAGAAAAACATTTAAGCAAGACCAATTATTGCCTCTAGTTTTGGCCTAGAGGAGAGAATAAGAAATCGCAGAAATTTTAAGGTGGAGAAAAGTGCACCACAGAGATCAGTTCTTTACCAAAGAAGACTACTGCAATGTATATAAAGTTGTAGCAAATAAATAACAAGGAAAGCAGTAACCAATATCTTCTCATGCTCTATTTGCAACAACAACAACCTAGCTTTTACCGTCCCTCCCCATTTATACATAAGTCTCTTGCTCTTCCATCTTTTTTTCTTGTTGGTCAATATGACACCTAAATCATGATTAGTCTGTCAGCAGCATTAGTAGTTCTAAGGAACAAAATTACAGATTCCCTAGGTACGATTTTTATTTTAATATTACCACCTTTTATTACATGATTCACTCAAATATACATATACATATGTGTGTGCGCGCGTGTGTGTATGTGTATTAGAGAGAAAAAAATATACTGTAATAGTAAAAGGAGGTTTTGTTAAAATTTGATTGCAAATATATATATATATATATATATTTGTTTTCTTAAACCACTGTAAAAGTCTGACTCACAGATGAACACTATACAGAAGCCTGATGATGGCAGATGAGATTTTGCCGAAACGTTGCTACAACTTTAAAAGCACAACTACTATGATGTGGGAAAATACCCGAACTCAGCTGAATGCCATACATACATACATACATATATATATATATATATATATAGTGGATCTTTGGTTATTCGGGTTTTCTCCCGCGTTAGATTGGAAGTATCTAGGCAACGTTTCGATGAAATCTCATTCATCATCTTCAAGCTTGTGTCTTCGGCTCTGTGCTTCTCAGAGTGATGTGAGGTTGCAGCTGCTTCTTCCTTTTAACTGCTAGTGGGGGTGTGACTTGATTGGGTGGGGGCTTGGCTGTGTTCTGATTGGGTGGGGCTGTGTTCTCATTGGTTGGGGGTTTGGCTGTGTTCTGATTGGTTGGGGGGTTGGCCGTGTTCTGATTGGCTAGAGGCGTGTTCTGTTCAGGTGGGGGCTTGGTTGTGCTCAGGTTCTAGCCAATCAGAACACGGCCAACCCCCCCAACCAATCAGAACACAGCCAAACCCCCAACCAATGAGAACACACCCCCACCCAATCAGAACACAGCCAAGCCCCCACCCAATCAAGTCACACCCCCACTAGCAGTTAAAAGGAAGAAGCAGCTGCAACCTCACATCACTCTGAGAAGCACAGAGCCGAAGACACAAGCCTGAAGATGATGAATGAGACTTCATCGAAACGTTGCCTAGATACTTCCAATCTTACGCGGGAGAAAACCCGAATAACCAAAGATAGATAGATAGATATAGATATAGATATAGATATAGATATAGATATAGATATAGATATAGATATAGATATATAGATATATATATATATATAGTATTCACCTTAAGCATTTTAGTTTATGAATGAAGTTACAGGTCAGACCAAATATAGAATGCCCTTTGGAATACAGATCAAGACATATACGCAAGAAACAACATCACAGCCCCTTTATAAACTTTGTGATATTCCTTTATAGGATAAAATATCACAGATACTCCAGATCAAGACTAGGCATATATATAAGAAGAGGAAGCTAACTCCTTATGCCTCTGCCTTGATTTGGATTCAAACTTGAAATCTATACCTGGATAACATTTTTTTTACCATCTTATCAGCTCTTTATTGCAGATTGCATTTTAACAAAATCTCACCTGCCGGAATATGTAACTTGCCAAAGGCTCATCCAAATCAGGTTGATTATCAATGAATGTGAAGAGATCTAAACCAGTTCCATGCTTCTCCATCACTAGTTGAAAGAACTGTTGGTTCTCAAATATATCTAGCACCTAATGTCAAAGAACGTAGTATGAACAACTTTAAAAAAAAAAAACTCAATAAATGTCATATTCCACTGGACCCTTATCACTTCAAAAGTATTAAACAATCTACTTTTTATTTATTTACTGGATTTATTTATTATATTTATTTATTTTTGGGACTGATATCCTGCTGATTTCAATAAACTCTCAGCAGTTTACAATAAATACAATGAAATCACAATTTAAGTAATTACACAGAATTCAAACATAACCTGTAATAAATAAGAGCGAAATAATAAAAGTGATAAAAATGCTGTCTAAAATAATCCAGTTTTTAAAAGCTTCTTCAAGTAAAAAAAGGGCTACAATATGGGTAGTTTTCAACTTACAACAATTCATTTAGAGACCATTTCAAGTTACAATGGCACTGAAAAAAAATACTTAAGACAGTTGCAACATCCCCATGGTGATCAAAATTCAGAAGCTTGGCAGCTGACTCATATAACAGAGCAATGTCCCAGGGTCATGTAATCACCTTTTGCAAACTTGTGGCAAGGAAAGTCAATGGAGAAGCCAGATTCACTTAACAACCTTATTACTAACTTAACCACTGCAGTGATTCATTCAACAACTGTGACAAGAAAGGTCATAAAATGGAATAAAATTCACTTAAATGTTCTGCTTAGCAACAGAAAATTTGGGTTTAATTGTGGTCATAAGTTAAGGACTAGCTATAGTTTTATTTCCAATGGGAGACTGATGGAGAGAAGTGTGCCTTGTCTTGGTTCTTCTAACCTCAGGAGTATGGAATCACTAGCAGCTACAAGATATGATAAGTCAAGCCAATCTAGTTGGAAGTAGTCAGTCCTGCAAAGTGAAGCCATGAAGGGCTTTACAAGCCAATACTAACAACTTGTGGGGGTACTTAGAAGCTTACTGAGAACCAGTGCAAGGCCCTCAGAATTAGTGTTATATGTACCCAATGTCAGGAATGGATAAGTACATGAGTCACTGCCTTCTGGACTAGCTTTATATTATAGGGCCATGTGAAATATTTTGCAATATAATCCAATTGGGGGATAATGAAAGTATGAATCATTATAGCTAGATTGCCTTGCAACTATTGTCTCCAGGAAGGACACCACATGAACAACCTGCCAAACACTAAAATCAATAGGGAAGCCTTGTGTAAACAGTAATTTCATCTTATTAGGCTTCAGCTATAGTCTGTTGTCTCCCATTCAGACCCTTATAGCATTCAAGCACTGGAGCAGGACCAACAGGATCTCCTCTAAAACCCAAGGTAATAAAAGCTGGATATCATCAGCATATTGATGATACCACATCTTGAATCATCAAATAACGTCATCTAATAGTTTCATATACATCAGGGATGTCAAATTGGAGGCTGGATGCATCACGCGCAGGCCATGCCCACCCCAGCTCCATGAACGGGAAAACCATCAAGAAATGTCAGATGATGGCAATGTGATGCAGTGAGTTTCACACCTGTGATGTAGATATTTAAAAGTATAGGATAGGGGTGGGCCTTTCAGTACTGCATGTCAGAGGCTGTTGGGCCAATTCCTTCTTCCCCATCACCACTGATTGAAACTATACACTAATGAAAGAGTAGAACCACTGCAGAATTGTGCCACCAATCCAAACCCCCAAAGGTGATTCAGTAATGTACCATCTTACAATTACAGCACAAAGGAGAATAATATTTTGATAGTTAAAATAAAACTTTCTCATTTTGGCTGAGGACAGATGTTAGGGACAAAGAGCTGAATGGGACTGTGTATTGAGCTTAGAGTGTATCAGGCACATGGATAAGTTTTTCTCATTGATCTAAACCTTATTATTCTAGGCTAACATTATAATTTTCAAATGTTTCCATCTCACAATTATGGAAAAACACAACTCTATGTCTTATGCTGCCTACTTCTTAGAGAAATAAATTCAGACGTTTTCATCTTACATTTCAAGAGAACTAGTATAAAATGAGCAAGCTAAGTCACAGATTAAATCCTAGCAAGTCAAATCAAGAACAAAATACAGAAATGATGAATGATCCAATACTTGAATTTCCATGTTTGGAAATTTGCTATATTCCATTAAGACCAAATAAAATGGTTTCACATATACTAATACAATTCCTGAAGTTATATTTATATATCTGCTTAACAGGTCTACTATACCTTGATAATATTGGGATGTTGAAGTTTCCTCAGAATAGCAATCTCCTGAGTAATAGTCCCTAGCTCAGGATCTTCTACCCAGCAGTAGTCTAATACCCTTCCTTTCCAAATGAATTTCACTACAACCTATGAATAATAAGATGCAAAGGAATAATTAGACCAAATTTGGACAGGATAGGAAGAAGCTTAATTTATTTTTTATCTATGTTACAGATTTTTAAAAATAGTTTATACTTAAGTTGTACAATGGCATTTCAAATAGGTATGCATTTTAAATTTATTGGTTTGCTTAAAGAACTATAGACTGAATCACATATCATGATGGCATGGGAAGGTCATTTGTACATGCATTACTTTTTCCTCCCAATAATTCAGTGATTTAATAGAAATTGGTCAACTGAATTTGATTTGATTTGTTAACAAGAAAAGCAAGGCAATCTGAGTAGGCATTTACTAGTTCGCTTCATAATTTAGACATATTGAACATTTAGTTTTAAATCAGTGTTTCATAATTTTGGCAGCTTCTTGAGGTGTAGCCTTTAACATGCAGAATCCCCTGGTCAACGTAGCCATTGCTCAGAATTCTAGGAGTTGAAGTCCATATATTGCCAAAGTTGGGAAACAGTGGTTTAAATCAATGTAAAGATTCATTACCCGAGACAAAAACGAAACAAAGGATATTTTTTATTCTTTTTGAAAACAAAATACAGGTAGCTGTCACTTACTGATCACTCATTCAGCAATCATTCAAAGTTGCAACCAGATTTACAATCAGAGTAAGCAGGCACACAATGGGGAATACACTGGCTGTGTCAAATGCAGTCATGTCTTTTGATATGTATACCTTATTATATGCCTGCTTATTCTGCTCAAATTTCTTCTTTGATTATCATTTGGTTGCAGGATGCTACAGAGGTAGCAAATGGTTGTAAATTCATCATAGTTATTTTTTCAGCACTGTCATAACGGCCATTGAATAAGAGGTCAGTAAGGACTATCTGTATCTATCTAGAGCATAAAAGAAAGATAGTTCTTAATAATGCACAGCACATGTAAAACAACATAATGCAGTGACAAGCAGCTAATACTACACATGGCTGTTAATTTTAAGCAAATAGCATTTTTACCTCTTTCTCGTCCATTTTGCATTTTCCTGTCCAGACAAACCCGAAAGCTCCTTTTCCAATAAAAGTAACAGTATCATATTTCTCTCCATAGCCTCCCTCACAAGCTTTCAGTCTTTCTAATTCTTCAGCTCTTCGTGAATTCTCAAATAAGGGTGTGGTTTTGATTATCTGCAGCCAAAAAAATAATAATAATTGATGCACATTATAACAGCTTAGTGAACTAATTATAACCAATAAAAGAGAAAAATGAGGAAAAATGTAAGAAATATATTAAAAACAGGTAAATATTTCATCTGTAACTTTCCTCAAATTGTTGATTTTTTGAGCTATTCCTATATTTGAAATCACTAATTAATTTTGAAATTCAATTATTACTCTAAACGCATGAGGATGCTCCAAGAATTAGCCTAAAGCGGGGACATCAATCTAATTAATAAAGGAATGCACATCCAAAGATTAACCAAACTTGCTCCAGGTTTATCAGATGTACTTGTAACTAGGTACCTCGTAATCCTGAAAATGTGGCAGTTTCAGTTATCGTTAAAATGGCAACACCCCGTATCTGTCAAAATTATCATCCAATTCTGTCTGTTTTTGTTAGAGATTTCTTGCAAATTGTGCAGAACTGCCAATAAATGCCTAGAATGTTCATGAATGTTCTAAAAGGGTGAGTTGGATTATGCTTCGATTGAGTTAAGAATTCCAGGTACATAACTCTGTGTGTGTGTGTGTGTATTGGACAGGGGTACAGGGAGAGAGAATCGAAAATAGAGAAAAATAAATGCAAACATGGTATGTTACATAGATAATGGAAAGAGAGCTAATTCTGAATTCAGTAAGGCACTTCTGAGGGTTACAATGTTGGGAATCTGATGGTAAATATATATAAAACATTTCAGCAAGATTAGGCTGTCTGCATATAGTATGCAGAACATATCCTTGCAAATGAACCAAAATATTATATAAATGCTCTGAGTTTCCTATCTTCTGAGTTCCTATAATGTTTTTCCCCAAAGGGAACTACATCTACCCTCCAAAAAAGATATGCTTAGGGAAATGGAAATGCATGATATGCCTGGTGCAAAAGGCAACTTTTTTTTTAAACTTCAAAGAAGAAATGTGTGCTGTGTTACTGTTTTAAGCAAAAACGTCATCCCAGACTGGTGGCCAGATCTCAAGAGACCACTGTTTTTTATAGTAATGATGGCACTGCTGCAGCCACTATAACATACTTCATTTATAGAATGACTGTCCTCATCTTGCTGAGATATTGAGCAAGTACCGTATATACTCGAGTATAAGTCATCCCGAATATAAGCCGAAGCACCTAATTTAACCACAAAAAACTGGGAAAACTTATTGACTCGAGTATAAGTCGAGGGTGGGAAATGCAGCAGCTACTGGTAAATTTCAAAAATAAAAATAGATACCAATAAAAACTTTCACTAGGACAGTTGAGAATAAGTTTGATGTTCACAATTTCCTCTTTGAAAGAGACCAGTAAATAGGGAACAAGAAGATGAAGAAAAAGAAGTGTGTTTTTTCACACTTTTCATACTGAAGTGAACAAAAATGGCATCATAGGAACAAGCTTATTCTCAGCCCAAAGGTTTGTTTCTGATTTCTTCCCTGATTTAAGGGAAATTTGGGAAACGATCTCACTATCATGAAAGATTTGATTGATTCACTAACCCAAAAGATGATGATGACAGTGGTAGGCAGGAGTCACTCTCTCCCTTGCAAGAAAAAACCAAGAGCCATTCTTATGATCTCTCTCTCTCTCTCTCTCCCCCTCCTCCCGAGTGGACTGAAAGCAGCTGGAGCTGAGGAAATGAAACTGAGTGGAGCGACCTCGGCTTGCGTTGCTTTTTCAGCCTAGAGCTCAGAAAAGCCTCCCCCTCCCATGCTTAAAAGTTGCAAAGGAAACACGGAAGCAGGGAAGCGGCTGCCCAGCTTCAGAGCTCCACACCATTTTTTTTTCAGAGGGGAATCTGACTCGAGTATAAGCCGAGGGGGTTTTTTTCAGCACAAAAAATGTGCTGAAAAACTCGGCTTATACTCGAGTATATACGGTAATTGCAGAAACTTTAGTTTTTTTCCAAACAAATTAATCCTTCCAACAAAATCTTAGGACCTGACCCTAATTAGAGGATTTTAACAGTTTAACTGATGTGAAAGTTAATTGGACTATCAATGAAGGACTAGGCACTCAATGTCACATTAACCAGGGCATATTCCCTGGTTTCCACTGCCATCTGGTGGTCTGATTTTCATCTTTTCAGCCACTGAGTTTTGGCCAAAACTATAGTTTGGATAGTTTAGGTTTTTCACTATTGATAATATAAAAGTGTTTTCTGAACGCTTGTCTGTTCACAAATGCAAACATGACACATTATTCATTAAAACAATGAATAAAGAAAAAAACCCTTTAAAAGAAAAAAAATGTTAACAGAGGGGCAAGAGATTTTTACGAGCTATAAATTAAGGATTAGAGAGTGTACAGGGAGAAGTTAAATAATCTATTCTGGGGAATGCCAGTGAGTTTTTCAGCAAAAATCCTAGCATTAAAATGTAGCTCCAGGGTTCCTGCCCTTTCTAGGATATATAAATAATTTCCTATTGGATGATTTAATCACACTTTGTAGGCTTCCTCAACGGTTTTATTTCTACTTCCAGTTAAATCGCTATGCTCATTATAAAGAAAAGCATTCCCTTTTATTTTCTGCCTGACAATTTTTTTTGTTAGAAACAATAATTTTGTCATTAAATTCTCTAAACACAAATCTCTTTGCCAAAATCAGCAGATATGGAGAATGGTTACTTTGCCTTTCATGTCTTAAGAAGGAGCAAATATTATATGTGTTATATTTAATCTTGCATCATTCATTGAAGAGCTGGAGCAGCTCCCCTTTGAGGATATATAACAGTAATTTGGTTTATTTAGTTTAGAAAAAGGGGAAAGGGGGATAATTTTAAAAGTATGTATACAATTAAAATATCAGAATACAAAGACATTAATGAAAACTAAATTCAGAGAAATTCAGGACCAGTAAAAGGAGACATTTAAATACTTGTTTATTCTGTAAAGTAGATGGGTTGAGAGAGAATGACTGGCATAGTCATCCCTTGAATTTTCATAGCTACATCTTTTGTTCAACTTAGTTTTTTCCAGTCATAGTGCAAAAACCTTAGCCACTATATTTTAGTAAAAAAAAAAATCATAAAATCACTGTGTGCAGTTAAACTGTGGAAATTGTTTTCAGCATTGTAATGCTTAATGCATTTTAGAAAGTTATGAACAAGTTTAAGGAAGATCAGGCTGTCAGTAGTTATTAAAGTTAATTATTACTTACTAAAATATAGGCAGCATGTTTTAAATACTGGTTGTTAATAAGTGTCAATGGGAGAGAGCAATTATCCTTTGGTCTAGTAAAGTGAGTTGATCACATTAGTTTCAGTAACACTCCAAGAGCTACTGTTTGCTCACAGGGATTGTATCCCTATTAGACCAGCAACTTCAACAACTTTTAAAATGTGTGGATTTCAACTCACAGAACTCCAGTGAGCAGGGTTGGCTGGGCTAATGCTAAGAAATACTGCAATAGCTAATGTGTACGAGTATATAGAAATCAATATACTTACTTCTGCCAAATTAACAGTTGAGATTTCATCTAATGTTTGGCAGGAACTGCCCAAGCTAGAAAGAAGTAATTGTGTCTTTGCTGCTGCTTGTTTCTGGCTTCGGAAAAGGTCTCTCATAACCCAAATACAAAAAAGAGCAGCGGGATCATGCAATTCCACACGTTTCACCTCAAAGAGTATGCCTGCAAAATTATTGACCAAGATAAAAACTAATAAAACATATAAAATGAGATAGAGAAAAGTACAATAATCTGAGAGTGAGATTCTGAAGCCCCTACATATATCGTGGATTTTAATATTGCAGCTAAACTCTTCAGAAATATATAAACATAACCAATACGGGCTAATGTAAGAACAAATTGAACAGTGAAATAAAAGCATTATTACTAGTCTTTTTTCACTGGAGGAAAATGGAATATTTCCTGTGGAATTTTAAATATAAACAATTAATACTTACTGTTAAAGAAATTCATACTTAACAATAAAACTCCTGTTTTATGACACTATGGTCCCTTAATTCAGGGTAGAGTCAGGGCAACTGGATGGAGCTAAGAGATTACTGACCAGATGCCCTTCCTGACATCTACATGGACCTTGAAGCAGATTTTTTTTTCCTTTGCGCCTTATGAGAGAAACATTTGCCACTGCTTAAGATTGAACTCTCAGTCTTCTGAATAGGAAGCAAGCGTCTTCACCATTAGGTCACTATGCTCCTCAAACCCATATTTAACAATATAATTCTAAAATAATTCATGACCAAACAGTATGGCTTTGGTCAGTCTTTCTAAATATTGCATGTTCTAGAGTTGCTGGAACAGTAACTGCCAAAATTCTCAATCCATGCATATTGGAGATTACCTGGTAGGAAAAGCTAACTTTTGACCTTCAAAACACCTTGAGATTTGTTCAATGCTGTGAGTCAAGGCTGGAAGAGTTGGCAAATAGCCAAATTCTTCCAAAAGCTTTCTCCAACATCCCTCCAGAAATTTAGATTGTAGGACCTTATATTTTCAAAAAGCTATAAAGCCTGGCATGCATTAGCACTTGATATGTGATTTTATTTCAACCAACAAAAGAAAATCTATAGCCAAATTGTTATTAACTATGATTATAGATTTTAAATTGTATCTGTCTATGTATTGTTCTTAATCCAGTTGTGGTATATGGTTAGGTATGGCACTCGAGAATATCCCATGAATGGTCTATAAGGAAGGAAGCAAGGAATACTATCAACCAAAAGAAATTAGATTAACATTTAGTTTGATTAGATTGTGTGTGTTCATACGTTTTCTTTGGTATTCAATATTCATCCTTTTCATAATAAACTCCCATTCCCTGTAGCTTTCTAAATGATGTTTATTAAAGATCAGAGGGAGAGCAGTAACAATTGCTTCCAACTTACTGAGTCGAGAACCATCTCGGTGATAGCAATTACCAGTATAGCTGCCTTCTAGTATTTCAGTGTTCGAATCAGTTGTTGGAGATAGCACATTTTCTAGTTTTACAGGTGTTGATGTTACTTGTGCCATATGCTGCTGCTTTAATAACAGAAAGTCTTCTTCAGACTCAACATTACTTTTTAGTGAATTTATTTCTAGATCATCCCTTAAAATTGGTACAGCACTTTCAAGTTCTGAAGTACAAAGTATAGAGAAATCATTGTCAAAGTACTCAGAAGGCTTATTAACAAACAAGTTCTTTTGACTGGCTGATGGAGAGATACCATTCAACAGAAACTCCAACTGATCACTTGCAATATTATTTGTCTGATCCAGAGACTGAACAAGATCTTTTGCATCTAAGAAGGAAAGTTTTATTGGTCCAAAGGCAGCACATGGGTCAGATCTCACCTCTTCATTAATCCCCAGGTTCATTAGTCCACCGCAAACAGAATGGTTACTACCCACATTCTCACTTCCCATAATTATAGAGTCGTCACAAAGTTTTGATGATCCTCCATGTATAGGAAGACTACTGCTCTTTTTTGCAGGCAAAAAACCTGAGGAATCAATAGTTGAACTTTCTAAGGAATTATTCTCAAATGTTAAGCTATTGGCTCTATTCATTAGACTTCTGGGTGGAACTGCCTGGCTTTGCCTTGGGTTAGATGCTATATTGTCCTTTGGCTCATCCAGTGTTGGAGTTCCAAATGACCCATGCACAATTTCACAAGGTACATTTGCCTCAAGTTGTAATTCAGCTTTTAATAATTTTTTATCAAATGTCTCACTGCCCAGGAGAGAATGTTTTCTTCCTCTTCTGATTGTGGAAGGCTGGTGCTTCATAATATCTTGTGGTGAAGTAGAATCGTGTCTATTCAAATTGTCATTTTCTTCCTGAATTAGTTCATAAGTACTTCTGGAAAGGCAATTACTTTTATCATCTAATACATTTGATTCTGAATGATTTTGTTTTAGAGAATGTAATTCATTCATCTGATGGATAGCAGATTTTCCAGTTTCTTTTTCAGTGCCATCTTCATAATTTAGATTTTCAGAAGATATAACTTCATTAGTAGCTAGCACATTATTGCTAGGTATATGGTTTCCGCTGCAAAAAAGAAGATTTATTTTGTTATATTGAACCCAGTATCTTTCTCACCATGTTCTCCACTCACCCATAATTTATTTGTATTCCTTCTTTAGAATGCAAGGACTTGCATTAATAAAACTTTAGCACAGACTAAAGAAGCTACTTGGATAAGCAGTAAAATGTTTCAAACCAAAAAAGAAAATAAGTCCAGTTACCATTACTCAACTTCCAAACAACTCTTCCTGGATAACTGAGAATCTTCACTGATATATTCACATAGCACAATTAAATAAAATAATGTCACTGAAAACAATACCGTGATTATTGATAGCCAATCTGACTTTGTTAAAAAGAGATTGTCAAAGAGATTTTATCTCCTTTGATAAACTACTCTAGTGACAAGAAGAATGCTACAGATCCACTTTGATTTCAGCAAAGTTTTAAAATGATTCTGCAAACTATTAAAGTATAATTTGCATGGTACTACAGTAAACTTGGCTAACTGTACTCAGAAAGACAGCACTAATAGCTCAACACTGTATTCGAAAGTAGAACCAATGGCTGATCTCCCTGAACAGCCATTGGTTCTACTTTCGAATACAGTGTTGAGCTATGTTTTAGGACCAGTATTACTCAACATTTTTATTAATGATCTAGAAAATAGGATTGAAATTTATTATCAAATTTGGAGATGACACAAATTGGGAGATCTGATCAACACAGAATTAGCAAAAAACACATCTCAGATAAAGTAGTGCATTCAATATGCCAGCAAATTTGGAAAACTCAACACAGTATTTGGAAAAAAAAGTCAGTTTACATTCCAATCCCAAAGGGCAATGCCAAACAATGTTCAAACTACTGTTCAATTGTGCTCATTTCACACTAGCAAGGTCATGTTTAAGATTGTACAAGCTAGACTTTAGCAATATTTAGACCAAAAACTATCAGAAATACAAGATGGGTTTTGAAGAGGCACAGGAATTAGAGATCAAAATACCAACATTCGCTGGATTATGGAGAAAGCAAGGGAGTTCCACAAAAACATCTCCTTCTGCTTCGTTTACTACACTAAAGCCTTTGATTGTGTGGATCTTTGGCAAGTTCTTAAAGAGATGGAAGACTAGACTACCTTACTTGTCTCCTGAGAATTTCTATGCAGGTCAAGAACAATTAGAACCAGATGTGGAACAACAGATTGGTTCAAAATAGGGAAAGGAGTATAATAAGGCTGTATCACACTGCTTATTTAAATTATATACAGAATACATCATGCAAAATGCTGTGCTAGATGAATCACACACCAGAATTAAGATTGTGGGAGAAATATCAACAACCTCAGACATGCAGACAATATTACTGTATTGGCAGAAAGTGAAGAGAAACCAAAGAGCCTCAGGGTAACAGCAGCCATGAAATTAAAAGATCCTTGCTCCTCAGGAGGAAAGCTATGGCAAACTTAAACAGCATATTAAAAGCAGAGACATCACCTTGCTGACAAGGGTCCTATGCTATGGTTTTGAGAGTTGGACCAAAAGGAAGGCTGAGCGCTGAAGAACGGATGCTTTCAAATTGTGGTATTGGAGAAGACTCTTGAGAGTCTCTTGGTCTGCAAGGAAATCAAATCAATCCTAAAGGAAATCAACCCTGACTTGAAGGACAGACACTGAAGGTGAAGCTCAAATACTTTGAGCACCAAATGAGAATAGCAATATCAATAGCAGATAGACTTCTATACCGCATCACAGTGCTTTACAGCCCTCTCTAAGCAATTTACTGTCAGCATGTTGCCTCCAACAATCTGGATCCTCATTTTACCAACCTCGGAAGAGTGGAAGGCTTGAGTCAGTCAGGACTGAACTACTGGCAGCTGGCAGTCAGCAAAAGTTGCCTACCGTGTGGCACTCTAACCACTGTGCCACTCATTTGAAAAGACCCTGATGTTGGGAAAGATTGAAGGCAAAAGGAGAAGGAGATGGCTGAAGATGAGAAAGTTAGATAGTGTCAATCAATGAACATGAATTTAGGCAAAGTCTAGGAGATAAAGGGAAATAAAGGGCCTGCTGTGCTGTGGTCCATGGGATCACAAAGAGTCAGTCGACTTCGCCATTGAACATCAACCAGGGTTACTATACGGTTTTCCTGTAATAAAACTCATTATCCATATTATTTATAGAAACTAATTCTCCCACTCTTCCATCTCATGATATAACTTTTTTCAGCAGTGGCAACAGTAAAACAGACTTGTGCATTTGAAACTTACCAAATTAGGGATGAAGATATCACTGCAGGAGACAGTAGAGCAAAGGGCACATTTTGCAAACTTTCCAGCTGGATTTCCCTTACAGGTGGGAGATCAGCTTCATTCCTCCCTAATTCCTGTTGTTCCTTCAGATCTGGAAAATCCATGTCTCCAACAAAGAATGAGCTGGTGACTGCATCAGAAGAAAACAGTATGGACAACAATCCTTTTAGCAAAATATGCCCCAAGAAGCTCTAATGCCATTTTACATGTGAAATGTGGCTACATTGCTCAGTATTTTATACCATACAGAAGATACCATTTTTTGGACGATCAAGCATGTACAATTATAACCTTGCAAAATTGGCAGTTATCTAGAATATCTACATCTGTACCATTGATGCACTCCTAAAATATGTATGTTATAATTAGCTAGTTACAGAAGTGTCCTTTAAATTGAAAAACTATATATAATAGTAAATCCAAGAAAAAATAAATAATGCATTAATTAAGGTGGGCAAGGAATACTGTTGTTTTCACTGACTCAATAAGAATATGAAACCTGCTGAAAATAAATTAAAGGATGGGAAATGCAAATTACTGCATATCAATAAAAAAACTAGCATGGATGCTTTGACACTTTCCTTGGGAGAAGTTGCTTGGCTGATGAATGTTAATATTTTTCAATACAAACAGTGCTTCTTTCTTTGCTCTCTTTCCCATCTCATCCCATCCCATCCAGCTTTTCCTTCTCTAGTTTGGATAATTTTTCTGTTTTTTATTATTGCTGAGAGAGAAGATATTTGTCAGTAACAGTAGTTAATCATAAGAAAGCAGACTAAATTTATCCTCATTTAAGAAGAATTCCAAGAATTACCCTCCAAAAAATAAACCAAACTCTGTTGATAGTGACAATCAAACACTTTAATATTTATAATCCAATTTAAATTTCGGAAGGATGTTTGAAAGCTATTTATGACATGCGTTCCAAGTTGAATAAATAATTTCCCAAGAAAATCATGTTAAGCCAATTAGGTTTGTTATTTTTTTATTTATCTTGTTTATTTTATAATAATATAACTAATATATGAATTAATAGTATTACATAAAATAGTGTAATAACATTATTTATTTAATGTATTTATTATTTAAAACTTCTTTCAATTTAATAAGGATTAAGGGAGTCAACATTAGAAATGTTGCAACTGTGTAGTAGATGATCTGATATATTTTTGTTTGCATTACAAGTAAAATCCTGAAAACTAGTAAATGTAAAACCCAGGTTACTTGTCAACTTTTTCTAATTGAGTCTAGATATACAATTCCCAGAATTCTCCCACATAATTCTCTGCAACCTGGTTCCATTGGACACATAAATTTAAATTATCTCTTTTGTCCAGGTACTCATTAACTTATGACCACGATTGAGCCTAAAATTTATGTTGTTAAGCAAGACAGTTAAGTGAATTTTGACCAATTTTACGTTTCTTGCCACAGTTGCTAAGTGAATCACTGCAGTGTTAAGTTAGTAACATGATTGTTAACTTCCCCATTGACTTTGCATGTTGAAAAGTTGCAGGTGATCACATGGTCCTGGGACACTGCAACAGTCATAAAAACATGCCAGTTGTTAAGCATCTGAATTTTGATTGTGCGACCATGGAGATGCTACAATGTCTATATGGAAATGGTTGTAAGTAATCTATATAATAATGTTGAACCCTATATTTTTATTCAGAATTGTCTTTTAAGCTAGAGCTCACCATCTTTTATAGATGGATTTGCCTCAGAGAAATAAAATAAAAATTAACAGGTTGAATCCTGGATTATTTGTAGATTAAATTAGATAAATGCCATGAAATCAATAGAATTTAGCCAGAACTAACTTAAATCCCAATATTATTAATTGCTATGTTCTGAATACAGTATGTTAACATCCCACCATTATAAAATCAGATGCCGAGCACAATCTATTAAAAACAAAACATTATTTTGGGTGAACATTATCTGTGGATAAAACTTACCTTTCTCAATAGCACATTCATCCCTCTGCATTTCAGAGGAATGCATGTTTTCTGCATTCACATAGCTTTCTCTAGATTGTGGAAGTTGCAAAGAAGAATCAGTCTTATCCATGTTCTTGTAAAATCCAGGAATCAAGAAAGCGATATTCTATAATAGAAATGAGAAAATCCTTTCCTATTATTCTGTGGCAATTAATAAAACCAATTCTTTATTTATTTTTTTAAAAAAGATGAACATAGGGACTACTATTATAAAATTCAACTTGCTGCTGAAAACTTATCAGTGAAGTTTTCCCATCATTTAATTGAAATGAAAGATTTTTTTGGGTAATTTAATTAATAATATCTTAGTATTAAGAACAGTCTTTCCCAATCCTGAACACCCAGATCTTGTCTACCTATGACTCATCGTCTCTGGCCATGATTGTAATCAAAAATTTGGATGGTCAAGAATGCACTACTCTAGACCAGTGGTCCTCAACTTTTTGGGCACCAGGGACTGATTTTGTGGAAGACGATTTTTTCATGGATGGAGGTGGTGGGTTTGGTTTTACTTGCTCACCCGCCTGCTGCTCAACTGGTTTTATGGAAGATAATTTTTCCATGGATGCAGGGGGAGGGCATGATTTCAGTTTCACTCACTCACCCACTGCTCATCTCTGGTTCCTAATAAGCCATAGATCAGTAGCAGTCGGTGGCCTGAGGAATTTGGACCCCTGCTCTGCTTTTAAAGGCCTGTCTAAATCCCCAACATTTTGCAGCACTAATCAATTTTCCCAATTTGTTGGCCCTCAAATTAATTGTACTCTAATTTGTAGAAATTCCAAGCAGCATGGGATTAGACAATGGATAGTAGAAATCTGGTAATTGAAACTAAATACATTTTTGAGAGAGGACATCATTTTAGGAAAAAAAATTTCTGTAGAGAATTATAAGATTTTTACCTTGCCTAATAGTTCTTTCTTCTCATAACCAAATAGCATTAGGGAAAATGTATTGTTAATTCCATAAATTGTGCCATCTGCCTGAACAGTTACCAATCCGCTGATAGTGGTGAACACCCAGATGGTAGCACAGAAGCAACAATCCATTGGAAAAGAGGTGCTATTTTCCAAAACTTCAACATCCATAGCTGGTGGAGAGTTATCTGATACTGAAATAACTTCATCAACACGGGGGCTTACTTTGAGTTTCAAACTGAGAGGGAATGTTGTTCCTTCCCTAGCTCGGCCAACAGATCTCTGAATTTTGATATTCTGAAAGAAGAAAGTGATAATCACAAAATAATGCAAATTTAAGATACTAAAATTTCCACTGACAAATACCAGAAAATGAAGAGTAAAGGTTTCAAATTACTATCATATAGTTGAAGTTAACCCCAAACATTATTTTATGTAAAAATCATTAATTCATTCATTCAAGGCAATAATTGTCTGTAATAAACTTAATAGTACCTTTGGAATTTTTTTCCCAGGTGCAGGAAGTTGGATAGAAGGTATGAAATCTTTTATATAGTGACCAACCACATCTTCTGATGATGAATATCCATGAAGGTGAGCAAAAAGGGGGTCACATGAAGTAATCTCTCCCTTAATATGAGAGTTCAACATAATTTGTATTACAAATGCTAAGCATTCTGTATCAAAGCACTGGTTTTATAGCAGATATGAAGTGACCAAACATAATACTGTTGACTGTTGATTTAAGGAATAGAACCTAGAAAAACTACTTTAGGGCAGATGAACATCCACACTGATTCTACATCCTGCTAATTTCTAATTTTTTACTAATTTTACTTAAAATATTTATATCATGCCTTTCTAGAAGAGGGCAACAATAATATTTAAAGAAAAAAGTCTCATTTATTTCCATATATCAGACTATTTATTACAACTGCTTCACATCAACAAACATCAAGATAGCTGTACAGCTATTAAATCATTTATTTAAAGAATTTCAGTTCCACTGTATTATTTCAGGAACAGTGGTTCTTGTGTACAATTATAAGAGAACACAAGCAAGCACATTCCTGTTCCTTTTCTTTGATAAAGTTGGCTAATATGAGGTTTGACATCCATGTTAAAAAACAAGCATGTTTCTATAATTTCCATTCCATTATTTTGCTGGTTTACTCACATTACTTTTGAAGGAAACGGAAGCAGAGAGTCTTTCCACAGGTTCCAAAACAACAACACAGTACTGACTGCAATGGCCTTTAATTTTTCTTGTCCATATAGTGACAGGGATCTTTTCATTATTTTGGGAAATGGCATCTACCTGGTGATAAAATACATGTTAGCTTTCTAAATTGCAGGTTTAGACAGGCAGCCTTTAAACATTGTCTTTCAGAATGTGTTTCTCTACTTCAGGAGTGTCAAATTCAAGGCCCCTGGGTTGGAGCTGGCCTGCGGGGTGCTTAAATCCAACCCGCTGGGCCGGCCTGGAAATATCAAAGGATCTGCCCATGGTGCCTCTGGCAGTTAAAATGGGCTGCATACACAACCACCCCATGCCTCGTTTTCACCCTCCATGGCCTCCTACAGCACTTTGCCAACCGAAAACAGCCCGAAAAATGGCCCAGAAACTAGCAGAAAAACAGACCTGAAAACAGCCAGTAGAGTGCTGCAGGAAACCGTGGAGGGTGAAAACATTTTGGCCGGCAGGGTGCTGCAGGGGGCATCTGTCCCAGCCACCCCCACCAGCCCATGGAGAACTACAATGCTGATCCGGCCCTCGAAGAAATCCAGTTTGACACCCCTGCTATACTTTATCCATATTTAATGTTAAGGATTATATGCATATTTGTAGATATGAATTTTCACTAATTATATGCAAATTACTTTAGCAAGTTTTATCAAAATAGTTTTATTTCCAGATGACTGCACCATAATTAATTTTGTATATAAAAGTTTACCGTGATTATTCAAGATTTCAGATACTTGAGTTACATTTATATTCTATAGATGACACATCCTACAAAGAATTTTATCAAAATTTTACATATTTGAATCGCAATTTTTGAATATTGTAAGTTAATGGTTCTCAACCTTTTCATCACCAGACTGCCTTTAAATACCTTTTGTGGCCATGGACCAAGACTTAACTCAAGATTTATATCATAAAAATTCTTTAAACCTTCACAGACTCCCTGTGACATCGTGGTCCCTCAGGAGTCTGCGGAACTGTTTTAAGTTATACATAGATTCTCAATAATTCTCAATAATCCCCACTACAAATCTACAAACTATAATGAGTAATATTATCCCATTTCAAATTTATTACAGAAGCAAGTATAATGTAAATTAAGTCAGGTACAAGCAGTAACACTATGGACCCTTCAGATTAGATTTTTGTTTAAAGGTCAAAAATAAATGTATAGAATCCAGGGATATTTATTTCTGAGTATATTTGTGCAGAAGGAACAGGATTGAATATTTTCGGCATATTAGTTTTTATAAAATAAGGCAAAGATTTCCAGATTGACCAAATCAATATAGTACACAAATCAGAGAGAGAATTTGCCCTTACTGTGGAAAGATTATATAACAAAAATGTTCTTCAGGTGCCAAAAGAATTTTTATTGGTTTTGTAAAACAGTTCATAACCTACATTTCTAATATATCAAAGCAAATGTAGCTCTATGTGTACGTGAAATTTTCAACAAAATAGCCAGCTTTTCAACTGGAATGGTAGGACTATCTTTAAAAGAAATTTGGTCTGCTATAAAATAACTATGGATTTAATGTTCACAGTGAAATGCAGAAAAACAGAACAAACCAATTCTGTCTGATTGTCATCAGTGGACAGGATTAAAAAGGTTTGATTTTCTTATGAACTACTTATACTTCTTTATCATAAAGGACTACATTTAAAAACAATTATTTAGTATAGCTAATTCTAAGGCTATGATATATTTGTTAACAGCCTAGATGAGAATTAATCTCAAATAGACATATGTCCTCTTGAATTAGACTACTTATGCTTTGGTAAATATAATAAAAAATCAGTATCACATTGCATGTACATACAATACATTATCTCCTATGTATATTTAAGAACATTCAAACTTTTCTAGCACTGCAGTGTTAAACAAAAGCACATTATCTTTACTTCATACCTGATGTATATATAAAGCAAACACATCATTTTACTTCTATTATAGCTTTAGAAATTTAAACATCAAATTTATAAAAACTTCATCAATAAATCTGAACAAAGATAAATCTATATTGAAATAAATGGGGTCCCATAGATTCCTAAGGCTTCTGTGATAGAAAAGTAATTGAAAATACAAGCCTGAAAAATTGATAGGAATATATCAGTTGTAAGATATTTAATTGAAGAAATCACGCACCACTGTTCCTGGAATTACTGGTCCATGTTCTTCAAGATCAGTATATCCTTCTTTTAGAGCTTCCACAATATCCCAGTTGGATTTTGAAATCATTTCAGATAATTTCCGCCCAATCATTTCCTCGGAACTATATCCAAGAATCTTGCAGGCTTTATCATTTGCAACTAGAATCTAAAAAAGAACAAGAAAAAATCTCTTCTGGTGGACTTTGAAGTTAAACATAGTTGGGCTTTCTTCATATTAGGGTAGGAAATCTCCAACGAATACAGATACGGTACATTAGTTTGATAAGGCAAAACTATTCCAGAAGCAAATAGTAGCACATTATTTCAATATGTTGTGAAGAAAATTAAACAGAAGCATATATTCAGGCAAATCTGAATTGAAGATTTCTTGACTTGATTCTATACCAAGTGATAGGCACAAATAAAACGCTAATATCCTGGGACTGAATTTCAAAGTGTTCTAATAGTACACAAGTATTCTAATATATATTTATTCAAAAGCAACACTAATTAATGTGATATTAAATAAATCATTAGCATGTGTAATATTTTTTAAATAAATTAAAGCTATGTTGTAGTTTAGCCTGTTGTGTCAGCCTTATTTTGATTTATGATTTGTTTAGTTCATGGCCCAGTATTTCAGGTGAATTGGACTGAATTAATCACTATTAGCTATAATATGAACATAATCTTAATAGTTTCTAAATAGATCACAAGATATGAGTGAGATATATCTTGTGTTCTTCAATAATTATTGCTTTATCATTTGTTCACATATCACTCTAAATCTGGCTTGTTTATTGAACTAATCATAATTAGCTGAATTTGTTGCATACACTAAGCCTAATACATTGCGTACACTAATGTAGCATAATATGTGAATCAAGTCAGAGGTTTTAGCCTATTCTATTTTGCTCTATTTATTTATAAAGTTAACAGTACTCATTAACACATCACTGCAGTTTTGTTTACAAACATGTCTTCAGTAGGTACTACAAGCTTAAATAATCAGCAAATTCTAACAAATAAGTAATCAGACAACTGCAATTTTATGCGTGTTAAATCCAGGCATTAGCATCTTGGTAAAATACTTAATTGGCTCTTAACAATGAAGTACATGCCAAGTACAGTTATTAACAAATTAGTTAGCCCCATTTTGGTTTCAATTTTCGTAAAACGCTAGTTAAATATATCTATATATACACACACAAATTACTCCAATACCTATTATTAAAGGAATAAAAATAGACATGGACCCTATTCCATTTTCAAAATGGACTTGTAATAGATCCTGTTCCAAAATTAAAAATATATAAAATCTTCTATAGCTATGCCTTTCCAAAGAGACACTTTCTAATGATTACAATTAATATTGATTTGGGGGAGCGGGGGGAATCCTTAACATACCTTGAATATCATAGAAAGCTGTAAGATTTACAAAGTGTCCTTTGGGAAGTATGAAATAAGATCTAAGGTTTTCTGCCCCTAATTATGCAATCTATAATATAATTAAATCAGTATTGCACAACAAAATCGTAAAGATGTGTTTTTGTTTTAATCTTTTCCACAAATTTTATCCCTAATAAAATTTGTGAATTATTCAAATGTTTGATTGTAATACAGTACATTCTGTAAATATAAGATAATTCCATATCTATTGAATCTCTATATATACACCAGTGGCATGCTATGAGAATGTCAATGTTATGCAAATCCATTTAGTACCTCAGTTGTTCTAATATCCACAGTGAAGATGGCCTTGTTTGGGTTACGGATACTACTTGACAGTGCCTGAATGGATTCTCCCCAAGTCAATGCATTTAAGAGAGAACACGAAGAGGTGCTACATATGGAACAACAAAGGGAAGCACTTTCCAAATGATCCCAAGAGCTATGAAGTTTGCCAGTACAGATATTCCGGGCAGCTAATGAAGATAGGCAGTAGGAATTCCATTCATTTTCTAAGAACAAAAAGAAAAAGAAGCATAGAATCACAAATATTAGAATTAAAGACAATCAGACAATTTTGCAAAGTACCAACAACTTATTAAAGACAAAATTATAGAAACACATTATTCAGATGTGGTAAAAACAGTATAGCAAGAAATGTTTGCCTACCTTGAAAAGGCAAAAATAACAGGACTGCCAAAAAGCACTATCAGCACATCTGTGATTTAAAAATAGTTATTTGTTTGTTTGTTTGTTTATATTTCCTATTTCTAAACTGCCTATCTCCTTCACATCTATTTACACTCAATTTCTTATATTCACTAGTTTCCATTCCTCTGAAGTGCTTTAGATAAGACATTTAATGCTTAATTGAACTGTATCCATGGATGTTTAGAAGGAATCCAAAAGAATTTTTTTTTATTTATAAGCCTTCAGTCTTTTCCCATCCACTCTATTATTTTCTTTATCCAGAAAATCTGCTAAGAAAGAATATCTTCTTGTTGAGTAGTTACTGTTCTCTTTAATTAACAATTGCTTTATTTTCCTTGCTAGATAAGCTAATCACCTGGCAAAGATGTTTTTTTCTTACACAGCCTTGAAAGCCAACTCTTCCTTTTCTTATTTGTCCAGGTAAAAGATTTGCTCAGTTCTTCACAGATCCCAGGATCAATCATAGAGACAGAGGCGCCTGAAATGATTTCTTTAGAAGTGATAAACTCATCTGTCATGCTAATAGGTGAACTACAGGAAATTCTTCACAGAAACTGCAGGCTCTGAAACAGAACAGCATGTTATATCTAGGACTGGACATATTCTTTTAAATCAGATTCTGAGATATTTATAAAACATTTGTTTTATATTTATAAAAAGGAGACTACTAGCAGAGTCGAATTGCCAAATAGCAAGCAAATGTGGTCCTTCTGACACCACTTTGCCAGGAAACGAAAATGAGAAAAATATGACACAGAAAGCACGCGTTCAGGTTAATTCCAACTTAGCACAAAATTCATTAGTAAATTTGTATTCATTTGCTAAACATCCCAGCCAGGAATGCCTAACGGGGCAATGACTTCAAAGATTGTTATAATCTGGAAGAGTGGAGAATGCCACAGAGGAAATGCATTTGGCATCTCGAGTAGTTTCTACTAACCTGGCAGCAGGGAAGACTCGGAGGAGCAATTGGCCCACCTTCCGTCAGGAAAACACGAACAGAAATGCAACTGCTTTCAAATGCAACAGGTGGTTTGTCACACCACAAGGCTCCACGACAAGGGCAGGAGATGGCAGGGTGCCTCTTGTTTATGGCTCTGGTGGCTGCTTAAACTAAAAAGGATTACTCGCTCCACATATGCTCGGAGGATCCCTTTCATTTAATCACACGAGATTTTTTTTATGTTAAAACAACCTCTAGAAGAGTTGGGGGAGGGGGGGCTCCCTCCGGAGTCATCGGAACGCCTCCACTCCTACGGAATAACTTACCCAATTGTCTGTCCGAGGGGAGAAGTGTTTAGTCCGAGCTAAGTAGGCGGGGAAATGACTACGCTGTTACATCAGGAGCCAAGCAACGCGACGGAACTAGAAGCCGACAGTTCGATAACCCAACCAATTCTAAAGGGGTGGAGTTTCCCCGACGTTCAAAGACAAAAAGATCCCGCGCAAACTGTTGCTAGGGACGCGCCGAGCAGGTTCTGTTCGGTAGAGCACGCAGGGAACTCGTCCATTCAGATCTTGCCCGCATATTTCATCTCTTTCCCAGGAAGGGGCGGTGTGTGTGTGTTTCTAACTATCCGTAGAGGGCTTGTTTTGAATCTATTACATTGTAATTAACAGTTGTGGCATTTTATAGTCTAGAAATACAGTTTGAACCAGGGGTGTCCAACCTTGGCAACTTGAAGACTTGTGGACTTCAACTCCCAGAATTCTGGGAGTTGAAGTCCACAAGTCTTCAAGTTGCCAAGGTTGGACACCCCTGGTTTAAACGATTGTGTATCCTAATCCACTTTATCTAATAAAATTAAGATGCGTTTTTTTTTTCCTAAGAACCATACCTTACATTTCTAAACATTGGAACATGGATTTTCTAGCCTCTCTAATAAATATTCCAGATATAATTAATAATTTTTACTGTCATTTTTCTTCCTATAATGAATACTTTAAAAGAGCAAAAGCATCCATTAAAAAAAAGGGGGGGGGTGTTCCAGGATGTTTTTTACCCCCAATTTAGTCAACACCCCATAGCTAATTAACTTTCACTTGAATACACACTAGGCCAGCGCTGCTTGGTTCTGAATTCAGAAAAATTACTAAAATATTATGAGGTTTGAAAATATGTTGTGGTTACTTCTCTTCTGTCATGTTCTCATCATACTCTAAATAACTTAACAATAAGCTTCCAAAAAATGCTGGCATATGAAATTCTGGGGGACCACTTCCAGAAAATGATAATTGGACCACATATTTCATTTACTATGAGGCAACTGTATGTTTCTGTTAACCCAGTACTGCATCATACTAGAACTGTTGCAAAGATTGATTAGTATTATTTTTTGAATCCATTCTTAACTCTTCAGATGAGTTAACTTTTGAATGTAATATGACATGGGTATTTTTTGTTTCTTTCCTTTTTTGCGTAGAAAATAATACATTTTAAAGTATTGAAAAGCAAACAAATTTAAATATGCATAAAATTAGATACAGGTTGTCACACATTTCCAATGTTTATTTTTAAATATTCAAATATATTGTAGTGCTCATAAATGATTAAAACCTTAGAAGCAGCACATTTTAGATTTGCAAGTATGTTTATATCATCTATCCAAATGTCTTTTTTTTTACAAAGTAAAGGGGTGGTTTTCCATTGCTTTGTCCTGTGCAGTATGAAACAATGCTTTTGCTGTTGTCACTCAAGTGATCATTTGCTTCAAGCTTCTGTATTCTTGTTGTCCAATATGGGAGCTTCCTGCTTTAACTGAGCAGCTGGGATGGTTTTCACCTCTGCTGGAAATATTTGTAGTAACCTTTCCATGATTCTGAATAATGCCTCTTCCTTGCCACAGTGAGATAATGCAGATAGTCCTTGACTTACAAGCACAATTGAGCCCAAAATTTCTGTTAAGCAAGACATTTGTTAAGTGAGTTTTGCTTCTTTTTACAACCTTTCTTGCTACAGATGTTAAATGAATCACTGCAATTGATAAGTTAGAAACCCAGTTCTTAAATGAACCTGGCTGCCCTATTGATTTTGCTTGTCAGAAGTTCGCAAAAGACGATCACATATGACCTTGGGATATAGCAATGGTCATAAATATGAGCCTATTGCCATGCATCTAAATTTTGATCACATGATCATGAGGATGCTGCAAATGTAACTTCAAAAAATGGTCATAAATCACATTTTCAGGCCTGGTGTAACTTTGAACAATCACTAAATAAAGTCTTGTTAAGTTGAGGACTACCTGTACAAAAGGGCTGAAGGACCAGATTAGGGACAGATCATCCTGGAGAAAATCTATCTATGTTGTTGTGATGAGTCCCACCAACTTGTTGACACATAATGTCAGTGTATGTGAGTTCATGAATTGGAATAGACATGGTAACAGGTCAGCCAATGGGGACAGTTTGGTGAATCAGATGGCTCAGAGCTTGGGCGTGACTTAGCTTGACATACATACATACAAGTGTATGTGTATATATACATACACACACATATATATCTTCTGTGAATATTGCCTCTGTATTATATTGCTTCTGTGCTTATTTAGCTTCTGTGATTCTGACTTCTGGATTCTGACTTCTGGTTCTGACTTCTGCTGCATGGGTATTGTGTACATGCATCATACTGTATATTATTGTATATAAAGAAGACTCTTCTATGAATGAATCCTGCTGAATTATTTATTTGTGTTCTGGTTAGATTGCTGCAAACTCTAACATCATCATCAGTCAATAAAGGTTCAAAACAAATTCCCATTTCTTTACCATATTGGAAACCTCTCATCCTAACCTTTATTTTGTATTTCAAAATTCCCATTTCTTTACCATATTGGAAACCTCTCATCCTAACCTTTATTTTGTATTTCAAAACAGTTCTTTTCCAAATTTACACTCCAACTAAAATCCCCTCTTCAAATAGGGCTAGCTCAGTCATCAGGGCTGGTTTTAAGCTGCCATTGCATGTACCTGGCCTGTCAACCTGTCATATCAAAAGAAAATGCAATTATTGCGTTTATGTTCCTTTCTATGTGATAAAATTATGGTAACACCAAGATGATTTGCCTTGCATGCAGAAAACCATTTGAATTTATTAGCTTTTCAGTACAGGTGTACTACTAACTTTATACATTGCACTAATTCATTACATAGCTTTGAGTTTTGCTTAATATGTTATGCAAATTGTACTTAGTGAATTGTGACTTAGTATGAAACTTGAAACCAATCATAATGTAGAGAAAGGGATTTCTCACTATGTTGTTGTTAGTTGCGAAGTCGTGTCCAACCCAATGCAACCCCATGGACATTCCACCAGGCCTTCCTGTCCTCTGCCATCCCCCGGACTCCATTTAAGTTCATTCTCACTATAATATTTGCTAAAAACATAAGACTCAAATCAGGCTCAAGTTTTGATAACCTGATTATAATGTCCATATGTTTTGAAATTGCCTTCTTCCAGATTGATTTAATTTTATTTCTTACTTCTAGTGTATGGATTACTTGATGTTATCTATCCATGTACTAAGTATTAGTCAGTTTAGAACAAAAAAAAGCAAATTTCAAATGTCATTGTCAATTTTGAAAAACTAATTGTTAAGTATTGATAGGAAGGGGATAGAATAACTTATTTTAACTTTTTCAAAATGATTGATGTAACAGATTTCTAAAATGTTACAGTACATTGCTTAGATAAAAGTCAGGTTTTTTTTTCCTACCATCACAATATCGGGAGCATTAATACAAATAGTTAGCACTGTAGCAGTGATGAATGATATTAATTATTCATGTACTGCATGAGATATTTATGTTTTTTTTTAAGTCTCAGAATTTATTAGTTGCTGGAGAACAGCAGTCAAAGGTCTATTTTCCAATTGTGCAGAGGATTGCTTGGAAGCATTAGGCTTGATCTTCCATTGGCGACAGCATGATTCTTCTAATCTATTTAAATGACAATTAGAAAACAGTGCAAAAAGAATATTTTTTTAAAAAAAAAAATCCATAGTGGATCCTTTTGTTTAGATTATAGACAAAACCCAATTACCTAGCAAAGGAAAAGAAAGCAGAAGTTTTCCACTATAAGACACTAAGATTCAGCCTTTTTCCTCTTTCTATTTTATTATTACCTCTCTTTTTTTTCTGTCTACTAGTTATCTCAGTTAATTTTCAGTTAAATGGCGAGAAGGGCAGTACACCGCTGCTAGAAACGCCAAGCAAATATGAATTACCATACACACACAGCTTTCCTGAAATTCTTCTGCTCGTTTCATTGGAAAGTGAACGTCTATATAAGACAAAAACTACATTTCCCAGAAAGCTACGGGGCTAGACGCAGGCGCATAGTGTCTCATTGGTACCTCTGCGTCGAAGCTGATTCTGTGATTGGCTGGAGGAGATCCCGAACCCATTATTCATTGGCTATTCCAATGCTATGTCCGATGCCGGAAGGAGGGGGGAGCGCGAAGCGTTATGGCGACGACAACTACAACGACGACAGCAGAGCCAGAGAGTGGGGAGGGCGCTCAAGAGATGATGGAGGGTGAGAGGCCGGATTGTAGCGCGCGATGTCCGAATTTAGGTTAGGGTTGGTTCGGTTCCGTTCAGCGGCTATAGAGAAATAGGGGACGCTGTGGTTTGGGGCTGCTGGCCTTAATGTGGGAGAGGGACATGCCGAAGTATTAGCGGGGCATCTATTTATTGGGTGGTGAGCACAGCGGGCAGTGGGAGGAACCTCCGGCGAAGCATTTCGGGCGAGGGATGTTGTGAGAAAAGGCTGGAGCTGTTTCCTGGGGTCAAAATTGCTGAATAGGGTCTCATAATCCCCATCTCCATCCTACTTCACCATTTAAATCAGCTCTTTTCACTCTCCTGAAAATTGCCAGATCTCTCCGCTACTGGCATGGCATGCAAAGCAAACGCACGTTGTTATCATCATTTGTGAGATGATGATGATGATGGAATAAGAGATTAATAATTTTGAGTAAGAAGTGTTTTTATAAACCCTGCCTTACAGCAGTTCAGATGTCACCACTGAGTCGGTGCAGGAGTTCTTGACTTGGATGATTTAATCTGCCACTGACTCATCAAACTTCATTTAAATCCCACCTTTTATTCACATCAAGATTTCCGGATTTCCATATTGTTCACTCATGCCTTAAATTCAGTGATTTCCTGCTAAGTATTATCTTGAAGAGAGAAAGGGTACATTATATCAATGACAGCATTGTAGGATGAACTTGCAACATGAATTACTGTTATAAATTTACTTCTCCTGGGACTGGTAATCTCATTGCCTGCTGTGGATCTGAGTAGAGTTTGTAGCAACCTATTCTAAGTTTTTCCACAGCAAGTAGGTTTTATTTGCATCTTTCAGGAGGTACATCTAACTTCAGGAATGGGAATCATGGCTTTATGTTGGAGGTTTTATTTTGCTGCTGCTTACAAAGCAACAAAATTGCTTTATTAAAGCTATTTTAACTCAACCTGTTTTTACTATTTGTGCTGTAGCTCCCCAAGATTTGAAGGAAGGTGTGTGACATATCAGTCAGGAGACCTTCTCCTACCTCCTGTTAGATGCTTCCTAAACATCAGGGATAATATACTGAAAGTGCATCACATACTGTTCATATAATCTTATAAAAACTCTGTAAAATCAGTTATTACCCATTTTCTTATAAAATGAGAGATGATGCTGACAGAACCGTTGAAAATGTCCATATACTTAGCAAAAGATTGTTGCTATTCTTTGATAAATTGTAATGAATTAATAATTGAGGAATCTTGTCTTGCAACTTCTCCTTATAGAGAGGAATTTAAATATTTTCCAAATAAGTTCATCTAAATTACTTTTTGCCTCAGAAATGTAGGGTGTATATAGCAAGTTTAAATGGTTAGCATGGGGCTCCCATGGAAAAGTATACTTTAAGTAGCAGTACATAATATCTGGAACAGTATTAAAATCTTAGGCATAATGAGAGTATGGCCACAGATGCAGATAGAGTGCAAACGGAAGAAGAATAGAGCTCTATAGTTCTTGTGACATTTTCAACATCAAGTGAATGGCTTACCATTCTTGAGTGTGGTTGTTGACATTGCCAGGGTATTATTTCCCGTCATTGTTGAACTAAAGTTAAGTTGTCGATCTGATTGACTTCATACTGAAAAGGAAGTTATCAAAGGAATGAAAATATTCTTGGCTGGCCTGACAAGGCTTTTGTGCTGTGCTTTTTACTTATATCTGAAGACAGTACATTAATAAACTATATGAGAACTGTAGTAGCTCACTCATTGTAGATCAATTCTTGGACATCTGTTAATAAGAATTTGAAACCCAAATCTTGGGCCAAGAAATGAAATGAACATATATTGATTTAGGAGGGGGAAACCCTATGAAAATAGGCAAATAATCCCTTTGAAGCAATTTAGGATGTAAAGTTGTTAAAGTTTCCTTCCCTGTGACATTCTATGGAAGCAAACATCAGATTTTAAAGAATTGAAATAGGAAGAGTATTGATGTCTTTGAATTTTGGTGTTGGGGAAAACTTCTGAAAATATTGTGTACATCCAAGAAAACAAACCAATGCACAAATCAGCCCAGAGTTCTCACTCCAGGCACAAATAACTAGACTCAAATTATCCTATTTTGGACACATTGTGTGAAGAACCAGCTATCTGAAAAAGGCTCTAATTCTGCAAAGGCTAAAAGGAAAGGGAGGAAGATGATCACCAGCAAGGTGCATGGTCTTAATAACTATGGCTATGAGTGCAATGTTGGGAAACTTGAAAGAACAAGTTAGAGTCGAACACAACTTGATGGTACATAGTCAACCAACTGCTTGAATGCTCCTACTTGTAAGAAAAAAGCAAAGTGAACGTGTGCCATGACAAATGATTTTTCATACTTTAGCGCACTAAGCCAAGATGTGATGTCCAAATGCATATTTGTTCAAAAACAAAGACTGCTTGTCTTAAATATATAGTGGTATTCTGTGATCCTAACTAAACTGTGAGATTTATAACTTCAAGGGTTTCTACAATAGTTTTATTAGTGTTTAATTTGTTAACAAAGTTATTTGTTGCAAAAACACTATTGTGGTTATTCCTCTAAAAAGTTATGAAATGTAACAGAAATCTGGCTTTCATAGTATGTGAAGGTTAGTTTTTGCCATAATTTGGATATGTTGCATATTTAGCATTTCTTTTAGCTGGAGGGGTAGGGGTTTTTTTTTTGGTTTTTTTTACATTTTGTTACTTGAGAGTAAATCTACCTTTGGGTGGGGGCTTACTGCTAAATATTCATACCTCTTCCTGGAACTTCATTCTTATTAATTTATCTTTAGAGTGTTAGCTCTGTCAAATTGTTGTAGCAAAGGTCAGTCATGTGTCATAACAGATTCATTATACATAAACATTCACATGGTTTGTTTTAATACATAAAAGTATATATCCTAATAATTGTTTTTCTATAGGATGCCACAATATTCTTTGTAACTTATATAGCATCATCAGTTTTTTCTCTGATGTTATACTTTATGCATCCTAAAATAAACAATTATATTTTCTGTTCCGCAGTTGATAAAAGGATTGAATCAGAAGAATCTGGAGATGATGAAGGGAAGAAGCAAGCAGTTTGCATAGTAACAGACCTCAGTCAACAAAGTCTAAGAGAAGAGCAGAATGGAGATAATTCAACAAGTAAGCTACTATTTGGAGTACGCCTTTTGTAGCATATAATATGACTGAAGTAGAATTGAAGACTTACTGACGCCCATCTCTTTGAATCGGTAGAATGCAATTGAATATGCTTAATGTTACACTTTCCTACTGCATATAATTATTGATTTTGCATATTTGGTGTTTATTCATTGCATGGTTTTTAATTCTATTATAGCTCTTGGAAACACTGAGAAATTGTCCTTTTGCACTTTTTAAGTGGAAAGGAAGTGTATAAATTAATATTGCAAGGATTCTTGGTTGTTATTTTTATGAGGAGTTTTTTCTATATTTCTATATTCCCTCTTGCTTACGAATAATAAAAGTGGTAAGATTCAAATTCTTTCTGGTTCTTAAAAATACTATTTTATATTGCTGCTTCATATGCATACCTGTCACCCTTTACTTCTAGGCTTACCAGACATAATCAACTGTTTACAGTGGTTTCTCTGTGTGCCAATTAATATGAAATTTTACTTTTATCCAAAATAATATTTTCAAAAGAGAGTGACTGTGCAAGCCTAAACAATTCCATGATATTTTTGGAGGTGGGAAGGTATCTTGGATGTTTTTGTTTCAAGATAAAAGTTGACTGCTTTCCCAAACAGAGTCATATGTTACTGTATATTTCTGCTGGCCAACAGTACTTCTCCTATTCCTCTTGCAAGAGAATTCAGAGAAAGAGAATATAGTTTCAACATTGCTCAGCATTACAGAACGTTTTAAAGTTATTTTACATCAGGATTACTCTGCCAAGTCTCCACTTCCATAAGGTTATGGTGGGTGATGACTCAGAGGTTTTTATTGCCAGATCTCCTCCTCCTCCAGCTACCCCAGAAATAAAATTAGGTCTCAATTGTTAATATATAGAAGATTACTGAAAACAAAGTTACTTGAGCAAACATTTGGGCAGAGAGAAATAAATTATGTTAAGTATTTTGGACCTATGTGGACAGTGCTAATGATGAAAGTTTTCTGGTGTTATTGTATAGTATTTATTTTGTATTGCATTTGTAAATTGACTTCTTTTTTTTTATTAAAGTGGCATAAAACCAGTTGTGATAAATATATCATATTAACCTAACGAATACCCCTATGAATATAAGCCCTAATCACATGAAGAACTTTTTGATGGTATATAGTAGAAGAATGAGATGGAAGTAGAATTTAAGCCACATATATACACATGTACATATATACTTATATCTTTATTTTATTACTAGCTGGTAAGTAAGGTAAAAGTCACAACATTTTCAAAAATAGATTTGAAAAAAACCAGAGCTGGTATAATGAAAAAAAATGTGAAAAGGAGTATAAAGCATACAGTTTAAAAGAACAAGAGACTTTTTAATGTTTCGTAAATATCTGCAGAACTTTTTTTTGCAAAATATGTAATCAAATACGTGAAGATAGATAATTACAGGTAATCCTCACTTAACAACTAGTTGCATAGTGACTATTCTAAGTTACAATGGATCAAACCCCCCCCCCCCAAGTTATTTAGCCAGTTCCAGAATTCCAGTGGCAGCACACACCTAAGTAACATGACCACATTTTGGGCATTTGGCGACTGCCTCACTTTTATGGTCACATGACAGTGGTTTACACCAGGTTTTCCTGGTTCTGGCCAAAAACAGCCATAAAAATACATTGACTTGTTTACAAACACCACAACTTATTTTTTTTGTAAAATCTGGCCCTGTTGTGTGGGTTCCTCAACTTATGACTATCTTGACTTAAGACAGACATTCTGGGCTTCATTACAGTTGTAATTTGAGGACTGTCTGTAAACTACTAACTTGCTGATGAATAAAATCTTTCTTCCATTGGGCATGGTGAACAAAACCCAATAGCTCTTCTATTGTTGAGTTTTTGTTTTTTATTATGTTCTGTTATTGGGTGTGTATGCATGTTGCTCATTTACTAATAACCCAGGAATGTGAACAACACTGGCTTACTGCTTTATAATGCTTAGCACTGTTGTATTTTGCTCATAAAATATGTAAGAGCAAATGCACCGAGCTGCCAAATAAGAACATGCATGAATTATTTAACAGAAATCCCTGAGTTTATCTTCACTCAGGCACATTGAGAAAGAGAGAACTTGTAAGGATCTTTTTGATTCCAGAACAGAAAAGTTTTCTTCAAATTGCTGGCAATATTCAAACCAGGAAGAACATATGCCATATCAGTCCTTTCCAGGAGAACATTTTTTTTTGCCACACTGCAAAACTGAGACGATAACCAGAATGCAAGAGTAGTTTAAAATTTCTGATATTTATTATTTGCTCAGATAGCTATTAAGTCATTTGAGTTAGTTCGTGCTTCCTAACTGAATTCAATATTAGGTAATGTACATTTTCTACAAGTGCACTGGTATTTCTTCCCGTATCTGGATTTAGCCGAAGTGATCATTAGCTGAGAAGGGCGTATATGACTTTTGCATTATAGCAGTAAAATCTAAATCCATTAGCTTTCCTTTTGCCCAAAGGCTTAATTTCACTTTCCGAATTTACTTTTGGTTGGAGAACACTATGGGTTTACTCAGGATGTGCTTGCTGTTTTACAGGTGAATCAGAGATTCCAGTGGATATGGAAACTATTAGCCTGGATCCAGAGTCTGAGGTATTGTAAATGTCACTTTCATATTGAAACACAATAGCTGTACACAATTGGGTTATGTGAAAAGCTTTTGAGATATATCTTTGAAATTTAGACAAAGAATAATTTCTGAGTTGTTATTTTTTAAATTGCTTTAAATTTAATTTTTATTAAGGAATTTAATTGCAATACTAAAAACTAATGCAAGCTGAATTGATGAGAAAAGAATAGTAAAAAAGAATAAAAGCTACAAGAAATAAAAATGAGAAAAGAAATCTTCATTATAAATATAGACACATCTCATCCTTTGTAACAAGGGTCTTCAAACTTGGCAAGTTTAAGACTTGTGGACTTCAACTCCCAGAATTCCTGAGCTAACATGACTGGACGAGGAATTCTGGGAGTTGAAATCCATAAGTCTTAAAGCTGTCAAGTTTGAAGACCCCTGCTTTATAAGAAAATCCATAAAATGTCACTTTTTCAATTTTAGTGTCAGCAAAAAGGTGATAAGAAGTGTGCAAATAAATATTTAAATCTTGATCAAGTAACCAGCTTTATATTCTTTCCCTTCACATCTAATAGTCTTAATTTTTAGTGCATTCAAATATTGTCATAAGATATTTCTCTTTAATTCTTCTTTATCCCATCCCACTTCATCAAAGATTTAACCCTGTTTTGTTGGATCCAATAAGAAAACATTTTCTTGGTTTGTCTTTTATATTTCCTTTTAAATTTTTAAAACTTTAGCCAGTTTCTTTTGTATATCCCACCAAAAAAACATCATTTTCCAAATTGTTCTCTCACTTGTCATTTTTAGTTCTAGTTTCAGTACTTTCTGTCATCTCAGAAAAAAATTGCTCCATATCTGTCACTCTCACATTGATATCTGCCTTCATTCTTTAAATATTTCCTTTATTATTTCCAATGTTATGCTATTTTGTGCAATGTTGTAATTCCTAGTTAACTAACACTGAACAGTTTTGATAATTTCAACAATTTTATTCAATCCTCCTTCTACCTTTACAGCTTCCTTAGGCTCCCCTGAAGCAGTATTTTATGGCCACTGAATATGTTCCTTATAAGAATTGAGAGTTGCATAATGGCTTAATTAAATGGGAGGTTCAGGATACACACAGCTGAAGATTTTAATGGCACAAGACACAGTGAATTTCTTTGTATTTATGAAGGAGAAGGGAATCACTGGCTAGTAGCAGCATTGGTTGCATATTGCATCAGGCCTGAAAAATAATGCCCTTTACTGTGCATTTTATACAGAATATTTTTGTATACTGTTTCTATGCTTCTGAAAGATATCTTAATGGCTTCTGTGGGAACAGAAGGCTGGATCAGGAGGAAAAGCTATGAAGGATTACTAGGCAATATAAACCTCAGTAATATAAATAACTTATTTACTTCTTTTACCACTTTGGGTATGAAGAGAATAACTTATTCACTGGCAATATGCATCTGTGACAGGATTGTAAATAAATAATAAAAAGAGAAAATGGACTGAGTGGGAAAATAGACAATACATATGATTGATTAACACATCAGTTTAAACTAAAATTGCAATCAGTATCTATATATTTCTGTTCCTTCAAGAAATTTGGTAGAAATCTCCCAAATGGGGAAGAGGGCAAATCCAGATTTTGAAAACATTTGCATATACTATTAACTCTTCTTTAAATGCTGAAAATCTGGGAATTCAGAACATGTGTTCTTTGTTTAGATAAAACATCTATATACCCTGAATAGTATATGAATCACAATTAACAAGGATGGATGGATTACTTCTTGTGAAGGACTTTTAGCTGAAAATATTCTCATTGCTATATAATAAATGTACGGTATTTCTTGTGTCTACATTGCCAGTACATTTGTTTTGAGTAAATTCCTTGACGTGTATATCTGTAAGTCTCTATCTTCCTAATTTAGAAATAAATTTGATTTCCCATTTTTATTTTATTTCCAATTTTTGCCTTTTTTAGGATGTTGATCTGAATCATTTCCGAATTGGCAAAATAGAAGGGTTTGAGGTGCTCAAGAAAGTGAAGGTGAGATTGTGGTAACCACCTCATCACAAGCATGATGTTGCATTTGTCTTTATGGCAGTTCATTGAAATACGTATATTCTTCTACTTGGTGGTCATATCCAATGCTGTAGTTGTTGAGAGAAGAGGACATCCAAACAATAAGGCAACTAGGAATCTCAAACCAAAGTCCAGAATTCCAAATGACCATCTGCAGACTAGCAGTGGATGGAAATAGTGGCTAAACAGGCTGGATATCACCAGCTGAGACTTACCAAAAAAATTTTGTGGCATTATTATTATTTTTTGCTTTTCAAAGTTATTTGAAAGTTGTAGAATTTTAAAACTAGAACTCTGGCTTAGACTGTCCTCCATGTGAATCTTGGTGAAAGAATCTTTAAATATAATTGTTCTTTTTAAAAAATTTCTTACTTCTCTTTAGACACTTTGTCTTCGACAGAACTTGATTAAGTGCATTGAGAACCTACAACAGCTGCAAATTCTCAAAGAGTTGGATCTTTATGACAATCAGATTCGTAAGATTGAGAACTTGGAAGCCTTGACAGGTCTTGAGTAAGTATCTGGATAAACAGTGGGTCGCTATCTGAGTGGTTGATGGGAAACTGGCTGGTTCATTTCATAAAGGCTGCCAAATTGTTTTTATTTAAAAAAATAAAGTTGATGGACTTATATATTGATCTTCATGCAGACTGGTTACTTAGTAAAAAAAAATGCATCAAGAGAAAAGTGTATCACTTTAAGAGATTAGTGTAGGTTTGGAGAAATGAAGCATCTTTCCTAGTATCAATTGGGAGAAAGTCAGACAAGTAAAGAATCGTGATTGAGATGACCCCCTCCCTTTCAATTCTTCTCTCTTGCCCTGCTTTATTTGTTACAGGATCCAGTCTGGGTCGGTCACCAGGACCAAGTGTTTAATCTTCTGAGTTTTTGGACTCATGCTGGAGCCCATGCTCAGGAAATAAATAAATGTTATATTTATTTGTTAGATTTCCTGGTGCTTTTTCAATGTCTAGCTTATCAATTATTGGGTTTTTTTTAATTATAGCCATTTTAAAGCAGAAAATGGCATGAAAAAAATGCATTCTTGAGCATATTGGTTCTTCATAGGGAAATGGTCAGGATAAAATGTGGGTGGGACACATGAGAAAGAATGCAGCAAAATACATCAAAGGTCATACATTCAATTTCATAACTACTAAGATTGTTGGCCGAGCAGGTGCAAAGTTGCCCAGGGAAATGATTGAAACAGGCCACTTGTGCTATTTTGCCACAAGCTTATAAAGTACTTAGGAGCCAAGGATTTGGCAACACAAGGAAACAACAGCCAATAGCCAGCCACCAACACAGCAATCAACCAGTAGGAAGCTACACCCAACAGGTCCCTTAATATGATGCATAGAACAGCCCGAAGTGCACATTACAGTAGAGAGGAATTCCCTGATGATGGGCTCCAACATGAGTCCAAAAGCTTGGAAGGCTAAACCTCTGGTCCCAGGGACCAACCTGGATTGTATCCTATGATAGAAGCTCTCTGCTTTTGTTTTTTAGAAATTATTTTCTTTGTTTCCTATTAGGATCTTAGATATTTCATTTAATATTTTACGAAACATTGAAGGTTTGGATCAGCTCACTCAGTTAAAGAAACTCTTCCTGGTCAACAACAAAATCAGCAAAATTGAGAACCTAAGCAACTTACAACAGTTGCAGATGTTAGAGCTGGGATCTAATCGCATCAGGGTAAGATTTGTTTCTAAACAGCACAAGAGTCAGCCAATATCAAGGCAATGCTTTCAAAATAAAATGACAACAATTTGTAGAAAATTTTCAGCTGCAGAGATTTTTATATAGCATGATTTTCCTTTTAGGAAGAGTGTTTTTTTCTGTAGGTAATGGATTGATATGAACTGTGCTGCTAGATATAGTAACAATGAAAATCTTTTCTAAAAAAGCAAATTCTATACAGATTCAATGCAGAAAAATATCAGCAAATTTGTTATAAAGCATCTTTGTGAGGAAAATAAAAAAAATACAGACTTTGAAATGTGAAGGCCACTATTTTTCACCCTTTTCCTATGGCTTGCTTGCTGCGTCCATTTAATTTAATTGGCTGATAGAAAGTACAAATAGTCTGTCATATCACATGACACTGTTCAGCTTTGAATAATCTCACAAATATAAGCATGTAATCATGAAGAAAAGGACAAGTATGGCAACACAACTAGCTATGGTACATTGTTGTTTAATGGTGACTATATTGGAGGTTATTTATTTGTAAAATGTATTAATCACCCATCTCACCGCATGGTGATTCTGGGTGGCTTAACAATATTAAAAGATAAAACAGGTTGGTGACGTGTTGCTTGCAGGAGTTAGAAATCGGAATCTTGTTTAATATGGCTGTTTTCTAGGCAATTCAGAATATTGATACCCTGACTAACCTGGATAGCCTATTTCTGGGAAAAAACAAAATCACTAAGTTGCAGAACCTGGATGCATTGACAAACTTGACAGTGCTTAGCATACAGGTACCAGCCCTGTGCTTTCTATTTTGATTGTCCTTATATGATTTAACATTTGCCTCTCCTGTCTGCATAATTTCTAACTAAAATGAAATTATAAATGCTGTTATCACTTTGAATTTAAATATTTATTTAAATGTTTATTTTTCAGACCTTTATCAAATTATCATTTAAATTGTATGCTTTTTTCCTTCACGCACAGAATCGCTATCTCCAAAAATACAGCAATTATGCCATAGAATACCCCGTTAAAGTATATACTTAATTTTTTTCCCTAAAATGCCAGTAGAGAATATGATTTCATAAAACCTTAAATTCAGTAAGCCTTAAAAAATTAGACAATATCATTTAAATGAAAATTATGTTTTTCTTTAATAGAATCATAAATATGCTTCCTGGGAGGATAACTATTGCATTCCATCTGGCTACTTCAATGTTATAAAGTAGCGCATAGTTTTGACCAGAAAAGATTTAATTTAGTACTAGTCATCTAGTTTCTTTCAAACGACATAAATATAGTTTGGAATTGAGGGAATGGGTTAAAGTATTAATGGAAGTGACAAGAGCAAAGTAATGTATTTTGGCCAAAGTCTTCAGATATGTCTTCCAAGTGTGGGGTTGTTGTGGTTTTTTTTCGGGGGGGAGGGGTGATTCTGAGATGATACTAGAATGATCCTTACAACATGGAAATAATCCAGATTTTATACCTATTCCAGAGCAACCGGTTAACAAAGATTGAAGGACTACAAAATCTGGTAAATCTGCGAGAACTGTACCTTAGCCATAATGGTATAGAGGTCATTGAGGGCCTGGAGAATAACGTGAGCTATTTTTTTATTATTATGTATTTAGTACTATTCTTGAACATTGCACTTCATAAAGAATGGATGGTCATTGTGAGAGGGCAGGTTGTCTAAAAAATGACCAGCACCTTTGCAGGTATTGTCCTTCCTCTTTAAGCCCTCTTGCAAGCCAGCATAGCAAGTGTTGGCTATAAACACTGAGCTGAGAGATGGTTGGTAGTGATGTTGATACATAGGAGAAAAACAAGGAGGTGTTGGGGGGAATAAAGCAGCTATAAAGAGATACTTTTGTCGGAGGAGGTGTGGTAGCAGTGGAGAAGAGGGAGTGATAGTGATCAGTATTAGCCTGTGAATGCTTGTGTGTGCTGCCTAGGGATCTGTGTTGTTGTCATTTTATGCTTGGAGGACCCATTGACTCAAGTATACGTAAAAGAACCTGTGACAAAGTAGTGGTAGCAATGGGATATCCAAAAAAGTTGAATATCTATAAAAAGGTGGGGTATCCAATGCAAGGTATCCACACAAGCTCAGACTTTGCAGGTATTGGCCAATATCTTGGCTGCAGAAACCAGACCACTTAGCAGAGCCGCCACCACACAAACAGACACGGACAAGGCAGCAGATTCTCCCTTAGAAGAGGCTTTGGTAGAGACAAGTATCTACCCTAGACCTGTGGTTAAACCAAAGCAGAAGGTAGATCAGCGAGAAACAGGGCTAGGTCCAGATCCTTGGGCCAATATCATTAGAGAGAGATGAAAACAAGACAAAAGACTTTGATTAATTAAGAAAGAAGAAGGAGAGCATCTTTGCATGGAGACAGAAAGGAAAAATAGGCTAGACTGGAAAATGAGAGAGAGAGAGAGAGAGAGACAAGAAGAGAAAAGGTTAGAGAGGTGAGGAACCTACTTAAAGGGATATAGTCACCAGAAGGCACACATTCAGCTAAGTTTTCAGAATGTGTAGAGCGAAAAGGTATAAAAGATATAAAAATCCCCAAGTTGTCAGATGAAGAGGACATATAATCCTATTCTACTCTGTTTTATAAGTGCCCTGAGAGTAAATGGGTAAGGCTTTGAGAGCTTATAGCAGTCTTCCAGCAAGGTTGGAAGATCTAGGCAGGAAATGGTTGAGGCCAGATGAAAGAAGCAAAGAAAATGGCATATTTCTAGAGATAGAAGAGAATATGTATAGTCCAGAGTTGAACTGTGGGGTACTTGATGCTCTCTGAGCTTGGTTGTCTTAGTCAATTTCTAGCACTGATGTTACTTAGTTTAGTAACCAGATGTCTATAAGAAAATCACCAAGCTCAGAGAACACCAAGGACTACACAAATTTCTAAATCACAGGTTTATCATGTAGAAATAGATAGAGCAAAGATGAGAGCGGAAGACCAGGAAAATAGAAACTTTTGAGAAGAGGAAGAAAAGCATTAAAATAATTTAAGAAACTGAAGCAGGAATAGAGTATATCTGGATATAAATGTGATCGCATATACTTTCTTCAGGGCATATACTTTCTTCAAGTTATTCTTATGAAATAAAAATGGTATGTTTAAGGGCATGCTTGCCCAGAAAAAAAATTAACATATAGGAGACAATAAAAAACATCCAGAATGCTAGAAGATGCTCTCCAATTTTCCTTCTGATAAGCTATATTTTCTTATTAACTGTACCGACAATCAGCCATTTTACAAAGCACCTGCTACATGTTTTGAAAATTCCAAATGCATAAAGAAACCCCAGAACATTACTATACCTAAGAGAAAGTATTATGACTAGGGCACTGTACTAGAGCCTTTGTAGGAAGGGCTATGGGTTCCCAGTTGCAATGTATGGCTGTGAAAGTTGGACCATAAGAAAGGCTGAGCGCCAAAGAATTGAGGCCTTTAAACTACAGTGCTGGAGAAGACTCCTGTGAGTCCCTTGGACTGCAAGGCGATTAAACCGATCAGTCCTAGAGGAGATCAACCCTGACTGCTCTTTAGAAGGCCAGATCCTGAAGTTGAAACTCAAATACTTTGGCCACCTAATGCGAAGGAAGGATTCATTGGAGAAGAGCCTAATGCTGGGGAAGATTGAGGGCAATAGAAGAACGGGACAACAGAGAATGAGGTGGCTGAATGGAATCACTGAAGCAGTAGGCATGAGCTTAAATGGACTCCAGAAAATGGTAGAGGATAGGAAGGCCTGGAGGAACGTTGTCCATGGGGCCATGATGGGTCGGACACGATTTCGCAACTAACAACAACAAAGGAAGGGTATGTTTTGTGGATGGACTTGAAGGAAGATGTTATTAAGGAGGTAGTTTAGGAACAAAGGAGAGAGAACAAGTCATTTGAAGCAGCAGAAGCTGCAGGCCTCATATGGATCTCCACTTTTGCTCTTCTGGTTTAAGTAATAGGAGTTATGGTGTTGTTGTTTTTTTAGTGGAAATAAAGATTAAGTTATGCTTTCTTAATATTCATATATCTGAAAATTTATAAAAAGGAAAATGTAATTTAAAATATTGCTGTATCTTATGTAAAGGTTTCTTAGTTTAATCCTCTTCTCAAAGAACATCTTTGATTCAGTTTTCCATGAATTAAATATATCTCTTTTATCTCTTGGTTCCTTTATTCTTCTTGCCTAGAGTAGATATAAGGAAATAAATATTTTAATCACATTTCGAACAATGAAGCAATATGGAGAGGGTCCTAACTGATCTGTGTTATCTTAGTAAAATTATGTCCAAGTAACTGGACTAAGTAACTGTTTTGTTACTTAGATTTAGCGATATCAGGAAAAAAAAGTTTTGCCTTTTTGTAGTTGGGTACCAACAATCAATATGTTTATGGTGAGAGAGACAACTAAGGGCCCAAATATGTAACTGCTGAACTCTATGTATGTTGCTGCATGACATATCCTTTAACTTTTAATAATGTTCTATGCAAGAGTATAAAATATTGTGAGAAAACTAATGTCAGTTTTCTATGCATTTGTTTTAGAATAAACTTACAATGCTGGACATTGCAGCCAATAGGATCAAAAAGATTGAAAATATCACCCATCTAATAGAACTCCAGGAATTTTGGGTAAGTCTGCAGTCTAAAAAATCTGCAGTAACTTTAGTTGACAACATCCTTCCCTGTTGTTTCTGTCAGCAGCGGACTGAGAAAATACTATTAAATGCTTCTCTCTGCTAGTGGGATTCATTCCCCTATGTTTATCCCCTCATATTATTCTAGCCCTTTAAATGGCTTCCTCATATTATTCTAGAGCAGTGATGGCAAACCTTTTTGTTGTGGTATGCTGAAAGCACATGTGTGCTGGCACCCACAATGCAATGCACACACCCCTGTACATGCATGGACAACCTCCCCGCCGCTGCCCTCTTACCTGCACTGCACATGCATGCACCTCCCAGCTGATTTTCGGCCCATTTGAGACCTTTTTTGGCCTCCTAGACCCTTGAGGGAAGTCTGTGCAGCCTTTGAAGGCCAAAAAACAGGCCCTTTTTTCGACCTCAAATACTGGAAGTGATGAAATGGACCCATTTTTTGACCTCCAAAGACTGCAGAGGCTTCCCTCAAGCCTCTGAAGGCTGAAAAAGGCCTCAAACAGTCCAAAAACCAGCTGGGAGGTGCGCACATGCGCAGTGCAGGTGAGTTTGGCTGGGGCTTGCATGCCCGCATAAATGGCTCTGTATGCCACCTGTGGCATGCATGCCATAGGTTTGCCATCATGGCTCTAGAGGGTTGAGAGCTACTTCAATATGAATCCTTCCATTGCTATCCGATCACTTTATGAAATCCTTGCTCATGTGGGACAAACCCATACTATAATATTTCATTTTTCTGTCCTGTAAAATTATGAAAGGTTGATGTTGATGTAAAAATACAAATTCCACCTGGCCACAAGATTCCTTAACTAGCTTGTTGAGTTTAACAGTATCCACATAGCAAGTAAAATACAACATACATAAATTTTCCACATCCCAGTGCCATCTAAATATATTAGAACTATTTGTCTCAGAATTTCTGATCATGCTTCCTGGTAATTCTGGAAGATTCCTATTATATCACAATAGAAAAGGCTGGAATAAGCTTTTGTGTACTTTGGAATAGTGCCAATCAGACTTCCAACAAAGAAGAGGTTACTATCATCTTCAGGACCTACATGATGTTGAGTGAGCCTTGCTTTTTGTGTTGCATCATGGTTTTTCTCTTTTGTATACAGATTTTAGAATAGAAATATCATTCTTTTAAGTCCATATTGAATTTTTCATTTTTCAGTGTGAGTACATTGTGAACTCCTGATAGATAATACCTTTAAGGAATCATTCATTTTCACTGTTGTTTCCTATCTACTATGAAAAAAGGGCTTCAGAGCATGCATGAGCTCCCATAGTTATTGCACAGGACTCTAGTTTCAGGACCTGTCAGGCTTAGCACAAGAATGTGGAGCAGTTCTTCATTTGTTTACACATACTAAACAGCATCTTACTACTCAAACCCTAACAGATATAACGTGGGAGATTATAGGGAGTGGTTATCCTTTACCCACTTTCTCTGGGCTGCACTGGCTCTTGTCTTACTCTCCTTTCTGGAATATGTTTCCTTCTTCCTGGGAACTGCCTTTTCACTGTAGTTCATCACCCTAGTTCCCCTTCCAAAGGCACCATCACTCATATCACCAAAGAATTGGTGATGAGGCAGAATAAGCTTCACCTATTCAAGAATTTTTTCTTGCCATAGGAGCATGAAATAATGATGACAGCTATGAACAGTTACTAACCTATGTCTTAAACTTGTAGCAATTTTTATTTTCTCTATGTTTCTCAGATGAATGATAATCTTATTGAATGCTGGAGTGACTTAGATGAGCTGAAAGGAGCCAAGAAGTTGGAAACAGTCTATCTAGAACGAAACCCTCTCCAGAAGGATCCCCAGTACCGTCGCAAAATCATGCTGGCTCTTCCATCCGTTCGGCAGATAGATGCTACCTTTGTCCGATTCTGAACCTTCCCTGGCCCTTTGCCTTTGCCTTTCTTCCTCTCAGAGTGTCACAACTGGGATTTTTATCCACATACTGTACCCTCTGTCTTCAGCCTGCTGACACTTAACACAGCGAATGGCCAACCAGAAGCACTGATATCAGACCTTGCATACAATGCGCACACTATTGTTGTTTTTGAATATTGTTGTTATGATGATGATGATGATGATGATTAAACCCCAACGTGTGAAATCTCCTGGTCATAGTGATGTCTGTCTGAATTAGGCAAGCTATCAAATACTTTGTCCTCTAAATTTTTTCAGTGCTCTGACAGTCTGCTTAGAACTAAAATAGTCTCTGACAGAGGTTAATGTATTGAAACATATTACTTTCATTTGGTTTGCTTTCTTTAGGTGAACATAGAAAACATAGAATCATCCAGTTAACACAGAAGCAATTGGATGTATAGAGTAAAATTCATTATATTGCTGAATTATTTGCTTTTACCTATGTACATTTTCTCCACCATGTAATTGACTTGCTCTTTTCAATGTACACATCGTGTTTCTCACTGTACAAAGATGGATATATTCAATATGCCTTTATTTACTTTTCTGATCACCCGATCTGCAAAGCTTTATGCTTTTGAGATGCTGTTCTATATAGTTTCTGTTCTGCAAAAGATGGTATAGCGAGCTTTATAATCAACATGAAATGGATTTCAAACACTAATTATTAAAGGAAGGAGGCACAATCCTATAAATGATTGATTTCTTCCTAAACCAGCCAAATAACTACAGGTGGTAGAATGGTATAAGTGAAATATAAATGTATTTGGGTGCCAACAGTTTCTGATAGGCAGAAAAAGAGTGTTGATTTTGAGTTGAGGAGTCAGTTGAGGAGGAACTGACTTTTGCAGCCAAGAGATGGTGTTGTTTTTTTTCACAGAGGCCCTGTAGGCATGCCATTGCTTTGGAAATATGCTGGCAGTAAAGGTGTATGATTCCCTCTTTTAAATATTCATATGATAAACAAATCTGAATAAAACCACAACAAGTAATCAAATTGTAAGCATTTTTTCCAAGTAAGAGGGTGCTGTATTGATGAATATTACAGCTGAGCTAGTTTGAATGTTTTCTGTAGAAAAAAACCCTGATCATTCCAAATATAATCAAGAATAGTAAATTGTATTTCTCTAGAGATTTTTATCTTCCAGTTTTCATCCCCAACTAGCATGACAACAGTAAGCCCAATATATCCAGAAGCGAGCAGATTGCCTATCTAGAGTAACTGATGACAATATGGTAACTTTAAGTATTAAAAAAAGTTCATTTCCAGCCTCTTTATACTAATATTGCAAAAAATTATTGATTGAAATCACTGGTCATGTAGACAAATTATTATGAAATATGTTTTGATCCCACATTAGTATTTATAGAACAGAAATTAATACATTTGAGGAAGAGGGTGGAGCCTCCCAGCGATACCAGGCATAGCAAACAGTCCATTCCTATACTGGTCCTCCATTCCTATACTGGTTTTCTTTCTGTTTGTGGGCTCCGATAGGAGCCAAAGCTGCCCTGTAGGAGCAGTGAAGCTAAGGAGGGGCTCTCTGTAAGGTAGCAGGAGAGATTGCAATCTCCTGTGAGCCCAGGGGCTTTTTCCCTCTACACCACAGCAAGGAGAAGAGGCAATCCAAGATGGCTGCCATGAAAGCTGGGAGAGATGACGACCATCTAAGTACTGCAGGAATGGATTTTGGTGAACAGCTGTGAACCAGGTGAGAAGAATTCTTTTTATTTTAACCCAAAAAAAATATCCAGGAAAAGAGAGGTTCACTATTTTTTAAAACAGCAGTGATCTAGCACTCTGAAATGCTAGAATTACCCACTTAAAAACCAACGCTATTTTAAAGGGCAAAAGAATGCTTAAAAGGAAACTTTAAAATATAGAAATCCTGGAAAATAGCTGAAAATAGCTGAACAACCTGAAAGGTTATCCTTGGGAGGAGCTGTCTTTCATATTTGTAATTTCTAAACCCAAAGAAGAAGAGCACAACACTGTTACATCCTCTAATAAAAATAAAGAACATCTGGACTCCCAGTTTGCCAGGCTTCGGCGGCGGCAGGGATTTGCGTTCCTGCGCGATCCCTGTTGCGCTAGCCGTCTTGGTGCCTCCGATCCCAACGGGTCCAGAGGCTAAGGGTGCCCTGTAGAGGCAGCCGAAGACAGGGGGGATCCGAAGAGGGGTTTGGGGGTATCGCAGACCCCCTCCCCAGCCGGCAAAACCCCCTTCTCTCAAGGCAGTGGAGCGGCGGTCTTCAATGGCCACCACAAAGAAGCCAGCAGCTGGGTAAGACTGCGCAGGAGGAAGAGGTAGAAAGTTTTGAAGAGAAAGGGTTTTTTGGCTGAACCAGGACTTTAAGATATATTCACCATCCTGAAAACTATGACTTTTTGAACGACACTTCGTTTCCAGAGGAGATTTTCAAAGCGGCGAATTTGAGGTGCTGAAAGGGAAAGTTTACTCTCCTTCCTGACGGAATTAACAAATGGACATTGAGAAACCTGTCTTTTTATAGAAGGTTAAAATTTGGCTCTTTGTTACAAGTGGGAAGGGAGAGGACAAAAAAAAAATATATTGAGATCTTGTTGGAGGAGATGCCTTGAAGATTTTGAGATTAGAAATTAATTGTAATGAGGCTTTAAAATACAGACGGGGCTCCTTTTCTTTTTTTTTAACTGATACTACCCCAGGAAGAGAAAGTGAGAACTTTGTGCTCTGTTTGGACTGATTGATGACTCTGGGATTTTGGGGAACTGTTTTAACTTCTGAAACATTTTGGTTGTTTTAAGAAGAAGAAGAAGAGGTGGGGGGGGGAAGGTTTATAATGGCTTTACCTGATGATGAACTTAGAAAGGAATATGGAAAAATAAAGAAAGAAGGCAAGGATGCTGTGGAAGAAGCCTTTCATTTCTTAGAAATGGTGCTTGCTATTTGTCAGCAAACACAACAACAGATGGAGGAAGAAGAAGAAGATGCCATCTTTAATGAATCTAAAAGATTGATCAAGAAAGAAAAGAGAAAGAGAGGAAGGAAAATGAAGGACTTAAGATCTAAAAAAACACCCAAGAAAGTGAAAAATAAGATGCAAAATCAACATAATGTTAGAAAGCAAAAGGAAAAAGGAATACAACAGAGAGGGGAAGCTAAAAAGGCGGAGGTTAGGAGAAGGGGGGGTAAAAAGGCCAGGTGGGTTAAGAAAGGAAGGGAAAAGGGGGAAAAAAGCCACAAAGATATGAAACAAGATGGGAAAAAGGGAAATTTTTTTAGGGATAAAGGGTAATGTATAATCTTTTTTTTTTAAAAAAGAAGATTCTGCAAGGCACATAAGATGGTATATAAGAATTAATAAAAGATTAAAAGATTAAAATGTTTAGTAATGATAGACTTTAGACTTTAAAAAAAATATTAAAGAGAATGTCTAAAATATTAAGTTTAATTATAGAGTTAAATTGACTATTGTGTTGATGTTATTATAAACTTATTGCAGCATTTGTTTTTGAAATAGATAATTGGAATGTTATAAGATTTAATATTTAGATTTATTATCTAATTATGTATTTAATCATTTTAGATTTACTATTTTTTCTTCTTTTTAAAATTTAGTAGATAGAATGTACTAAGCAGAATTAGATTGGGAACTAGGAATTATTTTAAATGTTAGGGGGACGATAGAAAGGCATCATACTTTGATTAGTGATTTCAGGAGAAATCTTTTTTTTTACTATAGGGAATGAGATAAATGAATAATTTGAAAAGAATGGACAAAAGATACAAGTATAATGATTTAAATTAAAATGAAATAAATAAAATAAAATTAAGAAGAGTGTAAAGCGGGGAGAAGCTATATAGAAGATATAGAATAGTAAATAAGATAGATAATGATATATAAGATGAGCATGAATTTAATTGAAGTCCATATAAAGAGAGGTAATCTGGGGCCAAGCTACTTTCTAAAAAGAAATTTTATGTTTTTGTGTTTTGTGCGTGTATGTTTGTTTGAGAATTAATAAAACCTTGGAGGAATGTTAGATGAGAATAACGGTAAACAAGTCAGAGAGAAATGAAGATGATGACTATAAAATGGATAAATATGGGGAAAATAATAATAATAATAATAATAATAATAATAATAACAACAACAACAACAACAACAATAATAATAATAATAATAATAATAATAATAATAATAATAATGAAATTGAATAAGAGTAAAGAGAAATAATGAGAGATTTGTTAAAGGATATTGTGTGTCCAATAGAATTGTGTTTGTGTAAAATGGTGTTTTATCCGACTTGTAAAAATTTATAATGGAAAGAGGCTTTATGTACTCAATGGTTGATGATGGTTTGTTTGTCTTTAAAATTAATAAAATTTGTTTCAAAAGAAAAAAGAAAATGAAGAACATCTAATACACATAATAGAAGAAAGCGGGCTGACCTTGACTCCATCTCAGAAGGTGATTTGAATATTTTGAACTACTAAGTTTCACTTTTTGAAGATTTTAAAGATGAATTAAATTGTTAATAATTAAATACTATTGAAATTAGTTATTGAACTGAGGACTGAAAAGATTGGAGAAAACACAATGGATTAATTTGGATTTGGACTATTAATAGTATCTGACAGAACATCACACGAGACCAAAGAAGAAGAGAGAGAGAGAAAGAGAAAAGAAGGAAAATTAAATAAGACTTTAAATTTGGACCATTGGGAAGACAAACAATTGGAAAATTAAAAGACTATAAAATACTAAAGATTCTTAAAAATTTAGAGGTCTTACTGATAACTGGATTGGTGGGAGAATTTAAATAATGAGCCGTTGGAATTAAGGAGGTATACTGAGTAATCTTTTACTGAATTGTAATAAAATGGATTGCCAGGGGATAATAGAGGGATATGAAGAGATAATTTTGATGCTTAAAAATATGCATGAAGCTATAAAAAGCAATAAGGAGACAAGGGGAGTGCCTAAAGATAGAGAACTTAGTGTAAAAGGCCTGCAACAATTGTGTGTGGGGGGGAGATATTTGGGAAATACATCAGAAATTAGAAAAAGCACCAGAAGAAAAAAATCAATGGGAGATGTAAGAAAATAAAGATAATGGAGAGAAAGGACTGATAAGTTGGAATCAAATAGATAATATTTTAAAAGTTTATAACAGAATCGAGAAAAAAAGGAAAATCTCTTCAAAAAAGGAAAAGTTCAGAGAAAAAAACCAAAAATCTCTTCAAAAAAAGAATGATTTATGGACGGATGTTCAACAGATGCAGCAAGAAGAGATAAAGGGCAACTCAAAAGGAATATTCAGTGGGCATTAAAACATTATAAAAAACTAAGTTTCCAAGAGAGAGAAAAAAAGGTGATTAAAAAGTTAACAGAAAATGGAACTCCAAAGAGACCAAGAGATGATGAATAGCGATAAAATAAACTATTAAAATGGAAAAGTAGAAAATAAAAATAGGGAAAACAGTAGCATATATATGAATAGAAAAATAGAATTTATTTAAAAATAGAAGTTAGAAGCTTAGGATTAGGGAATTTAATTGTATTATTAATATTAATTGTGTCAAAATATATTGAGAATTTTAAACTTTTAAGGATTAGAAATTGTGGGAAGTTGAAGATGTATTCCCTGGATTGATTGAATACTGTTAATATTTGGATTGATTAGTAGTGTTGGATATTTGGGAAATTGAAAGTATGCTGGAAAAATGAGTAATTTTTAAAATATCAAATATAAAGGGATAATAAATAATGGTGAAAAAAAATGTTATGTATGCTTAAATGAACCAATGGGAAAAATAAGAAAGAATAGAAATTGAAATAAGAGGGGAACAACAATATACATATTTTAATATAATAAGATCTATGTAATAATAAGAGGGAGGTCTAGAAATTGGCAGTAATATTTGATATGTTTAATATTAAACAATGAAAATGAAATGTAATAACTATGAGTTAAAATATTATGTTTATCTGTACTAAATGTATGGTATTGAGGTATCACACTGTTCACACATTGATATGTATAAGTAATATAAAATAAAAAACTTTGAAAAAAATTAATACATTTGATCTTTAGAAATGTAATTTTTCTAATGTCTACATTAAGATGCCTACTTTGAAAATTTTAGCTGATATCTATAATGTCATCGGTCTTACCAATTTTTTCAGGATTTTCATTGATTTATTTGAATGTGTGCCCATTTAAAAATTGTCTTGAAATAAAGCATTCTTTGGTTTGGTGAATTCTTAATTATAAAATGCTGCTGATACCTTTAAGAAAAATCATTGGGCTCCTTTTAAATGTTTTTCAGTTGTCTGAAGAGCAGCTCTAAACTTGCTTGGTTGGCATTGCTTTGTAGTCCTCCAATGCCAGGCACTCCATCATTCTTCAATTATGATCTCATAAATGATGGCATTAGAACTCATACATCAGTAACAGAGGGTAAGGCTTTAACAACTCTATAGGAATTGATCCATTTAGCTAGTTAAGGTGCAGTTTGCAATTTGAAACTAATATATTTTGACCTGTCTTAGGTTTTTTGACCAGTTTTAGTCAAATCACCAGTTTCTGCTCCAAATTTTTATCTTCATGTTACTGGTCTATGCTTCTGAACGTCAGACAGGCAAATGATTAGACTATTTGTAATACTGTGCAGTGTTTGAGCATTTTATGTCTTGGTTGGGGAGCTTTGCATGCAAAGAGCCATTGACATCTCAGGCTTTGAATTAGGTTTACAATTTTGTGCTCTCCTTCAGAAAAAGCAGACCTTTAAAATACATAAAGGAAAATTAGGCAGTGCCAGAAATCTTTTATATATTTTTCCTGGCCAAGAGAATGTAGCTCTTTTATTCAATTACCTTTTACATTTTTAATGTGGTTTTCCCCTTCCCAAATGTCAGTAATATAATATTTTGCCCAAATGTCTTGCCTTAGACTTTACAACTCTCTTCCAGTGACCTTTTTAAAAAGCATACGGAGAATTTAAACTGCTCCTTACAATTTACAGCCATAAAATGATTTTAAATAATTCTGCTCTACTGATTATTGTAAACTTGATTCTTTAATTCTCACCATTTCACTATGTTATTAACAGTAGTGGTGTTCAAAAAAAATTACTACCAGTTCGGTGGGCATGGCTTGGTGGGCATGGTGTAGCTTGGTGGGTGTGGCGTGGTTTGGTGGCATAGCAGGGGAAGGATACTGTAATATCTCCATTTTGACCCCACTCCAGGGAAAGGATACTGTAAAATCCCCATTTCCTCCCCACCCCACTAACCTGCTTTCCAGCTTTGTTCTCTTGTGCAGGGCAACAAAAGAAGACCCAGCCAATCATCTGGGACTCGGGAAGCACCCAATAGATGGGGGTGGGGCTGTCAGAGGTGGTATTTACTGGTTCTCCAGACTACTCAAAATTTCCACTACCGATTCTCCAGAACCTGACAGTACTGGCTGAATACCACCTCTAGTTATTAATTTTCATTCACTTTAACATCTCAGAAGCTGCTTTTTTTAGATGTGCACAAGTACACATAAGCATATAGACATGTATATTCTAATCGGGTTTCAGCAGAAATGCTTAGAATAGTACTAATATGAGAAACTAGGAGAGTAATTAAATGCAGTGCCCCCCCAACAGGAAGAATACAATAACTAAATGCAACCATTACATAAATCTGTATGTATAAATGAGAAATAGCAATAACAATGCATAGAAATTCCACAATTTCTATTCATAGGATAGAAGGTAGGGATACAATTTTGTGTTGAAACCAGGATGATCTCTGTAATCTCTGTCGAGATGTTCTCAGTAGGAACTAAAAACTTGATGTTTACCCTGTTTGGGAAGTTTAATATGGACCAGATGTTTAATTACAATACAGTTCTACATTTTTATTGTTATTTAAGATCAATTGCGGCTTTGCTCCGCATTAGGAAGGCTTCTCACTGGGTGGTCGAATGCATCAAGAAAGACACCAGGCTGGTTCTATCTCGAGTGAGCTGCCCCGATCACGAGCTTGGGAAGCTCTTTTATTAAAACACATAGTAATACGTCACAAGCGGTGAACTCTGTCCAATCATTATGTTACATGAGCAGAAATATTAGTGGACACATAGTAGCATCAAATCACAGTACTATATGGTCAGTTTTAGTTGGTACAAAGTAGCCAATCAACGCTTGCGGTCCAGTTAATAGCCCCTGGTGTTGTATTGCTGATTGATGTTCTTTGTTCCTAGTACACGCTTCCAGCCTACGTGAGGCCTTGAAGCCTTGGGGCCTGGCATGTACCGAAACTTGTTGATTCATTACTGCATCTCCTCTGTTTTAGTTTTATATGGAGGAAATTCTTCTGGATCTTCGTCACTGCCCATGCAAAAACTTGTGCGAGCGTACGCATCAGGGTCTTCTGAGGGTATGATTTTGTACAGAGATTCTTTTTCCCAAAGGGGATTAACCTGTGCAATGGCGCTCTTTTCAGCTAACAAGGACAGACTATTGGTGATAGTGCGAGTAAAAATTGGTAACACACATGGAAGAATAACTCATCCTGCAGCAATCATACCTATGAGAGCTACTATAGCTTGTAATCCTAGTAGTTTTGGGAACCAGGAACTAAAAATATTTTTAAGATTAATACCTTGCCATACTTGATTAGGATTATAGGTTAATAGTCACATCTCAGTTGTTAATTGTGCTACGACTTTGCCAACCTTATCAATTTGAAGACAACAATTCATGAGATTGAACCTACCACACACCCCTCCTTCTTTGGCTAGTATGTAATCTAAAGCTAAGTGATTTTGGTAGACAGCTGTGCGTAATTTGTCTGTAGCAGTTGCTAGAGTGTTTAGAGCTTTGTCTATTCGTTGGCCTGCTAAATCTAAAACAGCTTGTAAACGAATAATTCTAGTAATCATATATATGGGGGTTCTAAAGGCATTGTCGGTGTCTCTTTTCTTGCAGGATAATGTATCATACACAGGGATGCCTAGTTCTTGCTTAATGGAGATCGGTAGGAGGAAAAAGGAAGGTCTTATCCATCCCAATACACATGATCCTTGCCAATCTGCTGGAAGGGATGAATAGGCTAGGTTACCACAAATCCAATACATGTTATTTGGGGCTATCCATTCTTGGGAAGATGTTGTGTTATTGAGATAAGGAAGGAGGGAGGTGTTGAATTTAGCAGGTGTGGTGGTAGTATTGTCAGGTGCTATCAAAGTCTGGTAGGAGTTATCCCATGTACCTAAGCAAAGGAGGTGTCCTACTGGAGTGGACCCATTACCTGCTAGTGTATGCAGGACCATTATCTGTTTTTATTTCATTTGGGAATCCCAATGATGCAAAGGTGCGAATGCAATGGTTGATGACATGTTTGGAGGCTTCTCCTCTTTGCGGGGTTGCCATTATGAAGCCTGAATAAATATCAATTGTGACATGCAGATACTTCCAGGGGGCAAATGGAGGAAACTGAGTAACGTCCATCTGCCATATTTCACAGGCTTTCAACCCACGGGGATTTACCCCCAAGGGAATGGAATGGGCTTGTTGACTGCAGGTGGGGCACTGCTGTCTAATGGCTGAGGCTTCGGCCATAGTGAGGTTGAAATGTTTCATGAGAGCTTCAGTGTTTTGATGGAAGTATGTATGGCTCTCCCAAGGAGCTATTGTGTGTGAGGTCATGATGCCTGCAGCCGCTTGATCAGCCACATCATTGCCTTCCTGGAGAATTCCTGGGAAGGGTTGGTGGCTGCGAATGTGTGCTATAAAGAGGGGGTGCTGACGCTGTCAACAAGGTGTTGCTATGTAACAAAAAGAGAGAGAAGGTTTTTATCAATAGCTGGAGAGAGGTAAGAATCATGAATAGTGGAGACTATTTGAGTAACATATAGGCTGTCTAAGATCAAGTTGAGGGGTTCGTTAAAATTCTGGAGGAATTCTGGAGGAATGCAAAAAATATGGTTGCAGCAAGTTCAGCCCTTTGTGGTGATGTTTGCACGGGGTGGTTTTAGTGTGCCACACCCCATTCCTTTGCCAAGCGCATGCTCCTCGTTCCCTACTGCCATCAGCAAATATAGTCAAGGCGTTGACCAAAGGTCCTTTGCTGATGGGAAAGGAGAAAGAGATGGGTATTGTCCGAATGATTTGAAAACGTGGATCAGTGGGTGGGTGGCAGGAAACTAGTCCAGGCCAGTCGGCTAAGGCTAACTGAATTTCCTGGGAGTTTTGGAATAGAGATTCCCATATTTGTAGCGAAAAAGGGATGAAAAGTGTGGAGACATCTATTCCCATAAATAATTTTGCATGACTCCTGCCTTTTGTGATCAATTGAGCCAATTGAGCTGATTTGGAAGTGATGGAGCATCGTGGTGTATGAGAAAGATGAATCCACTCTATGATGTGGAGCTTTTGGTCCTTTTGAATTACTGCTGCGGTCATAAGCCTCGGGGTGGCTAAAATGACCATATCTAAAGGAGTATTGGCAGCAGCTCTATCTACCCATATTTTTTGGATATTCTCTTCTATTTGAGTTATTGCTTGAAGCTGAGGTTGCTGCAAGGATATTATGTCAGCAGGCTTTTTTCCCCAGGTAAGGACTTCAAACAATGGAGAAAGAATATCAGTGGTTAAAGACAGGAAAGGTCAAGCCCAGTTTATGGTACCCAGATATTGCTGAAGTTGAACCAGGGTGGGTTGAGAAGGCAGAGACAGAGAGGGAAGTGAAGGATAGGCAGTAGCAGAAAGCATTTTATAGCCCAGATATGCGTATGGAGTTAGTACTTGCACCTTTTCAGGTGCTATGTGCAAACCTCCTTCTGCAAGAACGGCTTTCAGGAAGGAAAATGAAGTGAACACCGTACCCGGTGGCCCAGGAGCAGCAACAAGGATATCATCCATGTAATGATACACCAGAAATTGTGGAAAAGCAGAACAATAGGGTAGCAGGACATTATTGACATAGTGTTGACACATGGTGGGGCTATTGAGCATACCTTGAGGTAGGACTTTCCACTGAAAGCGGGAGGAGGGAGAGGAGTTGTTTAAGCGAGGTAGTGTAAAAGCGAATAGGGCACGGTCTTGTTCATGCAAGGGGATAGAAAAAAAGCAATCTTTTAAATCAATGACCATGAGATCAAATTTTTCAGGGATGATGTTGGGATTTGGAAGACCACATTGTAGCGCCCCCATTGGTTTTATTATAGTGTTCATGGCTCGTAGATCCTGCAATAGCCTCCATTTTCCTGACTTTTTCTTTATGACAAAAATGGGGGTGTTATATGGGCTGACAGATGGTTCAACGTGCCCTTTGACAACTTGGTCCTGAACAAGTAATTGCAGGGCCTCTAATTTGTCTATTGTGAGGGGCCATTGATCTACCCAAACAGGTTCTGTGGTTTTTAATTGTAGCCGCAGTGGAGTTCTAGCAAAAGATTCCATTAATCAATAATGAGTTTTGTGTTAAGTTGAGACATAAGATCATGGCCCCACAGGTTAGTATGTAATGGAAGAACCAAGGGTTGGAGGTAGTGTGAGAAATATCAGAGGAACCCACCGGTAGCCAGTGTTTGCTACGATAGGCGTGCTGAACTCCTCCCACTCCCCGAACGGCTGGGGCAGTTTCCAAAGGCCAATCGTCCAGCCACTCAGCCGTTGGGATGACACTTACGTCAGCTCCAGTATCTAAGAGACCCGAAAAGACTTTGTTATGGATTGTGAATTGTAACACAGGCCTGGCTTGTTCCACTGTCTGATGGACAGTAAATGCCCATGCATCAGCTGTTTTAACAGGCACCAGAACAGCGGTTGCTACTAATTCTCCCTTGCTAAATTTTGTGGCAGTATTTCCAATTACTGTCATGGCCACTGAGGAAAAGTCATCGGAATCTCTCAGAAACGGAGAAGCAATGATTCCCCTTGCCATGAGGTCTCGGATGGGATAAATTATGAGGGGCGTCATGGCAGGAGGGATCGTTTTCAGGCATGTGGGGAGAAAGTAAACAGTGCCTGGAATGTCAATCTCCATATCTTCGGAGGCAATTAGTTGGAAAGATATGGAGTCAGCCTTTGGAGTGGGGCTGGCTGATTGCCTCTCCTCTAGTTTCCCTGTGGCTGAGGAATGTTGCTGCAACACTGGTTTGCCCAGTGGTACCCTTTCTTGCACCTTGGGCATATCGTCTTAGGCTTGGTGTTGTTTTGTGTATTGTCTCTGGCTCTGCATTGTGCTTTGAAATGGCCTGGCTTCCCACAATTGAAACAGTTGCCGGCTGGCCTGTTTTGAGAATTTGCTTGCTGCAAGGCCATGGCCAGATGCTCCATATTGTAGGAGACAGTTCCCACGATTCTGCAAGCCTTTAGATAGTCCGAGAGGGAAGCCCCCCCTCGGGCAGATAGAGGCTGCAGAATCCTCTTGCAATCCTCATTTGCATTTTCAACAGCCAGTTTCAACAGAAGCTCTTTACGGGCTTCTTCATTTGAGATTTGTCTGTGAATGGCTTTCTGAAGTTCCTTTACGAACTCAGCATAAGGCTGATGTGAGCCTTGAGTAATTTTTGAAGGAGGAGGACCCTCCTTAGGAGAGGGGGCCTTGGTCAGTGCTGAGCCATGGATTTTTATTCAACAGGACAGAGAGAGAGAGTTCCTCCAGAGTAAGAGAGTCCTCCCTGTGTCCCTGTGCCATGGCTTGTGCGATTGCTCCCATGGGTGTTTGATCCTCCGCTGGATTTGAGTCAGGAGGATTTATGGGTTCAGGAGCAATGGGGAAGGAAGCTTCTAACGGGAGAGCATCCTTTGTCTTGGTTTCAGCTGTATAAGGAGGAGGACCCTCCTTAGGGGAGGGGGCTTTGGTCAGAATTTTTGGCGGAGCCCTGGGATTGCTATGAAAATAGTCACCCAAATGTTGCCATGTGGAGACTTTCAAGGACTCTTTCTCCGGATAAGCCGGACATTGTGTGTAAATGTAAGTTAAAAGGGTGATAAGGTCCTTTTTAGTTGGAACCGGGAGCGTTTTGCCCTGATTCCTAAGAATAATAATTGAGCTCTTCATTAATTCTCCTAATTCCTGCAAATGTGCTATCTGCGCTTTGGAGAACTTTCCGCCCATACTCACCTGAAGGGAGGATGTCTTCTTTAGGGAAGATTCCTGGGGAAGGATCCGTGACATGAGACGGTGTCCCTGAGTTGCAACTGGCTCGTCCGGCCGGGTGAGATAAGCAGTCGAAGACAGACGCACCCGTTTCTTTTAACGGATCACGTCGGGGTCACCAGATGCGACTTTGCTCCGCATTAGGAAGGCTTCTCACTGGGTGGTCGAATGCATCAAGAAAGACACCAGGCTGGTTCTATCTCGGGGGAGCTGCCCCGATCACGAGCTTGGGAAGCTCTTTTATTAAAAACATATCGTAATACGTCACAAGCGGTGAATTCTATCCAATCATAATGTTACATGAGCAGAAATATTAGTGGACACATAGTAGCATCAAATCACAGTACTATATGGTCAGTTTTAGTTGGTACAAAGTAGCCAATCAATGCTTGCGGTCCAGTTAGTAGCCCATGGTGTTGTATTGCTGATTGATGTTCTTTGTTCCTAGTACACGCTTCCAGCCTACGTGAGGCCTTGAAGCTTTGGGGCCTTAGCATGTACCGAAACTTGTTGATTCATGCACTCAACAACTACTTTATTAAAACTCTTTAAGTAAGGTCAGTCCTTTCTACAGATTTATAATCTAATAAAATATATATTAGGGATGAGGATATGGAGACTAATCAGTATCTTCGGGTATTATATTATTTCCATTTTTTTCTTCCTTACATCTTGTCTTTTACACAGCAGAAAAAAATGGTTAAAGTGTGAAATCTGTCCCTCTTCTCCTTTTTTTTATACATGCCTTTTTTCTTTATATATTTCCTTTAAGGAAAAACTTTGATAAAATGTGTCTGCTTATGTTTATTCATGGATCTGCAAATCCACTCCCTCATATCAAACAAAGGCAAGGTTTGCTAAAAGCTAATAAATAGGATTGTTCTCGGGAAACAGCTTGCAAGTTTGAGATTACCCCACCTTATGCATACAGCCAGGTATTAACCAAAGCAGAATTCTTCTGGAGTGCATGTTGAAGGCATCAGAAAGGCATTGCCAATCAACGGCATTGGCTGTCTTCTAAAGACAAGTGAAGATAAAGACAGGAAATAAGGAATGTAATATATATTTAGCATCCTTTGCATTTCCATGCAATGTCTCAGATTTCTCAGATGGACATGCCAGCTGATAATCATTCATTCAACCCAGAGAAAGAGGGTACAGATGCAATAAGCCCATCACAACACCAGGTAGCTTTGTAAACAACAAGAATGTCTATAATACATGATGCATAATTTGTAATGACATAATGCAAAGAGGTGCATACAGAGCTGCTTCCTCATCTTATCCCCAATCCTATTTCCAAAATTTTTACATGACCTTCCCTTCCATATCTCTAGCTAAAGACTTCTTGATATTTGGAAAACTGAAAGGCATTATTCTAGTGGGTTTCTTATATAATGTTCTTCCTTTTTTTAAAAAAAGGTAATAGAATAGTGGCCTCAGTATGCAACAGTTGAAAAGTAACTATGCCACAGTAAAATATCCCATTAGTATCTTTCACCCAAAGTTGCAAATGAGCCATTTCATAATCTGCAAGGGACAGTAAAATAGTTCTCAGGTGGTTTGCTAAAATGAAAAACCCACAGTAGAAAATTTTGGGGAAATTCAGAAACTGATTACCCCCACATCCAGATGTGTGATTACCAACAGGTTGAATAGTTTCAAAAAGTTGTTTAATTAGCAACAGCTGTGCAATGCGTTTGCTTTTTCTTTTGTGTACATTTGTTGTGTTTATTTCAATCTATTATGTATGTAAATAGTTTTAATAAAAGCAAGCTTGGGGTAAAGTGCAGGGTTCTGGCCCTGCACTTCTGATTGGGTGTTAAGCGGCTCGATCGGATTGGTTGGGTTCAGAGAATCCGATTGGCCCTTAACGAAGGACTCTTATTGGTACTGGAACTAGTGTCTTACAGCTCCCTATTGGTTATTTCACATTAAGGTTACCTATATACGGCAGAGTTGTTGTTCAAGCTCTCAAGTCACTATGTAATAAAGAGCTGAAAGTTCACCAACTAAGATTGTCTCCATTCATTTCACCCATGCCTGAAACTATATCACTGGCGACGAAGGTGGGATTTGGAGACATCTGATCTTAAGGAACCGGGAAGAAAAACAGAGCACGTGCCAAGACGACGCCACCAACGGAAACCATGTCCGCGGCATCGTACCACCCGCTCCGTTCGATCCAAACCAAGAGGATTGGGAATCCTACATGGATCGCTTCCAAATGTTCCTTGAAACAAACAACCTGAAGGACGCCACACCAGCCAAGAAGCGGGTGCTGTTCCTGACGTACTGCGGCCCGGCTGTCTTTAAAATGGCAAAGGCACTCACGAAACCTAGAGAAGTGAAAGCAATGAGCTGGGATGACCTCGAACCTCTCCTGAGAGACCATTACGCGCCAACCGTACCTACACTCATGAGACGCCACGAATTCTATCAAAGAAGCCAGCGAAAAGGAGAGAGTGTGGCTGACTTCGTGGCAGACCTCCGACACTTGGGAGGCCTCTGCGGGTTCGCAGACTTAGATGAAGCACTGAGAGACCGCTTAATTCTGGGATTAGATGCACTGGGCGTGCAAAGCAAGCTGATGGCGAAGGGCGACATCAACCTTGCTGACGCCATCGCCGAAGCCACTGCTGCTGAGGCGACCAAAAAGTCCACGGCACAACTACGGCGAAGCCGAAACCCAACGACCCCACCGACTGGCGACATTTTATCCAAGTCAGAAGAGCGGCTTGTTACGACGCACCACGAGGACCTCTCTTCGTCGTCAGACAGCGACGAAGAAGGGGTCCATCGACTGCGGTCCGACTGGGACCCTCGCCCTAAACCCTCACGCCCTTGCGCTGGTTGCGGGGCAAACCACCCCAGGGCAGACTGCAAATTCCGTGATGCGATCTGTCATGAGTGCAGAAAACGAGGCCACATCAGTTGAGTCTGTCGCAGTTTACCGGGACCAAGTCAGGCCTCAAGGGGAACCAGCTCTCGCCAATCAGCAGGAAACCATCCTGTAAGACGAGATCCAGCAAACCACTCCTACAGATATCGAGCATTGCAGAAAGAAGAGGCCCACCATACTATCACTATAGCTCACGCCTCAGCCATGGACGCTAAGAAGATTTGAGTCACAGTAGCCATAGAGAACCTTGCCACATGGAGGTCGATTCCGGATCGTCCCTCTCGATGGTGTCGTGGAAGACATTAAAGCAACTCATTCCTACCATCCAACGCCAAGACCTTCGAATGCCTTAAAGACTACCAAGGGAATCGGATCCCTGTGGTTGGGTCTTGTCGAGTCCGCGTCTCGTTTAAAAAGCATACGGCATACTTACCTCCAACGATCATCGATAGGGACAGGCCTAGTTTGTTGGGCCTCCAATGGTTCGCGCCACTTGACATCAAAGTAGCCGGCGTGAACCAAGTCGGTGATTGCGAGTGGGAGGAGGACCTTATTACTGAATTCAGCGATGTCTTCGCAGATCATCTGGGCGAGTATAAGGGGACCCCAATTTCGTTTAGCCTCGACCCTAAGGTTGCCCCGATCCGTTTAAAGCCCCATCGAGTTCCGTTCGCCCTTAAGGCCAAAATAGATGAACAACTTGACAAACTAATTAAACAAGGGGTACTGCAACCCATTGATCATTCTCCATGGGAAACTCCTATTGTAACCCCCATTAAGCCAGATAGGTCAATCCGAATCTGTGGGGACTACCGGCCACTCTAAACCACGCCCTCCAGCAGAACGCATATCTAGTGCCGGTGGTACAGCACCTCCTTCATTCCCTGGGAGGCGGGAAGGTTTTTGCTAAGTTAGATTTAGCTCAAGCCTTTCAACAATTGCCCGTGGACGATAAAACAGCCCAAGCTCAAACGATAGTAACGCACAGAGGTGCTTTTAAATGTACCTGATTGCAATTCGGGGTAAGTGTAGCCCCGGGAATATTCCAAAGTTTAATGGAACGATTATTGCAGGGAATCAAGGGCGTGGTTCCGTATTTTGATGACGTGTTAATTGCAACTCCTAGTAAAAAAATTCTACAGAATCGTTTAAAATGTGTTCTTAAGAAATTCCAAGAAGCGGGATTGAAAGTAAAAAAGGATAAATGTCATTTGTATACCGACAGTGTTGAATTTCTAGGTTATCGCATTGATAGTCAGGGTATCCACCCTACTAAGAGTAAATTAAGGGTGATAAAAAATGCTCCCAGACCCTGTAACAAAACAGATCTCCAGGCATTTTTAGGCCTTATTAATTTTTATAATGTGTTTTTACCACATAAGGCGACTGTGGCTGAACCGTTACACCGGTTATTAGATAAGAAAGCATTGTGGGTTTGGGGTTACCGGGAGGAAAAAAGCGTTTCGAAATGTAAAAGATTTACTTACATCTGATTCAGTACTTATGCAATATAATGAAACATTACCGTTGGTTATAACTTGTGATGCCTCACCGTTTGGGGTGGGCGCTATTTTGAGCCATGTGCTGCCTAATGGAAACGAGGCCCCCGTTGCATACTTTTCGAAGACTCTTTCTCAGGCAGAACGTAACTATGGACAAATAGATAAGGAAGCTCTTGCAATTGTGTCAGCCGTAAAAAAATTCCATGAGTATGTATATGGAAGGACATTTACCATTGTAACTGACCACAAACCTTTACTGGGGATAATCGCTGGGGACAAACCAACCCCCTATATATTGTCCCCAAGAATGACTCGATGGTCAGAGTTCCTAGCTGCTTATAATTATCGATTGTTACATCGCCCGGGGAAAGCCATTCCCCATGCCAATGCACTCAGCAGAGCACCGCTACCAGAGACTCTCGACGATCCGGCACCAACAGTATCGGCATTACAAATCGAGATGCTCATTTAAAACAAGACAGACTGAACTTTTTTCACAAAAAGGCTGTGTCATCTGGGGCGATAGAGTCGTCGTTCCAGAACAACTCCAAAACTCGCTGTTACAAATTTTGCACAAAGGACATCCCGGGATTGTGCGGATGAAAGCACTTGCACGGAGCTACGCTCGGTAGCCAGGCATGGACCGACACATCGAGCAATGGGTCAAGGCCTGCACCAAGTGCTAACAAAACAGCAACGCACCACCAAAAGCTGCACCGACCGAATGGGAGACACCACGCGGACCCTGGTCCAGAATCCACCTGGATTTCGCAGGGCCGATTAAAGGACATACATTACTATTGACTGTCGATGCATACTCTAATTGGTTGGAAATTCATCGAATGACCCATACAACCTCCGAAGCAGTCATTAAAGTCCTCAATAGACTCTTTGCAACTCATGGATTGCCGGACGTCCTGGTGTCCGATAGCGGACCACAGTTTACAGCGCTGATGTTTGAACAGTACCTTGCTGATAATGGCATCCGCCATGCGCTCACCTCGCCTGCGCATCTGCTACCAACGGCTGAGCGAAACGCATGGTCCAATTTGTAAAAAAGACTTTGCAAAAAGTGGACTATGATAATATTGATGAAAAAATAAACCGCATTCTACTTCTACAACACATCACTCCGCACAGCGTAACTGGCAGAACTCCCGCAGAACTTCTCATGGGGCGAAAACTCCGTTCCCGCCTCGACTGACTGCACCCTGCTTACGAGCCAGAAAAGCCTGCAGGATCTAGCAGATGCTACCGTACCTTCAAGGTAGGTGACCCCGTTTATGCAAGAAATTTATCGGGCGACCCAGTTTGGATTGAAGCAACGATAATACGCGAGACTGGGCTCAAATCTTATATTGTAAGATGTATTGATGAAAGACTGTGGAAACGACATATTGACCAATTACGGTCATGACTTCCTTCGGCCAGCCAGCAACTCCCCTACGACCAAACTGAGGGGGGGGAAGGAATGGAAGAAGACGACATTCCAGGGAACCTGTTCCAAGAGAGCGATGAATCTAGTGAAACTCAGGAAATGGAGCAGGAGGAAGAATCGTACACTCCAAGGGAAATCACACCAGAACGAGAAGCTGAGCCACTGCCAAACAACATTTTACCTCAACAGGACTGCACACAGCCAGTCCAAAGAAAATCTAATAGATCCAAAAGACAACCGTCCTATTTGAAGGACTATATAACCACACCATAATTGAGGAGCCAGGGGGAAGGGGTATTATGTATGTGAATAGTTTTAATAAAAGCAAGCTTGGGGTAAAGTGCAGGGTTCTGGCCCTGCACTTCTGATTGGGTGTTAAGCGGCTCGATCGGATTGGTTGGGTTCAGAGAATCTGATTGGCCCTTAACGAAGGACTCTTATTGGTTCTGGAGCTGGCGTCTTACAGCTCCCTATTGGTTATTTCACATTAAGGTTACCTATATACGGCAGAGTTGTTGTTCAAGCTCTCAAATCACTATGTAATAAAGAGCTGAAAGTTCACCAACTAAGATTGTCTCCATTCATTTCACCCATGCCTGAAACTATATCACAATCCCTCATTTCCCAACACTGCTACTGTTGGACTTTGGGAAGGAGTTATCTGGTTGGGAGAGGAAAAGGAAGAAAGAATTATTAAACTCTCTCCACACACAAACTAAAAGAAAAAATTGCAACATTGCATAATTGTAAAATATTTTTCTTTACATTTCTCTGGATTACAATCTGGTAAATCTGCCTATTTTGTAGATTTCCTCCGTTTTATATAAAACAATCCCTGCCTGCAACAAAATGAATGGTGAATGGCAGAAGTGTGTTCTAAGAGGTGTTGGAAAATGAAGCTTTGTGAGTCATGCCATGCAGGATGTGTTTTAGAATTTTTGAAATGGGACCGCAGACTTCATTTGTGCTGTGCATTTCAGGCTTTCAATTAAATTAGAATTAACATTTGATAGATGGGATGAGTTTAGTTTAAATTTATATAAAGCACCAGGATAAATTATAATTGTTATATTATAATTATAAAATATAATAATCTTTCTTTCTGCCTTGATGTATTGTATAAATCCAGATCAGGAGAAGACAACGGGTTATGTGGCACCAGACAATTACATTAATTCAGTAAATTTATGGAGAAAGTATATTATGCTAATACAATATTTGTTAGAAGAGACAGATATTCCTAAACCTCTGTTAGAACCCTCAGTGTTATCATGCATATCAAGATATTATTAAATAAGTGATACAAATGATCTCTGTGTTGATAACAATGTTCATGGCATGATTTGTTCATCTTTCCTCCCTGTGGACACCTGGGCAGAAACTGCTGGATAAAAGCTGGATTTAAAATATCCACATACTGCCTTCTGAAATGAAAATAGTGTAGCAAGAATTAAGGCCCTTCAAAATATTAATTAAACCTTAGATGAAGTATTTACAAACTTTTCACCATACATCAACTGAATATGGAGGCTTTTTTTTAACTGCTACTAAGAGAATTCAGTAAATGGAGCTCTAGCTACCTTCTGCTACCATCTGGCAGAATTGTCTCTTGGAATCTTGAAAGAAATATTCCTAGCTTGTCCAAAATGATTCTGCCCATTCTGCCAGAACATTAAACAGTTTGATTGCCAAGATTGATGACTGTGAACCAGAAGGCAAGCCCTGACATTATGGAATATGCTAAGAGGATCCTAGAGAGATATGGATTTAGCTGATTTTCCACCATCTCAACTATTTTTCTCTAAAAGGAAAAGTTGATTTCTGGGTGGTAGTTATTCAATATAGCTGAATAAGAGACCGTCTCTTCAAGTGAAGGATCACTGATCTTTCAATGAACACAGCACCTCATCCTCTCAGATGATGTCACTTCTGAATCCACCTGACCACATTTTTAGCTGCTTGATAAGAATCAGATTGGGCATGGGTCCATTCCACAGTTGTCTGAGATAGTAAAATAAAATGCCTTACACACTTCACAAATTCCAGACACTGCATTGCAAAATATTGCCTACTTATTGACATGACTGCCCAACTGACATCTAAATCCTAAGAAAATATGAGTAATATGAGTACTGTTCTGCAAAGAAACCCACAAAAGCACCACAATAGGTTGTAATAATTTTATCCTTCTCTCCCTCCAAAAACATTCTGGATTATTTGAACATTCCTATGAATGCTTCTTGTTACCATTATCTTGTTACCCTGTGTAGACCTGAAACTTATGTGTAGCAGTGCTCAGTTGTATTCACTTTTGATTTTATACTCTTGTTTTTCTAGGTGTCTTTTCACTCACTTCAGCTCCTGTACCTCTTCTGAGAACCAGGGGGCTAATTAGGATTGGTGAGTTGAAAGAGGTAATCTCATCCTTAATTAATAATTATAGTTATTTATATATTTTATTAAATTTATATGCTACCCATCCAGTGGTGGGATTCAAAAACTTTTACTACCGGTTCTGTGGGCATGGCTTGGTGGGCATGGCCATGTGACTGGGCGGGCATGGCTTTTTTTGCAGCCCCCACCCATTTTGGGGAGCTTCCTAGCCACAGAGGAGCCTCTGGGGGGGTCGTTTTTGCTCCCCTAAGGGGCTCTGGGGCTCTGGAAGAAAAGGAACTGAGCATGGAAGGGGCATGCAGCACCCCTCCAAGCTCCATTTTGGGAGCTTCTTAGCCTCAGAGAAGCCTCTGGAAGGGCGTTTTTGCTCCCCTAAGGCTCCTCTGGGGCTCTGAAAGGCAAAAAATGGAGGAGGGGGCTGAGCTCCTCCCTCCATTTTTTTGCCTTCCTGGGCCTCAGCAAGGGAAATCCCAGCACAGTTGATCTTCAGAAAAGAAAGAAATACCTTAGGTGAATGTCAGGCAGGTGGGCAGAGTGAGTGAGCATCAGGTGGGAGGGCGACCGGGTGGGGTGTGTGGCCAGCCAGAACTTACTACCGGTTCAGTGACCCATGCCAAATTCTTGCTACCAGTTCGCCCGATCTGGTGCGAACCGGCTGAATACCACCACTGCACCCATCTCTCTATCAAGTGATTTAAACATCAGAGGTCAACCAAGTTCAAGATAGATGGAATTTCCCAGATGCCTTCAGAAAACTTCCATGATCCATCAGTCAACCAATGTGGACTATCCTAATTAGTTTTGGAGAACCATGGTACTCACAATCTTGACAAAAATTGACCTGACCACACAAAGAACAGATATAATGTCATCCTTCTCCAGATCATGACATTTCTGCCCCAAAATAAAAAATCTAATCATACATGAAATCACTCTTATGATTTGAGGCAAGATTACTCAAGACAAGCTTATGGTCACCTGGAGGTTGTGAAATTCTAGGGCTTATAGACTCAACCCAAAAGGCACAGAGTTTGAAAACACTGATTAATAAAGATCTGGGCAAAAACAATTCTACTCAATCAATGAGGTTGAGCTTCAGAAGGGCCATTGCTGGACAGGAAGGAAGCCAGTATATACACTAGCAGCATCTCGAACCCTCCATATATCCCATATCCATTTATTTCTGGGGCAGTATTACTAATTACTGCCACAGTCACATGAATTACCACAACTACTCCTTTTCCTGAATCTTATCATTATAGATACTACAGAATATGAAATCCAGCTGGACAGATTTCAGATATGTCCTTCATTGTCCAACTAGACTTCACTAATGTGCATGAAGTCTATAGGTTTATCTGTTTATTTTAAAAAAGTATCAACACTTTTACACCTCCAGTCTGATCAAAGAACTCTGAGTGGTACGAATTGATTAGGTATCTCTCCTCTATACAAAAGTGCCATTTACAGAGACAGTATCCAAGGTGCCCAATGATTCAACCATTCCATCTCCTAGTTAGTGCTACTGGTTTAGAAAAACGAACCTGCACCAATGTGCAAATCCTCCTCTTATAACATCATACAACCCTCCCCTGTCATATCTTCTCTGTCCAACATTATTGTTGTATGGTCTTTGACATTCTTACCCCAGAGCCAATGCCTCATCTCATACCTTTCTGGTATCTCATTCAGCCTCTTTTATCAGTGTCCATATTCACTTTGTATCATTTTATAACATCTTCATTTTCCAGTAAATAATTGTAAAGCTTTTGGTTAATTGTAACATACAGTAATTGTACAGTGCTGTTTTGTAGTATGGATAGTCCTTGACTTATTACAGTCCATTTAGTGACTGTTACAACGGTACTGAAAAAATACATTTTAACCTAGCATGAAAAATAATGCAGCATTAGCAGCAGAAAGGTACCTTTTACAAGTGTATAAAATGAGAAAGGAAAAAGTAATTTAAAAAGAGAGAGAAAGCTGACTATATGTTGGTTATCTTCAAGGCTATGAGAATGAACTCTATGAGAAATGGCTTTAAAAGAGGCCCAGAAACTACAGCAAGTCCAGAATATAACAGCCAGGTTTCTCTGGGGTGCTTTCTATTGGGAGTTCACTGGCATCATATAGATTTCCATATTAAATTCAAAGTGTGTGCATTAATAAATAATACAAAGATTGCTATCATAAATCACTTAACAGTTTGGACCTGCCTCCCCATAGCAGCAGTTTTACCTATCCCCGTCTTATGAAGTTAGAACTCCATCTTCGAAGGAGTTTTAAAAATCATGTTTGCTTGGAATCTGACTATATGCCAGTTTGAACATATAGGAGTTAAGATTCTGTATAAAAAATATTGTCAAGGTGATTTTAAATTGGACCCTGAGATTTAAACATCAAATCTAAACTCAGTAGTTTACCTGCCATTATCCATAAGGAGTTTGTGACATTGATTATTTTGTCAGCGATAGCATTTCCTTCATTCCTAGTGTCCAAATATTTTCATATAAAGTGAAACATTCAGTAAGCGGGTGGTTATTTTTACAATGTCATCTGATTAAGATGTGAATTGAGAAGACAGTGTCTATCTCTGCTTTCCTCACAGAAGAGGCCTTAAACTCAACTTCTGGCCATTTATCTACACTATATTTCCCTCCTCCAAGGGATTAAATTTACAAGGAAGTTCTACTGCCTTTGTAAGTGACAAGACTGGTTAGACAGGATCAGTTTGTGGACATTAATAATATCCCAGTAGGACTAGAAAATGGAAAGGGAGGCTACTCCTTTGCAGCGCACAATGCTACAACTTCTATGAGCTATAAGAGCAAATTCAGTTTGTTGTTTTCTGCCATGCAGACTTCCTAGATTTTTTCTTGTCATTGGCATGAAGAATAAAGATGCAGAGAAAGACCAGAGAAGATGACAGCTTGTTTACAGAAGAACATGATCTCCAAGAAGCCAATTATGGGAGCTTAAAGAAGAATCCTGAGTCAAAAATAAAGGAGTACATTTATGAAACCCTAGCCTTTGGGCCTGAGAAGATTGTAAATTTGTCCACTTATGAAAGCCTAGGCAGTGGCTCTCAGCATAACTCAAAGGATGTTAAACAGCCCAAGCAGAAGAACATAGAGGATGACAGATATTGGAAGTTATCCACTACCCCTCTTAAGGTCCCACAGGTAGGGAATGGTATATGAATGGTAGTTCTTTAACTCTTAACTCTTAAAAATCTTTAAAAAGTAGCAAAAGAGCAAAATCCAGTAAAATCAATGTTTGTATTTGAGTCAGATTGTAATTAGAAACTATAGTTTCTAACAGAATTGTATCATGGAAAGCAGAGTTGTAGAAAAAAGTAGCAAAGCCAATAATTGTTTAGGTTTTGAAAAGAGATGAGGGGGGGGATCTTAAATGCATAATTGTTGACAAGTCTTATGGGAAGAACTTACTGAAAATTTTTGATTGAGAAATATTTGCTAGTATTAGGTTTATGCTAAAAACCATGGAAAAAATAAGCAAAAGTGAAGAATTAATTGTCTTATAAACCAATAGTTGTGTCAAGAAACATATCAATTGTCTGTTTGTTTGAATCATTTTAAACAGAGCTAGAGCTTCAGTAAAAAGGAGAGAGAAAACTGAGTTTAATAACTTGAGCAGCAAGCTTAAGAGGTCCTCTTGGATCGTTCTCCCCAATGGGAATTCTTTTAATCTCTTCATTAAGAAGGCTCATAGTTTTTTGTTTAAAGCAGCATACTTACTTCAATATAGGCCATTAGAGTAGGGACATATTTTAGCTGGTTAGGCAAAAAGAATTAAAGAAAAAAAGTGCTTTCCTCTTCATTTCTTCCTTGTCTGAAAGGAGGGAGAAGAATGAGGAGTTATTTAGTTCTCATGCAATTTAGTCCATTTCAATCAGTAAGAGGCAAGATCTATTAGCTTTTCTGATGTAACTAGGTTTAGAAAAATCAGCCGGATGAAATAAGCTTGAATTTTGCAATGTCAGTTTTCCAATATTTCATTATTTAAATATGATTCATGGTGCTGGGTTTTTTTAAAGTTAACACATATAAGGAAACTATAGAATTGTGTCTGTACTGTGTATTCATATATACAGTAAAAGTAACTTACTATCTATCTTTTCCTTTTACTTTAAATAAGAAAGTTAAAATCAGCATAGATATTATGAGGTGATTATTATGTGGCTATTGCAATAGAATAGGGTAGTAGGATACTTTCATATCTTAGGGAAGAAATCCCAGAAGGCAATGGCAAACCAATTTTCTACTGTTGCTATAAAAGTTGCCATAAAAAGGGCCAGATTTATTAAATCATCGAAGCCAGGGGTGTCAAACTTGCGGCCTGTGGTACGGATGCATCACATGCTGGCCCTACACCCACCCGTTTTATCGGAAAAAAGTCCTGATATGTCACGTGACGCTGCTGTGACACCCTGATCTAAGCTAAGCTCAAATCAAAAGAGGCTCCACTTACTCTTCACCTATATTGTTTTCTTGTGTCAAAATGTTCCACTCTTTTTCACAACAGAGGATCATTTGAGCTCTAGAGAAGGAGCTCAAAACTAGCTGGTTGCCCAACTCTCTGTAATATACCTGTGCAGGGCTGCCAACCTTGAGTGATAGTTCGGAGTGAGACACTGCGAGGGAGCGGAGCGACCGAGGGGGGGATGGTGTGGAAGGGGGGTGTCCCCCCTTCCACGGTAGGGAGCTTTGACAATTTTACATTTTAAATGGTGCAATCTGATGCATACTTTAGTCATGATTTGGACATATACATACATACATACATGCAAGCAGCACCAATGTACTTGAACCGGATTTGTAAGATATTAATAATGCAGTTCACTGACCATGAATAATTGAAGTTCCTGACTTGTAACTGCAGTATTCTACCTCAACTGACTTTATTAGCTTAGTGATGTACTATAGACCACTATAGGATGAATTCAATGTGCAACAAAAAGACAAAAACCCGAAACAACTACAGAGATAATGCAAATACATCAATGGGTATTCTTCTTTCTGTATCAAATACCATACTACATGCCAATATCAAATGCTATAGTCTCAGTCTTTAATTATATACTAACTTGTTGACTGAAATAGGGGTTCATAATTTCAGACATGTATAAACTAAACATTTAATCAAATAATGAGTGCTTCATATAAATATACATATTGTTAACTGTAAAACTCATCTACTGTATTCTGAAGCTTGAGCACAGTGAGGAAACAGTATATTATTTATTGGGTAAGTTTAGATTCTGAACTTAATGGTCTTACTGCTCTTTGGATGGTAAATTGTGTTAAGATTAGAATATGTTCTAGTTGAGTCAGGGCTATCCCAATTTGGGGCTGAGAAGCCTACTGGCATCAAAAAAAGTCCTTATTGAGTCCTTATCTAAGGGTTTGAAAATATGATAATAATGTAGTACAGTCCTGTCGATCTGGTGCATGGAGACCTAGGATTTAAACTCAAAGGAGAAAGAGGAAAAAGTGATTCCTTCATCCACTGCCAGAGATGTAATCCTGTCAGTCCTCCAACCTTTCTATTAAGTATTTTGCAAAAAAGCTGCCCAGCCCCTTTATAGATCAGCCTGGCGCGCTTCTCGCCTTGCTGGTTTGGGAAGACTCTTTTGGATCAGCTAAAAGAGAGCATAAGGCGTGTAAAGGGGTGGTAATAATAATTATAATAATAATAAAATTTAAAATAATAATAATTTTATTCAGAGTTGTGTTGGATCTCTTTTTTTGGGGGGGGGGGTTGTCCCATTCTTTCTTGGTGTTCTTTCTGTCCTTTTTGCTTTTTTAAATGGTCTTTCTCCCCTGGGTCAGAAATCCAGCCAGAGAAAATAAAGAAACATCTTTGGTGGTTAAATGGAAGCCACTCCGTTGGCTTTGCTTACCATTGTTATTACTGGCCGAGGCTGTAAAGAGGCTTTGCCAGCCCCCTCGTGTCCTTCTTTGGAAAGCCTAGGGCAGCTGGCTTGTCCCAGAGGACATTGCAGAGAGGGAGAGGGCGGGGCAAAGTGGCTGCGAGCGCCCCGGGCGGCGAAGAAGCCTCCTGCTCTTCACTTTCCTGAAGCGATAATGATCGGCATCGTGACAGTTACGGGACGCCGGCAGAAGGATTAAGGCGGGAAAAGAGGCGCGGTGGGGTGGCTGGGCAGGGCGGGGTGGCTGGGCAGGGCGGGGCGGCGCTGGGAGCTCATCCTTCTCCTAAGCTAAGGGGAATATTCGGAATATAATCAGAGAATGTAGGGATATTTTTGTACATTCCATGATTTTGGGGGTTTAGCGTGAGATTTTGTTTATCAGAGTGAGACAGTCAAAATTGATTGAATTGCATGAGTCTCACGCTGATTGCGTGAGAGTTGGCAGCCCTGCCTGTGTAATGTCTCTGTAGAAGAAAATACACAGGGATAGAGTAATAAATCACCCTACACCTATCACACATTCTCACAAAGAGGATCTTGTCGCTGTAAAATGTTTTCAAACTTATAAGAGGCCAGGAAGAACCTTCTGATAAGTAGAGTAAGCCAACCTGTTTTTCTATTGATCATTAATATTTTCCCCTCCCCAGTGGAATAAGGACTGCCTTGTAAACAGCACTGCAAACTTCTTCAGTGATGAAAAGACCAGGATAGGTAAGTAAAGAGATAGCTCAGCTCAAAGCACAAAATACCAATCTTTCCTTTCAAGGGGTGACTCTGACTAGTTGTTTTATTTCATGCCCCTTTCCATTTATCTGAAATCAGCTGTTTTGTTGCCATTGGTCAAATGTTTAGGACAAATCTATCATTTGTCCTGTTCTTGCAAAAATGTTGATTTATGTTCAATTTGGCTAGGGGAATGTTTTAAATTTTTGCTTGGAAACTGGATTTATATAGAATTATCTCTACATCCAAAAGGTTTAATGAAAAGTGTAAATTCAAACCAGACATTGTGAAGAAATGTGAGATCTCAAATTCCATATTTTATTTGAAATACACATTAAAGTGATGAGTTTAGCAGGTTCTCTTGTGTGCTTAATCCTTTTCCAATCAACTGATTCTCTACCTTAGAGAATCTACCTTGTCTACCTTTACCCAAGTCCTCTCTACCTTAGTCATTTTCAATATTTTTCCTTCTTTCATGTACAATCACCTTTAGTGGGAAACAATGTAATGAAATTGTACTGAACCTGTACATGCTTCTTGTGTCCAGTTATCCCACTAAATATAAAGCATTAAGTGGCCCATGAGACTGCAGTAGAAACTGCTTCTCATTTTCTGGGAATTTTTCTCTAATTTGGACTAGAAAGTTGCTCTAGAGTTTAATTTGATTTCAGACTCTTGAAGTTCTAATGTTGACTATTGTATTTCCAGTGCAGGAAAGAGATGAGAAGGATTCATTTTTTTTAAATTCCATTCCTTCAACATTTACAGTGATAGCATTCAGAGAATCATAAGTATAATGCCCTATTTTATCAAAAAAATTATCATGTGGAATACAACATATTTTGGGAGCTCTATTTCTTTTCCCTTGTATTTTTCCTTAGGAGTTAAATTACTGTTGCTGCAGTTTTCCTAGTGATTGTATATATTGTCTGGCTGGTCAACAAAAAGAGACTTTAAAAAATCATGAGGAAATTTAACAATTTTGAAGTTTCCTTTTGTTGATTCCATGTAATTCTCCATTTTTACAAATACATCCCAGATTATGAAGATATCTAAATTATCTTTTTACTCCTGACAAATGGCTAATGGAATATTTCTATATGTTTTGCCACAGACTTTATCCTTGTATGGGAATCAGATTGCCAGAAACCAGAGGGTCAAAATGAAGAGAATGATAATCCAAAATCCAAACAAAAGAGATCAATTGAAATACACAAAGAATGGCGGGAGAAATTTCTGCATAAACTCCAGATGAAGGGGATCAGAATTGAAAAGGCATGCAAAAAAATGGACTGCTTGCAATAGAGTGGTGGGTGGGAAGACAGGAAGTTGACTGAGGAGAGAAACACTCTTCACTTTAATCTTTCACTGTATCACCCTCAATTTTATTGATCTCACCTTCTTTCAGAGAACAAAGAAAAGTAAGAATTTGGCCTATCATAAGCCATTTTAAAACCTTCTTGTTCAGTATTGTCAACAGCTTTAATTTCCCACAAGGCTAAATATGAAGGAAAAACATAAATAAAGCTAAACTATCAGCAAATACAGAATCCTAATCTTGCACATTAGGCATTTTCCTACATCTTCACTATTTCTGCTTTTCCTTTCCAGGGAAAAAATATTATGCAAATTCAGCAGACAAAATGTAAGGCATGAATACCTTCTCTAAACCATATCTTTCCATGCATATCCATCATTGTAAACTCTTCTTTGCAAACCCTTCTTTCACTAGATCCATACCCCATTTTATATTCTGCCTTTTGTTCAACCATCTATAGTTCTTCCCCTTCCTTTTAACTTGCTTTTCTTTCATATGCCTGTTTTGCAATTCCATCCTCCTTCATTCTCTCTGTATGTTCAAAACACTTCAATGTATGTTTTTTGTCGTGTCCGTTCGGCAAGAAGACCAGGAGGCAGTGACTGTGGTTTCAGCTCTTTATTAGGCCCCCGGAACCGATCTCCCTCCAAGGGAAAACTTGCGGCTTTTTATTCTCAAGCCGCGGCGGCCGCGGCCAATGGCACCACTTTGAATCTCCCGCGATTCGTATCTGCCAATCGCGGGAGATTCTCAGCGGGCCAATCAGCGCAGCTCGCTAAACCAATCAGATCACCCCGCGCTTTGACCAATCAAAACGCGGGGTTTCAAGAATGCAAATGAAGGTTCAGAACATTTTTCATACAGGTCATTCAGTTTTGAATTTAATCCATATTAATCTAGTTGCTATCCATTCTTGATCCTTTCTTTTCTTGTTTTACCACCTATGTCTTTGAAGTAAACCTATTCCCATTGTATTCTACTTATTTTTATATTTATCTTGACATAACCAGTGATCATATCAATACATTGAAGTAGATAGTAGCATTTTTATATCTTTTACTCCTTTTTATCTCTGTTCCTCAATGTCCTGCTAAAAAGCAAAAATCTGATCTGCATATCTCCTGATAGATGAAAAGCCATACTATACTTAGCAGATTGTGTTCCTTTTCACCTTTGATATTCTTTCAATAGCATTTAGCTGAAAACCATCACAAGCACATTTCACAAACTTTAACTGTTTCAATTTTAGAAATGTATAGATAAAAAATCACAAGATTATTCTTATTATAAGGCAAAAATGCCACCTTTAGATGCAAATAAAAGTTACATGGTCATAACCAAACTACATTTGTTTTTTAACATTATTCCAATTACACCATCTACACAAGTTGCCTTTCAACCTCCTCATGGCTTTTATTACTTTCTTTTCATATTTTTTTCTTAGACAGCAACATTTATAGAATTCAATTCCTCTTTTTAACATATAATTCTCATTCTTATACAAATCTCTAAAATATTTGTGCAGCATTGCTTCAGTTCAATTTCAGCCCAAATAATTTTATTTCCCTTATTCTTATTTAAAAATAATATTATTAATGTTTAAAAATATAGTGATAAAAAATTAATACAAATTGAGAGATAAAAAATGTAAAGAAAAAAAGAGAAATGAAAATATAATATGTACGCTGTATGTGTATCTATAAAATAGCTCCTCCCTCAGACAAGATTTAAACGTCAATAATTTAACACCTTCTCTAGTATTTCAATTTAAACACTCTTCTTCCTACATTTTATCATTCCCGCATCTCATTCGTCAATCAAATTTGAAAAACTCATTGTTCATTTGTGTCTGTTAAGAGCTACCAGAAATGTAAACATATATATTTTAATCTTAATTACATAAATCCATTTTGAATTACAACTTCCGACTTTTTTAAGAAATAAAGCAAAAGAAATCTCTCCCCGCTTATAAACAGTTCTTTAAATCATCAATATTCATTCCTGCTCAAAAAGAAATTCCTTTAATAGCTAGCAGGAGCTACAACATATATGTTTTAATCTTGGCCAAATGAATTTGTTTTACAGGTAGTCCTTGAATTATAACCATTCTTTTAATGATCATTTGAAGTTACAACGGCACTGAAAAAAGTGACTTATGACTGTTTTTCATACTTATGACTGTTGCGGCATCCCCATGGTCATGTGATTAAAATTCAGATGCTTGGCAATTTAATCATATTTATGATGACTACAGGCCCCCAGGGTCATGTGGCCACCTTTTGCATCTTTCTGACAAGCAAAGTCAATGGGGAAGCCAGAATCACTTAACAAACAGTGGAACAGATGCCTTCAGAAATTCTGGGTGCTCCATCACTGGAGGCTTTTAAGAAGAGATTGGACAATCATTTGTCTGAAATGGTATAGTGTCTCCTGCATCAGCACAGAGTTGAATTGAAGACCTCCAAGGTCCCTTCCAATTCTGTTTTTCTGTTACTTCATATTCTATTTTGAATGCATGGATTATAAACGTTTCTCTTCAAGTAATCTGGGACTGTTAATGTGTTTCTGATATCAGAACTATGGCATTTAAATTGGGCTGAAAAGGAGAATCATTTCAGTCCAATAGAGCTGTTAGTAAAAATTGGGGTCAGACAGGGCTGGTAACACAAGTACTTTAGTTCAAAGTGCTGTTAAACTTATTTTGCTCATGGGTGTTATGGAAAAGGAATATTTGCCTCTCCAGTTGAATACATTTTTTTCCAAGGGAATCTAAAGGATTTTAGGTTTTTATATAGTTTTTATGTAGCTGAGTGGCTCCAATGGTCTCTTTTGCAGCATGCAGCCCAACATACAAAGAAAGTGGTCCACTTTATATTGTTGAATGCTCCCTGGAGTGTACTATGTTATTACGCTGAGGACCTCAGGCTGAGAGTTCCTTTGCAGGTGAGAATGCTGTGAAACCTAATACCCAAGGATAAAAATTTGCTTCCAGCTAAAATCATTTATTATATTCTGATCTCAAGAAAGAAAAAGTTGTGGGTTTTAGTTGTTTGTTAGTTATACTACATTAGACTGCAGTTGATCAGAAGGAAGTTGCTTATTTAAACATTACTTCATAAAAAACTATCACCATGTGGAAAATATGAGCTTGACAGAAAGGCAGTCCATGTCCCTCTTCTGCAGGATCTTCCTTTTGTGAACAGTGATTTTTGTTTATTTAAATGTTTTGTTTCTGTTTACTTTTGTAAACTGTCCAGTATCTTGGGAAGCTTGGCAATGATAAAAGTTTCTATAAGTAAGTAAATAAATAAAGGAAAAATATGTAAAAATTGTAGGAGAAGAGCTGATCTATGTTACAAAAAAACCCAAAAAATAAATGTAACCTGGCCAGCACCTTTTCTAACAGATGTTGTTTAAAAGCATAAGATTTCAGGAGCCATGTTTTACACAGCAATTGCATTTGTTTTTGCTCATTTCACAGAAATATTCAACTGATGCAATTAAAAATGTATTCACAAAACTAAACTACCCACACAATGAGATCAATAGACAATAGTATTAGGCCGATTCCCAGGGGAAATTATTAAAAGACAGACCAGAAAAAGAGAAACAGAAATCCACTGGTTGTCACCTGCAGCTCACAGTTTAAGTCACACTAATACATTATTAATATACTACAGCTCATACTAGAAAATGACACCACACTTATTCAGACAGCGGGTGGCAGGGCCTTACTTACATACAGACAAGCACACAATCTGAAGTGTCTCACAGGCAACAATAGGATAATGCTAACATGGGTACCAGACTCTGCAACAACCCCCAGATGTCTACCTTGCTCCCGTATCTGTATCAACAATCCCTTCTTAAGACCCAACAAGTACATAACAGAGGTGCCTTTGCATGCTATTCCTCCAATATAGTATCTACCATCATCTACCAGCACTACCCCTCTGGATTCTATGTAGGACAAGAAAGACAAGCTTTACAGAAAGACTTTATTGGATACAAATTTTACAGGACATATGGGCATGAAGGACATGTAATATCAGAGCATTTCATCCTCTTTGTGTGTGTGTGTGTGAGAGAGAGAGAGAGAGAGAGAGAAGGTGCTCCCAGACTCTTTCTGATTCTTTGCAATTCATATGGTGCATTATTCTCTAGGAGACAGAATAGCATTGACTTACAGCATTTCTTCTAGTCCATCTGAGATTGTAACAGCTTGAAGAGCATATGAACAGTGGATTCAACAAATAACAATCCAGAAAAAAACTGAAAATTTGAGGAAACAAGGCCACCTCTGCCCATCACTCTTTTAATTTTTCCACTGATAGTTTTATCACTAAGTATTTCTTTTGATAAAATGGGAACTGAGCATTGTATTGGAACCGATAGCTCTTCACCGATCTCTAATGCCTATTTTCTGTGATTCATGTGCTGTACTTTTCTATGTATGAGTGTAAAAACAGATTATCTATATTTAAAAGATTGCAAAGGAGTAAAAGGAGCCAAATGAAAAACTCTACCTTCTTTTATATGTTCTGCTTTGGTTCATGAACTTAATAATTTTAACTTCCGATCTCTGTCTGTCTGTCTCTATCTGTCTCTGGCTCTCTGGCTCTATTCTGCCTGCCTGTCTGTCTCTCTCCCTCCCCCCCCCCCCCTCTGTGTATAACTACTAACAAAAGGTCCTCTTGTTTAGAATATTTCTTTTACTGTATCCTAGGCCATGCCCATTGAACCTGAAATCAACTGGTCTCACAGGATTCTGATGAAACTGGGCATTCCTAACTTACTCTATGATGAGGTTCCTGACATTCCCTTGGATAACTTTTCCTGTCATTTTAAAGCAAACATGTTACCCTGGTAAGATTATGGTATGAGTTATTATCCCCTATTTCATTATTAGAATTAGAAGAATTAGAAGAACTTTATTGTCATTGTACAACGAAACTATGGATGCACCCCAGCAACTGTTTGCAATACAATAAAACCAATAAAACATTATAATAAAATTACAATAGTAACATTGCTTAACTGTAATATCCCAAAATTTGCTCTTTTCTCAAAAAAAAAAATCATGCTGAGCATCAATCTAGTTATATAAAGAAAAATCTATTTGTCTCTTGCAAATATGTTTATCGGAAAAACCCGCATTTCATGCTTCATCTTTTTTCAGAGATCAGCAGCATTTTGCAAAGACTAAGGATTTTTCAGATACATCACTGCAAAATTGTTAAGCCTGGTTTCCCCAACCAGGGTTAGGGAGACAAGCTAAACAGAATGTGCAGTGTTAGTCAGATAGGCACACAGATAAATGAGTGAGCTAAGCTTGTATGTTTATTAACATACAGTAAAAATAACAGATACGCTTGTGCTATCAAAAATATAGTTTATTCCATTATGAGTTCATAGCATAGTCAAAATAACAGTCCAATAGTCATGTATCATTTAGTCAGTCCATTCAGGGATATTCAGTTAGCAAAGTCCGTGTAGAATATCCGATGTTAGTTCACTTACAAATCAGTCCTTTGTTTTCTCTCCCGTTCGAGCAATGCAGTCTTGATTCCAAGCAGTAATCAGGGATCATCAAAGCCAGAGAGAGAGCAAGCTGCAGTCTTGCTTCTTTTAAAGTGCTTTCACAACCACTCCCCTAATTACTGTTCCACAGTTAAAGTTGCAGACACTTTAACATACAAACTATGATTACATATTATTATTTACCTAAACCAGTTAGGGTAAAACAATGTTATCCCTAACATTCTCCCCTTTTAGGAAATAATAATAAATATAACTATTTACATCTTTAAATCATATTTGTTACAACTCTCTTTAAACTTGATTACTCCTTGAGCTTTTGTAAATTGGTCTGCAATGTTTTCTTCCGTCATGCAGTATTCCAATTTAATTAGCCCATTCTTTACAGATTCTCTAACATTTAAGTATCTTAAATCAGTATGCTTTGATCTAGTTTTTACAGCAATACTAGTAGCTAACTTTATAGCTGCTTGGTTATCCTCGTACACAATAATGGAATCTTTTACAGTTATACCCATGTCTAATAATAACTGTTTGTACAAAATCAAATCAGTGCATAATAATGACAGACATGAAAATTCCACTTCCATCGTGGACAAGCTAATATGCTGTTGTCTGATTGACCTCCATCCTATTAGTGTCTTACCAAATAATATAGCCATCCCAGATGTTGATTTTCTAGTGTTTATATCAGTTGCAAAACTTGCATCTGCATAGGCACTAAGACTCAAATCACCCTTTGGTTCTATATACAATGCATGGTTCATTGTTCCTTTAAGATATCTTAAAATTCTCTTCAATGATTGCCAATGACATTGATGTGGATCTGAATTAAAACGTGCCAGCTGATTTACACTATAAGCTATATCTGGCCTTGACCAATTGCTTATATATGATAAGCTTCCAATCAAAGATTGATATATGGACTTATCAAATTTGGGACTTTGATCATCAGTTTGGCAAACTTCCTGACTCATTGGAGTCTTTGCCAGTTTACAAAGTTCCATTTTAAACGTTTTAATTAATTGGCAAATTTTATCTTCTTGAGATATCTTAAAACCATTTTTTGTTTTGTTAATTGTCAATCCTAGATACTTTTTAATTTCACCTAAATGCTTTAATTTTATCTTTTTGGCTAATAATGATATAATTTCATTAGCTTCATTATTAGTCTTAGTTATCAAAGCAATATCATCTGTAAATAATAACAATAATGACACCGTTCCATTATTTTCTCTTTTAAACACACATGGATCTGCTAAACCAGATTTAAAACCTATATTGTTTAACTCTTTCACAATATATTGATTCCACTCAAACCCAGATTGTTTCAACCCGTAAAGACTCTTTTTGAGTTTCCAACAATCATTACTATTTACTTTATTGTTTTTTATACCTACTGGTTTTCTTAAATATATAGTGTGCTGCAATGGTGCATGCAGATAGGCAGTTTCTACATCTAAATGGTTAATGACATAGTTTTTCTTAGCTGCCCACACTAAAGCTGCTCTCAAAGATGTTGCTTTAAGACTTGGTGCAAAAACTTCATCGTAATCAGATGCAGTTTGATTAAATCCTTGAGCTACTAACCTAGCCTTATGGGTAACAGTCCCATCATTTCCAGTTTTTACTTTAAATATCCATTTGCACCCAATGGATTTTTCTCCTGGAGGTAATTTAGTATCTTCATAAACTTTCATTACCTTTAATGAATTTAGTTCTTTTTCCATAGCCTTTTGCCAATTCTCCTGATCCTTAGCAGGATACATCTTAAGTTCATCTACACTAGTTGGAACTTTAGTTACTTGGCAACCTATACTTGCTTGATACCTATCAGGTGGTCTAGTTACACGTGTAGTATGTCTAGGTATTACAGGACTTACAGGTGGATTTTCATTTATTAACTCTTCTTGATTATCTAACTCTTCCTGATCAACTGTTTCCTCTTGTTCTGGTCCTATTTGCTCTTCGTGGACTTCTTCTTTAATTGGACTCTTCTTATAACTAGTCTGATCTTTCTGCCTTTTGTAGGGTTCAATAATTACTTTGTTATTTAAATCTTGCTCTAATCTATTCCATCCTACATGTTCTAGGAATTTAGCACTAGCACTGATGTAAACTCTAGATGTACCTGGTTCCCAGAATCTATAAGATCTATGATTAGATGTATATCCTACAAAATATAATCTTTTAGCTCTATGTTGTCCTTTGTGTCTAAGTTGTGAAGGGATATGCACCCATGCTGGTGCTCCAAATGTGTGCATGTAACTTAAATCAGGTTTTGTACCATGCCACAGTGTGAATGGTAATTCACCTGTTGTTGAATTAACAACATTATTTAATATATGATTACCACACATTATTGCTTCTCCCCATAAATTGTCAGGTAATCCTGAATCAGACATCATAGTTCGTGTCATTGATTGTAATGTTTGGCCTCTTCTCTCTATAAAGGCATTATGTTGTGGCCTATATGGTGCAGACATTTTATGTTGAATACCTAACATTCTTAGTCTGTTCTGGAATTTATTATTTGTAAATTCCGTACCATTATCTGTTATAAGAGTTACTAATTTCTTTTTAGTTTTCCTTTCAGCAAATTTAATCCAATTAAAAAGATTTTGATACGTTTCAGTTTTGCTCTTCATTAAATAGCAAAACCCATATCTAGAATAATGGTCCATTATACTTAGTATGTAACGAGCTCCTCCTACACTTGGTTTTTTCGGACCTATTAAATCTGCAAATACTACTTCTAAAGGCTCTTTAGTAGTAAATCCATCAACTCTATTAGCCGGTGTGACCCTGGCTTTGCTTTGATTACAGGCATTACATTGCAAATACTTATTAAAGGTTTCAAACTTATTCCCTTAGATAATTCAACAGTTCTCTTAAGCATTTTAAAATTTAAATGCCCTAGCCTTCGGTGTAACAAGTGAATACATTCATCATGAGGTTTCTTATTTTCATAAACTGTGTTAGCCACCTTTAAACCATCATCATTTAACACATATAATTCACCTCTTAAAGATGCAGTAATTTTCTTATCTTCTTTTTCAATTATGCAGTTATCTCCTTTAAAAGTAACTACATATCCTAGTTTAACCAAAATTCTAACTGAAATTAAATTAAACTTAAGTTGTGGTACATATAACATTTTTACATTCTCTTTTATAAAAGAACAATATGCTATACCTTGACCTTTAGCTTTCAGTTGGCTAACGATATCTGCTGTGTACTCTTGGACATTTTAATAAAATTTTTGTTATCATTTGTTATACAGTGGGATGCTCCACTGTTAACCACCCATAAATTATTTTTTACAGCTCTGTTAGTATACATGGCTAACTCTAAATTTTTATTTATCTTTTGATGACTTTTAGTATTCTGGCCAGCGTTCTGGTGCTTTACTTTTTTACAAAATCTTGCCAAATGTCCTCTTCCTCCACAATTAAAACACTTTTTAATTGCGTATGCAGTAGAAGATTCATTATCTTCTTTTTGAGGTTGCTGCCTCCTTAACTGATCTCTTTCAAGCCTTCTTCTGGCCTCTTCAATCAATCTGCCAGTTATATCAGTTAAAGTTAGGCTTTCCTTTGGCAATATTTCAAGGGAAGTTACGTAGTTATCATAACTTTCATGAAGTGAAGATAGAATTATGTAGACTTGGTGTAGTTCAGAGAAAATAAGCTCTTTCTCGTGCAGTTCTTGAAAAATGCTTTGCATAGTTTTCAAATGACTCAGCATATCACCATTTGTTTGGAGATGCATCCTGAAAAGCTTCTGTGTTAGATTTATGTGAGCACCAACATTATCTCGAACATAAATCCTCTTCAGCTTCTGCCAACACCCAACAGCCGTTTTCTCTCCATGGATATAAACAAGCTGTTGATCAGTTAAGGTTAAAGCAATAATGCAAATAGCGTGTTCATTTTTATGCATAAATTCTTCTATCTTTAGTTTATCTTCCTTATCCTCTGAATCCCATTCCTCTACGTTTGGTGGATTTTCAATTATGTTCCACAAACCTTCTCTTCGTAGAAGCAGACTACATTTCATAGACCATGATACATAGTTTGTTCCATCCAACTTGGATATAAGGGACAAACTTTGTAGATTGACTTGTGCCATGTTTTCTTTGTATAGATATAAAACTATAATTAATAAAACACAGCTGTCTGTTTACTGTAATGTATAACAACACAAACTCTCACTTTTACATAAATCTGTTTTATCCTAGTTAAACTGACTTTGCAGCCTCTGGGCCCATAACCAGTGTTAAGCCTGGTTTCCCCAACCAGGGTTAGGGAGACAAGCTAAACAGAATGTGCAGCGTTAGTCAGATAGGCACACAGATAAATGAGTGAGCTAAGCTTGTATGTTTATTAACATACAGTAAAAATAACAGATACGCTTGTGCTATCAAAAATATAGTTTATTCCATTATGAGTTCATAGCATAGTCAAAATAACAGTCCAATAGTCATGTATCATTTAGTCAGTCCATTCAGGGATATTCAGTTAGCAAAATCCGTGTAGAATATCCTATGTTAGTTCACTTACAAATCAGTCCTTTGTTTTCTCTCCCGTTCGAGCAATGCAGTCTTGATTCCAAGCAGTAATCAGGGATCATCAAAGCCAGAGAGAGAGCAAGCTGCAGTTTTGCTTCTTTTAAAGTGCTTTCACAACCACTCCCCTAATTACTGTTCCACAGTTAAAGTTGCAGACACTTTAACATACAAACTATGATTACATATTATTATTTACCTAAACCAATTAGGGTAAAACAATGTTATCCCTAACAAAAATCTCCACAATTTGTACAATGATTATTAATATTGCAGTGTAATACTTTTAAGTAAATAGTTTGGGCTGATTTCTATTATATACAGTGGTCTTAATTTAGCATATTATACTTACAATGCTGTACAGGGCTTTTTACCTTTTCATAAACATATTGCATCCTGATTTATGATCACAAATTTATTATTCTTGGACAGCTTCGGTACTTTTACTTGTCTGACTTGCTTTTAATCTAGAAGGGAGAAGGGAAAGAACGAAAAGTAACTCTTCACTGCTTGGAATTCTAGCACCTTTGCACTTTTCTCAACTGACGTCTGGCTTGTCTCTCCCAAATGCTACCCAGCCAGTCTGTCCTGCAGATCACAGTTTCTAATCCTGCAGGATTCTTACTGCAGAGTCCCCTTCCAACGTGCCTAGATTCCACCAATCCATGCAGTTCAAACAGAACATTATCAAGGTGTAATGATCTCTTCCATCATCTAAAACAAAAGTGCTTTTTACATGATTTCACCAAAGGCAGGTGTGCCTGTTCTTAGTGTTTTCATTAGGCAGGAGACTTCTAAATGTCTACATGGATGCCTAGATTTTGCATGCATAAAGTAAATAAATATAGTCCCTGATATCCTTGAGACGAGGCAGCAACAATACATGTCACAGAGAAGAAGATTCTGTGGCTTCATGCATGCCTGTCTCACTAATATAATAGTAATGCCCAGAATTCTTGAATGCTTTCTTGACATAATAAAGAATTATAAAAATTTCCTAGTATTCTCCCTGCTGTGTATATTGGCTTCCAAAACTCAGCACTTTCCAAGCTGTGCCAGAAATATCCAAGCAACATCCATAGCAGCCAGATTAGCACATTACACTAAATGTGGTTTGTTTGCTAAGCACAAGGTACGAACCTATCCCAAGAAAGCTTTTTATTTTTTGCACTAAACTGTACTGTAGAACCACAGCTTAGAAATTTATGAAATTAGCATGATTGAACCATCACATTGTTTTCTCAACCGATCCAGAGCCATGAATTTTCCTAGTTTATTTCTGTTTCTAATGTAGACATTAGAAGAAAAAATGGAGAGGAAACTGAATATTATATTCATCAGGAAGACTCACACTTTGTAGTAAGCAATAAGGCAAGAAGGGCATTAGTCCCTGTAAGAAAAAATAGCATAAACATATGTTAACATTTGCATACATCTTCGCGCCAATTTATCAGATTCGGAATAATGTCAGTCTGTGCTCCCTTCAAATCCCAAGAAAGAAATACTCAGACTCCATGGGTTAGAGCAAAGTTATCCTTTTACTGGAAAATAAAGTGAAAGCTTCAGATTTAATTCCGAATCTGAGAAATTGGCGCGCAGATCACATATACAAAGGAATGGAAATGTTCCCACCCCCCAAAGTCCAAATGACTCTTCCAATTAAAAGTTCTGAATATGATCATGTGGCCATCTCCAGGTGGTGATTAGGCTTCTGTCAGTTGACCTTGACATATTTGGATAAAAGTTTGCAGTTGCGCAAAAGGGGACAGAAGCTAGCCAAGAAATGGAAAGTTAAGGAAAAGAATCCCCCTCCCCTTGCTAACCCACCAAAGGAATGCAAAACACCTCCAGTTTTCTTTCCCTCCAAGTTTCCCCCCTCCCTCTATTGCTAATGACAGCCGAAAGAAATAGATTGGCATAGCAGCAGAGAAGCAATAGTTAGAATGCAGAATATACATATTATGGAAGATATCTTGAGGCTGACAACATAGCTTTATCGTTTAACATTATGTGTAGTGACATTAACCATAGTTAAGGCAAATACTGGATTCATATTAGGTGCGAATAGAACCGGTAAGTGGGTATATGGGAATGATAACTAGGATATCACAGTCTCTCTTTTTTATAGCTTCTGTTTTATGTCTGGTAATTTATCAGTGATTTTTTCCCCCCCAGGTTCCGTGGAAGTGATAACCATGAGACCTTCTTCAGTAATACACAACGGCATAGAATAGTAAGACTGGAGTGAAACAAATGCAGGGTAACATGTGTATATATGTGTAGCTAATCCCAGTGCTGCACGTTAATGTTAAGAAGTATAATTGAGGGCTACTATTGCAGCTCTATCTTCAGACTTTAAAATGTGTAATGTGGGTGATGTTGCTGTTAACTGTGGAAATCAAAGTATGGCTTCCTTTATTTTTGCTTTTCTTCAGCTGTATGAGATCCTGTCCACTACATCATATGGCAATCCAAAGGCAGGGCAGGTTGGAATAGAAAGGATGCTGAATGAGGAAGTCTTCACAGGTGCATTTCCACTACATGATGTAAGTTTGCAAGCATCAGTTCCAGTTCTCTCTCAGATAGGAGACAGCACTTGTATTAAAAGTGGTTTTTGAGAACTCTGCCATAAGCTAGCATCTAGTTAGTTTCCAGACTAACATAATAGTTTAAGTGTTAGTGACTTTGGACAGTTTTATATATTCAGTTTAATGAGACAAAGTTTGTGGCTGCTGAAGAATAATGGCAAATCTTTGGGGCTCAGCATATCAAACATTCAGAAAAGGACTAACTTGATTCTGGTGGTGTGTCATCCCCACCCCCCAAAGAAAAGAGAAACAAGTCTCTATTTTCCTGCCCCCGCCGCCCCAATCTAGGCCACACTGAACAATGGCCCTCAGCAGCAACCCCAAGAGTGAGCCTGAAGTAGACGCTGGGCCCAGCTGGCTTCAGTCCTAGCACTACCATTGCCACTCAAAAAGGCCGTCTTGCACTATTCCCCCGATGTACATGAGCTTGGGGAATGGCACAATTGCCCCACGGCCTGCTATTCTCCAGGATCTGCCATGTGCCGCTTACCTTCAGACAGTATTCTCTTTCTATTGACAGGCCCCTGAGGTCTAACCAAAGTTGCTTTACTTCCCACAAGGCCTTTGTTCTTGAAGCAACTTCAGAGAAATTTCTTCTGCGGCCTCTGTGGCCTCTGAATCCTGTAGAAAAGCACACCTTGTTATTGTGTGATATTTGGAAGCTGTGGGAGCTGCCACTTGAACCCTGGAAGTTCCAGAGGCAGCACAAAAGCATATCCCACTCTAGCACAGCCTTTGCAGCTTCCAAAAATCTCATAAAAGCATGGCACATTCTCACACAATTTTTGAAGGCTCCAGAGGCCACTTGGCTGGCTGTGGTAGAGCAGACCCCCCCCCCAACTTCCCAAAATTGTGCAAGAATGGGGTGTGCTTTTGAGAATAGTTGTTGTGAGGTTTTGGTAAACGTTGACATGTCACCCAGAACATCTTGTTGTGTCACCTTTGTTTAAAAAAGTTACAAGTAGAAGTTTAAAAAGTATAATGTACATGTGTATAAGTATTATATAATATATAATTATAGTTATAATAATTAATGGCTGTTAGTATTATTAATTATTGAATTTTATAAAGTATTTACAGTGTTCAAGAAAGTTCATGTAAAATGCAACATACACCATATAAATTTGTACTTTATGTGGCTAATATCACTCTGTGCCAAAGGGCCCATACAAGATGTCATCAGAGGAAGAGCCCACTAATCTACTTAATCAGAGGCAGATTCTTTTCTATTATTGGGCCCAGTGGAGTAAATGGAAGAAATATCAGCCTTTGAATCATATTCGCAGGTACTTTGGAGAGAAGATTGCTCTCTACTTTGCCTGGCTTGGTGAGTATATACTCTTTCAATGGATCCCCAGCTTCCTGACTTTTGGAGTTATGTGGATGCTCTACTTCTTTTTCTTCTGTGATAAGGTTACAAAAAAAAAGTCATGTTAAAAACTAGTAACCTTCAGTGATAAGCAAAACACTGGGATATATCAACACAGAGAAAATATATGGTCTTGCAATCATTATTTCTTCTGAACAAATCATGGGAATTAAAGTTGTTTATAACTAAGTCTGAATGCTGAAATCCTCATTAAAGAATAGTGTTATCTTAGAGTTATACCATCAAGTATATTGTATAGGATAACTGTACAGTATATCCTATATATCATGCCAAGATATAACCTTTGCTCTTCTCCAGAGCCTGGGAGAGTAACCAGCTATAAGAACTTCATGAAGCTCATCAGAATGGAGCCATCAAGGTCTCTGGGGGAGATTATTTCAGAGGGCAAATGCCATGACAGAGAAGGCATGTTTTGTCGTGTCCGCGAAAAAAGGTTCTGAGTCGGTGACTTATCATTAACAGCTCTTTATTTCAATCATTGAACCGAACCGGCAAAAGGCAAAAAGCCTCCGGCTTTTATGCCCTTTGCCGCGGCAGCCGCGGCCAATGGCAGCGATTCAAGTCTCCCGCTCTTGGTTTGAACCAATCGCGGGAGACTTCAATCGGGCCAATCGGCGCGGCTTGCCTGGCCAATTAGAAATCCCTGCGCCTTAGCCAATCAAGGCGCAGGGATTTCGAGTAGTCCATTTTAATACATAACACCCCTCCCCTCTTGGTACGGTCTTTCACGTGGTGTAATCACGCAGGTAGGCGGGGCTCCGTCGGGTCCTAGTTGACCTGCGCAGCTCACTTCCTTGTTGTAACTCGGCCGGAGCGGTCATCTTTTTGGCTGCTCCTGGCTCTGTGAGAACCGGCTGGATGGTCGGGCCGGTTCTCTCGCCGTGGCTCCCGCCTGGGCCTACCGGGTCGGTTGAGTCACGGATTTTGCCGCTCCCGCTTGGCTTCTCCGAGTCGGTAGAGTTGGCTGGACGGCTCTTCTCCGGATGGGACTCGCGGGGGCTGCGTTCTGGTGAGTTTTTGAATTTAATTTTTTCCTGCGTTTCTCTTATCGGGTATTCCCTCCCCCCTTGGTTCGTGTCTTGGGGGTTGAGGTTAGTCTTTGCTCGCGACCGGAGTTGGTCGATGTGTCGTTTCCAGGCTCGCCCATCGATGGTTTGGAGCCGGTACGACCATGGGCCCGTGACTTGAGTTATGACGGCTGGGATCCATAGGGGGTCCCCCGTCATGTTTTTTGCGTAAACCCAGTCGCCTGGTTCGAAGGTTCGGTACCTGGAGCTTGAGTCTGGGGGTCGCTCCGGGTTGTAGGTGGGGTGCAGACGATCGAGTGGGGACCTCAGCTTCCTGCCCATCAGGAGCTCTGCAGGGCTTTTGTTGGTCGTGGTATTGGGTGTGATGTGCTGTATGAAAAGCAGTTTATTGATTTTTTCGTTGATCTCCTCGTGGTCCATTTTCCGGAGGGTCTTTTTTGTAAACTGGACCATCCGTTCCGCCCTACCGTTCGCCGCCGGATGCGCCGGTGCTGTCAATGCGTGGCGGATACCTTTCTCGGCCAGGAAACATTCGAATTCGATGGATGTGAATTGGGGCCCATTGTCTGAGACAACGACGTCTGGGAGGCCATGTGTGGCGAACAGTTTACACAACTCTTTAATGACAGCCTCTGTGGTGGTGGATTTCATGTCAGCCACCTCTAACCAGTTTGAGTATGCATCTACTGTGATTAGAAAAGTGTGTCCATTTGTGGGGCCGGCAAAGTCTAAGTGGATTCTGGACCAGGGTCCCCGTGGTATTTCCCAGTCTCGGATGGGCGCTGTGGGTGGGCTGGACCTGGTTTCCTGGCACCGGTGGCATTTGGCGACCCATGCTTCAATTTGTTTATCCATCCCTGGCCACCAAGCGTAACTCCTGGCCAGGGCTTTTGTCCTGACGATGCCAGGATGCCCCTCATGCAACATCTCTAGGACCCTGTTTTGCAATTTGCACGGAATTACCACCCGATCTCCCCACAGGATGCAACCCCTTAACAGTGAAAGTTCAGTCTGGCGCTGCCGGAATTTTTTAAAAGTCTCGTCAATGTCTTTTTCCGGCCAACCTTTTTCTAACCAATGTAAGACTTGCGCCAATTGTTTGTCCCTAATGGTTTCTCTGGCAATATCAGACGCGGTTATGGGCAGGCTCTCGATACTCAGGGTGTTTGTTGTTGGTGCGGGGTCAGGTTCAGAGTCCGGCAAGGGCGAGCAGCTTAAAGCGTCCGCGTGCGAGATTTTCTTACCTGGCTTGTGTAATAGTTCGTAGCTGTAGGCTGCCAGGAATTCAGACCATCTAGTCATGCGTGGTGACAAGATGTTTGGCGTAGCCCGGTTTCCAGCGAGGATGCCCAGCAGTGGCTTATGGTCAGTGATTATTTTGAAAGGGCGGCCGTACAGGTACTCGTGGAAACGCTTTATGGCGGCAACTATAGCCAAAGCTTCTTTGTCCAGCTGGCTATAGTTCCGTTCCGGTTTTGTCAGTGTTCTGGAAAAAAATGCAATAGGCGCTTCTCTCTGGTCTGGGAGGGTATGGCTGAGGACAGCGCCGACGCCGTAGGGCGATGCGTCGCAAGTGACAGCTAAGGGCAAAGTCTCACTGAACTGCATTAGGACGGCGTCGGAGGTGAGGAGGTCTTTGGTTTTCTGAAAAGCGGCCTGTTCTCGGCTCCCCCAAGTCCATGCTGCCTTCTTATCTAGGAGTCTATGCAAGGGCTCCGCCGCCGTTGCCTTCTGAGGTAGGAAGACATTATAAAAATTTAGTAAGCCTAGGAATGCCTGTAGTTCTGTTTTGGACTTCGGGGTGGGGGCTTCCTTGATGGCTTTAACTTTTTTAGTTGTAGGGTGGATGCCCTGTCTGTCTAGGAGGTAACCCAGAAATTCTATTTGTTTTGTACAAAGTTGGCATTTTTCGCGTTTGACTTTAAGTCCTGTTTCTTTAAATTTTGTTAAGACTTGTCTTAAACGGTTCTCTAATTCGGCTTCGTTTGGCGCCGCTATTAATATGTCATCGAAATAGGGCACCACCCCCTTGATGCCCTGTAGTAAACGTTCCATCAGGCTCTGGAAAATGCCTGGTGCCACGCTGACTCCAAATTGGAGTCTGTTACACTTGAAAGCCCCCCGGTGTGTTACAATTGTCTGGGCTTCTGCCGTTTCTTCGTCCACAGGCAATTGCTGGTATGCCTGGGCGAGGTCGAGCTTGGCAAAAAATTTTCCCCCTCCTAATGAGTGCAGTAAATGTTGCACTATAGGCACTGGGTAGGCGCTTTGCTGTAGCGCGCTGTTTAGGGTGGCCTTGTAGTCCCCGCAAATTCTCACGGACCCGTCTGGCTTTACTGGGGTCACTATCGGGGTCTCCCATCTGGCGTGGTCTATCGGTTTTAATACCCCTTGTTTGACGAGTTTGTTGATTTGCTCGTCAATTTTTGGTTTTAAAGCAAAGGGCACCCTCCTAGGTTTAAGCCGCTTGGGGGAAACCCTTGGGTCTAAGTCAAATGAAATAGGGGGCCCCTTGTACTTGCCCAATCCTCCATCGAAGACTTCCTGGAACTCCTGGACTAGCCGCTGTTCCCAGGCTTCAATGGAGACTTGGTTGACACCTGTCAGTGCGATGTTTAGCGGGGCGAACCATTGCAGTCCCAACAGGCTCGGGCGGTTACGATCGACTATTGTGAGTGGTAGTTGTTCGGTGTGGCCTTTGTAGGTTATGTTAAAGTTCTTGGTGCCCACTACTGGAACGCGATTACCTTGGTAGTCTTTTATGATGATTCTCTGGGCGGCCACGTCTTTTCTTTGCAGAGTAGGCACTAGTTTTTTTATTTCGTGCCATGCAATCATGGAAAGGTAGGACCCGGAGTCCACTTCCATTTTGCATGGCCGGCCTTCGATGTGGACTTCTACGTGGACCTTTCTGGCGCCGTCGGAGATGGCGTGGCCGATTGTCACCGTCTGGTGGGTTTCTTCTTTCCGCCGACCGTCGCCGCCTCTTTGGGGTCGTTGCTTCTGGTCCCATCTGCCTGTTGGCTGGCGCTCTCTGGCTCTGGGCGGGGAGTTCTCTCTCCTTCTATCCTGCTGTTCCCATTTTGGCGGGCTGCGGGTCTTTTTTTGGCGGCAAACTCGGGCGATGTGGCCCCTTCGGTCACAATGCCTACAGACAGCGTCGAAGAAACGGCATTCCGACCTGGGGTGGTCGCCGCCGCACCCGGCGCAATTAGTCCTCGACCTACGACTATACTGGCCCCGTTGGTTTCCGCGTCCCGTCTGCACGCGATGTATGTCCTCCTCATCATCTGACGTGCTGGAGGTTGACTGGTAGTCGCCGTAGTGTGCGGTCGCTTCGTTTCGTGCGTCGGCCGACCTCGCGGGGTTGTTGTTTGCGCTCTTTGCCTCGGACCTTCGCATGGTGTCTGCTGACGTGCGGGTTGCTTCTGCGGCTGCGGCTGCGGTGAGGGCGTCGGCCAGGCTGATGTCGCCTTTGGCCATAAGTCGGCTCTGGAGTGTCGGATCCCATAGTCCGAGCACGAAACGGTCTCTTATGAGACTGTTCAATCCTTTGAACTCACAGAGTCCGCCCAGGCGCCTTAATTCAGCGACGAAGTCGCTCAGCTTTTCGTCTGGTCTCTGGCTTCTTCGGTAAAATTCATTTCGCCGTATTAGGATGGGGACCTCGGGGGCGTAATGGCGCCTCAATATGGGTTCGAGGACGTCCCAATCCATGGCAGTCGCGTCTGCCGGTTTGGCCAATGCCTTGGCCATCTGGAAAACCTCTGGTCCACAATGCGTCAGGAAGACGGCGCGCTTTAGCGGGCCCGGGGCGTCCTTCATGCCGGCGCATTCTAGGTACATACGGAATCTGTCTGAGTATGATTCCCAGTCTTCGGCGGCAGGGTTGAAGGGGGCGGGCGGTGCTATTTTCGCCATTATGTTGTCGCTAGTTCGTTTATGGACACGGGGTTCGGTTCAGGGGCGAGATCCCACCTTCGTCGCCAGTGTCGTGTCCGCGAAAAAAGGTTCTGAGTCGGTGACTTATCATTAACAGCTCTTTATTTCAATCATTGAACCGAACCGGCAAAAGGCAAAAAGCCTCCGGCTTTTATGCCCTTTGCCGCGGCAGCCGCGGCCAATGGCAGCGATTCAAGTCTCCCGCTCTTGGTTTGAACCAATCGCGGGAGACTTCAATCGGGCCAATCGGCGCGGCTTGCCTGGCCAATTAGAAATCCCTGCGCCTTAGCCAATCAAGGCGCAGGGATTTCGAGTAGTCCATTTTAATACATAACATGTTTCATGGTATCATAAGAAAGCACTGCATAAGTGATGGGACCCAGAGTGCATCCACTGTCTATGTTTGCATTGGATGGGCAGAAAAAATGGACACAGATAGTTCCACAAATAACCAGACCTTAATGTCATGGAAGTCTATATAGGTGATAATTGCACCTTGAATTGCATTCAGAAGCCAACTGGTAACCAGTGCAGCTCAGAGTATAGTTGGGTCACACAAGCAAAACCAGGCATGCCCAATATTGCCTGTGCTGACATATTTCAGGCCAACTGTAGCTTCTATGTTGTCTTCAAGTAAAGTGCCAAGTAGAGCACATTACAGTAATCCATTTGTGAGCTGACCCGCATGAATTCCTAAAAGCTGAAAAAAATGGACTATGACTGTCTTTTGCTTATTTCTTTTTTCTTTATGATAATCAAGTATAATCAGCAAATCTAACTGTCTCTAGTTGGATTTCAGTCGTATAGCTCTGAAATAGTACTTTATAGTAGCATTACTGTTGGGATAGGAAGAACCAAAGATAAATTAATAAAAACACAGGGACCCAGTTAGTACAGGTAGTCCTCAACTTAAAACAGGCCGTTTAGTGATGATTCAAAGTTACAATGGCATTGAAAAAAGTGACTTATGGCCATTTTTCACTCTTATGACCTTTGCAGCACCCCCGTGGTCACATGATTTACATTTGGATGCTTGACAACTGACTCACATTTATGATGGTTGCAGGGTCCCGGAGTCAGGTGATCCCTTTTTACGACCTTCTGAAAAGCAAAGTCAATGGGGAAGCCAAATTCACTTAACAACCGTGTTACTAATAATTTAAGAACTGCAGTGATTCACTTAACAAATGTGGTGAGAAAAGTCTTAAAATGGGGCAAAACCACTGGTGGGATTCAATTTTTTTTTACGACTGGTTCTGTGCGCGTCGCTTGGTGGGAGTGGCAGGGGAGGGATGCTGTAAAATCTCCAGTCAAAGGAGGTATTTGCTGGTTCTCCAAACTGCTCAAAATTTCCGCTACCAGTTCTCCAGAACTGGTCAGAACCTGCTGAATACTACCTCTGGGCAAAACTCACTTCACAAATTTTTCACTTAACAATATAAATTTTGGGATCAACTGTGGTCATAAGTTGAGGTCTACCTGTAGTAGCAGATTAATATAACCACTTGTATTGTTTCTGTTGGGAAATGTACATATGATAATAGCCTTATTTTTGCCATGCTCTATTGCTGCTTTTACACTTCTGATACACTGAGTAAAACCCTTTCCCTATTATCTATTCAGCCTTAGGTTGACAAAGAACTATACCTGTTAAGTCTGGAGCATGGGTGCGAAAGATGGAGACGAGCTAGTAGAAACAGTGAACTTCAAACTCTTTATTTACATGATGTGACAGCTCAGCTCAAAGGCTGCTCAAGCCTTACTTATATAGGCAACTCATTAACTACTAACCAATAGCGAACCTGGAGTGCTAGCTTCGTTTAACCAATGGGAATGGTCTGTTAGTGGCCAATCGGATGCTTCTAAACGGGCCAATCCGATCGGGCCATCAACAGCCAATCAGAAGTGCAGGGCCAGAAGTCTGCACTAGACTTTAAGCTCAATGATAACTTTATTGGTATTATGCATTCACAACACCCCTTTCCCCCGGCTTCTACCCACAGGGCACGGTTACATAGTCCTTAAGGTAGGACAGTTGTTTAATTAGTCTTTTCGATTTTCGCAAAGTGCCAGTTGGTTGGCTGCACTCTTGCTGAGGTAGATTATTGTTTAGCGGTAAGGGTGCCTCTGGTTCCGAGTTCGCGTTCTCATTGTCATCAATATCACTGGTCATTTCCTGAGGTGCATTCACTCCGGTCCCAGGTTCCTGTTCCTGCGTTTCCGTTCCAATATCAGTCTCTTCGAAGGGGTTTCCTTCGAATAATAATTCACTTTCCTCTGTATCTCCCCCCCCTTCAGTTTGATCAAAAGGGAGTTCGGAATTGCGAGGTGGTAGCCGCGATCGTAGCTGATCTATGTGGCGCTTCCAAAGTCTATCGTCAGGGCACTAAACGAGGTATGATCTAGGGCCGGTTACATGGATTATGGTCACTTCTACCCACAGCGGATCGCCCGAAAAGTTTTTAGCGAATACGAAATCACCTACCTGGAAGGTACGGCATCGACTGCTGATCCGAGTGGCTTTTCGGGTTCGTAGGCTGGGTGTAAACGGTCGAGGTGGGAGCGGAGCTTCCATCCCATTAGCAGTTCAGCGGGAGTTTTGTTGGTGACGCTGTGAGGTGTAATGTGCTGCAGGAAAAGGATCCGGTTGATTTTTTCGTCGATGTTGTTGTAATCGATCTTTTGCAGAGTCTTTTTGATGAATTGAACCATGCGCTCAGTCCTACCGTTTGCAGCAATATGCGCAGGCGAAGTGAGCGCATGTCGAATGCCCCGGTCAGCCAAGTACTGCTCAAAAGGTAGCGCGGTAAATTGGGGCCCGTTGTCAGATACCAGGACGTCTGGTAATCCGTGGGTTGCAAAAAGTCTTTCTAGTCTTTTGATGACTGCGTCAGTGGTTGTGCTGCTCATTCGGTGAATCTCGAGCCAGTTCGAGTAGGCGTCGACGGTTAGCAGGAATGTGTGGCCTTTGGTTGGCCCAGCAAAATCCAGGTGGATGCGGGACCAGGGTCCCCGCGGCGTCTCCCATTCGGTTGGGGTTGCCTTTGGTGGAGCGTTGCTTACTTCTTGGCATCTCTTGCAAGTTTTAACCCATGATTCGATTTGTCTATCGATGCCTGGCCACCACGCGTAGCTTCGTGCGAGGCCCTTCATGCGCACGATGCCAGGGTGGCCATCGTGCAAGGTTCTTAGCAGCGTCTGTTGGAGTCGTTCTGGGATAACAACTCTATCACCCCAGATGACACAGCCCTTCTGCGAGAACAACTCTGTTTGACGACTTTTGAATGGTGCAAAGTCGTCTGGTACTTGGTCCAATAGCCATCCGCGTTCCACCCATGTGAGGACTCGCGCCAAGGTGGGGTCGCATTTTGTTTTTCTCGCGATGTCACGGGCAGTCAATGGCGGCATGTGGAGTGTCTCGATCTGCAACGCTGTCATCGTTGGTGCAGGATCGTTGATAGTTTCAGGGAGCAGTGTACGGCTCAGTGCATCAGTGTGGGAAATGGCTTTCCCCGGACGATATTGTAGCTGATAATTGTAGGCAGCCAAGAATTCTGACCAGGGGTCATTTGGGGAGATAGTATGTAGGGAGTTGGTTTGTCCCCAGCAATGATTTGTGGTCAGTTACAATGGTGAAATTCCGACCGTACACGTACTCATGAAACCTCCTAACTGCTGACACAATCGCCAAGGCTGTAATTTTGCTCGGTTTTCGAGAGCGTCTTTGAGAAGTAAGCAACAGGGGCTTCGTTACCGTTAGGTAACACATGACTCAAAATGGCGCCCACTCCAAAAGGCGATGCATCACAAGTTATTTTTATTGGCAAAGTCTCATTGTATTGCATAAGCACGGCATCCGAAGTCAGTAGTTTTTTACATTACGGAACGCCTGCTCTTCTTTGTGACCCCATACCCAGTTTGCTTTTTTGTCTAAAAGACGATGTACCGGTTCAGCAACAGTAGCTTTGTGCGGCAAGAAAACATTATAGAAGTTGATGAGGCCTAGGAACACCTGGAGGTCAGTCTTGTTCTGGGGTCTGGGAGCGTTCTTTATTGCTCTTAATTTACCATCAGTAGGGTGAATACCCTAACTGTCAATTAGGTACCCTAAGAATTCAACATGATCGGTACACATTTTGCATTTATTTTTATTTAACTTTCAGGCCTGCTTCCTGAAATTTTTGTAATACTAATCTTAAACGCTCCTGCAAAGTTTTTGAGTGGGGGCAGCAATAAGCACATCGTCGAAATAGGGGACAACGCCCTTGATCCCCTGCAATAGTCTCTCCATTAGGCTCTGAAAGATCCTTGGGGTTACACTGACTCCGAATTGAAGCCTCGTACACTTAAATGCGCCACGGTGTGTTACGATAGTCTGTGCCTGTGCCGTTGTTTCATCAACCAGCAATTGCTGGTAAGCCTGAGCTAAGTCTAATTTAGCGAAGACTTTTCCGCCCCCCCAGGGAATGGAGGAGGTGCTGTACTACCGGCACCGGATGTGGGTTCTGTTGCAGGGCGTGGTTCAGGGTGGCTCGGTAGTCCCCGCAAATTCTAATGGAGCCGTCCGGCTTAATGGGTGTCACAATCGGTGTTTCCCAAGGGGAGTGATCCGTTGGCTTTAAAACTCCCTGGGCAATCAACTTATCTAGCTGCTCGTCGATTTTCGGTTTTAGAGCGAACGGAACTCGACGAGGCTTAAGGTGGATGGGCGCTATCTTTGGATTAAGACTAAAGGATATCGGGGTCCCCTTGTACTCACCTAACTTTTCCTCGAAGACGTCCTTGAATTCACGGGTGAGGTCTTCCTCCCAGTCACTGCCGCCGATTCGATTAATGCCTGCCACTTCGATGCCGAGTGGTGCGAACCACTGTAGGCCCAACAGGCTAGGCTGGTCCTTATCGATCACCATCAGGGGTAAGTACGCCGTGCGGTTCCTGAATGTAACCTGGACTTGGCTGGATCCTGCAACTGGAATTCGGTTCCCCGGTAGTCTTTTAGGATGTGCCGTTGAAATCGAAGGTCTTGGCGCCGGATTGTGGGGATGAGTTGCTTGAGGGTCTTCCATGAGACCATCGAGAGGGACGATCCCGAGCCTACTTCCATTGGGCAGGGCTGATTTTCAATGTTCACATTGACCCGAATTTTCTGAGCATCTAGTGAAGAGGCATGGCCAATAGTGAGTGTTTGGTGCACCTCTTCTCATCTTGCTAGATGATTCACGGGTCGATTTCCCTAGGAGTGGTTTACTGGTTCTCGCCTTACAGGGCGATTCCCTGTCAATTGGCAGAGATTGGTTCCCTTCGAGGTCGGGCTGGGTCCAAGGAGGCTTCTGCAGACCCGCCCGATGTGGCCTCATTTCCCGCACTCATGGCAGAGTGCGTCGCGGAATTTGCAGTGGTTGGCCCTGCAGCCAGCGCAGGGTTGTTGTTGGGATCTTGGGTGTCGTTCCCAATCGGTCCATAGGCGATGGACCTCTTCTTCGTCGCTGTCTGACGACGAAGAGAGGTCCTCATGATGGGCCGTTGAACGTCGCCGTTCTGCATTGGGTGAAATTTCGCCATCTGGTTGGTGGTTTGGAGTGCGAATTTGGCGCAGTTGAGCAGCCAACTCCTTGGTTGCCTCAGCTGCTGTAGCTTCAGCTATGGCATCTTTAAGGGTGATGTCGCCCTTTGACATTATTTTGCTCTGCACGTTTAGAGCGTCTAGTCCAAGGACTACTCTCTCTCTCAAAGCCTCTTCCAGGTTGGCGAAATCGCAAAGGCCTCCCAAGTTCCGGAGGTCTGCAATGAAATCGGTGATGCTTTCTCCTTTCTGCTGGCTCCGTTGATAGAACTTGTGTCGTCTTACGAGCGTTGGAACGGTGGGTGCGTAGTGGGCCCTTAGCAGCGGTTCGAGGATGTCCCAGTCCATGGCCTTCACCTCAGCTGGTTTCGCTAATGCCTTAGCCATCTTAAAAACCATTGGGCCGCAGTGCATCAGGAATACTGCCCGTTTCTTTCCGGCCGTTGCATCCTTCAGATTATTTGTTTCTAAAAACATCTGGAAATGATCCATGTAAAACTCCCAGTCCTCTTGAGCTGGATCGAATGGAGCGGGTGGTATTGCGCTGCCGGACATGGTTCCGCCGTTGTGCGCTTCCATCACGTGCTTAGTTGGCTCTGATGTCATCCAATCCCACCTTCGTCGCCAGTGTTAAGTCTGGAGCATGGGTGCAAAAGATGGAGATGAGCCAGTAGAAACAGTGAACTTCAAACTCTTTATTTACATGATTTGACAGCTCAGCTCAAAGGCTGCTCAAGCCTTACTTATATAGGCAACTCATTAACTACTAACCAATAGTGAACCTGGAGTGCTAGCTTCGTTTAACCAATGGGAATGGTCTGTTAGTGGCCAATCGGATGCTTCTAAACGGGCCAATCCGATCGGGCCATCAACAGCCAATCAGAAGTGCAGGGCCAGAACCCTGCACTAGACTTCAAGCTCAATGATAACTTTATTGGTATTATGCATTCACAACAATACCAAATTCACTGTCTCCATGTCTACACTGACTCTATTGCACCATTCTGACTTCTTGCAAATGATGCTATCAGGATACTTACAAAGCACGAGATTGATTGAATTCCCCAGCTTTGCTATTCTCCTTGTGTAAATCATCACATTGCAGGAAAATATCCTCCAGTCACATCACTGAAACAGAAATGGCGCAGGCTCATCTGTAGGCTCCTTCCTATGCTTTTCTTCTTGACTCCATTTTATTGCCACTCAGATTGAATAAAGTTAAAACAGCAACGGTTTATAATCATGAAAGTTGAAGAGACACAACACTTATTATAATCATTTATCTCTTTTTGCTTCTTTTCCTTTGTATTGGCAACAAACTCCAATTTCCAGATTGCTTTGTCCTTTCCTGGGTGAAGAGATGTTGGTCCTGTAGTTTCAGATGTTAAACTTTTTCAGGCTATTATGCTATTCCACTAGTCATATAGTGCAAGGCCATATCAGCCTTGCACTAAATCAATAAGGGTCATAGGCTTGAAGCACTTACATTATTGCTTACTGAGCCATCTAAGTGCTATTTTGCGGTTTTGATAGGTTACCAGCACAGTTGTGCTGGGTCAGCCATTTAGGTAGATAGTGACAAAGAAGCAGTCTGCCAAGAGGGGACACGGTAAACCCACATAATCTGAAATGTCCAATAAGCACTACTTTGATTCCATCCGTTACTAGTTACTACACTTTGCTTCCAATATAATGGGTATCATCTTGATATGCGAAAATTAATACTTTAATATTGCTAGAATAAGAATGACATTAGGTGGTAGATATGACAGAAAACATGTTGTCCTGGCACATTTATGCTGTTTAAGAGGCATAAAATATCTAAATGCAAATAATAAAAAAAAATCTGTTTTGCTTTGATGAACATTTTGAAGTATTTGTTCTTCCGTATTTTAAACTCATTTAACACAGCACCATTATGATGCAAGAAGTTAAGTATATTTACTTCACAATAATGACTGATTTTTTTTAAAACAGGATAATGATTGTGTGTAGATCTGCAGTCATAGGCATCCTGCCACTTGTCTGCTAGCATTAAAGTAGTTCGAAAAACAAAGAAAAAGCAAAGAGCCTTAATGAAGATTGTCCCAGACCAGTTTGCCACTACTATTACTTGCTGTTTTCTGGATGATCCCAAGACACCCAATTCTGGGCTCAAAATTTGATCCAGAAATCTAAATTTGACCCTTCAATTGTTGCTTTATGGTTTTCAAGAGAACCCCTACCTCTGGGGGCATTTCTAGTTATAGCAATTAATCAGTCACACACCCAAGGAATATTTTCTGACCGGTTTCTTCCGGTAATATTGACTAGGTTCCAGATGGGAGATTATGAGAAGGCAAAAACCTAATTGATATTATATATTTGTTTGTTTGTTAAATTTATTTGTCACCCATCTCACCATGGTGCTATTTCTCTCTCATAGGAGGCATTTGTTCTATATTGGTGCTAGGGACCAATCTGGTTTTCAGAAACTTGTCCATTAACTTGCTGTTAACAACCAGCCCCCAAGTTATAGCATCCTGTTATCTGTTATTCTGTTTTTGCTGTTTTGCAAAATACCACAAACTGGACTGACATTTTCCAGACAGCAAGCTGATGGTTCTCAATCACAGCGAGTGGGGCAGCATGGGTTCCTGAGTATGAATATGCTTTTGCCTCTCTTCCTATTGTGTAGGTTTCTACACAGCATGGCTTCTTCCAGCAGCTATAGTGGGAACACTAGTCTTCGTAATTGGCATTTTTATGATGCTCCATGACATTCCAACGTAAGTAGCAAACTTTCTTTTCTATTTTTTAATTCTGTTTTTAGAAGATCTTCAGACAACTCATATAAAAGCCTTTTTCATCAACCAGCATGACTGACTAATCAGTCATCCTTTGCTTAAATTTATAAAGTTTTTTAATATGTTCCTCAATATGTAAATGACAGGTCTATAGATTTCTAACATTTTTATCCGACTCTTCCACCTCAAAAATTTTCAATAGCAGATTAGAGTCAGAGAATTACTAAATGAACAAACCCAAACCATAAAATAAATGAAACACAGCAAGCAAAACCAATAGCAAAGTTGTGGGAGAAGGAATCTGGTTCCAAAGCAATTATTTTTTCTTGCACTTTTCTTTTCTCTCCTTCTGAACTAGACAGGAGATCTGTTCCAGTGGTGACAAATACAAGATGTGCCCAATTTGCAAAGTCTGCCCTTATTGGAATCTATCTACGGTCTGCCGCATGTTTCAGGTGAGGCTATAATGATTTTTTCATATGCTTTATCTAAATCAACAAGTTTATAATCAACTTCACATACTTCTCATTGACCTTCTGAAGAACAAAAATCTGGTCTGCAGACCCCTTTCTGGGATTAAACCACATTGCAATTTCCATACTTTTATCACTGTCATGTATTTTTTATCTTTCAGTCAAAACTCTGCCATACTTATGAAACTAATTTACCTGCAGTTTTTGTATTCACTGTTGCTGCTTTTCTGTTTGTGAGTGAGACCAGTAATCCCACTATCTTATTAAAGCAGAGATACAATCTGTTACGAACTGAACGCGTTATTTTAAAATCCTAATAGTTTTGCTTCCACAGCAGGCTCGTAATCCTGCACTTCTGATTGGCCCACGAACAGCGGATCGTGATTGGTCGTTTCTGGCTGATCTGATTGGCTGCTAGCGGGTCGCTGCTGATTGGACGCTCCCAGCGCGGCAAACTCAAATCATTGGTTATTGTGACAGCAGCCAGCTCTATAAAAGAAGCTGCTGCTGCCCCAGTATTTCGCTCTGTTCTGAAGTCACTAATAAAGAGTTGAAGTCACTATTTGATGCCTTATCTCCGTTCTTTGCGCCCACGCTCCAGATTTAACACAATCTTTACACATAAAGTTGCCACTCTGTAAACAAACCTGTATATCTTTTTCTCTTCGTCTTCTCACTGACAACTCACAAGAACGTTGTTAATGTGAGGTTGTTTAAACAATATTTCTTCAGTTGGTTCCTTTCTAATATGTTGCTTGAAATTAAGTTAAGCTAAACTCTTGGGGCTTTTTTTTTCTTTTCTTTTTCTCAGTCTCCCTTCTTTGAATGATTGGTCATTTGTAGTTTATTTGTAAAGTTTATAGTTTATAAAGTTTATGCTTTAGCTATCGCTTCCAAAACAATATGATATACGTTCCATCTATTTAACAATTCTAAAATATGCATATATTGCAACATTGACAATATGTAAGCTATTTTTGTTGCAAAGGCAATTTAGCTTACTTGTAGTTTTAGAGCTAAACTACAAGCAGGCTATAGGCCCATTTCCGTAACCCATACACAGTGAGTATGCATGAAATAAAGAATTGAAGGAACACAGGTATGTGGTAGTTAGCAAGACACTAAGTAGATTCACTCAACTATGCCATAATATGGTGCTTTGTTTTGGACTTCTTAAATTATTTATTTATTATTAGATTTCTATGCCACCCAGGTCACCAAGGCAACTTGGCATACTGTGTAAGCATTGAACAACTGGTTTAATTAGTTTAATTGATGTGTTGGACACAGCTATTCAGCAAGCTTTTAGTTAAATCAATGTGTTAAAATATGTGGGCGTCCAGCCACTGCATTCAAGAGCTTTGCTCACTTGACTCACTTCTGTTCCCTACCTGGGTATCTTTCCATATGCATAACAGTAATCTCTCCCTTTTTTCTTCCAGGCTGGCCGTCTCTTTGACCATGGTGGCACTGTTTTCTTCAGCATCTTCATGTCTCTGTGGGCAGTCACATTTCTTGAGTACTGGAAGCGAATGAATGCTACCCTGACATACTGCTGGGATTGTTCAGATTTTGAGGACATTGAGGTGCTGAATTTAGAGAGCTTCAAATGTAACTCAAAGTCCTAACTGGCATACGTTACAATATTCATATTCCTCCTGTTATAGGAACGCCCACGACCCCAATTTGCTGCTTTGGCTCCCATGACAACCATAAACCCAATTACTGGAGAGGAGGAGCCCTATTTCCCAAAGCGGACTCGATTCAACAGAATAATGACCGGATCAATGGTCATCATCATTATGGTAAGAGAGGTTGGAAATCTCAAGTAGACTAAGTCTTGAGACATGATCTCTTTCTTCTGCTATGCCAATTGAATCATAATTTATTTTGCAAAGCAATCTTCTTTCAAGCAATATACCTCTGCAGCTTGTGGGAGCAACTTTTATCTGAAAAATCATGTGAAAGAATCAATATAAACCTTAAATGTCTAGCAGATGTCCCTGGGAATATTTGAGGCTTGATATGGGAACAAGTGCTAAGAGCCTAATGCCTCCCTTGATTTTTCATGCATTTTATAGGAGCATTGAAGGAAATGGAATAATCCAGTTCACATTCTTCTAAATGACCTCCTAGAATATTTATTAAGCTTTGATTCTATTGAAGTGATAAAAACCTATTTGGCTATCTTTGGAATATTTCCTGTTAGAAAATTTAGCAATTGTTATTTACAGTTTTTCTATTTGCTATTAATATCTTCTATTAATTATGGTTTAGCAAAAATTTAAGTTTAAGTTTCTTTATTGTCATCCCCACACCATATTTTATTAGCTGTGGATAGCAGGAATCATAGTTCAGCATATATGAACAATAGTAGATTGGGGCAACTTAATTCTATTGGGCCAGAGTAACGAATTATTTGCAACAGTGAGACAATAAATGCATGTTACTAGTTCTTCTTTGCCTGTCTACAGATTGCTGTGGTAATAATATTCCTGATTTCTGTTATCCTTTACCGGGCCATCATTGCTGTAATTATATCAAGATCTGGGAACTTCCTACTTGTATCTTCGGTAAGGGACCTCGATGTCTCAATCCCTTTTGGCCTGGTTTTGCTATTGGACTTCATTTGCATTTTCTAACTCCTTTTCCCCCCCTAGGCTTCTCGTATTGCTAGCTTGACAGGCTCCATAGTGAATCTCTTTTTCATCCTCCTCCTCTCAAAAATTTATATTGCACTGGCACTTTTTCTTACAAAATGGGGTAAGTAAATTATATTGGCTTGGACATCAAGCAAAACATCACTTTCAGCCCTACCCCTTCACTCCTAACTAGGTTTTTGTTTATAGAAATAAGGTAGTTAAGGAGATGTAATCAAATGAGGACATTTTGAGTCCTATATAAAATGCATTTAACACTAACAAATTTAAAGCAAAAATAAAGTTTTTATAATGCAGTAAATTTCCAGTTTGAAAAAAATATCTAAGAATTGTAGCATATCTCAAAGAATTCCATTGTCTTTCATTCAGTAGTAGCAGGATTACTCAATAGTTTGTTAGAAATTTATATACATAATTTCTGGAGACTCCAAAATATTAGTAGTTTGGCTAGTGGTGATTTGATTTATACATAGTCCTTGACTAATGAATGTAACGAAGCCTGCCAATTACATTTGTAACCCAAAGAATTTGATAATGGGATCGTGTTAATTGAACTTGATCCCTCCCTGATTTATTCAATGCATTTGCTAATCAAATGCTCAGGTTGTTAAGTGCACATAAGGTATCAGAGTGGGGAAGACCATGGGGGGACGGGACTAGTGCTTTTGACCACCCAAGCTGCCCCAATCCACTGAGATATCTCATACTTCCCCCTCTCCCCTGCCATCCAACCCCACTGGGTCTTCCCAGGCACTTACCTTTTGAGGGTCTTGATGATCAAGCAAGTTGTATCCTCTCCAGCCTCTCTGCTGTGGTTTCTTTGGCTCTGGTCGTCTTGCCCCTCCTGGCCTCTGTTCTTTGTGACAAAATCTTTCTGCAAGGACAATTGGAGCCGGCAGGGATGCAGGCAAAGAAAACCACCGCAGGGAGGCTAGAGTGGACACAGATTACTAGATCTTTGCAAGGTAAGTGCCTGTGAAGATCTGGCAGGTGGAGGGGAGAAAATACGCAGGGTAAATGTTACAATGCCTCTGCAGTTGTTCGTAAGGGTGAACGACTGCTGTAGTGCTACAAAATTCATAATCTCAGGACTGTCATAAGTACTTAGAGCGATATCATAACTTTGAACAATCACTTAGTGAACTGTTGTAACTTGAGGATAACCTGTACTATCAAGCAAGGAAATTTTACATTTTTTTTTTTTTGCATCATCTACCTCTCCTAATTTGTTTCTTGGAATGTTGAGAAAACAAGCCAGTATGGCACAAGATCCAAGATACAAAATTTAAATTTAATTCTAGATATTAACCTCTAATCATATGGATTTTTGCAGCCTAGATTTGATAGTCCTTGTGCTAGAAAGAATAATTTGTGACAAAATACTTTTCTCTAGGTGCTAAATTCTTAAGCAAATGTCATCTCCACACTAAATTCTTAACTGCATTATATATGACATATACTTTGCACATATAATCATTGTAGCAATATGCAGGTATGTTGTCCTTGCCCAGAACTAGTGCTGTTCAACCCCTCATACATAGATGCTTCACCTGGGAACTTTGTTAGGATCCAGGTATCTCTTGAAATATATCTGCATTCAACTTGCATACATCAAGGGAATGTTCCACCCTTTCCCCCAAGAAGTCAAGATTTGAAGAAAATGTAAAACAACTACAACTTTAACCAGAATGTATTCTAACTTACTTTGCCAACTTAGTCATAATATATACTGTAACACCATGTAAATATTTTTCAGTGCACAACTTATCTCAACACATAGTGATGTGAACATAGATAAGGATAGATGTCAAAAACCTGAAGTATAAACGTTGCTCTAAATGATGCATTCATTTTTCTGCCACAGAAATGCATCGCAGCCAGACTGCATTTGAAGATGCCTTCATTTTTAAAGTCTTTATCTTTGAGTTCATTAATTTCTATTCATCTCCCATCTACATTGCCTTCTTTAAGGGCAGGTAAATTTCTTTATTTTTTATTTAATTTATATAGTCACTAAGACAAGTTAGTCTGGTGCAAAACAATCATAAAATCCATTAAAACCAAGTACAGGATAGATAGATGGTAAGTAGAGGGGGGAGAGAGAGAGAGAGATGAGATATGAGATGATATAGATGATAGATAGATAGATAGATAGATAGATAGATAGATAGATAGATAGATAGATAGATACTGATGGACGGACGGACGGACTGACAGACTGATAGAAGGATGAAAGGTAGATGTGGAATTTTCAAAATTTGTTTTGAGAACTTTCCTAATCCATAGTGGAAATAATTTACTTTGTAATGGTCAGCCTTGAAAAACATAATTTGTAAAATGCTCTGGATTCCTGCTTTCATTTATTCGATATTTCGCCTCATTTCGTCTTATTTTGTAGAATTGTTTTCTTATGTAATAGAGGAAACTTTCTGTACTTAATTTGGATTACAATGTCCATAATTACATTTAGTACAAGACAGCAAGATTTATAGGTGCTGTAGGCTCAACACATCCTGCTAATGTTATTTTGAGGAAGACTGTAGAATAACTTTTAATATGATGGAGGAAGGGAAGGAAGTTTTATTTAGGTTAGAAAGAGCATGCTTGGTAGGTATTTTTTCAGGGCATGACATGAAAGGATGCAATAATTTAGAGAATTTGTATGGCTACCCACTCACTCTCAAAAACTCTAGGTGGCTTACAAAAAAATTAAATTTGTTGTACAACTTTCATATATTGGAAATAATCAGAATTGTATGTATTGGTGTACAGTATGCTGAATTTATAACCCATTCTAATCTGACAGAATCTGCCTAGAATGCAACAGAATTTTAAACATACATACACATACACACATACAAGCATATGTCACCAGTAAAAATATCCAGAAAAACACAAGTATATCAGAAGTGGCATTAATTTAGCCTGGCCAGACACCTGATGAAATAATGCCATTTTGATATTTTCAAAATAGATTGTAAGGCTATTTTACCCTGGGGAGGGAAGGAGAATGTTCCATTAAATGGGGATCATCACTGGAAAGGCTTCTCATGAGATTTTAATTTCACGAAGTTCATGAAAAGGGGGACACAATAGATTCTCTCTAAATAGCCAGACTAGGCATGTATATTCAATTTTGGCAACATGTTCACTGCTATACCTGGCTATTGCACCGTGATGGGTCTTAAAGGTAATAACCAGCATTTAGACTAAAGTGAGGAGGTGTTCCCTCTAGGAAGCTTATATTTGATCTTGTCTCCCAGCTTGCTGCTTGAGTGAAAACTGGAGGTTTTATTAACCTGCATGGGAAGGTAATTTCAAAAAAGTTCTTAAATATCTCATAACAGCAATTCAACAGGATTCTACATAATAGTGACGGAAAGATGAGAAAAAGTGAAAAATGACTGCCATCTATTGTTCAGAAAAAGTATAATAATGTAAATCTTGAATGGGTGTCACATGGTAGACTGTGTCTAACAAATATATTAGCATCAGGAATCAACAAATGGACAGTTAAAACCAATAGATCTCAACTACTACAGGAATATAAGCTGTGAATGGTGATGCCTTTGGCCCTAGTTGAACATTACATTCTATCAAGCAGCAGCAAATGTGTCTGAGTGACTTTAAGACAGTATAGATTCCTGGTAATTACCAGAACAAGTATCTGCCATTTTCTTGGCAAGATTTCAGCAATGGTTTGTCACTGCCTTCTTCCTAGAGCAGATAGAGAGAGTGACTGGCGTGGTCGACTGGAGTGGTAGCTCCATCCCTAAGGCAAGAATAGAACTCAACTCTCCCAGTTTCTAGTTTTGTGCCTTAATCACTACACTAAAGTGGCTTTTAATAATATTTAAAAATAATTACTAGGAGGGAGGCGGTAAGTGTTCTGTACAATTCATTAACATACTTGCAAGCGCCGCTCTGTGATTGGTCAAAGCATACGGTGACCTGATTGGCCGAGCGAGCCGCACTGATTGGCCCGCCGCGAATCCCCGCGATTGGTGGAAACTAATCACGGGAGATTCCCCACGGTGCCATTGGCCATGGCCGCGGCGGCCAGGGAATAAAAGCTGCCGCTTTCCTTCGGAAGCCGAGCCGATCTCGGAACTTAAATAAAGAGCTGAAACTAAGTCACTGGCTCCGAGTCTCCTTTCCTGCGACAGACACGACAGTAAGAATAGGAATTTAAACTAGCAGTTTTTTTAAAAGCCAGAGACATATTTTTCATTTCTTGCCCTTGTGCTTTTTCTTCTTCCCTTTCAGGTTTATTGGTTATCCAGGCCACTACAACAAATTACTGGGCATACGCAATGAGGATGTAAGTATCTTAGAAGAGATGAGAAAGAGATTGGTTCTTGAACAAATGTGAAGGAGTCAGAGCTGGTATTCAGCAGGTTCTGACCAGTTCTGGAGAAGCGGTAGCAGAAATTTTGAGTAGTTCGGAGAACCGGCAAATACCACCTCTGACTGGAGATTTTACAGTATCCTTCCCCTGCCACACCCACCAAGCCACACCACAGAACCAGTAGTAAAAAAAGTTGAATCCCACCACTGGAAGGAATCCTCTAGAGTAGTAGATACCTAGGCAACCTGTGTAAAATAGATTGGATTGCAAGGTGACAAACATAATTATTAATGAATAGAGTCTGGTTGATCCCAACTATTCCAGAGATAAATAGAAAGACTGTTAGCCTCAGACCAAGGAATGGAACAGGTATCTTTTTTAGAGCTTAAAAGAACCTTTTCTTCTATCTACATCCACAACATATTTATAAACATGTTAGAAGAGGTCCACAACATTCTGGGTTTCACCAGATGCATCTGACAAGTTTATATAGACAAGAAGGTAGTTCTGTTGCCCATGAATGCTGCCTTCATATAGCCATAACAAATGGGCTAGTTAGACGCTGAATCTGATGGACATGAATTTCACTAATTAATTATGTAGTGTGTAAAATACTTTTTTCCAGCCTGATTCTTTTTGCTGGGTCAGGAATGGTTTGCATATCTCTACCATCTTAAGCCTTCATTCTAAGCAAAAATCCCAAAGTATATGTTTTCCTCTATCATTTTCTTTGTCTTTTTAAGGCCCTTACAGTCCTAGGGTGACCTGAACTGCACATGGCCTTCACCAGAGATTTATCTATATCAAAGAACCTTACTATAATAGTATATTCATTGTTAGTTTTCTTTTTAATAAATCTTATTTATTTGTTTGTAAAATTTATGAGAGATCTCCTTTTTCTTTGTAATTATCCCATTATGGATATATGGTATGTCCTGAGGAAATGAGAGGACTGAGTCTAGTTCTCAACAACAATGAAGAAGTTATATCTTGGGGACCAGAGATGGGATGCAAATTTTTAAACTACTGGTTCTGTGAGAGTACCTAGTTGGGTGTGGCCAGGTGGTCATGTAACTGGGTGAGAGTGGTTATTTTTTTAACCTACTAGACCTCAGGGAAGCCTCCTGGGAGCAAAAATGGGACACAGGGGTGCACAGCACCCTCCCCATGCCCCGTTTTTTACCTCCTGGGACTCAGGGAAGTCTCCTGAGTGAAGCAATACAACATTGAGGGGGGGAAAGCTGTGCCACGTGATTTAGATGAGCTAGAAAGCAAGAAATCCAAGAATTTCCTGCTTTCTAGCTAATTTAAATCGTGCAGCACAGCTGTTCTTCAGAGAACAGCTGATCAGTGAGGGGGGGGGAAGGAAATACCTTGATCTTCGGAACGAACTAGTTCGCTCCCAGCTGATCTTCAGAACTACCGGTTCACCCAAACTGGGCTGAACTGGTAGAATCCAATCCCTGCTTGGGACCCTGCAAATAGGAATCTCATGGCTGAATGCTGCTCAATCACAAATATTCTCCTTATGTAGAAAGGTGGATCTTGAGGAAAAGCATTCAAGCTTTCTGGTTTGGGTCACATTTTCTTTCCTAGAATATATATTCCATTAAGGAGGCCTTTATTCAATGCCTCCAATAAAGTTGCATGATGCTTCAGTACATGAGTGATTCTTAATAGATAGCTACTTCACGCTACATATGAAACTTTAAAGATTTCTACATAGGTTATATGCAATGTTTATTAGGCCACCAGCCATACCCAAAAGTCTTTCTCTCTGTTTTTTTGTCCAGTGTGCTCCAGGTGGCTGCCTCATTGAACTTGCTCAGGAACTTCTTGTCATCATGGTGGGAAAGCAAATAATTAACAACATTCAAGAGGTCCTTATCCCGTGAGTGCTATGCTTTGACTTGATACTTTTGCTATCTATTCATTCCAATCAATGTGCTTGTACAAAGCAGGGGTTTGCACACTGGGGCTGCAATTAATATAGAAGGATGGAGGCTACAGCTTTGCAATATATTGGTGCTGCATCATTGTACAAGAAAAGAGATTTCATTTCTATTTTAAAACAAAAAAACAAAAACTTCCAGTTCCTTTTATATGTAATGATGAACCTTGATGGTTCCTGGGAAGCTGAAGCAAATAACAACTGTCTCATCTACTGCTCCTTATGAAACATTGCAAAGATAATTGCAATGCCAACATTTCCTTAGAATTGTGGAACAGGCAATTTTCTGCTGAAAAGAGTTTTTGTCTCATTCTTCTTCCCATTCTGGGGGTTTTCCATTCATTTCTATAGTCAAAGCACAATTGTATGTTTCTTGTCCATATCCAGTTGTTCTGAGGGATGGCTTTGCAAATTCATTTTCACAGTGTAGAAGTACAAGCTCTCTTTTTTTAACACATTCTAAAAACCAAACCCCAGCAAGTGAAGAATGAGAACAAAGCTGCCATTTTGCAGCTGTTAGACTTGATCAAAGGAGGAGCAAAGCATTAAGAAAATTTGTCTGATAGGACAAAACTTCTGCAGTGGGTTTGGGGACATGGCAAGCAATTATGTGGAAATGCTCTCTCTTAAGCCTGCTTTAGACTTAGCTTATAATTTTTATATTATCTTCTGCCTTAAAATGTCAAGAAATTCTACTCGCCTTGATTTTTGGCATTCATGCTAGTGAAATTCAGAGAAGAAGCTGGGGAGGAATGTGGGCGGAAGATACAAAAAGAGGCTTGGCAACTGCCTGAAGTTACAAACCCTGTAAAATCTAGCGAAAGTGTGTAGAAATGCATTTCTTTGTACATATGCAAGTGTGGGAAAAGAGAAGCCACTCCCTAGTTACTTTGGCAATTACAACTGCTTCACAAAATAATGTTTTGCATTTTTGCCAAGACATAATTATTTTTGAATATGTGCAAACATTGACAAATACAGTCTGTGAATAGAGCAAACACAGATATGAGTATTCGCAAGCCTTTCTGATGTGTACCACATCCACAAATGAAAAATAAAATGTTTGTTTGTTGTTGGTTTGGATTCAGCTTTATAGGTGAGCCAGGGAAATATGTTTGTTAGCTTAGCCTGTGTCATGCCCCTGTCAGAGTCTGAATCCAAGGAGGAAGACAAACAGCTGACAGGGAATGGGAGTGTGGCTCCATTGATTGTGAAGGAGGCTGGGGAAGGGCAAAGTCCAACTGGGCAGTGCAGGGAAGAGATAAAACAAGGGAGAGGGAGTTCAGAGGAAGAGTCAGGGCCACCCCCACTTCATCCTAGGGCGCGCAGGGAGGAACAGAGAAGAGAGCAATGTGGGTTGCATGGCTTACAGGGGAGGAAAGGGCCCTGATTCCCTACATTAGCCACAGGTGGGAAGAGAGTTTATAAGAACTGAATGCTGACTGCAGCAGCTGCTGGGAGAAATGTGACTTTATCCTGTGTTGTCGTTGCTTTTCTGTGTTCCTGGAGTCTTCCCAACCATGTGAATTTTGCCATGCCTTCATGTCTGGAATTCTTGTTCCTGCCCTGCCAAACTAATTACTAATCAGTTTGGTTTGATTGGAGTTAAAGTTATAGTTTGTGTCGATCATGTTTTGGATTTAATTCTCTGCAGCAAAGGCTGTTCCTGGGAGTTTTTCTCCAGCCAGAAAGTAACCTGGACATTGGGGGAAAAGTTGGAGCTAATAAAGGGACTCTTACTGATTATCTAACTGTGTTATCTTTGTACCACACCACGAGTCATCACAGTCGGAATGAAGTTTGGGCTGTTTATATGTACACAAAAATTGTTGTATGAGATGGTTTTCAGCATTCCAAAGATTGCTTCCTTACTAGAAGCTGTAATTTTGTAAATCAGAAAGGATGCAGTGAAGAAATGACTGAATTTAATATTCATAAGGGAATATATTCCCATGTAAAAAAAAAAAGAATCAAATGAATATAGAAGTATTCCACAATATTCTTGTGAGAAGGGAACATACTTCTATGGCCATACTGTGAACTATTCCACTGCTGGAGATAGTAAACATGAGTTTCTTCCTATATAATTTGCCTACAGCAGAGTAATGCAAAATAGTTTGCTCTTAGAAAACTTTTAGAATTGTCAGAATAGTGTCAGAATAAATCCCTGTCTGCTAGACATATTTTGACTTTCTTAACAGTCAAGCTGCTATACAATACATTTTCCCTGTCAGAGTTCCGATGCACATTGCTCCCTTTTGCACTTTTTGTTGAATAATGTCTCATTTCTAATTGTATTAAGTAATAAGAGCCCAAAGAGGTGACTCAAATTGCCCCTCAGAGCTATCTGATGGAGATTATAGATTGCATTTATCAAATATGTGAATTGATAACATTCGTTATCTCTATCTCTCTATCACTCTAACCACTGTGCCACCAAGAGCCTTGATGGCACAGTAGTTACAGTGCTGTACTTCAGGCCACTTCTGCTGATTTGGCAGTTCAAATCCCACCAGGCTCATGGTTGACTCAGCCTTCCATCCTTCCAAGATGGGTAAAATGGGGACCCAGATTGCTGGAGGCAAGAGGCTGACTCTGTAAACCACTTATAAAGCAGTATGTAAGAGTAAGTGCTGTTGCTATTATTCACCAGTGTTCCAAAGTATTTTTTTTCTCTCTCATGGATCTCCAAGTACAATTCATTGCTTTATTGAAAATGTTGAGACCCAGCTATAAAAATTAACATCTGTTTTGAGTACCAATTAGTTTTAAGTCTAATATATCTGCTTATTTATCCGATGAAGACCAATGACGATTCTTCCCGGGGAAAAATGTACCCACCCATACAGGCCCTTGACATTGTAACAGCAAAATTGTGCTAGACATCATTCAGCTTTTGTCAGTATTTTAGATGATATTCCTCCAAAAACTTCACTCTATATTTTGGATGTGTCTGTTTTTGATCCAAGAGTTTCTGTTGTTATCTTAGTATTGTCAGCAGGTTGCAGCCATTCCAGCATTGTTACTTTTTTTTTTTTTGTAAAGGTTTTATTGATTTTAACAACAGACAAAAAACATATAAGACATAAAACATGACATAAAAAAATAAAAATAAAAAATTGAAACATTCTTCATAAATTTACAGTGTATGGGTTGGTTTACCACTCCCTTTTGTGCATCCATTTCATAGTCATCAGAATAATTATATTACATAATAACTCACATTATCAATCATCAATAAAATATCCCAATATCATTATTAAACAATCATTTGACTATAATTTTACTAATTCATACTTAAGCGAGATAACTATAATTAGGTTAAATGATTTTATGACAAATCATGAAATCATATCAAATCTATCATAATAAAATATTCTTAAGAATTATCAAAACCAAGAAAAATTATATATTCATTATTTCCTAAATTTCTAAATATTCTATTATCATATTGTATTATCTAACCATTGATAAAAAAGATCCCAAACTTCATAAAATTGTTTATCTTCTTGTTCTCTAATTTCAAATGTCAATCTACTCATTTCAGCACATTCCAATATTTTCTTAATAATTTCTTCCTCTATTGGTATTTTCTCACTCTTCCAATGTTTAGAAAATACAACCAGGATTGTTACTTTTGCATCAGTTCCAGTGGTACTACATTTCTTCTGTTCCATTGAGCTGCACCTATTCTTTGTGACTGTGGATAAAAGCTATCCTCCAATACTGTCTGGCCAACTCATATACTCTTGGATTCTTCTTTTTCCATTCACCTTGCCCAGCATTACCAGTTTTTCCATAGCTGTATTAACCTGCATGACTCCATTGCTACCACATAATAATACTAATTACAGTTGTTAGGGATACACACCCTAGCAGACCGCAACAGCAGTCTAGCAGGCAGGCAAATTATGTGAGATAAACGTTGTTGTAGTTTACACTCAGTAAGACAGATACACTGTGCCAGTTAAATAGTTTTTTATTCCAGCAAGAGTTATAGCATAGTCAAAACAGTCCATATGTCATAAACTAGTTCAGTCCATCCAGGGATTAATCAGTTGCAAAGTCCAGTGTCAAAAAATAGATCAGTAAACTTACAAATAATCAGTCCAGCAATATATCTCTTTTGCAGTCAAAAATATGAAGAAAATCAAACCCCTTTTCTTCTCTCAGTAACAGCAGGGAAACACACAGTAATCACCATCAATCCAACATTGTCAGCTACTACAGTAAAAGCCAGCTAACAGTGAGCTCTCTTGCTCCCTCTTATGGTGATTTTACAACCGCACCCAAAATACATGTTTTAACAGTTAAAGTGATACACACACTTAAACTCACTAACATAGTTTATATATTATTTTTACTCAAACTAAGTTAGGTAACCAATGTTATCCCTAACATTCTCCCCTTTTGGGTAATATAATAATATATATATCTATTTACAATTTCAACCCATAGTTTTCACAATTTTCTTTGTGCTTAACTGCACCTTGGGTTTTTGTAAATCCATCAGCAATGTTTTCATCAGTCATGCAATATTCCAATTTCATTAAACCATTTTTTACAGATTGTCTTACATTCAAATATCTAAGGTCAGTATGTTTAGATCTAGTTTTTACAGCAATATTTGTAGCCAATCTTATGGCTGCTTGATTGTCCTCATAAACTACAATGGCATCTTTAACAGTTACTCCCATATCAAACAACAACTGTTCATACAGAATTAAATCAGTACATAATAAAGATAGACATGAAAATTCTGCTTCCATTATGGACATACTTATGTATTGCTGTCTAATTGACCTCCAACCAATCAGTTTTTTACCTAATAGTATAGCCATACCCGAAGTTGATTTTCTAGTTTTCATATCTGATGCAAAACTTGCATCAGCATATGCACTTAAAATCAAATCATCTTTTGGCTCCAAATACAATGCATAGTGCATTGTCTTTTTAAGATACCTTAATATACGCTTTAGCGCTTGTCAGTGTCTTTCATTGGGTTCAGCATTGAAACTTGCCAATTGATTAATGCTATAGGCAATGTCTGGCCTTGACCAATTACTTATATATGATAAACTATCTATTAATGATTGATAAATGGTCTTATCAAATTTTGAACTTTGAGCATCATTATGGCAAAATTCCTGACGCATTGGAGTTTTTGCCGGCTTAAAAAGTTCCATTTTATACATTTTAAGCAATTGGTAAATTTTATCTTCTTGTGTTATCTTATAACCACTATTGGTTTTGTTTATTGTCAATCCTAGATATTGTCTTATTTCTCCCAATTGCTTTAATTTTATCCTCTTACTTAATAATGATATTATCTCAATAGCTTCATTATTTGTCTTAGTAATTAAAGCAATATCATCTGTAAACAACAATAATAATGACACCATTCCATTTGTCTCTTTTTTAAAAAAACATGAATCAGCTAAACCTGCTTTAAATCCTATATTGTTTAACTTTTTTACAATATATTGGTTCAATTAATAATCAGATTGTTTCAATCCATAGAGACTTTTATTCAATTTCCAACAGTCATTATTAATTTTATCATCCTTTATACCTACTGGTGTTCTTAAATATATAGTATGCTGCAATGATGCATGCAGATAGGCAGTTTCTACATCTCAGTGATTTATGATATAGTTTTTCTTAGCTGCCCACACTAAAGCTGCTCTCAAGATTGTTGCCTTTAAATTTGGTGCAAATACCTCATCATAATCACATGCAGTTTGATTAAATCCTTGAGCGACCAACTTAGCCTTATGGGTAACAGTCCTATTTTTACCAGTTTTTAACTTAAATAACCATTTACAGCCAATGGACTTTTCACCTGGAGGTAATTTGGCATTTTCATAAAATTTCATTTCTTTTAATGAATTTAATTCCTTCCCCATTGCTCTATGCCAATTTTCCTGTTACTTTGCAGGATACATTCTAAGTTCTTCAACAGTAGTTGGAACTTTACTAACTTGGCAAACTATACTTGCTTGATACCTGTCAGGTGGTCTGGTTACACATGTTGTACGTCTAGGTATTTTTTGGACTTACAGGTGGACTTTCATGTTCTACCTGTTCCTGATTATCTATTTCTTCCTGTTCTGGTATTTCTTCCTGTTCTGGTCCTATATGCTCTTCCTGTACTTCCTCTTTAATTGTACTCTTCTTATTACTGATTTTTTCTTTTGGTCTTTTGTAGGGTTCTATAATTACTTCTTTACTTGAATCTTGTTCCAGTTTTTCCCATCCTACATGTTCTAAGATTTTTTTTTTTTTTGAAACAAATTTTTATTAATTTTAAAGATAAAACAACACATCATTAACCATTAAATACATAAACACATAAAACCTCTTAACATTGTAAATCCTTACAAGTCAAACAAAACATTATTTTTATACAGCATAATTCCAATTTATCCCATCTCCATATGGACACACAAATATCTTTCAGCAAATTTCTCATTATTTCTCTTTACTCCTATTCAATTTCATTTCTCTTCCATATTTATCCATTTTATAGTCATCATATTCTTTTCTTTCTGGCTTGTTTAAATTATTCTCATCTAACATTCCTCCAAGGTTTTATTGATTCTTTTTTCCTTTTTTTTTTTATAAAAAACAAATTTTGTTAGTTTTACCATAAACACAATACACAAACATACAAACACAAAACATAAACAAAACTAAAAGATCTTTTCTGAAGGTTGTCTGTTCCCGGGTTAAAACTCTTCACACAGACACAAATTCAAACATCATATTCAACCCATATCTCCTTCCATATCTTATTATCATTTTCTTTATATATATATATATATAAAAACCATTTTTATCAGTTTTATAAAAACAATGCACAAAGAATCAAGGCATAGCAGCTTATAAATTCTTTTCTAAGAAAAAATAATAATAAAAGACCAATAAGGCATAACATTTCCAAATTATAATATCAATATTTCATATAATATTAACTTCATATCTTGTCCCTACTTCTCCTTTCCATCCAAATTATTTATTAATTAAAATTTTATTGCCTTTTATCAATATACAAAATCCAAAAAAAAAAAGCATATATATCCTTCCATATCTTATTACCATTTTCAACAACATTCTTTGTCTGTTCTATTTCCAATTATCCATTCATCTTTTTTTCTTTTACTATACTTCTCCTGTACACCAATTGGAGTAACATCTATAACTCATTACCCTAACTTAGAAATACTACATATAGCAATCTTTCTTGGGATTCTGTTTGAAAGATTCTAAAATTACATAATAAATTTTATATTCTAAATATACATATAAAAACACACTCTTATATACCCTCCAGAATCCCTCTTTTAATCTAAATTAAATTCACCCATTGTCTCTAAATAAACTTTTTTTCTTTAGGTCTTGCTTCCCCCCATTAAGGCTTCTCCTCCCCCCCTTTCTCTCTTGCTTATTCTTCTCCTTGCCCTTTCTACCCCTTTGCTTTTTCCCTTCGCTTTTCTTACTCCTTTTCCTTTGCTTTCTAACCTTGCCTCCATCTTTTCGCTCATTTTTCTCTCTTTTGGTTGTTTTTATAATTCTTAAAATCCCCTTTTTCTTATCCTTTTTCTCCTCCTCTCCGGAAGGGACCCATTGTTCATCAAAGATGGCTTCTTCTTCCTCTTCTTCCTTGTCCCAGTCCTTCTGCTGCGTAATCAACTTTTCAACAGAACATAACGCCATTTCTAAGAATTGAAACAAAGCGCCCAAAGTATCTTCTTTTTTATATTTTTGATATTCAATCTCTAGTTCATCCACAAACGATGTCATTATAAAAAGGGAAACTTTTTCCAAAACAACCACAAGTATTTTAATCAAAGACAATCAAAAGCAATTAAAAAAAAAAAAAAGTTCCAAAAGTTAATACTTTTCTTCCTTCTTCTCTTTCTCTTTCTGGATTAATTTTTAATCAAAGAGGTCCAATTACCATATATCTTCCTTTGGGATCCACAAAGACGTTCTAGACAATCTCCTCCTTTTTCAGCTTCTGCTCCAATTTTTTTTCTCCCTTCCCACTTGCAATGACAATTTTAAATAATCAGAAATCCATACCTCCAGCAAAGATTTTCCAATTTCTTAAATTTTTCAATGTCCAAAAATCCCTTTGTCTCTTAGCTTCAACTTTCAAAGCAATCCACTTTCAATGTCTAATATATCCAAATATTTCTGCTATTTCCGTGGGGTGGGAGAGTAAAAAAAAAAAAAAAGTTCCCTTTAACAGCTTCTCCGCCGCTTTTCGCTCTTCTTAGGGATACAATGTATCCTCCAGCAATTCAAGCAGCTCAATTCCAGGCAATTTAAAAGGTGTTACTTGACCCGGCTCAGACAGAACTTTCACTCTTCACACTTCCTCCAGCACAGTTCTTACCCGGTTGCTGGCTTCTTCGTGGCGGCCATTGCTGACCGCCGCTCCACCGCCTTGGGAAAAAGGGGTTTTCCCGGAGAAGGGGGGGTCTGCGACACCCCCACCTCCCTATCTGACTCCCCTCTCTCTTCAGCTGTCCCTACAGGGCAGCCATATCCCCCTGACCCATCTGGATCGGGGGTACCTCGACGGCTAGCACAGCAGGAATCGCGAGCTGTCGCGAATTCCTGCTGCCCCGAAGCCACGCGAAACCGGAAGTTTTCACATGTTCTAAGAATTTGGCACTAGCACTACAATAAACTCTAGATGTTCCTTTTTCCCAGAATCTGTATGATTTGTGATTAGATTAATAACCTACAAAGAATAACTTTTTAACCCTATGTTGCCCCTTATTTCTCAGTTGTGTAGGAATATGCACCCATGCTGGTGCTCCAAATGTGTGCATGTAGCCTAGGTCAGGTTTTCTACCATGCCACCGTGTGAATGGTAATTCACCTGTTGTTGAGTTAACATTATTCAATATATGATTACCACACATTATTGCTTCTCCCCACAAATTTTCAGGTAATCCTGAATCTGACAACATAGTACAAGCCATTGCTTGAATTGTTTGGCCTCGTCTTTCTATAAAAGCATTATGTTGTGGCCTATATGGTGCAGACTTTTTATGTTCAACACCTGCCATCTTCAGTTTATTTTGGAATTTATTATTTATAAATTCCGTACCATTATCAGTGATAAGAGTTACTAACTTCCTTTTAGTTTTTATTTCTGCGAATTTAAGCCAATTAAAGAAATTTTGATACGTTTCCATTTTGTTCTTCATTAGATAACAGAAACCATATCTGGAATAATAGTCCATTATACTTAGTATATAACGAGCACCTCCCACACTTGGTTTTTTAGGACCTATAATATCAGCAAATACCACCTTTAGAGGCTCCTTTGTTTCAAATCCATTAATTCTATTTGCTGGTATTTCCTTGCTTTTTTCTTGACTACAAGTATTGCAGTGCAAATACTTACTGCAAGGCTTCAGTTTTATACCCTTAGATAGTTCTACTGTTTGTTTAAGCATTTTAAAATTTATATGCCCCAAACGTCTGTGTAACAAATGTATGCACTCATTATGAGTTTTAACATTATTATAAACTGTGTTAGCTACCTCTGAATGATTATCATTTAACACATACAATTCACCTTTTAAAGTTGCAGTCACTTTTTTACCTTCTTTTTCAATTATGCAATTGTCTCCCCTAAAGGTAATTACATAACCTAGTTTAACCAAAACTCTAACTGAAAGCAAATTAAACTTAAGTTGTGGTACATATAACATTTTTACATTTTCTCTTATGCAAGAACAATATGATATACCTTGACCTTTAGCTTTCAGTTTCCATCCATTAGCTAACGATATCTGCTGTGAAGTTGTGGACATCTTAATAAATCTTTTCTTATCTTTCGTTATACAGTGCGATGCTCCACTATCTACCACCCATAAATTATTATTCACAGTTTCGTTGCTATACATGGCTAACTCTAAGCATTTTTTATTCTTTTGATGCCTTTTATCTTTCTGGCTGGCATTTTGGCTTTTTGCTTTCTTGCAGAATTTAGCCAAATGTCCTTTTCCTCCACAATTAAAACATTTTCTAATTATATAGGCTGACGAAGATATTTTCTCTTCTTCACATTGTGGTTGTTCCCCTCTGAGTTGATCCCTTTCAAGCCTTCTCCTGGCTTCTTCAATTAATCTGCCAGTAATGTCAGTTAATGTGAGGTTATCTTTTGGCAGAACCTCAAGTGAAGTTACAAAGTCATCATAGCTAATATCTAAAGAAGACAAAATTATATAAACTTGGTGTAATTCAGTGAAGATAAGTTCTTTTTCATGCAGTTTTTAAAAAATTCTCTTCATTATATTTAAATGAGTCATCATATCTCCATTCTTTTGAAGATGTGTTCTGAACAGTTTCCGTGTAAGATTTATATGTGCTCCTACACTGTCTCGAACATAAATCTTCTTTAAATTCTCCCAACATTTGGCAGCTGTTTCTTCTCCTCGTATATGTACAAGCCGCTCATCAGAGAGTGTCAGTCCTATTATACAGAGAGCTTGCTCATTCTTCAGTTGATATTCTTGTATTTTCTGGGCATCATCCTCATCCTCCGGATCCCACGCATCTACTTCTGGTGGGTTTTGAATTATACTCCACACACCTTCTCTGCGTAGAAGTAGGCTACATTTCATAGACCATGAAACATAGTTTGTTCCATCCAGCTTGGATATTAGAGACAAACTTGGTAAATTTACTTGTGCCATCTTTATCTGGATATTAAACTATAATTAATAAAACACAGCTGTCTGTTTACAGTATTGTGTAACTACACAAACTCTCACTTTAATCTAAGCCTGTTATATCCTGGTTAGTCTGACTGTGCACCTGGGCCCATAACCAGTGTTAGGGATACACACCCTAGCAGAACGTGCAACGGCAGTCTAGCAGGCAGGCAAATTATGTGAGATAAACGTTGTTGTAGTTTACACTCAGTAAGACAGATACACTGTGCCAGTTAAATAGTTTTTATTCCAGCAAGAGTTATCGCATAGTCAAAACAGTCCATATGTCATAAACTAGTTCAGTCCATCCAGGGATTAATCAGTTGCAAAGTCCAGTGTCAAAAAATAGATCAGTAAACTTACAAATAATCAGTCCAGCAATATATCTCTTTTGCAGTCAGAAATATGAAGAAAATCAAACCCCTTTTCTTCTCTCAGCAACAGCAGGGAAACACACCGTAATCACCATCAATCCAACATTGTCAGCTACTACAGTAAAAGCCAGCTAACAGTGAGCTCTCTTGCTCCCTCTTATGGTGATTTTACAACCGCACCCAAGATACATGTTTTAATAGTTAAAGTGATACACACACTTAAACTCACTAACAGTTTATATATTATTTTTACTCAAACTAAGTTAAGTAACCAATGTTATCCCTAACAACAGTATCACTACAAAAATGTCATTTCCATGATGCCATGTTATTGTCAAGTCATGATGGAGACTTTATGTGGAAGAGGCAGGAGAAAGTTGTTCCCACTCACACTAGATCAGAGGGAGGGAGGGAGGGAGAGATGTGTGTGAGGGAGGGAGAGAGAGAGAGAGATGTTATTGGTACTATTGTTTTTCTATTGTGCATCTGTTCTGAGTTCAAGATCATGAATGCACTCAATCATAACCAGCAACCTAATATTGATCTAAATTATGGTCACAGTTCCTTTCTAGTGATGTTACTAGATCTGGATCATGTCAGATATTCAGGATCCAACAGAGGCACTAAGATAGATGCTAAGGTGGCAAGGCCATAGTGGAGAGAAAGAAAATGAATTAGATAGTGAGATTTGTAGGACAAATCCTTGGAATACTTTTGTCCAGACCCCCATAACACTGAAGTAGCACTAACATTAGAATTTTTAAAATATTATTTTTTCCTGGCTATAATGTTTTTTATAAATAACTCCAACATGGCAAACATGTCTGATACTCTTTGTGTCTCCTATTTTCCCACAACAATAACCTGTGATTTGAGTTGGGCTGAGGGAGAATGAATTCTCAGAGGACACCAAGTTCAAAAAGACAATCTGATGGCTAAACAATGGGGCAAAAATAAAAATATACTTTATCTAGATGCATCCAGATCAGAGGTGGTATTCAACAAGTTCTGACCAGTTCTGGAGTACCGGTAGCAGAAATTTTGAATAGTTCAGAGAACTGGCAAATGGAGACCTCTGACTGGAGATTTTACAATAACCTTCCCCACCAAGCTACGCCCACAGAACCATTAGTAGAAAATTTTGAATCCCACCACTGATCCAGATATTATTTAACCGTCTTGCTATGCCTGAAGAATAAGATTTTCCTAAATATTCTAGCAACTACATTTTTTTTTCTCCATAGGAAGCTGAAAGCATGGTGGCATAAGCGAGATCTTTCTGAAAGTAATAAGACAGGCCAAGACAACTTTACCAAGCAATCCTGGGAAAGCGATTATAAACTGCTGCCTTATAGTGGGCTCTTCACTGAATATTTGGAAATGGGTATGAGCCACCTGGGGAAATGGCAAACCTAAGAAAAGTTTTCTGAAAATTTCTAAGACTATGGCATGGGTTATGGAAGGGGTGGTGGTGAGTATGTATATTCTTGGAGAGATTGAAAAATACAAGAATTAGAAGAACAGTGAGGAAAAAAGTCCTGAGATAGAGGGAGTAATTAGGAAGAGAAATATGAAAATATCTTTCTGAATTTCCGCAGTCTTTATGCAGTCAGACTTGGAATTTATAACTCCAACAAATGGAAAAGTGGTGTGAGAGGCTGAAAAGCCCAATTAGTTTATCCAATATTTTCAAGCAATAAAATGTGAATATTTGAGGCACTGTATAAAATTTCTGAGCTGAACTCTTCTGTATCATAGGTTCATCAATCAGCTTAAAATATGTGAAATGAAAGGTCATTTGTTTTATCCAAATTAAAATGGATGCATTTTAGTGAAAAAATAACTATTACCATACTACCTGGAGCTTCAGAAAGAGCATTTCACTGAAATCTCATCTTGGTCTCCTCCAAACTATTTTTTGATAAGGTTTCTTTCCTCAAACTCTGGAGATTAAAATGTTTGTTTCCCTTTCAGTTTTGCAATTTGGCTTCATTACTATCTTTGTTGCTGCCTGCCCCTTGGCCCCTCTTTTTGCTTTACTGAACAATTGGGTGGAAATTCGTTTGGATGCTCACAAATTTGTTTGTGAATATCGGCGTCCAGTTGCAGAACGGACGCAGGGCATTGGAATCTGGTTTCATATCCTGGAGGTCATCACGCACTTTGCAGTTATTAGTAATGTGAGTTATACTGGTGTATATGGTAAGCAATCAACAGAAATTTTGTACAAGCATGGCAGCTACAGTTCTGAAATACTGCAATTGAATTACACTGAATTTACAATTCAAGGATGTTTTGATTGAGTTGAGTTTACTTACAGTATTGTTTCCTGTTCCCAAAGCAGATGAGGATTTAAGGTGAACTCAAAAATTACCCAGTTCTTTGGTGACATAATTGGCTCACAGAATTATTTAAATACCAAGTGGTAAAGGAAAGGGAGAGCAAGTTACTGATAGAACATATCATTATGGAGCTGGCTGGTTGGTTGTTGGAGAAAAGTGGAATTGGGTTAGCAGGTGTCCTGGTGAAAGGATGCTCTGAGAGACAGAAACACCCCGGAGAGAAATGCTTCCTGGTATCTCTCTCTACAGTCCCAAAATTCATTTTGGATAACGTGAATGGAAATTCTAGTACTTGGTCCCAATACAGGAAGTAGGAGCACTAGGTTGGGAAAGGCTATGTAAGAAGCAGTGAACTAGATGCTGAATGACCTGATCTAGAATGAGGCTGTTTGTGTTTCTATGACTGTTGCTGAAAGTACATTAAGTACATCTTGTGCCACGAGTAAGAATCAAGAGTTTTGTGTGTCATTCACACAATACTTAAAAAAATAAACATGTTCTTCTTTTAGGCCTTCCTGATTGCCTTCACTTCTGACTTTCTTCCTCGGCTGTATTACCAGTATACTCATGCTAGCAATCTACAGGGCTACATTGACTTCACCCTGGCCTATGCCCCTAGATCTTTTGAGTTGAAGAACAATGTCACATGCAGGTGGGATCTCCTACTCTTGTAGCTGATGAGGATAGCTGTTTAAAGATGATTAGTGAGTGAATCTATTGGAACTAAATTGCTTGTTTAAAATTCAAAGTAAGCTCTCTCAAAATGTAATTTGAATGCTTTTTGTCCTGGCTTGTTGCATATTGATTGAGATATTTGTGTGTAAAGTAGACGCATACACCAGGTTAAGGTTTACTCTGCAATTGCCAAACAAATGAAAATACGTAGTCCTACATTATGTATTTACTTTTTTAAAAAAAGCCAGTTGTCTTAACTGTGCTGCAGCTGGAAATGCAGTTTCCTTGCTCACAATCAAGTACAGGTAATCTTCACTTAACAGCCTGTCACTTGGCAGCCATCCCAAAAGCTACTTATGACCCTTTTTTGAAGTTACAGCTGCTGCAGCACCTGCACACTGATGTGTCCTTACAAATGACTGCAGGGATACTGCAGCAGCCTCCCCAACCCTCCTCATCCCACTACACTGAGTCCCTGCAGACATTGGGCCTGCTCCCCACTCCACCCCATCATCCCTCACACACTTATCTTTTGAAGATCTCTGGATCTCATGTTGAGGGAGCAGGCCACTCATCCTTGAACCACGTGGCTACCTCCCAAAAGCAACCGCCATTCTCAACATGCCCACAGTGCACTGAAATGGTGGCCACTTCTGGGAGACCACAACTTGGCCCAAGGACAGCACCCATTCTGCTTCTTTGACACAGTCTGCATAGAGTTGAGGAAAGCTCTAGCAGAACTCTATACATCTTCAAAAGATAAATGCTTGATGGGAGACAGGGCATGGGGACGAGGCTCAAGCTCTTCAGAGCCCTGTGGGGAGGGAGGCACCTGCAGGGATCTGGTGTGTAAGGAAAGTTGTCCAAGAGATGTGGGGACCCCAAGAGGAAGGAAGTGGATCACAGGGTGTTTCAAGGAATGGGGGAAGCCTCGGGAGGACTAGGTCAGGCAGGCCTACTGCATCCCTGTTCTGTTACTGTCATAGGTCAAGGACTATCTGTAACAGGAAACACTGCCTTACAGTATATTAATTCATAGAATAGCAGACAGAACATACTGCACTAAATTTCACCTGGCCTAATTCAACTAGAGAAAATGTGTGAACATAGAAATTGGCAGCAAGAGACATCAGAAATTAATCTGGAAAACTTGTGATTGCTAAGCTAATCACTGCAGTTACTTTGCATGGATTTTGAAGCTCTTATCTCCACAGGTACCGAGCCTATAGAGAACAAAATGGCAGGCATTCACTACCTTATTGGAATCTACTGGCAATCCAGCTTGGCTTCATCATTGTATTTGAGGTACATTGCATTTAAATATATTATTTTCCATATACTTGTTTCTTAGAGACCTTACATTGGCCATTGCAAAATTTAGCACACTTAAAAATTCTATTTGTAATATTGTTACTTCCTTGTGTTAGCACTAGTATGTTAAAAATTAGTCATATTGCATACTTTAAATTGCTTGAAGGAAACTTGTGCTGTTTTGAAACTAAATAAATTATGTGGACATGAAATACATCAAAATTATAGTACAAATTATGCTGTTGGAAAAGATGTACATTTTGTTCTAGTGATAAAAGTACTATAGGTTCTTCAATGCCAGAAATTCTGTAAAGCTTTGGAAGGAAAATTGGTGATATGGAGAACGTACATCTACTGTATCATGTATTCACATTAAAATGAACCATCGTCAAAAATTGCTAAATCAATAAGTAAGCAGGCAATCCAAAGCTCACAAGCAATTGTTTCCTAAGGAGACCTCTATCATTTTTTATATTCCTTGGCTTAATGGAAAATCGTAACCTTTTTGCAGAATACCATGTCTAATTGGGGTCATGATAATTTTATATGCATGATATTTCCATGTATTTTCTGCCCAGCCTGCTTTGTCCATTCACAATAAATTCCAACTTACTTTCTTTTACCTCTTTTCATAGCATGTAGTTTTCTTCATTGCACGTATGATTGATATGATGGTACCTGACATCCCAGAAGCAGTGGCAATAAAAGTAAAGCGAGAACAGTATCTTGCTAAACAAGCCCTGGCTGAGAATAAGGTAAATCTTCCATTATTATGAAAATCATAAAAAAAACCCTTTCTTTAAGAAACAGGACATAAATTGCTTAAGATCATTGAACTTCTATGGGTAACTGATTTCTATACTGCATATTCCAATTTCTTCCACAGAAATGTAATTTTGTATTAAATTAGATGAAACTACAAATATTGAGCAGTAAAGTTGATTTTGAAATAAGCTTTTAATGCAAAATTAATTATTCTTTGGGATAATAGTGTGTAAAGATTCTCACTCATCCCAAAGGTGCTTTTTCAGGAGGCAAACCATTTTTTCTTTGAAGATGTTTCGCTTCTCATCCAAGAAGTTTTTTTAGCTCTGACAGGATAGTGGGGATTGGAAGAATTTATATACCTTGCAGACCGCTGGTCATTTGCATCCTTTTAGTGGGTCATTGAAGCACTTAGAGGTTTATCTGTATCCTCAGGGTCACTTGAGTAGTGCTCCGGGTTCCTCTAGTCTGCAATTTTTTCTCCTGGAAATCTATTCTACCCCCACACCATTCAGTGGGTGTTCATCCCAAATTGTAGTTAAAAGTCTAAAGATTCTCAGTCATCCAGGACATAGTTATCCCAGAGGTGCTTTTTTTAGGAGGCAACTGGATTTTCTTGTTTTTACTTTGAAGATGTTTCGCTTATCCAAGAAGCTTCTGCTCTGACAAGATTGTGGGGAATGGAAGGATTTATATTCCTTGCAGACAGCTGATCATTTGCATCCCTTTAGAGGGTTTTTGAAGCACTTGGATGGTTTATATGTGTTTTCAGGGTTACCTGAGTAGTGCTCCTGGTTCCTGTAGTTTGCAATTGTAGTCTAAAGAAGCTTCTTGGATGAAACACTTCCACATCTTGGAAGTGAAACATCTTCGAAGAAAAAACAAAGAAGCCCAGTTGCCCCCTGAAAAAACACCTCTGGGATGATCTCTTGGGCTCTTCCCTCTCAATTTCCTCCCCTTAGGTTGAATCCCCTAGAACACTTTAATAACAGTGTTAAAATGTGAATCCTCACATTTCCATTGATGACCATTGATGATGAACCCTTCCACTATTTTGTAACAATACATCAGGGATGGGATGCCATCGGTTCTGCCTGGCTCTATAGAACCAGTAGCTCTGAAGAGTAGCAGACACCGAACCAGTTCTGTATTTGCTGCTGTTTGGTCCACCCGCCCGCCTGGACTCTTACCTCTCCTTTATTTCCTGCTTTTTCAACCTCAGCTGCTTTGCGTGGCACAGCTGAGGTTGAAAATGCAGGAAAAAAAGAGGCTTTCCAAACGCTGCACACCCACACCAGCGCTTTTAAGCTGTCTGGACAGCACAGCTCAAGTATTTTTACATGTGCGCACAGCGTATAAAAATGTTACACTGAACCGGTAGTAACACTGGTTGAATCTCACCCCCGCAATACATATATTTCTTTACATGTACTGTGTCATGGTTTATTTTTAATTAAATTTTAATAATTATATAGCAATCTGGAGGTTTGGGTTTTACAGTTGTTAGAATATCCATAATATTACTCTGTAATTTTAAAGATAGATTATTCCTAATGTTATATAGTTTAGGTTATTATTTTTCTTTATGCTAGTTGAAGGCTGAAATAAAAAGAGATTCACTAATAAAAATTAGGACTTCAGTTCCTTTTCCTCATGGTCCATTTTTCCTCCCTTCCTCAATAAAATAACTTTGCTGTCCATGAAAGAGTATTGTTTTCTTCTCCCCCTCAGATTACTCCTGACCCAAGCCTTAATTATATTTTCATAGAAAATTGCCCCACAAAAATTCAGACTCATAATCTTGAGGTCGTCCAACCCACTGCCCAAGGCAAGAGTCCTTATAACATCCTAGACAATTGGTTGACCAATCTTTTATTGAAAACCTCCAGCAATGGAGCACCACAGGTCCAGGCGACAAGCTGTTCCACTGATTAATCACTATCCCTATCAGGAAATCCCTCCTTATTTCCAGTGTGCACTCAAGCACACTAGTCATCAAACCATCATTATTGTATCTGTTAGTTGAATAAACCTTCAATCCTTCATTCTGTAAACTATTCATAAACTTGTTGATCCAAAATATTTGCATATATTAAATAATGCAACATCCAACATCCCTTTTGGTGAAAGATTTTTTTGTATTTTCTGGAATGGCAGAAACATTTAAGGAATAATTTGACTGCCATGAGCCTTGTTAAAATATTTTGTCTAATAAAATCCACTTTCCCACATGCAGATGCGGTATCAATTTTTGGAATAGAAAATGCACAACCTGGCACACCCAATTAACACTCCTGTGCTAAGGCATGACCGTCCTTACTTTCTACATTTGCCTTTACTGAATTACCAGAGCCCCTCAAGGGACATGGGCAAGCTAAAACATGAAATACAAATTTAAAAAAAAGTTCTTAGGATATCTTATATTCTGTTGTTGCACACTTATATATATTTCAATTACTAAGACTCTACAGTACAAAACTAAAACAAATCATGTCATCCTAGAATACCATCACTAATTTTCAGACTATAGCACTTCTAAGTTAATTTTTGCTAATTAAATTTTTATATTTTTGTATTTTTTGAAGCTTGAGTCGTTTCCTGCATTTTAAGTTTCCAACATGGAGAATCATAATTTGCTTTCAGTGAAGCTTAACCAACAAAAGTTTGGTTAGCATTATTTTAAATGTTGAAGATCAAGGCTTCAACCCTAGCCTGTTTTTTTCCATTATGAACTTTTGTCTTCCAAAACTTAATTACTATGTAGCCTGAAAAAATAATGTTGGAGAAGTTTTTACAAATTTGGTGATATTTTGTCACCACAAACTAAATGTGGGAAAAGGAACACTACCTCTGCTTAAACAGCAAATTCCAAAGCATCTGTATATCCATCTCATATGCAGTTACATTTAGGTGCAACTGAATTAAATGTGAGAAACTAAGAAAATAATGGCTAAACTGAGACAAGATTGGATCCTGTCAGATATGCATATCACTGTATAAAATGGGACTTGAATAGACTTCGTTTTATGTTGTTACAGTGGTCATGTATTTGGTATTTCTTCCCTCAGCTACATTCTCTTTGATGGAAAAATGCATTATACATTTCTTTTTCTTTTGGGGACAGGCTCTCATTGAAGTGATAGATGTTGTCAATCCAACCCAGCCTGTGGAGAAGGTATCAAAATAAACACCTGAAGATTTGGAAGGATGTGGCCAAGATCAGATTATCAAGCTTCCACACAAGAGTAACCTTCATGGAGGAAACACTGTGTAAGCTGGCATAGTATGGACACGGAGCTGTTAATTATGTAACATATTGCAGGTGTAGAATATGCCTCAAATCTTTAAAGCCTTGGGAATTTCATCCATATTTACTAAAGTAGTGGTTTCATGTTTCTTGGAGAAAAACAGTAGAGATATACATAAGAATTTTCAATCTGTTTCTCTCCTACCACAGAGGTGACTTCTAAATATAGTGAAATTCAGCAGTTGACTACTATTAAGCTCAGCTGTTATTTACGATAATATAGGATCTCTGGATTTAGAGGCTGTACATTTTCCAAATAGTAGGAATCTGCAACACTAGAACAGCTCATACTGGTTTGCTTTTTTTAGTAAAAGGAAAGCAGATTAGTGGATATAGCAGCATGACCTCTCTAGCATATGACTCTAGTCATATGCTGAAGATTACTGCCGTATATGAAGTCATTTATGAAAAGGAAACTTGCTTTCAGCTATCCAAGAGATTTTTTTTGCCTACAAAAAAGCAACATAGGGTTGTAATCATCTTCTTCACATCCATATCTCTTTTAGCTGGAATAGGTTTCAACAATATGCATGTACCGTGAACCTGCAATCTTTATCATGCTTAAATTAATACTCCTGCTGGCAAAAATTGAATAAGCAGCTGAGATTGGTATAAATTTGCTTATTACTCTTTGGAACAATATAGAGAAGCAAGGGTGTACATATTTTATTAACAGGACACATAGAAAATTGTAATTGGGAAAGACTTTTTTAAAAATAAAAAACCCACAAAGCTGTTTCAGGTTTTATTTTTTAGAATTTATAAAATTCCAGTGTCATCCATACTCATGAGCCTTTATACACATTTTGCATATAATCTCCAAATTCCAAAGTTAAGGCCAAGGGATCATTGCCATGGAAACGTAATATGGAAGACATTAAGAGGACATGGAGCACATCTCCACAGATCAACTGCTGCACACTACATGAGACAGAAGAGTGAAGTATTTTTAACAATTTGAACAGACGGCAGCATTAGAGCCATGCTCGATGGCAGTTAAGCCCAAAACACATGTGCAAGTGATGTGTGACATTCAAACACCAGGTCCCACTGGCAAGGCATTAATACTTCTACCCTGTTTTAGACTCCTGCTCAGATAGTGACAGGGCTTCTCCTGTCCCAAGCGGAACCATCCAAGAGAAACAATTTCTCCTCCTTTCACGTAAGTTTATTTAAACTGAGAGGATTTTTTTTCTTTTCTATTGGACTAAAAAGCTAGATGCTTTATAAACCATCTCTCAGCTTATATTCTGGGACACAAAGGACCTTGGGGAAAGATACAAATGGCTCAGAAAAGCTCTTCAGAAGAGAGCAGGAAAAAGACAGAGAGCAAAGTTGGCAACAGACCCAGCACTGCCGCCAGCACCTTCAGCAGAAAAGAGAATTGTGGCTAGAAGAGCAGCTTTAAAATACAAGCAGCCTTGTATCAAGTTTATGGTAGCAGCTAGAGTGGTGTCAAGACAACAGGACAAACACTTGTTGCCAATTACAGAAGGCTTTTGCTGAATATAGGTCTAATCTCCCACCCCTACCGCTGGCCATCAAAGAAATACTTCATCTTTAAAACTGAACTGCAATCAAATTCTTCCATCGAAGTGAAAGCCACTCTTCATTTGCCTCCCTCCAAGGCTTAATGTCTGTTGCAAGACAAGAGACCAAATTATGTGGCAACAGTTAAGATCATCTTTGCCAGCGGAGAAACTAACTGCCACATATATAGCTAAAGCCACACACATATATTCCTCTTCTTACAGAGGAACAATAACCATGATATCAGGAAGCAAGAGGAGCCATCTGAAGAAGCAGGCCACTGTCATACTGGCTTGAGGTAGAAAGAAGGCAATAGTAAAAAGCAAAAGACACACCTTAACCCTGGTACTTAAATGCCATCACTATCAAGCTAGGGGGAAAAGGGCAATGCACTCTTAACACTGCACTAGTCACCCAACATCCTTTGTGACATGTTAACATGGCACTTTTGGTTGAACCAAGTTTTCTTAGATCCAATAATACTGTCAGTTTTCTGGCTCTGTTTAGCCATACTACAGTTGGGAAGGAAGGATGATGCAAAAAAGTGAAGGGGAAAAAACTGATGATGAATTCATCAACCCAGTAAAAGAATGTTTGTGCACTTAGTGCTGCAATTAGCACCACAAGGACTGTGTGACCCTGTTAGTGCTTTCTGATGTCTCAAACTCCAGGACAAATAATTGCTCTTTCAGCTAAGACTCTCTTACCAATAATGGAATTAGATGGACAATTGGGGTGGGGTGGGGGGAGAGCTTGGCAGTGAAAAGGAAAAACTGATTGCACACTACAAGGTAAGGCCTTGGGAAATTGGCAGGGAAGGGGAAGAGCAAATATTTTGGCTTTTAGAAAGTCAAGGAAATGTGTTTCCTGAGGTTGAGAGACAGGAAGTATATTCCTAGGTGCAGTAAGGTGATCTCCGAATGGAGGTTAGAGTGCTTTATATAATGTGCTTGGGAGGCTTGGTTACAACACAATGACCCACATGATAGACTGAAATTTGAAAGAAAAACTGTTATGTATTTGAGGTTGGAATTAATATGGAAAGCTTTGTTCCAGGTCAAGGGGAAGGAAAAAAAAAAAGTCAAACAGAAGCATAGCGAGGCCTGAGTATAAGGATAACAGAGGGAGTAAGCACTCTAGTTTCATTAAGAGACCCCTCACTGAAAATCTGCACTAGATCCAGCCAATAAGGAAATTCAGGAATTTTTGTGTGTGTGTGGCAAATGGCTGGATAAGATTGCTATTTTCATGTTATTATCGCTTGGGACCCCATGGCAGAGTCTTGGGAGCCACCTGAGCTCCAAAACTTGGAAAATCTTCAGAACTGCTCATATCCGGGGCCTGCAGGGGAATAAAAAGGATAGCATTTGAACAGGCACTAATGTTTGATTAATAACTGTAAGAGTAATTTCACTTTTCCAAAAAGCAAACCAGCGGTAGCTCTGTAAACATCAGTATATTACATCAGTAATTAAGATACTATATTACTATATAGACGATGCAGATATTGCAAAGGTAATTCCCATTACTAAAAACTTAAATCAACAAATTACTCATTGGACTCAAAATTATATTCAGCAGTCTGCATCCCGCCCATATTACAAAGAGCCAAAAAGTGAATCATGGTTCACAATTTTCTACAATTTAGTACTGAGTCTGTAATAGTCCAAATGCTCTTGTATGCAGGACAGAAGAAAAAAATATGCACGTCATATATAGCATAGCTGAAAATATATAGCTTATTATCTTCCTACCAGTGCAAAATCAATGCAAAATGAAACTAGTGGGTTGTCTAAAAAGTTTATTTTTTCCAAAGTTGAAATTATTCTTTTTCATCTACTAGCTATGAATTTCATGCCCACAGACCATTGTTTTTAAGTTCCACTCATACAGGTCTTAAGTCCCCACTAAAAATGTGGGTGTATTAAACAAACATTTAGCAATATCTTTATTAGTAACTTAACCAGTTATTAGATTCAAAATGAAAAAAGATTCAGGTTATTAGATTCAAAATGAAAATAAATGAATGTTTTTGGAAACAATGAAAGTAAATAAAATCTGGACAACTAAAGATGTAAGAAGAAAAATACTAAACATCTGAACATTCAAAAGCAAGAAGTTTTTAAGACTGGACAACCATTTGTCTGAAATGTTATAGAGTTTTCTGCCTGAGCAGGGGGTTGGACTAAAAGACCTCCAAGGTCCCTTCCAACTCTATTATTCTGTTAAATCAACAATAGAAGATGATTCTCTCTCACCATCTCACTTTGCCTTGGCTTTTATAGAGGCTGGAATCTAAATGAAAGAGTCAAGTGAGTCCCAATGTTTCCTTCCGCCCAAGAAAAGTCTCTTACATAAACAGCTCCTACCTTCTCAGTATTGCCTGCTGTCCACGGGGCATCTCTAACCACAAATCCCTTTGATGCAGCCTTAGCTTCTTCATGACCAGGTGGTTTCATGTAGACTTGCATTGCCTCATTATCTACCACATCAGCCAGCTGCAATGCCAAACAACAAGCATAGCTTAGTTAGCAGAGTATATACACAAACACAAGAATAATGCTGTAATTCTGCTTTATAATATTTTGAATCCATGTAATTAAGTAATACACATACATATTCCTCTTCCAGATTCAGAATATGATCAATGGCTTCCTCCACATTGTCAGGGAGTCCAGTCACGGTCACACAGTTGGGATCAGCCGCTCCACTTTGAGGAAAACGTATATCCACCTGGAGAGACAAAAATTATCTCAGATATGGTGGCCTGATATATTTGCCTCTCTCTCCCATTTCCCTTGAAGTTGTATACCCCCAAAGTGTGTATAACTAATGTGGTTACAGAATGCAAGGAACAACTGAAATTGTTTTATTTCTCAAAGAAAGGACTATTCATACTTAAATCAACAAATAATGCCATATTTATAGGAAATCTATGTGCATCATTAGAACTATGACTGCTGTGCTTTGAATAGTATTCAGACCACATTCACAATTATTCTGGAACCTGAGGATGATAAGATGCAACATACAAGTTTCTTGTACACAACCAGGATCAGTATAGGATCTTGCATTTTTTTATTCAATTAACTTGTTTCTATTTGCACTGATTCTCATTCATCTGCTGAAGCAAAAAACGCAACAACTTAGCTGCTGCTATGGATAAATTGATTTCTATCCATTTACCAGAGGGTACAATGTTTTAATCACCTTGAATTCATCCATAATTTTGCGGATAGCTTTCCCACGTGCTCCAATAATGCGGGCATGAACACGATGGTCTAGGGTGATATCTTCAGATACCATCTGCTCCAGTTCATCAACTATCTTCATGATGGCATCTCGCGCAGATTCAGTATTTTTCTCATAGCCTGTAATGATAATCTGATCCTGGGCCTAAGGAAGGAAATGTTGGTCATTTTAGGCTCTTCAAGTTGGTAGCAAAGAATATAAGCAAAATGTATGAAAAGCAGGGGTGGATTTTAATGGCTCTGTCTGGCTCTGTAGAACTGATAGCTCTGAAGAGCAGCAGACATAGAACTGGTTCTATGTCTGCTGCTGTTTTGGCCCACCCGCCAGCCCGGGCTCTTACCTGACCTTTATTTCCTGCTTTTTCAACCTCAGCTGCTTTGCACAACACAGCTGTGATTGAAAAAACAGGAAAAAAGTGCTTTTTCAAATGCTACGCACCCATGTGCTCAGCTCTCCAGGCTGCAAGCTGACAATGTTTCACACGCAAAACGTATATCACCGAACCGGTAGTTATACCGGTCGGATCCCATCCTTGCTGAAAAGTCCTGCTGTGGAGGCAGCAGTGGGAACAAACCAGGTAACACAAATGTATGCTAAACAAAACAAATCCACTCCAAAATTTTTGACAGGTTCCCATCCTTTCTTCCACACCCAGTTCTTCACCTGAGATTCATCATCCTTGTCGGGGAACTGTATAGTCACATCATGTTCTGTGCGGATTTGAGTGATCACTGCCCCTTTTCTGCCAATGATTTTAGGATGGTATCTGGGGTCCACAGCAACAGTTAACTTAAAGTTTCGCAAAGCCTAGAACAATAAAGTTTACATTTTAAACATTTTCTGTCTTTAATCAAGCAATTTTACTACTACTCTGGCAATAGTTATTTAATGAAAGCTATGAATATAATAATATGTCTGTACTTATATGAACTTATTTCCAAACTATAGAGGTTCTGCTTTTATGGTTACTCTTGATAAACTTTTACAGTGGTGATCATAAGATCCTGGGCCTTTTCTATGGTGGCCTCAATTGTCAGAATATCTTTCTACCAGGAGGACTGCATGATTGTGCCGTGTGTATTTACAACAGATCGTAAAAATATGGCTGCAATAATCTCTAAAATGAATATATTCATTTTTAAATGATTTTGTTATTACTTTAGAGTAGGAGTCTAGTTGAAGTCCACCAGGCTTACTGTTGCCAAGGTTGGAGACCCCTAATCTAGAGCAATCTCATCCAATCTGTTGCCCTTCAGATGGGTTGGACTGCACCTTGAATCACACACTGTCTTTGGCTAAGTTGGTTACTCTTCATGGAATTCGTATTATATCACAGCTTAGTAACCTCCACATAACAAATTCTCTAGTCTCGAGTCATATATCTAAAGTCTTTCAGAAATTGCAGCAAGAGTTGGTGAAAGTAATGATGACACATTGTATTAATTTTTAAAAGAAATATTTTACATTTTATTTTGCACCAACTTGCCTATGTGTAATTTGAGATGCCCACACATGACAAAACTGCATCTGATTAACTTTCCTAAGCTTTCGTACAAGCATAGTGAGTGTTAAAGCAGACAATAATGCCTGCAAAGATTACCCAAAATAATCTGTTTCTCTATAATCTTCCTCAGATTCTAAAATATCGCCTGCAGTATTTCTTAAACTGGGGGTAATTTAGGCATATCCTGGGAGTAATGGAGTAATTTGTAACTGCTGTTTTATGAGTCAAGGATCTAGTTTGGATTGCTGTTGCTGAAACACTTGGTCAGGCTTTTTTTTTACTACTCAATCCTTGAGAATTGCTTTACAATTTTATTTTAAAAAATTAAAATGAAAGAAAAAATAATACAAAAAATAAAATAAAATAATTAAAAAATCATATTTTGTCTGTAATAATCTAACTGCATTTATGATGTAAAACACCCAAATTCCATAAATTTTTCCAATTTTTTGTCCATGAATCCCAAAAGAAAAACCTATGGTCTCATTTGTATATTAATTTTTTAAATCCTCTAGATCAGTGAGTGTATTTTGAATCCAACATTTTATAAGTTTTTACACATTCCACCAAGCATGAAAAAATGTCCCTCCTTCTTCATGTTTCCAACTTAAATTTGAAATTTCTTTATACAGAAGTTTCTAGATAATCTCTCTGGTAGGCATATATCAAAATTATATAATTTTATAAAAATTCTCTTTAAGAGTATAAAACAATATAAATTTCAATCCTTTCAACCATGTTTTTATTGTTCTATTTGTATGTATTATAACCCACATTTTAGTTCACATTATCATACAGTTGTTTCAAACTCAGTCTTACAATATTCAAAACAAAGTCTGTTTTCTACTTTAAAACTTTCTAATAACTGTAGGTAGGAAAACCATTGATAACTATGCCCTTTGCCACTAGTTCTCCTCTTGATTTTATTTTACATTTCTCTTGATAAAATTCTAATATCTCCCAATAAATTAGTCATTTGTGTTTGTCTATTATTTCTTGTGCTTCACATGATGTTAGCCACAAAGACATTTTCAGGAATAATTTGTGTTTGTATCTATTTTATATTCTCAGTACAGCATGTCTAATATATTGTAATGGTTTTTAAAATCCAATTTAACCTTGACTTTGTTGGGCCACAATTTCTATATGATCATGTATTTCTAATTCCAAAAGCCTTCTATTTCTCAGAAATATGTACTCTTTCATTCCAAACCAAACAGCAAGTTGCAAAATACAATTTCAAATCAGGTAAACCTGCTAATGTACCAAATTCTTTTAATATGCCCATTAATGTTTCACTTCTCTTTAGTGGATTTTCCAAAAGCAGTTCCAAATCAACTAAACAAATCTTATAAAAAACATACAAGTTTTAAAAATCTTTACTCCCACAATCCTATAATAGCATTTCAAGAACCAAAATAAATAAGAGAGGAGAAAGCAGGAATCCCCATCTTCTTCTGTATCTTACAGGGTTTTTTTTTGTTGGATCTTCATTAATAATTATTTGGGCTTCCTGTTAAGTGTAAATTGATCTTACTCATTTAATAAAATTATCTCCAAAATTACTATCTCCCAAAATCTTGAGCAAGAAGCCCAGTTCAAATTGTCAAAGGCCTTCTTCTGCATCTAAGAAATTCAATGCTGCTTATTTTTCATTTCTCTCTCTCTTCTGTTCAATTGGATTTTATTTTTGAAGATTGTCTGGGCAAGCCCATGCAGTTTTCTTGGCAAGGTTTTCAGAAGCAATTTGCCACTGTCTCCTTCCCATGGCTGGAAGTGACCAGCCCAAGGTCACCCAACTGGCTTTGTACCTAAGACGGGTTTACGGTCTCCTGGTTTTTAGTCTGATGCCTTAACCACTACACCAAATTGGCTTTATGTTACAGAAAATATTCCAAAATGGCTACCACATTTTTAACATTGTCCTTTCATGGTCTTTTAGGTAAAAAACTGATCTATACTTTTTTGTTAAATCTTGTCCCTCTTTGGGTATTAGTACTATACTGGCCTCTTTCCAACTCTCTGGCATCTTTTCTCCCTGTAACATAAGTTCAACATATTTTGTAAAGATTATAAAAGTTCATCATCAAAACATTTATAAAAAACTGATAATCCACCTTTTTTAGGTATCTTTCCTAGTTCAATCTCTTTTATAGCTTCAGAAACTTCCCTTATTGTTATAGGCCTATTCACAATCTGTTTCTGTTCCTCTGTAATCTTTGGTAAATTCTTCAGATATTCATCTATTTTCTCCAGAAAGATATCACTTTCTTGATACAAGATGGGATAATATTGATGAAAAGAGTTTTGTATAGCCATGTTGCCAATTAATATAGTATCTTGTTATTTCAATATTCCTTTCCATTTATTTTTATAATTTATATGCCAATTTCTCTGGCTTTTTTTTAGCCTTACTACATAGTTACATTTTTTTAGCCTAACATAGTTCATGTTAATTCCATTTCTCTTTCACAGATTTATTCTTACATAGATCATCACTGTAAACAAAATATGTATCTTCTCTGGAAATTTCTGTAGTTCATCTTCTTTTCTCTTTATCTCATCCAAAATAACTTTTTTTCTCTTGACTCTTCTTTTTGAGTTCACTATTATAATGTATACTTTAACACATAATAAAAGATTTTCTTGCATTCCAAATAGTTCTTAAATCAGTACCTTGATTTTTCTAGATCGGTATTTCATTTAGTATCCATCTAAAAGAACTATATTTCCTTTTATAAGCCAAAATCACATAATTATGCTCCAAAAAAGGCTACCCTTAGTAGCTAAATTATTTGATGTTGAAATCCAAATAATATCTATTCTTGAGCAGGAGCTATGCTTTTCAGAAACGTATGTAATTTATCTCTTATCTAATCATTTGTGAGGCAACATCTTTTCCCAACATCTCCCAAGGTCTTTCCTGTATATCATTACATAAGTCTCCTGCTAAGATTTTTCTCTATAGAAATATCCTTAATTGAAGCATTTTTACTAATAGTTATTTTAAACTTTAACAAGGCAAGTAACTGAAGGACGTTGACAAAAGCACTATAATTATTGTCGAATACATACCCGATCTTCTTGCTCAGCTTGCAGTTCCTTCACTCTCTCTAAAAGTCTGGCTTTGGCACGATCAAGATTAGCAGCAAGCCCGCTTATAGAGATGATATCAGATTGAAGCTCAGGAGCAGGAACTTGGATGTTTACCTAATAAATGCAGATAAGGAATTGGTATTTTATCACGATGTCCTCAACCTTCAAACATGCCATTATTCAATGAGTTGGATCTGCCTCTTAAGTAAATACAATACTATTAAACATTAGACAACCTATGATTCTCTGGGTCATTGTTTCAGAGATACTTCCTTACCAGATTTCTCAATGCCTTCAATAATGGGAGAGATACTCAGAGTTGTATCTGCCTTCAAAGTTGAACTATATAGTACAATCAAACATCAAAGGCTGACCAAAGGAAATGTTTTATAATATTTCATATTATGTCATGAAATGTTTTGATAATTTTTATCATAACCTAGAAGTCATACAACAAAAACATTACAAGTAGTCCTAGACTTAGGACTGTTTATTTAATGACTGTTCAAAGTTACAACAACTTTAAAAAAAGTGGTTTACAACCGGGCTTTGTATTTATGACTGTCACAGAATCCCTACAGTCACATGATCAAAATTCAGGCACCGAGCATATATTTATAATGCTTTCAGCATCCAAGGTTCATGTGATCACCACTGACAACCTTCCCAAGGGGCTTGATAAAATCAGTGCTGAAAACCAGATTCACCTAATGACAATGGCCAAAAAGGTTGTAGAATCAGGTGTGGCTCACTTAACAACTCCACTGCTTAGTGACTTAGTTCCAGTCCAATTGTGATAATAAGTCAAGGATTACCTGTACTCACCTCAAATTCATCCATCATTTTTCGGATTCCAACACCCTTTTGACCAATGATAAAACGATGAAGGTCAAAAGGAACTTCTACTTCAATTGTAACTGGAACCAAAGCCTGAAAATGAACATTATATCAAGTAAGTAAATTATGACAAAAAGGTTCTGTCACAGCACATGAATTAAACCAGCAGTTAAAAGGAGAAAAATAAAATAATTTATATTATATAATCACCAACCAGCTGTATAACTGGCTTATATCTAGGGATTTCAAAGCTTTCTTTAACTTTGTAAGAAATTTATAAAGGTACATACAGAGTCTGCTACAGACAGTATAATTTTTTTAAAAAATCTAATTAATTAATTGATTGATTAAATATATGGACAATCATAAGAGAGATTGGCAGAGCCAGGGGAAGGAGTTAAACAAAGCAGAGTCCTTGTTTAGAGTCCTTATGCAGCTACAGAATAATAAAGTCCAATCACCCTTGAATGTCGATGGCCCTTATTTAACTCTAACCAGGTGCTAACTGTTGGTTGAGTAGATCTCTGTGCATAGGCTTTCAGCAATAAATCAGTTAATTTGAGCCTTCATGTGTGGACCTAGTTTTTTATGCTTGACAACAAAAGATTCTAATAACATTAATAACATTCTACCCAGTTTATGGTAAAGATGAATGAAAGATGACATTACATGTTCAACTCCACTGGAGCTGGGCAACTAATAAATTTAAATAAACAAATGAAATGAATAAAACTTCTTATAAACGATAAAGTTTCCCTGTCCGGTTGTGTCCGATTCTAGAGAGCACAGTGCTCATCCCCATTTCTTGGCTGAAAGAGCCAGCACTGTCTTATACTCATCCCAAAAAATATACTTAGCTAATATAGAGACAAAAAGAAATCTAAGTAGGCATTCCCCCAATTCTATAAAGGTAAGACTTTTAAAACAATTCCTTATTCTACTTCAATTTATACAGAGATTCTTTTTCCCTGGAAAGTTTGTTTTAATCAGAAGCTGGAAACTGCTCCTACCTTACTTCTTTGTTAATTTTGATAAACATATTGTTCTTTTGTCCCCTTTGGAATTTCTTTGTTTTAAAACTGTTCAACGCTTCTCTCCCTAGTTGAGAGAAAGTTGGGGAGTATCTTTGTGCATGCATGACAGAGAATCTCTCCCCCATAAAATCACTGATTCTATGTTTGGCAAGCAGCCTGTGCATATCTGAGATTCTGGCTTGACCTTCACAACAGAACAGTTTGCCCGATCTCTGTTGCTTAATTCAAACCATGAAACATCAAATAAATACTGAAAGGAGCATTGGTATCTGGGATATCAAATGCTTTTACTCCATAATGTAAGTCACAACTCATTAGAAGTCATTTTACTACACTTTTCACTTAACTGACTATTCTGTTTCTGTAAGTGGTTAACACAGACTAAATACTGTCAATAAAAAAGTGTCTCCAGAAGACAGAAGACATCTTGCACAATAGCCCCTTGAGATTTAATATGAAGATCACTTTACAGTGCTCATAAATAAAACTGATTATACTCCTGTGTTTAGATATGGGAGGCCTCTAAGATAATACAGATATCCAATCTCATTTACCTGGAGGGCCTCTTTTGCTGCCTCACATTTCTCTCGACGACCAGAGATTATGATAGTATCACATTTCTTTGGGGAGCCAGGATCTATTTCTTTGTATTCTTTCCCTTCATTATTCTCTTTGTCATTCTCATGTGCTACCACATCTGCAACAGAAGCTGTGTTCATAGGAATAAGAATAATTAGTTATAATATATGGATTACACTATATTTATTAGAATCTCCCTTCTTCTAATTTAAATCCATGATTTCGTATTCTGCTCTTGTTATTCCATACTGTCTCATAATTCAAGCTATTAGCCTGAGATCCCATTAAGATAGTTTACATATTCCTAGGTATGCTGGGAAATAAGTGAAAAGTCATCAGAAGCAGTAGAAAAATTGGATTTTATTTCATCAGCTCTAATTAACAACCTGTACTCTTTTTCTTTTTAAATAATTTTTATTGTTCTTTTTCACTTTTAACACACATTAATCTTGACTAACAGTACTGTGCCATCACTATTATAAAAATTATTCTACACATCAACCTGATATAAGTATCTACATTTATACATCTTTATATAAATTCATTTACTTTTATCTGTAATTTTCTTAATTCCTTTATCTTTATTTCTCTTATTCAACCAATTATACCAATTATTCCAAATTTCATAATACTCCGACTCTTCTTTCTCTTTTAGTTTTGATGTCAATTTGTCCATTTCAGTACAGTCTAGAATTTTTTGAATTATTAATTCCTCAGTAGGCATGTTATTTTGTTTCCAACATTGTGTGTATATTATTCTTGATGCTGTCAGAATATGTAATAGGATATATTTAATCTTTTTTCTAGGATTCCCCTTAATTATTCCCAATAGAAACAACTCTGGTTGAAATTCTACTCTTCCATTATCTCTTATAGCCAACTCCATATTTTAATCCAATATTTTTGGGCTTCCTGGCATGACCACCACATATGGTAGAAGGTACTTTGGTTCTGTCTGCATTTCCAGCATGTTGGATTCATGTTGGATTCATTTTAGACAGTCTCACTGGGGGCAAATGCCACCTATAGAACATCTTATACATGTTTTTTTTATAGGCTGCTGATCTTGTTAATGTATAATTTTTATTCCACATTTTTTCCCTATCTGCTAAATCTATATTGTTCCCAAAAAATTTTGCCCATGCTATCATGCAGCCTTTTACAACCTCCTCTTCCAATGCGACTTTTAATAGGTAATTATACATCTTCACTATACATTTCTCTTCTGGGCCTATTAAAATTTTATCTAATTGTTGCAGCTCGGTGTAAATTCCATACTCTTCCATATCTTTTTTGTATCTGTTTTGTAATTGTAAATATGGCCACCAATCTATTAATATACCTTGCTCTTTTAATTCCTGATTTGTTTTTAGCTTCCCCTGTTCATCTAATACTTTTCTATCTCTGACCTTTTTGCTCATGTCCAATGTGTTTTGGGATATTATTGCTTCCATAGTAGATAACTAAACAGGTATTTTTATATAATTTTATATAATTATATTTTTATATAACATCTGCATTCTTAAAGGGATGTGAAAATAAATTAATTAGGTTTTTTCTTCTTTTTTTTTCAGGAGACTCCAGACAGTAGTCTTCACAGTGATATGAGTAATGACGCAAGTACTGCACAAAATGCAAACTTATCTTGCTGGAGGAGAAAGTGGATGACCTGGATGCATGTCTGGCAACTCTGAGATTAATCAAGAAAGATAAGAAATTTCTAGACAAACAGAAGGATGTTTGCAAAACAACCATAGGGATAAGAGGCTGCCACAAAAACAAGGCAACATCCATGAAGAAAAGCTAGCAGGTTCTAACCTTGAGGACCAAGAGATCAAGGAGATTCTTGCTAGAGCTATGTACGGTAATTTCAGTATTCAATAAAAATGTTAGAAGAAATAAATACAGGTCAAAACAATCAAGGGAGAGAAAACTTAGTTGGTTTCAGTGAATTCAAGCTAATAGGCCAGATGAATTAATTTTCAGGGTACTAAGAAACTGCTATCTCAGAACTGCTAACTCCTAGAATACAGAGAAAATACCCGATGATGCTAATGTTCTAATATTTTAAAAAAGGGAAAAGCAAACCTAGGAAATTATAGACCAATCAATTTGACATTAATATCTGGTAAAATTATAAAAAAAAAATAATCAAAGAAGTGGTTTTAAAATATTTAAAAAGGAACAAGATAATCAACTTCCCAACCCTTATTATAATTTGAAATATTGTTATTTCCTGACCCAAACTTCTTTTTCCTTAAGCAGTGCATTGGGTTTGTCTTTGCTTCCTACCTATGCTGTGCTGCTCCACAAAATAATATAAACATACCAGGTCCTTGTGTGCATAATCATCTTTATACATTTTATTTTCTATTTCTTTATCTATTTTGAGAGATTTCTAGTGACCTGCCTCTTAATTTTTACAGCCAAATTCCTATTAATCCACCTTGTTCATCTATTTAGCAAGCACTCTCTTCTTTAATACAAGAATAAGCAGTTCAAGTCTGTCAAGCTTTGAATATCAAAACCTGCCTCATTTTATTCACATCCTATGCATACATAATAAAGTTAATTCCTGGCAAACAACAATATCAATAGATACATAACAGATCACAATGTGCAAGAGAAGGCCAGAATTTTATGAGGCAAGGAAGCACTGTGAAGATTTGCAACATTTCTACTTAGGGTAACCAGTTATTCCAGTTCCTCAGCTTGCTGCTCTTTGCACAGCAATAAAGTTTTTAAGCCACCCCTTGATAACACATAGAATTATACATACTGATAAGAATCTAAAGGTATTAATTTTGCTGAAATTTTGCTTCCAAAATTTCCAATAGCCATCTATCTATCAATCATCTATCAGTTATCCATCCATCCATCCATCCATCTTTTTAAAAAGTTACCGTTACTGGATTATGGGATAATAGTGGTCAGTGTTCCAAAGGCATTCCTTCTAAGGGCAAACTTGTGACTTACTGTACCTGTATTTTCCTCTCGGTCTGGAAATTTGATCTGAACACCATAGTCACGAGTAATCTGTTGAATTCTAGAACCTTTAGGGCCCATAATAGAACGATGGTATTTCTGAAGAATAGTGCATTCTATTGTCACTTGGGCTTCCTATGAAAGAAGAAAGTCTTACAATATGAATTACAGATTAAGTTATCCTTCTGAAAATATAATTCCAAGGGGAACATAGGAAAATCCCAAAAATGCATTATGTAGCTGTGAAAGGAACCAATGATATAAACCAAAGTAGACTTATTAAATCTGCTTAATATTTGTCTTTTGATATAAAAACTTGTGAGTTTTTATTGACTTAATAAATTCTACCTTCCTTTTACAAGTTTTAAAGAAGCAAAGACAACACTAATTCACAAAGATGTACTTTTTGTAAAACTATTAGGTTATTTCCAAGATTAAGAAACACTCATGCAGAATGACAACAGGAATTAGCAGAGTCACTAAGTGGGCTGGAATTACTAAAGGACATATAAAGGATGACTCCAAGGCTAAAATAAATGTGGTCAGAAAAAGAGTTCTTTCCCCAATCATGTGTGTGTGTGTGTGTGTGTATCTTACACATTTGTGTAAGAATTTGAAATGTTATCACTTAGACATGAAGAAAAGCTAAAATGAACCCAGCTTTTTTTCTGTTGCAATAACATAAACTAAGGGCATAAGAAACAAGGACCATACATTAGTTTTTATTCTCTGTGATCGATTAAAGATAGATGCTTACCAAATCATCAATGATTTCAAGGATACGTTTCTTTGCTGCTTCCACACAATCCTTTGCTCCTTTAAGAGTGACTTTGTCACTTTGTGTACCAGGGCGTGGGAAACTGACCATCACACCCCCATATTCCTCTGCAATGATCCTCAGTACCTGCCCTTTCCGAATGACAAAGTACCGATGATGCTTTGGATCCACAGTCATAGAATCTTCAACTACATTATCCTGTAGACACACGAGACATATAATTGCCAAATGTAACAATAGTGTTTTTAAACCCATGTCAATGTGAAAATGCAATTATTATATAAATAAGAGAATTAGGATGCTCTCCTTACCAGATTCTTAATGAGCACCTCCAGTTCTTTCTGGGCTTCTTTGACAGCTTCTTCTGTTCCCATGATAGTAATCAGTTCCTGATCTTTGTCCTCTGAAGTAGGAAAGATAATCCGAGCACCAGTATTATCCCGCACTTTGCGAATATTGCCACCACCTTTGCCAATCAGGAACTTATGATATTCTGGTTTGGCCCGCAAATCCACAGTATAACTCTTGGTTTGCTGCATAGAACAAAAAAATGGAAGCTATTTGTTAAAATCCCCTTTGCTTTTGCTAAAAAAAAAAAAAGAAATGAATATGCCTAACATGTTTGTGAAGCCTAACAACTGATTTGAATAAGGGTAAGAATATTTTAGAATATTGAAGGGAAATGTCTACAAGAATAGAGCTACAGTATATGTAAGAAAAGCCAAATCAAACTATGTGTAAACTATGTATATAAATCATGTGAAAATTAAATTATGTTTCCATTGTTTCATTTTCCTTGAGTGGATTCCTCTGGACTTTCAAAAACATTCAGACCAAGGAAGGCCATGTCATAAGAATATGCATGCAATATCAGTTTTCAAAGAATCACATAATTATTGTGGAACACAAATAATTGCCAGTGAACTATGTAATTCAGTACTGTCTACACACAGACAGGAAGCAAGACTCTGGGTTTTTTATCTGCCTATCAGCAAACTCAGCTATAAAACTCAGATGCTTTCCCTATGAAGCATAATCTCTACTGAGTTTCAGCTTTTCTTAATAAGGTGATATGAAAAAGATTAAACTGGACTTGGATCAGGAAAAACTACTTAGCTGTGAACTTCGGTTTATTTATGACTTTGGGTAAAGTACTCTCTTTCAACCCAATGTACTCTGTCCTCTCAGTTTATTCTACAATGAAAAATTGTTATGATAACCACCTTGAGCTATACAGACAGACAAATATAGACAAATGAAATAAAAATTAAATATTTAGGCTATTGGAAACTAAATGAGAACAGTAAGAATACTAAATAAATATGGTTTGAGCTCCTGAAATGCATGAAATGGCTTTTTGGTATTGTTAAATTTTATCATCATGACTTGTTACTATGTTGAGGAAAAAAAATAGCAGGATTAAATAGTTTCAGGAAATATTACAATGGTCATATTTCAAATGTTAAGACTTCAAGTTTCTAATAAAAGCATAAAATGAAGCACTGTATAATTATAACTTCACAACAAAAAGACAATCTTAGGGAAGAATGAGGACAAGCAAAAATGCAGACATCTGAAATCTAGTAGGGAAGGAGCAAGGCAACAATTCTCAGATGATTTACAGCTTTGATCTATTATAAAAAAAAAAGACTGTGTCTGCTTTTGATACAGTTATTTTAAGCAATTAAGACTTATATAAGTAGCAGCCAATCAGGGATGTGGTGGCTCAGTGGCTAAGATGCTGAGCCTGTTGATCAGAAAGTCGGCAGTTCGGAATCCCTAGCACCATGTAACGGAGTGAGCTCCCATTATTTGCCCCAGCTTCTGCCAAGCTAGCAGTTCGAAAGCATGTAAAAATGCAAGTGGAAAAATAGGGACTCCTTTGGTGGAAAGATAACAGTGTTCCGGCACCTTCGGCATTTAAGTCATGCTGGCCACATGACCACGGAGACTTCTTCAGACAGCGCTGGCTCTTTGGCTTTGTAACGGAGATAAGCACTGCCCCCTAGAGCCAGAAATGGCTAGTATGTGTGAGGGGAATCTTTACCTTTAGCAGCCAATCAGAAGATTAAAAAGTGAAGCGGGCAATATAAGATATATTTGTTTCAGGCTTTAAAACAGATAAATCAAGCCACATTCTATAAAGAGAGAAAATATATATGTGCATCTATTTTTCCAAATTCATATTATCACCTTTTCTTCTGCCAATTGTAGGAGTTGTTTCTTTGCCTTTTCAACATCCTGAGTAGGGCCCCTGATAGTGACTGTATCACTACCTGAGCCTTCAGTGGGGAAGTGAATATGAACTCCACCACATTCTTCCATGATGGAGCGGATAAAACGACCTTTGGCACCAATGAGTGAGTTGTGTAGCTTGGAAGGGATGGAGACTTCCATCTCTGTGATATTAGCCTAGGAAGAGAAATATTTTTAACAATCTCCCTCATACATAAAAATATTTGGAAAGTACAAAGAGTACCTTCCCTCTAAGAAAGAATTTAGGAAGTTTCTAATTCATTTTTACTTAGAACTGATGGTGAATGAGATATGAGCCAAATTGTAACTAACAGTCCTGAACTGATCAGGCAACATTACTATCATTTTTATATTGTGTCAATTCTACTAAATTGTACTTTTCATAATAAAATGGAATAACACCAACTAGCTAAAGAACTAATTGGAAGATAAAACATGCACTGAATTTTCAAATTCATATTAAATCTAGTTTAGTGTTCAGTTCACTTTATAATGAGAATACATAGTCCTTGGTTATTGATCATTCAATTCAGTGACAATTCCAAATTACAATAGTGCTTTACAAGTGGTCCTTGAGGTTCTGGTGATCCCAGCATCTCCGTGACCACACAATCACAATCTGGATGGTTGGCAACAATTCCAGTTGTACATTCTGAGGTTACATGATTGCAATCTGCAGGGGTTGCCTTCACTTAGCCATATAGTTATCTGATGTTGCACTGTACAAGTGGAATTCTGGTCCCAATTGCCATCGTAACACAAGAACGACCTGTACAAAATAGCCTGTTTTGACCTTTTTCCAACTGCTTATACAATATGTAGAAAAAAACCTAGAGGACTGCTAAAGGAAAGTATTTGTAGTTCACGGCTGAAAATGCGGAGTCCTTGGTGCTCTCTGAGCTTATAGTTGTTTTCTTGCAGAGATTTCATTTCCCAAACTAAGTAACATCATCAGCAGTAGTAGGGAGTGGGGGTTGCTCTCAAGACTGCCAGAAAGTTTGATGAAAAATCTTTAATTCCCCAACATATGGACAGAGTTAGCCATAATTTCAACTGTAAACATCCGAGACCAAGCCAAATCCAAAAATGCTAGATGATTCCTGGAAGCCTGGCACTGACAAACTGGCTATTAATAAGTCACATAGACATAAACAACATCTACATACCAAGCAAAAGAGACAATAAATAAGCCAAAGAGAACAAAAAGTCCAAAACACCTACCCACCAGCAATTAACACCAGATTAGCATCAGGTGTTACTAATCAAGAAGTAAACAATACCCCCAAATCAAGGAACTGGCATATAAGTTGAGAGTAAACAGCCCAACCAAAAAAACACCAAGACCACTCCAACCAACACAAACAAGGCAAGCCACTAGAATACAAATTGAGAGCAAACCCCTACTCCCTATTAGCACTGATGATGTTACCTAGCCTGCACTGTGAAACATCTGAAAGAAAACAACAAAGCTCAGAGAATACCAAGGATCCCTCAGTACATAGGGAAAGAAGATAGCTGAAATTCAGTGCTTCGAAAACACATCCAAAATATGTTTGCTCTCTCTCTCTCTTTGTGGAGCTTGAGGAGCCTCCTTAAAAAAGAGAGCCTTGTACAAACCTAGGGGAATCCCAAGAGATAGATAGGGAGCACTGGGTGCCTTGGGAGAGGGGGAAGACTTGGGAGCCTGAGAGTAAGTAGTCCTGGGCCTGCACTAGAATGTAATGAGTGGCATGTTCATTTTAACAATTATACTGGGAAAAGCAGGGATGGGATCATTAAGTGAAATGCTTCAATTGTAACATGCAACCATAAAGGGGAACACTCCATTAAAGTTGTAAGTCAAGGACTACCTATAACTATACCCCTTAACCCTCATTTCTCCTACCAATTCTTTCTGGATGGATAGAATCCGATGGCGAGCAGCTTCACAATTGGCTCGTTTTCCTGTGATGACGATTGTTTCCGAGTTACTATTCTCTGCTGGTAGATCTATCTTAGTGTTGCATTCTTCACGGATCTACAGTGAATGTTTAAAAAAAAGTTGAAGGGACAGGCATAGTTTATTTTCTAAACAAAATGATGCACTTTTTGCTGTAAAAGTGACACATCATCACTATCAGTAGGAGATAGCATCAATAATCTGGAGCAATGAAATGTTTATAATTTCAAGAAAAATTCAAGTAACCTTACCTTTTTAATGTTTGCACCTCCTTTGCCAATGATATTCTTGTGGAATTGTTTGAAGATGGGAACAGAAATAGAATAGCTATTCTCAACCTTTTAAGAAAGAAAGGTTAGGATCAATAAACCACAGACAAACAAATACCACTCCATTTGTATTGTATAGGATTATGACAATTCTCATAAATTATCCCTAAACAAAATCAATAAAATTCTAAACTAAATATTAGAAATGAATGGCAAAGAACTGAGGAAGAATATTGAGTAAGAACATGAGACAAATTCAGCAAAAGATTATTTTTGCACATTTACTGCACATACCAGACAATGTTTAACAAAATGTTTCAATATGTTGGAAGTGTAAAATGGGTAAAGTGATACAAAACTAATATGAGTTTATCTCATTATTGCCCTGATTTGATATCCATTTAAGTTTGTTGGTATGATGTTTCAAAAAATCAATATGATTAAAAATGTGAATGTACTTTAAATCCTATTTGAAAAACTTGGAAATCAGTATATGGATCTATCAAGCATGTAAGGGGCACACAATACTTTTCAAAGTTGGAAAGATAGTGATCCCATATACAAAATATTTTTTTTTATTCATGAACCGTATCCCTTCTGATGTAATACTAAAGATTGATCAATGTACTTTGTGGGTTAAAAATTAATTATGTGCTCAAAAATTAGAATGAACCACTTCTTATATGTTTGGGGGCTGCTGCTTCTTTCCTCTATTTTTTCCTTTTTATTTTTGTGAAGGAATGAAGGATTATACAATTATAACTAATGTGACTGAAGAAGAGAAAAGTTTTCTTTCACATCAGAACTCACTAAAATGCACTAATAGCAGAATCAGGATAGTTGAAGAAATTGCTTCTTGATGTCTTCATAGTTAAAGCATACCCTAGCTACCATGTAGTATGTTGTGTAGCAAATTGCCCTAGTGTCATGATTGGAACTGGACATATTCATGGAGGATAAAACAATAAATAACTATTAGCCCTTAGACTAGGGTGTCAAACTCAAGGCCTGCGGGGCCAGCCAGGAAATAGAAAAGGATCGACGTACGGTGCCTCCTGCAGCACTCTGCCAGCCAAAACAGGATGTAGTGGGCCACATGTGACCCCCCCCATGGCTTGTTTTGGCCGCAGGGTGCTGCAAGAGGTATCCATCGTGTCTCCCCCTCCCCCGGCCAGCCCGCAGGGAACTACAATGCTGATCTGGCCGTTGAAGAAATCCAGTCGGACATCCCTGCCTTAGACTGAAATGTAAACTCTAGTTTCAAGTTAGGTACAACAGAAATGATAATCTTCTAAATATCAGTTGCATTTTATATTCCATACTTCCTCCTTATGTAATTGATCAGCCTTGTTCTCAAACATATGAATAAATCTAAGACATTAACGTTATAAAAGATAGCAAAGTAACTCCAATTTAAAAAAAATATTGATTTCTTAAGGTTAGCCACAGTTGATGCAGTTACAGAAGGGGCAAAAAGTAAAGATCACCTACCAAATCCGCCACCATTTTCTGCATGTACTTTGTGCATTTTTCCACCTCATTCTTGGGTCCTCTAAGTTGTACAATATCACTCTTATGTGATGGATCTGGGAAGTTGATAATAACCTGCAACAAAGCTCAATTTTAATGTTTTTGTTGTACAAACAATGGCATTTACTTATTCATTTGTGACATTTAGAGACTATTTCTGAATTGTGGAATCCATATGTTTCCCTGGTTTTTCTGTGGTTCTTGTAGTTCTGTGCTGTTTATTGATATCATTTAGATCGGCTGAATCAAGATTGGATGTAAAGGAAGCAGAATGAAAAAAAACTATAAAAAATATGTTTCAGTTCAGCCTATGGGCCAAATAATAGACTAAATGTCATGGGTGATGGTTTCTGCCATTATTAGAGAATGTTATAGAACCAAGTTATGTGTAACAATACAAACATTTATTTACATACATATTTGTATATGCATGTGTGTATACACATTTAAAAAAAAACTATTGTTAATGTATGGGCTTTTTTTTAAATCAATAATTATATATAAACACACGTGTATAATTTTGATACCTCTGGAAATTTATCCCTGGTGTCCCGAATCCTTTCACCTTTCTGTCCAATGATAGTTCTATGAAATTTCTGATCAATGATCAAGTCCTTTGTGCGTTCATTTTCCTAAAGGGTGGTGAAAGAAAGAAAAATATTCTGTATGAGTAATACTACTGGAAGAAAATACGTATAATCAATAATTCCCAAAGTATAGTTCATTTGATCTATCAATTAATCAAAGTACAGAAAAGAACCTCATTTTGCAAATTTTTGTTATAACTAGACAACCTATGACCCACTGGGTCATTGTTTCAGAGATATTTCCTTACAAGATTACTCAATGCCTTCAACATTGGCAGAATTTCTAACATATTGGAAAATTCTTCAAATATCAGGGAGATATTTAGAGATGTATCTGCCTTGAAAATAGCACACGTTGAACTGTATAGCACAGTCAAACATGAAGAGTTGAGCATAGGAAATATTAATGACATTTTATATTGGGTCACAAAATGCTCTATGATAATTTTTATACCATAAAATGTTTTATAAAATTCCAATTCCATGAGAGTCATGGGCTCTGGATTTTGAATGTATTCTGTAAATTAACCCATTTGGGGTATTTTGGTTTGAAAAATGTTGCCCTGAGGCACACTGTTTTGCCCAGATAAAGGTTATAGACATGAGAATTTTAAAAGTATATTTCTCCTTTCAATCAGGAGTTTATCTGTTTAATCATAATTAAACATATAAGGGACACCCTGATTTAATGGACAATCCCTCCCCCCAAGCAATTAAACTGAGACTTTACCATACTTTTAGATAATTTACACTTTCATAACATCTTTTTATTATTCAGGTGCAGAATGTATGGCTTCAATCACAATGCACATTTGCCCTCTGAATTTATCAGCTTTTGAGTTCTACCAATACTGCAACAAATCCCAATAATAATCTTTCCCCCCCAAAACCAAAACCCCCAAACCAAATCAAAGTTAACAAAGAACAGTTAGCTTGCTATGTGAACACAGTTGCTCGGGGTTCATCTGACCTAGTTAAGCATGCTGTATTATCATGTGAACTAAAGACTAATAAAAATCCTCAATAATAATGAACTTTCTCTCCTTCTCACCATACGTGATGCAAGATCCAACAGCTCTCTCTTGGCCTCTTGAACTCCCTGAGGGTCTCCTTCTATTCTGATCAGATTGCTTTTCTCATTGTCTGGAGGGATTCGCACAGATACTTTATATTGATCCTTAATTCTGTTGACTGCAAATTAAACAAAAGTTAACACTACTTTGTATTGCAAAAATGCTATACCCGAGATTTCTGGGTTTTGGAACAAGGGTTGTTTAAAGGTTACGATTGTTCTAAGGCAATATAGATTCATAGAGAATAAGACAGAAAAGCAGAATTTGAAGTTTAATATTTGATAAACAGAGAGGTTTTTAAAGACTACTGTGTAAATAGAAGAAAATAACTGAGAAGCAAGAGGGAAAAAAGATGTTTTTAAAGTATCTTTTTCCAAAATATATTCATCCTCTATATTGAATTGTTACAATTACAAACAAATGACTGGACCCTCATTTGTTACAGTTTCCAAATACACTGCTCAAAAAAATAAAGGGAACACAAAAATAAGACATCCTATTCTTATTAAATACTTTGTTCATTACATAGTTGAATGTGCTGACAACAAAATCACACAAAAATTATCAATGGAAATCAAATTTAGCAACCCATGGAGGTCTGGATTTGGAGTTACACTCAAAATTAAAGTGGAAAAAAACACTACAGGCTGATCTAACTTTGATGTAACAAGTCAAAATGAGGCTCAGTAGTGTGTGTGGCCTCCACGTGTCTGTATGACCTCCCTACAACACCTGGGCATGCTCCTGATGAGGTGGCGGATGGTCTCCTGAGGGATCTTCTCCCACACCTGGACTAAAGCATCCCCCAACTCCTGGACAGTCTGTGGTCCAATGTGGCGTTGGTGGATGGAGTGAGACAGGATGTCCCAGATGTGCTCAATTGGATTCAGGTCTGGGGAATGGGCGGGCCAGTCCATAGCATCAATGCCTTCATCTTGCAGGAACTGCTGACACACTCCAATCACATGAGGTCTAGCATTGTCGTGCATTAGGAGGAACCCAGGGCCAACCGCACCAGTATATGGTCTCACAAGGGGTCCGAGGATCTCATCTCGGTACCTAATGGCAGTCAGGCTACCTCTGGCGAACACAGGGAAGGCTGTGCGGCCCCCTAAAGAAATGCCACCTCACACCATTACTGACCCACTGCCAAATCGGTCATGCTGGAGGATGTTGCAGGCAGTAGAACATTCTCCATGGCGTCTCCAGACCCTGTCATGTCTGTCACATGTGCTCAGTGTGAACCTGATTTCATCTGTGAAGAGCACAGGGCGCCAGTGGTGAATTTGCCAATCTTGGTGTTCTCTGGCAAATGCCAAACGTCCTGCATGGAGTTGGGCTGTAAGCATAACCCCCACCTGTGGACGTTGGGCCTTCATACCACCCTCATGGAGTCTGTTTCTGACCGTTTGAGCATCCATATGCACATTTGTGGCCCGCTGGAGGTCATTTTGCAGGGCTCTGGCAATGCTCCTCCTGTCCCTCCTTGCACACAGGCGGAGGTAGCGGTCCTGATGCTGGGTTGTTGCCCTCCTACGGCCTCCTCCATGTCTTCTGATGTACTGGACTGTTTCCTGGTAGCGCTTCCATGCTCTGGACACTACGCTGACAGACACAGCAAACCTTCTTGCCACAGCTTGCATTGATGTGCCCTCCTGGATGAGCTGCACTACCTGAGCAACTTGTGTGGCTTGTAGACTCCGTCTCATGCTACCACTAGAGTGAAAGCACTGCCAGCATTCAAAAGTGATCAAACCATCAGCCAGAAAGCATAGGAACTGAGAAGTGGTCTGTGGTCACCACCTGCAGAACCACTCCTTTATTGGGGATGTCTTGCTAACAGCTTATGCTTTCCACCTATTGTCTATTCCATCTGCACAACAGCATGTGAAATTGATTGTCAATCAGTGTTGCTGCCTAAGTGGACAGTTTGATTTCACAGAAGTGTGATTGACTTGGAGTTACATTGTGTTGTTTAAGTGTTCCCTTTATTTTTTTGAACAGTGTATATAATTAATTATCCAGGACAGTTCCCTTCTGGAGACCTAAATAACATTTAACTCACTATTGGCTCCACTCTTTCCAATGAGGTGTCTGTGGAATTTGTGATCTATGTTGATTTCTGCATAATCCATCCGATTAATCTGCAAAAATAGTTTAATCAAAATTATGGACATTGTAAGTCTCTACTACAAAACAAACATGGCAGCAAAATCAAGCTATATAATTAAGCAATCATTATTAAATCCATACATTCAGCTAAATTGATTAAAGCATGAGCACATACTATATCTTTTGAGCTACTTTGCTTACTCAGAACTTGTTCTCATACAGCCCTTTACCAACTCTTTTTGGCCATGCACCGAAAAGTTTAACTGTTATTTTTTATCTCCAGGACTGTAGTCATAAGCACATATACCACTAACTGAAAATACTACAGAACCAGAGATATTACTTTGCTACAATATTCAAAATAACATTTATTCTAAGAGGAGTAACTGTTTTCAAGCTGTATTGATAGCTTTTAGTGTTTTCCACTTGATAAAGCTAGATATTATGGCTTCTCAACTCACCAGATCCTTGACCATGATCTCAATCTGGTCTTGAGCCACATTCACATCTTCTGTGGGTCCTTCCAGAGTGATTTTATCTTCCCCTTCGGTGAATTCTATATGAACCTTTTAAAAATAGACGTAATTCAGCATCAGAATGAAAGACAAATCAGTTAATAGCAAACAAATTAATCTATGCTTTCTTCTAATCTGCAACCAGAAACATCTAAAAGCCTCTGTTGTCATTTTTAAAGATGGAGACTGAAATAGCCTCTTAGGTAAAATAGTATGTAGACACTTACTGAAAAATGAAAGTTAAGCAACTACCAAAAGTTAAAGCATTAAGACCCCATCTACTTACCCATGCTTTTAAAGAAAAAATGAAAAACCATATGGAATAGAACTTTCCTAGTGCTAACACCTTCTCTGTGGAATTCTCTTCCTAACTGCAATGTTAAGTACTCGCTAAAAAGGTCACATTTTTCAATGAAAATAGCTTGTTTTAACTGCCATTTTATTAACTCCAATTTGATCTTGATGAAGTGCTTTGCTTTTTTAAAATGCCTGTTTCTATCCTTTTTAAAACTGAAAAATGCAACAAAAGGAACCTATTTTCTCATTTCCAGTCTTGCTGTCAACTTTTATTCTCTACTGCTCACACCAGACAACTTAACATTGTCCTATAAAAACATTTCCCAAAACTTTGCAATTCAACTCATTTTTCTCTATTCTCTTGGGGATGAACATTTTCAAGTATTTTCTCAATAAATTTGGTATCAGCTGTACAAAACATATGCATGTATACCTCAAACTGCTCCTTCCAGCGATTTCTCAAATTCAATGTTAATGTAAGAATCCACATTAATGAACTCATACCTTTGGCATTTGTTGTGTGATTTTGGCCAAGTTTTGCCCCTTCTTGCCAATGATGAAACGATGAAGCCAAGAGGGGGCTGAGACAGAGGAGATTGTGAAACTGTTCGCCTATAAAAGATATTAGTTGTATGAAGAAATTTATCATTCCATAAGCAGTACATATTGATACCAACCAATAATAATGACAACCCCAACTTCTTTCCCAAACCAATACTTTTGACTTCAGTATTCTGAAATTCATTCCAAATAATGATGCGCCAGCCTTCGTATGTCACAATAATAAAATTATCACACAAGTGGCCAGTGAAGCCTCAGGTTTTACTGTCTATGGTCCATTTCCTGACATTTTGCAATTGTGGCTGACATCTTCAGAGGCAAAGTAGTCTGCTACATAGATACAGGCAACTGATCACACAATTGGTTTTGACTACTATTCCATATTTTGTATAGGGCTCAGGGAAATCTTATTGCTGAATACATTATTTGTATTCTGTACAAGTTAGAAATTAATTTTTTATAAAAGTCTAATTAGTCAAGTGTTCATTAGTTGTCCATAAAAGAAAGGCCTTGCTGAATGGCACTCTCGATACCTTGGCATAAACTTCAGTCAATGCCTGTCCAAGCTTTTCAGGTTCACCACGCAGTATCACAGTCTCTGAGCTGCTGTCGGTGGGGGGGATTTCAACCGAGACTCCAGTTTTCTCCAAGATCTCCTGCAGGGAGTTCCCTTTGGGGCCGATGACGTACTTGTGCTGGGACTTCTTCACCTCCACAGCAATGGTAGTAGTCTTCTTTTTCTGTAGGGAAGTATCAGCCAGGAAATGACAAGTTATTTGAAAAGGCATTGAGCTAAGGGAGCTTCAGATCAAAGAGCAGAGAAACTAAATTTGCCCAAATAGGATCAAAATAGGGCAGGTACCTTACAAGCCTTTGATTTATATAGGCTTTACAAATGAAAAGCTACCACAGGAAATCATGGTTTATTTGATGCTGGACCTGCATTGTGTTTCCTAGAGCTGCAGGTTTGTGATCAATCATGTCAAAACAGGCAGACCAAAAAGTTTGGACTCTCTTTTTACATGCTCTTTCAGAGTGCTTATTTTTGGTGGTTGCGTTGGCCATTTTGAATGGAAGTCAAACCCCAAGCTGTAAGTTCATCACATCCTCCTCAGTCATTTATTTCTCCAATGCTGATGCAACAGCTAGTTTCCTTTGCACCACTATCATGATCTTTGCACTGCTATTTCTTGTTTATCAGTATACCAAATATTGTAGTGGGGAAAAGGAATAGTCATGCTCTCACATATAATACTAGTGTTTGAAGTTAATTAAAATGAAAGATACAGCTTTATACAGACCACATGAAAGATCGTACCTTCTCCTCATAAATCTTTTTAACACGAGCCACTGCTTGAGCCAGCTGTTCCTTCTCTCCAGTGAAGACTATCTCAGTTTTGTTGACGCTGGGTGGTGGGATATTTATGCGCGTGCCAGTCTCCTGCATGATTTCACTAACCAGCTTGTTGAAAGGACCAGCAATAAAAGGATGGTATACTTTCTCCAACTCAAGCCTCTCTACTGCACGTTTATCCTGGAAAATAAAACCATATTTTTAAACACACACACACAGATATATACACACCACACACCACAGTACTATAAAAAAAGAATGTGAGGTTTCTGCATATGCCTCCTACTTCTGTAATCCTCATTCTGAAACTTTATTTCACTTTATCACAAAGTATCTGTTCTAGAAATGAGTGGCGGGGTAGGGTGGATGAGCAACCTTGTTAAACTTTGTCAGAAGTGCTGGAGAGAAATAATATTTAAGACAAAAGGAATTAAGAACAAAGAAGAACAAAGAGGTGACAATTATGCTATAAAGTCATATTATTTCATATAATTTAATACATGATCAAGTTTAACAATCCATATAAACCAAATACTTTATGATTATGTAGCAATTTAAGATTGAAAGCCAGTTCAGTAAGTTGCTAGCCTAGAAACCAGGTGCTAGCCTAGAAACCAGAAGTCTATGACTTCTTCTCCCACCACAGCATGAAAGCCAGCTAGATGACTTTGGGTCACTCACTCTCAGCCTAGCCCACTTCACAGGATTGTTGTGGGGAAAATAGGAGGAAAAAATATTTATGAATGTTCACTGTCTTCAGTTACCTATAAAGTAATAAAGGCCAGATAAAAATCTAATAAAATAAATAATCCTCGATTTACAACTGGTCATTTAGCAATGGTTTCAAAACCTCCCTGGGTATATTTATGACCTGGTTCCAAAGTTCCGACAGCTGGTTTACCCACGTGGTCATGTGATATTTATGCTGTTTGCTGCATCCCACCATTGGGTGATTGTGGTTTACAATGTTTTTTTCTGAAAACCAGAATTTATTTCTGGCTTTTGGCTAAACTGGCCCATAGCGAATTATTGATATGCTTTATGACCACGTTGGCTGCTTTATCACCGTGGCAGTCACTTAACAGCTGCCACAAAAATGTTCTTAAATCGGGTCAGCCATATGGGTGACCCATGTTATGATCACAATTAATACTCCATTATGGTCTTAAGTAGAGAACTACCTATATGACACTTTATTAACAACATTCTTGCCACATCATGATATTTATGGAGATTGAATTATGAATGTGATCATCATCATGAAAAATTGTAAATGCATGCATAAAAAATAGCTATTAGAAAAATCTGAGGCAAAGGAGAATTGTAGCTACTATATGAAACTGCAGCAGTCATTAATACATGAAGAGGGCAAATGACCAGATTTTAAGAATGACTTTTTATATTGTTTTTCCTTCTAAGAGAAATATTAGATGACAGCTTACTATATACTTTGTATGTAAATCATCTAAATATTTAATCTCTAATAGGCATAAGAAATAATTCTGATGAATTTTAACAGAATTTAATTTTAGATAGTCAAAGGATTATAAATTGTCACAAACATTAAAACAGCAGTATTCTTGTAACACACATGATCTTCCTAAAACAGTGAAAATTGGAAAGTACTTTTCAAACAATGAACTGTTCAACATCAGTCTAGATGAACTCCAGTTTGGCCTAAGGAATGTTCCCTTAGAAAAAGGATTATTTGAGCTAGTGTTTTCAGAATCACTTCTGCAATTACAGAACCAAAAATATAGTTTACCTGCTCAGCAGAAATCAAAAGGATCTCATGTCGAGCTTTCTCAATCCCTTCCTTGGTGCCAGTGATCTTGATCTGGTTGCTGGGGTCATCCGGGCGGGGGATCTGAATTTTTGTGGCAGTTTTGAGCTCAAGGTCCTGTAACTTCTCTCCATTTTTTCCAATGACAAAGCGATGATGTTCTTTGGGAATGGCAACTGTTGCTGAAGCCTATAAAAAAAGAACATTCACTAGAGTGAAACCACACTTTTAATTCAACAATACAGATGCACTTATCAACTGATTCAGTATAGATTTTTGCTTTTAACTGTGGTAAGACACGAGGGAATCTCTCTTTCAATATTAGCAATGGAAAATAATATTTGTCAAATTTCACCACTGTAAACAAACATAAGGGATATAGGGTTTGCTCATATATTGCCCAGAAACAAACTGAGACACTTCAAGTAACTGGGAGGAAAACTGCATGTTGCATTATTTCCCTCCACTTTAGAATAAATCAAAATCCTGCCCTGCACTCTGATGTATATATCTGGTCATTGACTTACTCAATTGCATTCATAAGCCTATTTCCAGCACAACATTGATGTCTGCCTGCTTGCTTGCCTGCCTCTCATGCCCCTAGTGAAGACTGACTCTGAGGGAGAGGAGGAACAGCTGACAGGGAGTGGGAGTGTGGCTCCAGAGGTTGTGGAGGAGGCTGGGGAAGGGCAGAGGCCAGCTGAGCAGTCAGAGGAGGACCCAGGCCCATCCCCTCTCCATCCTAGGCACGCAGGGAGGATAAGGGAGAGACATAGTCTATTCAAGAGGAGAGGGCTTTGATCCTCTACATGGGCTGCAGCTTTGACAACTGAATAAGAGGAAGGACCTGCGTTGGGTAGAAACAAAGCGTGGAAATATCTCTAGTTTATGGTTCCTCTTTGAGTTTGGCATCCTTCCCAGTGTGTGTTCTGTTATCTGTGGTCATCCACCAGCCCTTATCTTGCCTGGTTTGTGTTGCTTTTTTCCTTTTTCTTGTAACTTTGTGTGGGAATTTTTTGTCTTCTGTCAAGGATATTTGGAGCTTGGAAGCAAAGTGAAGGAATAAAAGGGGCTTCACCTGTTTTCTGTGACTCTATTTGTTTTGTATCCTACCTTGGGTCATCACACTTGCTGTCTAACTTTCTTTACCTTTCATCTTTCTGTCTGACTATCTACTCAAAGTGATAAATTTCAACATGAACTTTATTGCTTATTATTAGGAACAAGACAAATGAAAGTCAGGCTGTGGAGGAATAGCGCTTATTTGGTCACTTCATTAGCTAACCAATGGTTTCCAAGTACAATCAAAGTGCTGGTTACTACTTATTACCTATAATGTCTTTTATGGCTTGTGTCCCTGTTATTATTGAGACTCTGTTCTCTAAACTAAATTTGCCTATCCAATACTGGTAATTTTTGACTTACAACAGTTTGTTTAATGACCATTCAAAGTTACAATGACACTGAAAAAAGTGACTTATGACAATTTTTCACACTTACAACCATTACAGCATCCCTACGGCCACGATTAAAATTCGGACATTTGGTGGACTTCTGGTTTGAAGGGCTTCGGCGACAGGCAGAAATCCGCGATCATGTGCAGTTTCTGTCTGGGCTCGCCGCTGGAGCGCCCCAAGCCAGCTGGTTTCAGGGCTAAGCCACCCCGCAGAAGTGGTAAAGAGGGGGGAGACCGCCAGCAAGGTCGAGGAGAGCCGCATCTCTCCTCCTCAGCTGGCCATTACTCACTTTCCCAAAGGCGGTTGCAGCGGTGGTCAGAAATGGCCACCACAAAGAAGAACTCTACTGGAAAAGAATGTGCAGGAGGAAAATAAGAAGTTTTGGCTGACCGGGTTAAATTGTAAAAGCAACAACCAAGGCCCTGGAATTTAAACTTACAAAAAATAACATCTCTCCCAAAGAAGAGTCGAAAGCAGCAAAGAAAAGTGAAAAGGGAAAGGTTTGGCTTTTTTTTTTTCTCTCTCCTTCCCTATACTGACAACTAAGAGACTTAAATAAGAAATCGGAAAAATCTGCTTTGACATCAATAAGCAATTAAGCTGAAAATAAAACAAAATGATTTCTGGACATTAAAAACTTTCTTGTTCATAAGCAGGAAGGGAGAGAAAAAGAATAAGGGCAGGATCTGGAAGAGGAAGGAGACTGCCTGGAATTAAAAAGAATCTAAAGTAAAACTTCAACAAGACTTCTAAAAGATACATTTTTACTGAAACTTTGCAACTAAATAGTAACCCCAGGAAGAGAAAGTGAAAAAAAAAAGAGCAAAAAAAAAAAAAAAACAGCTTGCGTGTATTTGGATTATTTGGTGATCTTTGGATTTTTGGTTATTATATTTGAATGACTAAAATCAACCCTAACCCTATGAGAAACAACAAGAAAAGACTGCAAAACAAGAAGACTGGGACAAAGAAGAAGCCATCTTTAATGAACAAGTAATTTTATGTGGGGAAGAAAAAGGAAAGGGGGGAAAGAGAATGGAGAATTTAAGACTCAAAAAAACAACCGAAGAAAAGAAAAATAATTTGAAAAACAAGTATAATAATGGAAAGCAACAGAAAAGGGGAATACAGAAGAGAGAAATAGAGGTAGAGAGACAAGGGGGGGAAAGGGGAGAGAAGAAGAGAGGGAAGAAGGAAAGGAAAAGAAGTTACAAAGGACTAGAGGAAGATATAGAGAAACAGGACCTATTTAGAGATAATGGGTGAAAATCTAACTGAAAAAGGGATTCTGTAAAGGTACATAAGATTACATTGTTATATTACTAATAGAAATAACTTTAGAAAATTGGAAACAACGTATGATTAAAATGAGGGATAAAATAGTTAGTATAATTTAGTGAAATGTTTGTGAATAAAATAAGTGAAATAAAATAAATGAGAAAATTGAATTAGGAAAGAACGGGAACATTTTAATTAGTTAATGTTTTATAAAATATAAGTGAAGGGGGGGTAATTAACTATGGAAAGCTTATAATTGTTCCCATAGAAGTATGATATTTAATTGAAAAGATGTTAAAACTTTAATGAATATTGTTGAAATCTTTTTCTTTTAAATTTTGACAAAAGCAATAAAAATAATAAAAGCATTTTGCCAACTTTAACAAAAAAGACACAATTCTATTCTTTTTTTCTATCAGAGCACCAATTTTCAGAAGGGAAAAGTTGGCACCCCTCAAAAGATCAGCTTTTACTATAAGAACCTAAACTATACCCTAATATCCTGAAAAGACAAGCTATGCTTCAATAACTATCACTAAATTCATGCTTTCAAAACCCATCACTTGCTGTGGTAGTCCCGGTAAGGTATATGGCCAGAAATAAAGTTGTAGAATAAAGAAATACTTGAACTTTATTTTATGGAAAACCTGGCATTCTTTTGGGCTTTTAAGATGCAGTACATATGATACAAATAGAAGAGAATATTTGTAGCTCAAGGTTGAACTGTGGAATTTTTGATGCTTGGCTGTTTTCTTACAGACATTTCATACCACATCTGCAAATGTCCGCAAGAAAACAACGAAGCTCAGAAAGCATCAAGAACTCTATAGCAGTAGACACCAATCTTTTGGGAACAGGGAACAGTTTTGTGGAAAACAATTTTTCCATGGATCAGGAGTGGGGAGAGAGGGTGTTTTGCATGCTACCTAGATCCTATGCTTGCAGAGATGAAGTTTGCTCACTTGCATGGCCTGGTTCCTAATAGGCCACATAGACCAATACCAGTCCACAGCCTGGGGATAGGGGACCTTTGCTCTATAGTACATATATGAATTGGTTTGTAAAATATTGGCTCAATGAGCACTATGCCTTTAAATCTCCATTGCAGAATATCATAAGGAGAATCAAATGACTTACCTGGGTCTGAAGCCGAGCTACAATTTCCTTCCTAGCCTTCATCACAGCTTCAAGTTTGCCAGAGACCATTATTGATAATCCCTGATCTTTTGCAAGAGATAGCTCCAGGTGTGCTCCTGTCTTCTGCATGATGTCTAAGCAGATTTTGCCTTGCTCTCCTTCCCCAAACTGGTTCATGTCCTTGTACTTCCTCTCTTCTAGTGGCACATGGAATACCTGCTCATGTGAAATAAATGTTTCTTAAATTTGAAATTTCTAAAAGGTTATTCCCCCTCTCTCAATTTGCAGCCATTCTGCAACAAATATTTTTGATATAGTCTCAAACAGGAAATTATGTTGAATTCATTTAAATTTACAGGGCTGAATTTCTGGCAACAAAATGCTGCATAAATACAGGGACCTTCTATTCCATCCCCCCCCCTCCCCCCCAAGAAAATACATTTACATTTTCAGTTTAAGTTATTTTATAAGGCTAGCTTTTCTATATATTTTAATACATTAGCATTGGAGCAATATTGTAGTATTCAATTTGAGAGAACATGTTATTCCCTTAAAGGGATCAATACACAGAAGATGTCTCACTGTATAATTACAGAATTCTCCAGAACTGCATAACACTTATCTGTTGGCCTGAGGCATACTCAAACAGTTCTTCTGTTTACATTTTCTCTCCCACAATGAGATAGGTTAAAAACAATCTGAAGGACATTTTTCTAAATGCCTGTAAAGGGTTTCACAGTGAAGGGGAGAAAACATTCTTTGTACAGACCTGAGTGATAACAGAAGCCTTGATTGGTCTGATTTTACTCCAGGCACCAGCAGGTTCATGGGCTGGCTCCAAACAAGCTTTCTCAGGGAGAGGGGGGAAGGCATCTTTGTATGTTGGAGGATCATTTTCTTCTTCAGCATTTAAAGCTGTAACTACAGTGGCAAAAGCAAGGAAACAAAGAATGATTTTATAGACAACGGTCAACGGACTATACTGTTTCTTCCCCCACCATCTGACTGTTAACATATGATATTCTTAATTTGTTAGTTAAAAGTACAAACTTTTCAAATTGAAGTCAAGCAATTTTCTATTTAATAACCCATCAATGATAATTTCTATCAGGAGATAAGAAAAACATGTTTTACAGATAGAGTTTGATGGAATCATCAAGAGAAATCTATACCTATAACTAACATTTGTTGTGGGCTGACAGTGTCTTGATATGCAGGATTGTTATAAATAATAACCAAATCAATTTCCTATAATATCAAAACTGCCATATGTGAGCATTAATTCCAAACACTCAGTGGTTCTATAGTAGAACTCAGATTGTTACTTAACAAAAGTATCAGAAGGTTAACATCTTTTCTTGTTGAGTTGTTAATATTTTATACTCCCATTTTTGTATTGATCTCTTGTATACCAACCACATTTATCTGATATTTGTGCACAAATGTGCACAAACTGAGATTCTGTGAATTCTTATATTCAGTATTATTTTATTTACACAGCCCTTTATTTTATGCTATATAGTTGGAATGCCACTTTTAAAGCCTTTTTATTCTCTGGATAAAGAACTGATGTTATTGTACTAAATAACAATTAAATATAACAATAATAAATCAGACACATTTTAGCCCATGTAATGCCTTTCTGAACTCAGTACTATGGCAACTTGAAAATAGCTGACGATAATTTTGGCAAATAACTTCCTCAAAATGAGGGTCTCTATCCATTAATCTTGCCTCAAGCTATATCGTCAATAGAAACTTTCCCCAGCTTGGTCTTTCCAGCTGACTTTGGTTGTACTAGGAGAATAGAAGATAGAGCGATTTGTAATCTAATATCTGGAGACTATTAAGTTGGAAGAGAATGGTCTAAAATATATAAAATTGTATATGTGTGTATATGTATGTATGTATGTATGTATGTATGTATGTATATATATATATATATATATATATATATATATATATATATATATATATATATGTGTGTGTGTGTGTGTATGTGTGTGTGTGTCTGGCATTCAGCTTTGTTCGGGTATTTTCCCACGTCATAATAGTGGTGCTTTTAAAGTTGTAGCAACGTTTCAGCAGAATCTCATCTGCCATCATCAGGCTTCTGTATGGTGTTTGTCTGTGAGTCAGACTTTTACAGTGGTTTCAGATTTAAATTTGGGGCAGCCTATTGCTGTTTCAGAATGGTTTTTTCTTCCTCCTGATTGGTTGAGAGTCTTGGTCTGTGTTTATTGGTCTTGGAGTTTGCTGTGTTCTGCTACTAATAAAGCACCACTATTATGACGTGGGAAAATACCCCAACAAAGCTGAATGCCAGACATGTAAGTACCCGTGAAAACTTAAGAAAATATATATATATATATATATATATATATATATATATATATATATATATATATATATATTAAAATTACAAGCTGCCCAATGTTCCTTTTGATAATGAGATGGGCAGCATATAAATTCAACATAGAAGGAAAATGAATGAAGATTATAATGCACAGATGTTTCTAAAAATAGCTTGGCAAAATTGAAAAAAACCCCAATATTGATAGATTAACTTACGCTCCTAAAGCTTCTTAACCCTTATAGTATTATTAATCTAAATACAGTCTCTCAAAATCAAAGAAAAAAAAAATCTTAACCATCCTCCTGCAAGTAACAAAGCAATTAAATAGCAGCAAGATAATATTACTGTGCAGCTGTTTTCACATGGGATCTTGTAATAACCTTGTTTTGCTTTTTTACCTTTCACTTGCTGCTGAGCAAGGCCACTGCGATGTTCAGCAAAACTTTCCTGGGTCAAAACTGCCACGGAGCTCATGGTTGATTTCCCACTCACACACAATCCGGGTATGCCACTGATGGTAGGAAAAAAGTAGAAACTGTCATGATAATTTCTGGTACAGTGTGTAAGGGATAACATTGTTTACCCTAACTGGTTTAGGTAAAATAATAAATATGTTATCATGGTTTATAAGTTAAAGTGTCTGCAACTTTAAATATAGAAATGTAATTAAGGGAGTGGTTGTGAAAGCACTTTAAAAGAAGCAAGACGACAGCTTGCTCTCTCTCTGGCTTTGATGATCCGTAATTACTGCATGGACTGAAGACTGCGTTACTCCAACGGGAGAGAGACAAAGGACTGATTTGTAAGTGAACTGACATAGGATATTCTACACGGGCTTTGCTTGCTGAATATCCTTGAATGGACTGACTAAATGATACATGATTAATGGACTGTTATTTTGACTATGCTATGAACTCATAATGGAATAAATTATATTTTTGATAGCACAAGCGTATCTGTTATTTTTACTGTATGTTAATAAACATACAAACATATTTCACTCATTTATCTGTGTGCCTATCTGACTAACGCTGCACATTCTGTTTAGCTTGTCTCCTTAACCCTGGTTGGGGAACCCAGGTTTAACACTGGTTATGGGCCCAGAGGCTGCAAAGTTAGTTTAACTAGGATAAAACAGATTTATGTAAAAAGTGAGAGTTTGTGTTGTTAAACATTACAGTAAACAGACAGCTGTGTTTTTTATTAATTATAGTTTTATATCCATATAAGAAAACATGGCACAAGTCAATTTACAAAGTTTGTCCCTTATATCCAAGCTGGATGGAACAAACTATGTATCATGGTCTATGAAATGTAGTCTACTTCTACGAAGAGAAGGTCTGTGGAACATAATTGAAAATCCACCAAACGTAGAGGAATGGGATCCAGAGGATGATGAAGATAGACTAAAAATAGAAGAATTTATGCATAAAAATGAGCACGCTATTTGCATAATAGGTTTAACACTGTCTGACCAGCAACTTGTTCATATCCGTGGAGAGCAAACGGCTGTTGGGTGTTGCCAGAAGCTGAAGAGGATTTATGTCCGAGATAACGTTGGTGCTCACATAAATCTTACACGAAAGCTTTTCAGGACGCATCTCCAGACAAATGGTGATATGCTTAGTCATTTGAAAACTATGCAAAGCATTTTTCAAGAACTGCACGAGAAAGAGCTTATTTTCTCTGAACTACACCAAGTCTACATAATTCTATCTTCACTAGATGAAAGTTATGACAATTACGTCACTTCCCTTGAAATTTTGCCAAAGGAAAGTTTAACTTTAACTGATATAACTGGCAGATTGATTGAAGAGGCAAGAAGAAGACTTGAAAGATACCAGTTAAGGAGGGAGCAACCTCAAAAAGAAGATAATGTATCTCCTACTGCATACACAATTAAAAAGCGTTTTAATTGTGGAGGAAGAGGACATTTGGCAAGATTTTGTAAAAAAGCAAAGTGCCAGAACGCTGGCCAGAATATTAAAAGTCATCAAAAGATAAATAAAAATTTAGAGTTAGCCATGTATACTAACGGAGCTGTAAAAAATAATTTATGGGTGGTTGACAGTGGAGCATCCCACTGCATAACAAATGATAACAAAAATTTTATTAAAATGTCCCAGAGTACACAGCAGATATCGTTAGCCAATGGCTGGAAACTGAAAGCTAAAGGTCAAGGTATAGCATATTGTTCTTTCATAAAACAGAATGTAAAAATGTTATATGTACCACAACTTAAGTTTAATTTAATTTCAGTTAGAATTTTGGTTAAACTAGGATATGTAGTTACCTTTAAAGGAGATCACTGTATAATTGAGAAAGAAGATAAGAAAATTACTGCATCTTTAAGAGGTGAATTATATGTGTTAAATGATAATGGTTTAGAGGTGGCTAACACAGTTTATGATAATAAGAAACCTCATGATGAATGTATTCACTTGTTACACCGACGGCTAGGGCATTTAAATTTTAAAATGCTTAAGAAAACTGTTGAATTAACTAAGGGAATAAGTTTGAAACCTTGTAATAAGTATTTGCAATGTAATGCTTGTAATCAAAGCAAAGCCAGGGTCACACCGGCTAATAGAGTTGATGGATTTACTATCAAAGAGCCTTTAGAAGTAGTATTTGCTGATTTAATAGGTCCGAAAAAACCAAGTGTAGGAGGAGCTCGTTACATACTAAGTATAATGGACCACTATTCTAGATATGGGTTTTGCTATTTAATGAAGAGCAAAACTGAAACGTATCTAAATCTCTTTAATTGGATAAAATTTGCTGAAAGGAAAACTAAAAAGAAATTAGTAACTCTTATAACAGATAATGGTGCGGAATTTACAAATAATAAATTCCAGAATAGACTTAGAATGTTAGGTATTCAACATAAAAAGTCTGCACCATATAGGCCACAACATAATGCCCTTATAGAGAGACGAGGCCAAACATTACAATCAATGACACATACTATGATGTCTGATTCAGGATTACCTGACAATTTGTGGGGAGAAGCAATAATGTGTGGTAATCATATATTAAATAATGTTGTTAATTCAACAACAGGTGAATTACCATTCACACTGTGGCATGGTACAAAACCTGATTTAAGTTACATGCACACATTTGGAGCACCAGCATGGGTGCATATCCCTTCACAACTCAGACACAAAGGACAGCATAGAGCTAAAAAATTATTTTTTGTAGGATATGAATCTAATCATAGATCTTATAGATTCTGGGAACCAGGTACATCTAGAGTTTACACCAGTGCTAGTGCTAAATTCCTAGAACATGTAGGATGGAATAGATTAGAGCAAAATTTAATTAACGAAGTAATTATTGAACCCTACAAAAGGCAGAAAGATCAGACTAGTTATAAGAAGAGTCCAATTAAAGAAGAAGTCCACAAAGAGCAAATAGAATCAGAACAAGAAGAAACTGTTGATCAGGAAGAGATAGATAATCAAGAACAGTTAGTTAATGAAAGTTCACCTATAAGTCCTGTAATACCTAGACGTACTACACGTGTAACTAGACCACCAGATAGGTATCAAGCAAGTATAGTTTGCCAAGTAACTAAAGTTCCAACTAATATAGATGAACTTAGGATGTATCCTGCTAAGGATCAGGAGAATTGGCAAAAGGCAATGGAAAAAGAACTAAATTCATTAAAGGTAATGAAAGTTTATGAAGATGCTAAATTACCTCCAAGAGAAAAATCCATTGGGTGCAAATGGATATTTAAAGTAAAAACTGGAAATGATGGGACTATTACCCATAAGGCTAGGTTGGTAGCTCAAGGATTTAATCAAACTGCATCTGATTACGATGAAGTTTGGTAGCTCAAGGATTTAATCAAACTGCATCTGATTACGATGAAGTTTTTGCACCAAGCCTTAAAGCAACATCTTTGAGAGCAGCTTTAGTGTGGGCAGCTAAGAAAAACTATGTCATTAACCTTTAGATGGAGAAACTGCTTATTTACATGTGCCATTGCAGCACACTATATATTTGAAAAAGCCAATTATTTTAAAAGACAATAAAGTAAATAGTAATGATTGTTGGAAACTCAAAAAGAGTCTTTACGGGTTGAAACAATCTGGCTTTGAGTGGAATCAATATATTGTGAAAGAATTAAACAATATAGGTTTTAAATCTGGTTTAGCAGATCCATGTGTGTTTAAAAGAGAAAATAATGGAACGGTGTCATTATTGTTATTATTTACAGATGATATTGCTTTGATAACTAAGACTAATAATGAAGCTAATGAGATTATATCATTATTAGCCAAAAAGATAAAATTAAAGCATTTAGGTGAAATTAAAAAGTATCTAGGATTGACAATTAACAAAACAAAAAATGGATTTAAGATATCTCAAGAAGATAAAATTTGCCAATTAATTAAAACGTATAAAATGGAACTTTGTAAACCGGCAAAGACTCCAATGAGTCAGGAAGTTTGCCAAACTGATGTGCAAAGTCCCAAATTTGATAAGTCCATATATCAATCTTTGATTGGTAGCTTATCATATATAAGCAATTGGTCAAGGCTTGATATAGCTTATAGTGTTAATCAGCTGGCATGTTTTAATTCGGATCCACATCAATGTCATTGGCAATCATTAAAGAGAATTTTAAGATATCTTAAAGGAACAATGAACCATGCATTGTACATAGAACCAAAGGGTGATTTGAGTCTTACTACCTATGCAGATGCAAGTTTTGCAACTGACATAAACACTAGAAAATCAACATCTGGGATGGCTATATTATTTGGTAAGACACTAACAGGGTGGAGGTCAATCAGACAACAGCATATCAGCTTGTCCACGATGGAAGTGGAATTTTCATGTCTGTCATTACTATGCACTGACTTAATTCTGTACAAACAGTTATTATTGGACATGGATATAACTGTTAAAGATTCCATTATTGTGTACGAGGACAACCAGGCAGCCATAAAGTTAGCTACTAGTATTGCTGTAAAAACTAGATCAAAGCATACTGATTTAAGATACTTAAATGTTAGAGAATCTGTAAAGAATGGGCTAATTAAATTGGAATACTGCATGACAGAAGAAAACATCGCAGACCAATTTACAAAAGTTCAAGGAGTCATTAAGTTTAAAGAAAGTTGTAACAAATATGATTTAAAGATGTAAATAGTTATATTTATTATTATTTCCAAAAAGGAGAGAATGTTAGGGATAACAATGTTTATCCTAACTGGTTTAGGTAAAATAATAAATATGTTATCATGGTTTATAAGTTAAAGTGTCTGCAACTTTAAATATAGGAATGTAATTAAGGGAGTGGTTGTGAAAGCACTTTAAAAGAAGCAAGGGGACAGCTTGCTCTCTCTCTGGTTTTGATGATCCCTAATTACTACATGGACTCAAGACTGCGTTACTCCAACGGAAGAGAGACAAAGGACTGATTTGTAAGTGAACTGACATGGGATATTCTACACGGACTTTGCTAACTGAATATCCTTGAATGGACTGACTAAATGATACATGACTAATGGACTGTTATTTTGACTATGCTATGAACTCATAATGGAATAAATTATATTTTTGATAGCACAAGCGTATCTGTTATTTTTACTGTATGTTAATAAACATACAAACATATCTCACTCATTTATCTGTGTGCCTATCTGACTAACGCTGCACATTCTGTTTAGCTTGTCTCCTTAACCCTGGTTGGGGAACCCAGGCTTAACACAGTGCCATTAAAAAAGGAAAGAAACAGAAAATAGGAAAATACATTATAGCAAAGGAACAATTTTATGCCACTTCTTTTGAAGATGTACAATTGATTTCAGTTGAGGAAACAAAGGAAGTCTTCAACCACAACATAATTTATCGATACTGTAGTACCTTTTCTAGCTTATTTAATAAAAGACTAATACAATGAAAACTCTTTTTTTATTGGTCTTCTTTTTATAACAACATCATAGCACTATTTTTCTGTTAGTAACAGATATGAAATGCTACCATTTTTTTCTTCCTACTGGGTTCAAAATCCAAGACAGAGCTGCAATAACTTCTGCAATTGTTTTTACATTAACAAAATATTGGATTTTTAGCTTTATAAAATATTCCACATTCAGATAAATATTCACAGATGCTTTAAATCAGCGCCTCTTTGGAATGTCTACTATAATTAATATCTTCCTACCCTGGAATTTTTCATATTTATGTACTTCTAGAATTCTCAGTGATAAAATTGACCATGGAATTCTGGGAACAAAAATCCACACATCTAGAGAGTGATCAAGATAGGAAAGGTCACAGAAAAATATTATGGATCCAATTATACAATATATTACATTATACAAACAGATCCTGTATGGTGGATTGCCCAATTTTTCTGATTTATTTTGAGAGAATTTCATAGTATTATTTCCGGACATAGATGAGCTGTACCCATTGAAACTGCCAGAGCCAAGAAAATAAATTAGTCATAAGTGTGAAAAAGGGTCGTAAGTCACTTTTTTCAGTGCCATTGTAACTTTGAATGGTCACTCCACACAAGCAACATACCAGCAAAGGAGGGGGGAAAAAACTCCAGAGAAGTTCCTGAGATAGGAAGTCCAGTCCTGCCAAGAATGTAATAAGGATTAACAGAGGCAGTTTCTGTAAGCAACACCAGAATGTTTCCTTCCTGCCTTCCTTACAGGATTAGGCCAGTAATTTCTTCTAACAACCGGTTCTCCAAAATGCTTAGTTCTGGTTCTAGCGAATAGGTGCAAACTGGTAGAATCCCACCCCTGGATATTACTAAGGGTAAGTGTTAGAAGGGTTCTTAGACTGAAGTCTAGGAATCATTTTTATAGAGATTTGTAAACTTACCAGCTAAATGGTCAGTAGCCAGAAAGTCCGTCCTGTGCACTGCCTGTTTTTCAGCCTGCCAGCTTCTGTTTGAGAGAACAAAACTACTCAGTAATATTTGGTAATATTATTACATGTGCAATAATACAAAGTAATTAGCCTGAAAACCAGTTAAATAAAGTTGAGAAAGGAATCTTATTTGATACCTCAAACACAAACTGTACATTATCTAAGATCTGTTTTTAAACAAGAATAATTCTGTCCCAGCACAAAACAGGAAGCAATATTTGTTCATGGATATTTCAATGCCCCATAGTTTTAAAATCCTGGCAAAAGTTTAGTTTTTCAGAGTTAATTTAAATGAATCTATATGTTGAAACTTGTATGTGGGACAGATTGAGCAACTGTAACCGAAAGTTGTAAATAGTTCTGAATCATACTTAAGAGAAGTATCAAGTATGATTCCTTAGGTTTTCATCCTCAACTGAGTTATTTTATTTCTTCTCAAGAAACTTTGACAGCTTTAACGTCCCTTTTGTAAATCTTATATAAAGAGTTTAGGCAGGTCACTTTTCATATTCTCAATGACTCTTCTCACAAAATTGCTAACAACGCTTTCATTTGTATATCCAATATTTCATATTTTTGTTTATATTCACACTGAAATCATCTTCAATCTTTTTCAGGGAAGATTACGAATTGTGATCACATGATTGAAAAGCATTTGGTCTTAAATGTCAACGGGTTGCCAAATGCCTACATCATAATCATGTGATAGTGGGAGATGGAAAGTGTGACACTTTGCTATAGTTGGAGGCGCTGTAAAGCACCTCCAACTATACAGGTTATAAAGCTCCCTTTCTAACTACAAACAGATATTAATCAATTAGTCATAAGCCGAGGACTATCTGTAGAATATTTCTTAAGTAAAATCGTCTTCAGGTGCTCTTTTGCATAAGAGACTTTGGACAATGAACCACCGATTAAGGATAGAAATATTGGGAAAGCAAAGCAAAAAGACTGGACTGAGTATTATATGATAATGATAAATATCTCCCCTAGATTTCCACATAAATGAAATGCCAGACGGATCAGGGGAACCAGCCTAGGCATTCGCTGTCTTGTGAAGGCTTACACAGAGCCAGGACTTTACTTGTATTTTTTTCAGAATCCAAGGAATAACTCTGTCCTGTTCTAAGAGCATTCTTCCACATGTCTCTTCTGAGCAAAGACGGAGTCAAAACTAGCCTTGGGCAGGCAAGGGAGGCATGACCAAAAGATTGATTGACTCAGTCTCTGAGAAGAAGAGCAGAGTTAACCCATTCCTTGGATTCTCTGCTCAGCACACTGGAGAAAGACTGGAGTCACATAGGGCTGCAAATCAGTCAGAAACTTGAAATCCAAAGATACATTCAAGAGTTACATAGATATAAGCTATTCATGTAATACACAACTATTAATTTGAGCAAAAGATCAAAGGCAACTCTTACCAGAGTTAGCCAATTATGCATTCAAATTCCAGGACTCTAAACCTCCAAATTTTCAGTCTTTTGTTTCCTCTCGTCTAACATATGTTACAAGTGAATAACTGTACATTCCACTTTATACTGTTCTGGAAAATATGGGGAGGTTGTTAAATTGGTCTCATATAACTTAAAGAATGTTAGAGAAATAGGAATGTCCCAAAGAAAGAAAAATATTAAAGGCAGAATCTGGGTTTCATGAGGAAAAATAAATACTTAGTCATTTATTTATTCTATCAAATGGAGGAAGTGCAATATGCTTATTGGGTGAGGTACTGTAAAGGAATACTCGCATGTCTTGAAACAAAGATTCTACTGTATTCCATTCAGAAAGTGTAGATAGCTTATTTAGATACAGGAGGCACAATCAGAATAACCTAAGCTTATGTGCAAATCTAACTGTATATTTTATAATAATTTTATTAAAGCTATAAAAACTTAGTTACAAACTAAGAAAATAAAAATTAAAAAGGATAGAGAAACAAATTTAAAAGAATATCTATCTGTCTGTGTGTATGTATATATGTGTGTATTTATATATATAAATCTGTACTCATCACGACAAATATAATTTCAGTAAGTACATTTGCTCTGATATTGCAACAAAAGATCTCTTCTTCTATATTTCATCTCTTATTTATGTAGAAAATTATAAAGCATCATCCTAATCAGCAAAAGTCCATTAAGAGTTATTAGGAATAACACTATAGTTTAACTTTAATCAAATGAACCAACCCTATATCTCTTTCTCTTGCTTTTAACAAAGTCAGTTTCACTTGTTCTCTTCCTACCCACCAGACATTTTAAGCACCACTGTCTCTTTGCCCTCCCTCCTGAGACTCCAGTAGTCTCCAACTTATGACAACTGACCCCCAAATTTGTATGACTAAGTGAAACATTAGTTAAGTGAGTTTTGCTCCCTTTTACGGCCTTTCTTGCCACAGTTAAGTGAATTGTTGCAATTAAATTAGTAACATGGTTGTTAAGTGAATCTGGTTTCCCCATTGACTTTCTTTCTCAGAAGAGCACAAAAGGCAATCACATGACCCAGAGACACTGCAACTGTCATGAGTCATATGCCAAACATTTGAATTTTGATCACATCACCATGGGGATGCTGTAATGGTTGTAAGTGTGAAAAACGGTCATAATTCACTTTTTTCAAAGCCATTGTAACTTTGAACAGTTACTAAATTAACTGTTATAAGTTGAGGATTACCTATATGTTTTACCACAATACTGGCTATTAAAATGGCAGAAACGGCTAAAAAGTCTTGATATTTCATCTTTACCCTTTTCTCGTTTTTAACTTGTTATACACAATCTATCTGTATTTTGGTATTGTGGATGAAAGAATTTAGCAATAAAAAGTTTATAACAAAATTCATTTAAAACATTGCAAGGATGCACATCTTCCATTTCATCATATTATACTCCACTGTGTAGAAGCTAGATATCCAAATAAACTGGACATTTATACTCATACAATATCAGAGTGGAATTGTGTTTTGTTTCTTTATATCAATCAGCAGAAAACAAAGTTAGAAAGTTAGGCACTAAAGTACAGTTAATGAAAGTCACATTGAGACAAACAACACTACTATCATAAAAGTCAAAAGGGATGTGGTATAAAATATCCTACTGGAATATATTTTTGTCTTTTTCAGATGAGCAAAAAAATTATCACAACATTTTTTTCCTGATTTACAGAATGAACTCCTTAAAATAAGGGACCCAAATGATTCTTATGGAGTGAGGGTAGCTTTTAATGATGAAAGATAGAAGGCAGCACTGAAGTTGAAGCAGCCATTGTGTACAATCTTCAAATGTAGTCTGGATTGAATTTTCTGTATCATATGTCTAAAACTGCATCAGGAAAACATGACAAAACAGTTAAGTTCAAGAGAACGGATACAGCTTTTTTCCAACCTGATTAGCTTCAGGATGTTTTAAAATATAACTCTAATCTATTTCAAAGCAGCATGATAGGATGCTGATAGGATTCAAAGGATGACGAGCACAGTAGCCTAAAAAACCCAGAGGATACCAGATTGTAGAAAAGTGAACTAATAAAAATTATTTAAAAGATGAATAAAGGCATTACATTGCAGAAATCTCAAAGGGAGTTGGAGGATTTATGCACTAGAGCCCTTAAAAATGTGAAAAGAATCTGTAGGAAGCTTAATATGTAGTAATTCTAAAGAAAAAAAATATTGTAACCCCCACAAAAAGATATTACAATGCTGTTTAGCAATGACCTCAATGAAGAGACTTCTATTATTTTAGTAAAAATGATGTGTGCTCAAAACACAAAACTAAACATACATCTTTAACCATTATTTAGAATGTTAATAGGGTCAGCATTTTCAAAGAAGAAGGCAAATTATGTACTATTTTGATTTATTTTAAATGGCTAGTCTAGTATTAGGTGTAATTAAATGCAGTACAAAAAAGCTGGAACGGTGCAGCTATATTTTGAAGCTTTGCTGATTATTACAAGATCAAATGGAACAATGATCTAAATTCCTAATTATTAATTCTACAAAACCAAAATATCCAAGAAACATATAACATATTTTTCCAAATCCTTAGGTTAAGTCACATAAACCACAATCTCACACGTTCAAAAAGGCAAGGACTGTTGAACACAGTATGTTTACATCTATAAAAAATATGATACTCTCTAGATCTTACATAGGTTAAGTTTTATTCAATACATTTTAAATATGTTGAATATGTTTTTAAGAAATAGAGCAATAGTCCACAATCCTAGTTAGATTTTTTTAAGGCACCATGGTGCATTTTACTCCCTCATCTTCTATTTCTACTATTTATAGATTTTTTGACTCCTTTTTTGTATAAAATGATCTATCATTATAAACTCAACAAGAAACCTTACACTGAAAAAACAACAAACCAGAATCTTATATAATTTCAGCATCCCTTTTTTAAAGTTTAACATACCTATTTAGGATAATCAAAGCAAAATTCTCAAACATATAAGATAAAAGTAGTATATTAAGATTCAATTTAAATTGCAAACATCTGTAGGCATAACCTGACTTCCAAGGCATCATTTTCTAAAGTACGATGCAGGATCAAAAACAATGGTTAAAAGATAAACAAAAGAGCAGACACGGCTCTCTGTCTGGATAAAGCCATCTTCATCAAAGGAAGAAAGGTGTTTCTGGTTTAGTTCTCATACTAAACCAGAGAAGATATTAAAATTATATGAATTGCAATGTTTATTTGGTTTACTTTGGTATATTGAAACCAGATCCTGTGGTTTATAAACTTTGTTTATGACTTATGAATTCAGCAAGGAATATGATTATTTTAATCTTTTTTTTACCTATTTGCTGTGCACTGCCCGAAACCTATTAGAATTGAATACATTAAAAATTGCTAAATAGTTTAATCAACTATCTTGATAAAACTCATTATAGACGAACATAATGTCCAATAAAAGACAAAGCTGCACATACTTGACTTCCATCTGGGATCCCTATATGTGCTCAATCCCACCTCCTCAACCACTAACCTATTTCTATTATTTGTTCAAGTATGGAAATAATTCATAGATCCTAATGGCTTCAGAACACTTTTTAAAGGATAAAGACCGAGGAGTCAGCTTCCCAATTAAATTTATTATTGACAGATTAATATAACAGATCCCACCCACCCCGTTTATCCTATTCTCTCCCTCCCTCCTTTTAATTAGGGTATTTATATATTTATATTTATTTTTATTATACTTTGTTTGTATTATGTATAAGTTGTATATAATTTTATCCTTTTAATACTGTAAGCCACCCTGAGTTAACTTGTGGTAAGATAGGCAGACAATCAATCAATCAACCAAATAAAGATGTAACCTCAGTATTTGCCAATTCCACAACTTGGAAAGTCTACTGAAATCAAATATTTAATAAATTACTTTATCAGTGAGATGTTAATTCAATAACTAAACAAGGCATTACATATTGCAACTTATTGTCTCGTTAAACAAACTTGAGGAACAATAGACTGCAAAACTGAAGCACACAGCTCCCTCTTCTAAACCAGGGGTCCCCAACCTTTCTGGACTGGTGACGGTGGGGAGGGAGAGGTGATGGTTTTGCATGTTCACTTGCTGCTTATGCAAAAGCAGCCTCACAGACCCACTAGCTACTTCCACAGCCCAATTCCCAACAGACTGCACCCCAGCCCTGGGCTGTGGCCTGGAGATTGGGGACCCCCCCCCCATTCTAAAGCATCAACTTCCAACTCTACTAAGTCCAGTATTTTCATTAAAAAGGTATTAAAATTTGTACAGATAAAAATAATACAAAGTATAAAAAAGAAAAATTAAAAAATACAGAAAAGAAGAAAAAAGAAAAATAGCTTAATTCTTTGTCCCCAGCAAGTGTTTTTGTAGAGAAAACTGGAGTAGAAAGGAATACTATATATGTTCACTGTCTTGAGTTATTTATACAAATAATAAAGGTTGGATAAAATTACATGAATAAACCTATCACCATATCCGATAATACAACAAACCAAAAAAACTTCTTCTCTGGCAATATCACACTACTAACTAGAGCATACAAAACATTTGCTAGACCAATACTTGAATACAGCTCATCTGTCTGGAATCCATATCATGTATTGATATTAACACAATTGAAAAAGTCCAGAAATATTTCACAAGAAGAGTTCTCCACTCCTCTACTCATTGTAGAATATCTTATGCCACCAGACTTGAAACTCTAGACCTAGAAAACCTAGAACTATGCTGCCTCTGGTCCGATCTAAATATAGTATATAAAATCATACATTGCAATGTCCTACCTGCAAATGAACACTTCAGCTTCAATCCTAACAAGAGCACACAATAGATACAAACTCAAGGTTAACCGCACCAAACTTGACTGCAGAAAATACGACTTCAGCAACAGAGTGATCAATGTTTGGAATACTCTTGCTGACTCTGTGGTTTCTTCCCCAAACCCCCAAAACTTTAACTGTAGACTGTCTACTATTGACCTCACCCCCTTCCTAAGAGGCCTGTAGGAGGCGTGCATAAGTGCACCCATTGTGCCTATCATCCCTGTCCTATTTTTTATTTTTCTTATAAGCATCTATCTCATGTACTCAAAACTATATTTATTCTTATACTTGTATCTTGTAAGCAATTGACAAATCAAATAAATACTAAAATACTAAAAAATAAACCTATCACTTCTTATAATACAACAAACCATCTCTTCATCCCATACATTGTATGGCAACAGATCTTTAAAGCATCACTCTATCTTAATTAGCAAAAATCCTTTAAGGGTTATCAGAAAAAGCAACAGAACTATTACAAGCTGTGTCTAATAAACCTACTTTAAATCTTTTCTTGTGCATTTATTAATCTGATAAACTTAAAGTTTAACAACTGAACTCTCTATCCCCCATCTAATTTCTCATACATACAAAGAATCTTTAAAATATCATCCCAGTCCTGTTCAGAAATCAATCAAATATTACTAGGGATAGCAACCTACCTATTTTAACCTTGGTCAAATAAATCAACTTTATATTCTTTCCCCCTTTTCCAAAAAATCTTTAATTCCCTCAGATAATGTGCTAGCATCTGCTTTCTTATATATATATTATTATAATAATTATAATAAAATAATACATACATACATACATACATATGGATCTTTGGTTATTCGGGTTTTCTCCTGCGTCTTCAGAAGACCAAGCCTGAAGATGATGAATGAGACTTCATCGAAACGTTGCCTAGATACTTCCAATCTTACGTGAGAGAAAACCCGAATAACCAAAGATCCACATACAAATACCCGCGAGAACCTCAGATATATATATAAGAAAACAAATATATATATATATATATATATTTATATATTTATTTTCTTAAGTTTTCGCGGGTACTTACATGTCTGGCATTCAGCTTTGTTCGGGTATTTTCCCACGTGGTGCTTATATATTTATATATATATATTTATATTTACATACAAGCCATGTGCAGCCAGCCACATGACCACCAAGTCACACCCACAAATTAGGCCACGCCCAAGAACCAGTTAAGAAATTTGAATCCCATCCCTGCCTCTGTCTGTTTGTGTGTGGGTGTGTGTATGAAAGAGAGGGGAGGGAGAGAGAGGTTATATCAGATCTCTCTCTCTCTCTCTCTTTCTCTCTCTCTCCCCCTCCCTCCCTCTCCCTCTCTCTCTCCCACCAACATCAGCAAGCCACCGTCAGTCAAAATTCATATTAGTGGTCCCCGAGATTTAAAATTATGAGTTGGTGGTTCTTGAGGTCCAAAAGGTTGGCGACCCCTGGTTTATGGTGTTCATTTTCCATTAACTAGGTATAGGATTACATATTTCTAATATCAACTTGAAAAATGGATAAAATCCTACCTTCCATTTATGTTCTTTCTCTTTCCCAAAGCCCCTGTGCCCTCAATGGCTACTCTAGAAAGACATTATGGGAAAGATTCAAAGTACATTGTGTGCAAGTAAATGCAAAATCCCTCCTTCCAATTTCCCTATAGAAACTACACTGCTCAAAAAAATAAAGGGAACACAAAAATAAGACATCCTAGATCTGAATAAATGAAATATTCTTATGAAATACTTTATTCATCACATAGTTGAATGTGCTGACAACAAAATCACACAAAAATTATCAATGGAAATCAAATTTAGCAACCCATGGAGGTCTGGATTTGGAGTTACACTCAAAATTAAAGTGGAAAAAAACACTATAGGCTGATCCAACTTTGATGTAATGTCCTTAAAAGAAGTCAAAATGAGGCTCAGTAGTGTGCGTGGCCTCCATGTGCCTGTATGACCTCCCTACAAGGCCTGGGCATGCTCCTGATGAGGTGGCGGATGGTCTCCTGAGGGATCTTCTCCCACACCTGGACTAAAGCATTCCCCAACTCCTGGACAGTCTGTGGTCCAATGTGGCGTTGGTGGATGGAGTGAGACAGGATGTCCCAGATGTGCTCAATTGGATTCAGGTCTGGGGAATGGGCGGGCCAGTCCATTGCATCAATGTCTTCATCTTGCAGGAACTGCTGACGCACTCCAGCCACATGAGGTCTAGCATTGTCATGCATTAGGAGGAACCCAGGAACAACCGCACCAGTATATGGTCTCACAAGGGGTCCGAGGATCTCATCTCGGTACCTAATGGCAGTCAGGCTACCTCTGGCGAGCACAGGGAAGGCTGTGTGGCCCCCTAAAGAAATGCCACCTCACACCATTACTGACCCACTGCCAAACCGGTCATGCTGGAGGATGTTGCAGGCAGTAGAACGTTCTCCACGGCGTCTCCAGACCCTGTCACGTCTGTCACATGTGCTCAGTGTGAACCTGATTTCATCTGTGAAGAGCACAGGGCGCTAGTGGTGAATTTGCCAATCTTGGTGTTCTCTGGCAAATGCCAAACGTCCTGCATGGTGTTGGGCTGTAAGCATAACCCCCACCTGTGGACGTTGGGCCTTCATACCACCCTCATGGAGTCTGTTTCTGACCGTTTGAGCATCCATATGCACATTTGTGGCCCGCTGGAGGTCATTTTGCAGGGCTCTGGCAGTGCTCCTCCTGTCCCTCCTTGCACAAAGGCGGAGGTAGCGGTCCTGATGCTAGGTTGTTGCCCTCCTATGGCCTCCTCCATGTCTCCTGATGTACTGGCCTGTCTCCTGGTAGCGCCTCAATGCTCTGGACACTACGCTGATAGACACAGCAAACCTTCTTGCCACAGCTCGCATTGATGTGCCGTCCTGGATGAGCTGCACTACCTGAGCCACTTGTGTGGGTTGTAGACTCTGTCTCATGCTACCACTAGAGTGAAAGCACCACCAGCATTCAAAAGTGACCAAACCATCAGCCAGAAAGCATAGGAACTGAGAAGTGGTCTATGGTCACCACCTGCAGAACCACTCCTTTATTGGGGATGTCTTGCTAACTGCCTATGCTTTCCACCTGTTGTCTATTCCATCTGCACAACAGCATGTGAAATTGATTGTCAATCAGTGTTGCTACCTAAGTGGACAGTTTGATTTCACAGAAGTGTGATTGACTTGGAGTTACATTGTGTTGTTTAAGTGTTCCCTTTATTTTTTTGAACAGTGTATTTTCTTTGACAGAAACTAGCAGATTCTTCCCATTCTAGTTAGGTTTAGAAAATATGTAAAATATCCCTCAAGTTGTGTTTGACCCTGAAACTACAAAGACATGCTGAAGTAATTTGACACAATCATGATCTTCAATTTTTTTCCTCAACTTCCCTCTCAAATTTATAGTCCTGGGATTTTGGGCATAGCCAAATATACGCTCAAGCATATCTTTAGAATTATGAAATAATTATGGTGAAAGGTGGAGAACTAGAAAAAGATTTAAATATGTGCAGACATATTCTATCCTCCATAATATTTGGACATAAGCCTATCAGAAAAATAAGAGACAAACTTTCTTTGGAATATTATCATCTCATAACTGTTAGGAAATGATAAAACTGATTTCATTTTCATATACATATCTCATACATTTATGTATGAAAAATTGTAACATTTAATATAATTGAATGAATATTCAAACTCCAGGAAGGACACAACAGAAAGACAAAATTCAAATTACAAATGGCTTCCCACAAATCTTTGCAAATGATTCAAGACCATCCATTTCAATCACATCTGCAAGAGAAGATTTTTTTGCTTATGGAAGCTTTTAGTAGATCAAAAACATTGATATTTAATGAAGTCAAATAAGAAAGGATAGCGAGTAATGATTCTGTTTGAAATATTAAAAATCCTGTTTTTCTCAATCCAGAATCTTTAAACATTTTAACTCATCTTACCTCCCACAAAAAATTATAAATTAATACACATTCAAATATGTTTGGAAGAAGATAAGCATACATTCCTATCACTTCAGAGCATCTTTCACAATATAAGTATCAGCAAAGAACCAGGTGTAATTTTCATAAATGCCACCTCAGCATTACCTGTACCAACATTTTTCTAAATCATGTATCACAGTGGTAAAGTTTTGTAACTGACAAAATTTGTAATATTAAATTTGTATCTAGGAAGTATAATAATGCTATAATACCTGTGGAGATATTACTTAATACAACCAAAAAAACAGCACTATTTATCACACTAGCATTACAAAAGAAATTAGTAAAATATAAGAGTTTGCAGTTTAATGTCACAGGTGACTTTTATGCTAGACTGTCAGATCAGCAATAGTTATCAAATTGAAGACTATGTTCTAGGCATCATCAAGTAAGACTTCAGGATAACTGAAGTCATGCTTTTCTACATTTCTTATTAAACAATTCTATAGGTCAGTAGGAAACAAACAGCTCTTTCAACCAGAAACAATAATGCTGGTATTCTAAAGAGCAGTTATTTCTTAAGTAATCTGCATCTACAGCCCACTAAACTAATCAGGATTATATAGAACCTGACCTATATCAAGCCTTAAACATTGTTGAAATTACATAAAAAGGAAAAAAAAATTATCACAAATTTTTACTAGTTCACCCAACAAATTTATAAAACTTATATGGCTGTCCTAGCTCATGCAATGATTTTAGATGGCTCACAGCAATCCATAAATCAGTTAAAAACAAAAGTATTCTCCTTAAGTGCAGACGAAACATTCTCATAGCTCAACCCATCTTAAGCCATGCCTGGAAAGGAGGAAGAACCAAATCTTCACAGCCTTCAGAAGGTTAAAATGGTAGAAGTCCCTGATCTCAGGTGGGAGGCTGTTGCAAAGGGTTGGGGCATTCACAGAGAAAGCACACTTCCGAGGTCCCATCACATGACAACATTTAAGGGAGGAGACCACATCTACTTTATTTAACCTATTAGGATGGGCTGATCCATTCAGGGAAAGTGTGATGACCCAGGACGTGGCACAAAAGCAATAAAATCACAAAAATAGGTAAAGTCTCTTTAATACCTCCAACTTGGCCCCCATGTCCAGTTATCATTGCTGGGGAAAAAACTCTCCCAAGAACAGTTTTTAAAGGGAAGAAATTCCATCTGAACCCAAAGTACGTATAAATTATAAACAAAAACCAATACAAACCACACTGCAGCAATTAACGAGACAGCGCAGGATAAGGAATTGAAGACTTCAAAAAATAAGGAATTGAAGACTTCAAAAGATAAGGAATTGAAGACTTCAAAAGATAATGAAACACACAGTTGGGAGGATGCCAGAACTCAGATAAGACTTGACAAACCAAAATAATTCATGCTTTGCTTCCAGCAAGGAGCTGTGCGCAAACACTCTATCCTGTTTTCCCAGCTGCAGCTAATGAAGGGAATTAGGGCCTTTTCCTCCCCCGTAACCGTAACCTATGTTGTTCCCTTACTCATTCCTCCCTGCGTGCCCTAGGATGAAGAAGGGGTGGGCCTGGTCTTCCTCTGAATGCCAAGCCAGACTGTGCCCTTCCCCAGTTTCTTCCACAACCACCGGAGCCATACTTCCACTCCCTGAAAGTTGTTCCACCTCTCGCTCAGAATCAGATTCCAACAGGCCCATGACAGAAAGGCAGTTTGAGAAGTAACCTGGCCCTTTGGCATATAAAGCTTCAAAGCTTCAAAGCAGCACCTTGAATTGCACCTGGAAAGAAACTGGAAGGAACATATCTCACAGAACAATGATATTACTCAGCTGAACTGGGTCACCCCAAATTGAACGCTGCTGCATTCCAGACAAGTTGCAACCTCCAGATAGTCTTCAAGCGCGGTCCCATATAAAGTACATTTGCAATAATGACTAAAGCATAAATTCTCAATTGCTAAACATCTGTCATTGGTCTCTATCTGGTGATATCTGAAATCTTAACACAAATTCCAACACTTTAAAATGCGGGAAAATTGTAAAAAAAAAAAACCCATAGCTTTCCATGCAAAGATCAAATCCGAACTGACATTAAAGAAATGGAGAGTTGCCAGATAAGCAAAATCATAAATATGCTTTCAGATATGACATCAATTTACTTCCAATTCTGTGGCCTGCCACAAAAAACATTGAAAACTCAGTGAATGAATGAACTGAAAACGTTCAATTCGTTAACATACTACTGACATTTTATTGCTACACACAAAAATATATACACCCTTGTGAGACAACACCCAGTCCAAGAACATCAACAGAATAGCATGGCCTCTATGATGGATTTCAACACTACTTTTGCATATGAACCACTTTTAGAGCAAGGAATTATTCTAAGTCAACCATTCTCATTCTATGTCACTAAGTAACAAAATACAGATTTTGTAATACACATCCCCACTTTTCTTAGATACTTGTACACATTCTTATATATCTGCTGAAAAAAAAAAGTCAAAATATATAATTAAACTTTGCAATAACCCACTTATGGAACTATATGTTTGCCAGGAAGGCACAGGGTTTTTCGTGAAATGACTGGAGACTGTCAAGAAGGCTTATTTCAATGAATATTACAAAAATGAAATTTCATAAACTCTGATTTTTTTAAAAAATGGCATTTCTACAGTAATTTACAGTAATCCCTGTAAAACTGCCCATATAAACTTAAAGGCAATAGTCCATAAAAAATGAATCTGTTAAGGTCAGGCCTGTGTATGTGAGATCTGAAATTTGCCAACAGATATAAAAGCTCAAATTAAAGGAAATAGAGTCAAAACTATCCAAGCTTTCAGTATCCTCATCTTAAAGCTTCAGGAGAGCCACCAACACCAAAAGTAATGAACAGTCGCTTATATGTCCTATCATGCAAACTTGGGTATGGTTGCACAGAAATGCTACTATCTCCAATTACTTAACTGCCCTCTCAGTTTAGAAAATGAAGCATAAGGCTGCCCGGAGACTTACACATCAGCTTGAGTTATATTACACCCACCTATTCATCTTCTTTTATAAAAAGACAGCAGAGAATTTGAAAGAACTGGACTTCTCAGAGCAAAGAAATCAGACTTGAACATTTCCACCTCTATAGTCAGCACAAAAAAAATTAACTAATACATTACCAAAACACTACATGCACAGTAAAACTATAGGACTCTGCAAGTTTTAGTAATCCCAGCTAGTGTGGTCTATGATGAGAACTGCTGGGAATTCAGAATACTTGGAGTACACAAATTCTACCTTCCTGCCCTCAATGCTTTTGCATACTGTAAAAAGATTTGCTTCTGTAGAGCCAATCCTCTCCTAGCAGTACCTAAAGAGAGAGCAAGATTCAGGAACTACATACTCCTGCCTGCTGTTTTGCCTTTAGCTTCTGGATCACACATTGGTGAGGATTGGAACTAATGTGGTATTTGTTCTTTTTCAACTGACCTAGATACCAAATTAAACTAGTCAACTAAAGATGCTGGATATTGTGTCCAATTCTTATCCCGCCCCTTCTGTGTTTCTAGCTTTGGAAGTGGAGAGCCTGAGAAGGGTAATGCACTGCCAATTACCTTGTGCACCAAGCTGCCAAACAACTCCTACCTTATTTCTTAACATTGGAGGGAGGTGACTGTCACAAATGCAGGAGGCAAATGCATGTCCACCCATCTTAAAACTTCAAAGTTATTTAGAAGCTGAATACTGATCATATTCATCAGATAGCAGTGTCATATGGGCTGTAAATTTGCTGGCAAATACAACTAGGCCCAAAGAACATAGCAAACCAAATACCTTCATCTTACAAGACAAACTACCTTCCCCATGCAACCCTCATTCTCTACTTCTGGCAATGCAGAAAAAAGGACATGTAGATTCCATAGGGCTCAATTCCTGCTATTCTGGCTGGAGGGAGAATGCAGGTGATCAAGTTAGTGAAGGAAATGGCAGTTCCTTGTGCAAGCAATCACTTCTGCCTACTTGCATGCAACACTGACCTTATGAATATCACAATGGTGAAGTCACTTGCAAACAGCTCCCTCACGATTTCTAGATACTATCTAGACACCACCACTTTCTAGTCTACCACCACGCCAGAAATCATTCCTTTACTGTCTCTATTTGCCACGTTCTCTTTGCCACATCTCCAAGGGGAGGGGGAAGCCTGAAGAGTATCCCCTAATGGATGCTTCCAAGTCTGCTCTATGCTCTGGAACTAACTGTGGAAAGAGCCACGGGACTAACTGGCATGATGGCTACTTAAATCTTCCAGATTAGGAAAGCTGCCAGGGGCCCAGTCCAAAGTAAATCGAAGGAGTGCAACCATGTCCCAAATCGCGTTCCCCCTCCCTTTCTCCTTACACTATAAGCTGAAGCCAGGCAGGCTTACTTTTTCCTCCACGTCTCCTCGTAGATCCAGGAAGAATCTAGGCAGCAAAGTTAGTGCAAAAGTTTTGCGGCTGAGTCGGGAGGGGGAGAAGATCCGGCTCGTGTGCGCCTATGACACGTAGTCCGATCCGTTTCCCCGCCCCCCTTCTCCTCTTCAAGAGAGCGGCCAGACGCGAAGAGTGCGCCCGGCTCGGATTAGTTTCTGACTACTAAGGAAATAAGAGAGAGACCGAGGCGCAGTTTTACTGGAGGACACAGAAGGGCACCCGGTGCCAGCACCTCCTGTCTACCTCCACGTCGGCAATCCCGCCCGACCCCTTTCCTCTTTCTAAGGCATCGAGCAAGGCTCTGTATTTTCCGCTGCCGAAGCGATCGACCCCCGGGTTGTTTCCCTCCCCCAGCGATTTGATCCCCTTCTCGTTGGCCCACCCGATTGCCCCCCTACGTGGCACTCACTCCGGCCCGTGCCTGCTAAGCTCGCTCTGCTTGAGAAGCCCCGAAGCGCTCCCGAGAAAGCGGTGAGGCACCTTCTCGTCTGCTATATGAGACAGAAATTGCCAATCCCGAACTCACACGTCAGAAAAACCGAGCCCCTTTCCTTTCCTTTCCTGGAAAGGGCCGGCCCAGCTGAGAGCAACCGCAAAGCTTCGGTGAGAGTGGAAGCACTGCTTCGTAACGCTCTACACCACTATTCAACTCTGTCTGCTGCTCTGGTTTCCCAGCTGCCCAGAAGAGCATAAGTAGCAATGACATGTAAGCAAGCACATCGGTCCAAGTTGTAATGTATGGAGACGCCAATCATATCTAGGGCGAACCTACTTTTGTTAACAAATTACTTGATTTATGTTAAATCAGAAGTAAAACATTGGAATAAGTTACATGAGATTCGCAAGACCGACTTACTAGCAAACACGAACTGCAAGCTTTATTCTTAAATTCGCGGGCTGGGTTCGCATATTCATGGTTAACCGGATTAAAATTTACTGACTTAATTTGTATGGATTGACAGAATACACAAACTACTAGTCCATTACATTTTAACTTAATATATTGTGTGAACAGATTACAGAATAGTTTCATAGGACTTGGAGATACTTTTAGATTAACATTCTTGGAGGATATGTCCCCCTCTACCTGCTCTGCACACACTGTTCATTATTGGTCCTTAAGGTTTTCCACATTCAATATTTTTTCTGGAATTCCAGGATAGTTTTAATAGACAAAATCCCCGATAGCCACTTGGGAATAACTTGTTAACACATTTAACCACTGTGCAAAACATACTGAAGCTATGTTTCATAGGTTGGTTGTAAGCAAGAGTAGAGAAAACCATTAAAACTAGCAATGGTATGGTTAAATGGCAGTTGTAAACTACACTGCTGGAACAATGGAATAGATTTTAAGCACATTCTAGTCCTCTACCCCTCCAAAACAATAAAGAGCCAAACACAATAATAATGGCATGTTGCAGGGAATATAGTTCAGTCAGCGATCAATAAAAATTAACCCCAGTATGGCACTGTTCAAATCTGCTAGCGACAGCTGTCAACAAGTTCTCAGTGGGAATTGTTTTTGACAACCACATTCTACAAACTGAAGATTTTCATACCTGTAATTCAGAGCTTGAAATGGTGAGATTCACTTCACAGCTGCCTTCATTCTGGTTTCAATAACCAGAATGCTAAGAATCATATTAGCATCTTCAGTTCTCTGCACTATACAATCATTCTTGAACTTATTTTTGAATGTTTGCTGGTACTCACCTAAATCTTCATTAATACTAAATCATAGTTTATTTATGGCTAGCTTATGGTTTATGCATCCATATTGTCATTTATAAACTATGGCTTGTATATTATGTAAATTAGGTATTGTAGTTTATGCAATGACATGTTAAGCAAACCATGGCTTAATATATGTGAATCATGATAGTCTGCATCTGGACTGCTTCAAGTTTCATAATATGTCACCAAGAACATAATAAAATGTTCTTTCCTAACTTCCTATCATGCATTCACTAGGTATAAGCATTTTTGGTTCATATTATATCAGAATCTTTAATCCCAAACAGAGTATTATCATGAAATCTGTGATTTTGGTGCCCCAAATCAGAGTATATTATATAGGCCGAAGGAAAAACTTAAAGGAGCAGCCTTGGGCCTAAACATGTTTTCCATTACATAAAACATAAACTCTGGGGCAAGAGTTCAAAATGAGTACTGTAATTGTTTGCAAAATTTTCAATATAAACATGTAAAATATTCTACAAGGAAAATCATACAATTCATTAACCTATATTATTTAAACATTGGCAAGTTACAGATCAAAACCATTATAATTACATTGGGTGAAATACTTCTCTGCTGGTATGAAAGAGACTTAATATTCTTTTATATTGAAAGTATATGACTAAAGAGATGTGAAACTGAACGGGTCACCAACTTCATGCCTTAATACCTATAGTTTCTGTTCCTAAAATAAAAATGTCTGTTTATGTAAATACTTTTTCAGTAAAATCACTTTTCACTGGAATAACTATTACTTGTACTTTTTCTATTCATTATTAGATATATAACTGGTTGGATACAATGGAATGTAGACACTGTAGGAGAAGCAAGAAGTTTTACCTTCTTTACTCTTGCTCTGCATGCACTACTTTCAAGTGACTTTCACTCATAATTGACTGTTTTTCTGATAGAAAATCTATTCTATACAATTACCTCTCTCCAATTATCAGGATGACCAAAATATTTTTTTAAAAGGTAAGGTCTCCTGTGTATGACATATAACCAGATAAAATAGTCAAGTTCAAAAGAGCAATGGTAACACTTCCTGCCATTGGATGCTTGCACTGAACATATCTATCAACAAAGCCATTAAACTGCACATCAAACCTATTCCAAGGTACATGTAAAGAAAAAGTAAAATTTCCAAATGGAGAACTGAAGATTTGCTTTAGTCATGAGAATAAACATTTTCATGTTCAAATTATTCTATTTTTACTTAGCAATCTTTAAATAATAGCTATTATTCTCTATTTAATCCAAATCAGAAATACAATTAATCAACACAGGTCAGCAATGTCAGTTCCGCTAATTCAATGGATCCAGTTTTTAATTCAATTTGTTGCTTTAGTAAGAGAAAAGCATATATTTTATAATATGCAAGGAAATAAAATAATTAAAACTTAAAAATACATACTTTTTAAAAAGGAAAAATGCAAAAATAGGTTGCAATCTATGTGGTTGCTAAGAATCAACAATGACTTGATAGCACATACTGTAATCATACCATATTACAAACAAAATAACTCCAAGAACTCTGACAATATAGTTCAAAGTCTTCTTACCTGCTTCTCAGAAAAAAACGCTAATTCATGTATTGATAGACAATACATCAACAATATATCGCAGCAGATGAGGTATAAGTTTCTCCTTGCAGACTGGTATAATTTTTGTTAACTAGCTCCCTTACTAGAGAATCCAATTACTGATACTTTGATATATTATAGACACTGAAAATATATAACAAGCAAAGCATATAATGCACTGTGATTGTTCAAAGTCATTTTAGCAATCCTGTTGATGTCAACCCAAATATTATATATAATAAGACAAGAACCAGCTACATGATTACTGGAATGCAACCATTCATTCTCTGTTAACTCTGCACTTTTTAGGTAAAGGATGTAAAGGAATAATGATTGCACCAGTTTCAGTGATGATTTACCATCCAATTTTGTTCTAAAGTATAAAACACATTCCTGGTTTGAGCAAAACAGAAAAATATATTTAACAGATATTTCTTATCATTGTCTACAATGTGGGACCATGATATATAAAACAATTTAAAATACAGTAACATAAATTTTAGGCTCAATTCTGTTCATAAGTCAAGGATTACCTGTATTAGTATGAGAGATAGCAATCACAATATATAATTACTGTAAAAAGGTGCAATATGGCTTTATATTTTGCACAAGGTGTGCAACCCAGAATTTTGGTTTTTCACCAATTCAGAAAAGTATGAATGTGGGGAAAGTTTACATTACTTTGTTAAGACATGTAATAAATAGGCTTGAATTAGGAAATGTTTCATGTGACATGGAGTAGAAAATTAGTTTGAATGTGATTACAGCAATACTGTATATAATGGAGAAGTATGTGCATAATTAATGGAGTGTATAATAAATTATTTCTCTTTGAACTGGGATGTATGATGCCCCTTTGACTGTTTAATGGATTATGAATAAATGTAAACAGAATTTTTATCCTGAAGTTAGAGGTGAATCAGGGATACTGAAGTTTTTGCATGCAAATTACATCCAGCTGTTGGATTAGAACCTGAATGGTACAATCACGAGTATACATCTGAAAATTAACGAATCAAAGAATGAAATAGGTATATGTTATAGAGAAAATGAACAAGTGCAAATGATATAATAGCCAAAAAAAAAAAAAAACCCAGAGAAAAATGTTTACTGAAGGGGGGGGGGGAGAGATATAAAGACAAATGTTAAGTAATGCAATTGCTGGTAGACAAGAAGTCTATATTTTTATATCCCTATGAAATACTATTAAGTAAAAAGAATTAGGCACAATTAGAAAGCAACTGTGTGATTCCTTCGACAATCATGATAGAGGCATGGCTTTACTTTTTCTTTCTTTTTAACAATAAAAACTGGTGATAAATGAATGTTGAATGGATAGAAAAATATATAGAACAAATGAAGTATTTTGAGGTATTTATAATTCAGAGACAATAAGGATTGAATCACAAATATATTAAGAGTGAATGAGCTAAGAAGAAAAGAAAGACAATGTTGGAATTAAATAAAAAGCCTCCAAAAGAAAAATAATTTTAAAAACCAAAATTTAATGGATCTGATTACATGTCATCAAGTTGTTGCCACCTATGAATCATATAATTTAGATATTCTCCATGATGATCTGTCTTCAGCTCTTCCAGTAGTGTATTCATCACTACTTAATTGAGTCTATCCACCTTGTTGCTGGTTATCTTCTCTTTCCTTCCATCTTTCTCAGTCTTAGACCCTTATCCAGAGCTAGGTCTTCACATTGGTCTTAAGGAGAGTAATATGTCTAAGTGGCCTACATTCAGAGTTTTTTTTTTTCTTGAGCTAGAGCTACTCTATTTGATCATTCACCATTTGGACTGTGGCTTCTTGACCTCTGCATAGATTTTGTAGGATGATGCTCTTGGGTTCCCACTTTCCTAAGCATATTTTGAACACCTTTTTCTAATCAATGAAGTACACATTGACTTCTTTTTGTTGCTTGCTTTCTCAATCATCTAGCAAGCATCAACAATAATGTCTCATGTTCCTCGGCCTTTTCTAAAGCCAGCCTGAATATCCAGCATTTCTCTTTCAATAAAGAGCTTTAATCTGCATTGGATAACTCTATGCATAATTATGCTAACATGTCAAATTAAGAATGCTGTATATTAAAGCTCAGTCTCCTTATTTTCCCTTTTTTTGATATGGTATTTATACTAACCTCTCCCAATGTGTTGGTAATTCTTGTTTTCCAGATTTGCTGGTATACTTGGGTTAGAACCTTTACAAAGTCTTTTTGCTTTGCATTTTCCAACTGAAAGTTGGAATCCTCTTCTGAGTATTGAGATCTCATTTAGCTGCTTCTATCCTTAATGTTTTTAAATGTGTTGTAGTATTTCTTCTTTGTTTCTTTTAACAGTTTACTGATATTTTCTGTTCTAAGATCTTTGTCATTCTTGGCTTTGATTTTTCTTCTCATCTTCTCATTTCTGTCATTTGTTTCAACATCCAGTTTCCTTTCATAGCCATGTCTTTGCAGTTATAACTGAGTTTTAGTAATTCTCCTCATTCATTTTAGTTTCCTAAGTCAAATAGTCTAACTACGTTTACTCCTCAATATTTCTAATGCTGGCATTCCAGTTTCCACCCACAATGCAGCACATCTTCCCTGCGGCATGAACTTTATCAATATTGTTCCTTGTTTTTTCTTGCATGGGTCTTAAATGATAAACATCATGATCTTCTGACCAAAAGCATCAATTTCCAGCCCATTCCTGGAAATGTCAAAGTATAGATGCTTCATCTTTCACTGTGCTGACCATTCTCACATTCAGCTTCTTAGATTCCACATTCTCAGTTCTGCTTTTGCAGCTTTGAATTTTATTTTCCTGCAATGATATCTCTTGAAGTTTTAGTCTAGCTGTATCATAATTACCACTGACATACCAGAATTAAAAGCTTGTTAGTTCCTCCCAGTAGCCATCAAACCTTAGGGGCCCATCCTACAGTTCTATATTGGCAATAATTTTATATTGTCTATTCGTGTGTGTGTGTTTATAAAGTACAGAAGAGATTTACCAGTGATTTCTTCTATGCAATATGAAGTGATGCCTTTGCCAATATCACTAAAGTGAATATCCACCTCCAGCATTTTCCTGTATCACTCCTGCCCAATATAGAATCTTGCTTGCTTTAGCTGGATAGCTGAGATTACCTTCATTACCCAGGGTGACCTTGCTGGCCATATGTACTCTTGACACACCATCCCAGCTTGCTTCATTTTTTCTCAAGATCACCGTCCCTGCTACAGTAAGACAGCAAAGCAGAACTATAGCCTTCTCAAAAAAAAAAAAAAAACCTATTATCCCAAGGTATCATTCAATATAATTGTTTCTAGTATACATGGGTTCAGCATTTTTTTGTCTTCAATTCAGTGTTGACTCCTGGTAATTGCTTGGACAAATCCCTGCAGTTTTCTTGGCAACTTTTTTTCCAGAAGTGACTTGCTATTGTCTCCTTCCTAGGGCTAAGAATCATTTTCTGGAAGATCACCCAGATGGCTTGGTGCCCAAGATGGGACCAGAACTCATAAACTCCTGGTTTCTAACTTAATACACCAATCACCATATTAAACTCGATCATATGCTTTAGAACTAGAAAATTCCAAATAATTGCTTCATATATGAAACTGCTGTTTGGGCCATTTTAGAGGCTGGCACCACTTTAAGTTTGAAACTTTATCAAAATAATTAAAAGTACTAATTTGAATAGTAAACAATGGTTTCAAACACGATGTAAAATTGGGCATGACTCAATTAACTACCTTGATTAGCAAGGGAATTCTGGTCCCAACTGTGATAAGTTAAGGACTGCCTATATTGAATATTCAATAAATGTAGCAATAAATGTACAATATATATCAGGAAGAATAATGAATTGCTCATTCTAAGGGGAGTACAATTTAGTATAGAACTCAAAATTTTGTCATTTTCAACAGCACACAATTAAGATTATATTTTTAACACCATATAGATGTACACGTATTTAAAAATTAGTACAAACAAGTGCTAAATTCTCTGCTTTAGAAGTCTCCAACGATACATCAGAGAAAAATTACGCGTCCATAACAGCTGGCCAATTAGTATTTCCAAAACTAATTCGCTGGGTGATATGCTGCAGTGAAGAAAGCTACAGTGCCTCCTTTAATGTCGACTGTAAAGGTATCGGGGCGTTTCTTCTTTACACGATCGATTCGTTTCTACACGGCTGCGAAAGGCGAGGCCAACATTCTTCGTCAAGTCCACGCTTTTTGGTGAATTACATACAAAGACAAAATTGGTAGGATTCGCATTTTTTCAAGAAATGCCTCTAATAATATATTTGCCTAAAATCTTTCCACTGTGCAGGATGAGAATACCGCGAGAGACATCACGTGTCCTTCAGAAACCAATTGAAATTAAAGACACCATAGACTTACAATTGAGGACTACCGAAGAGTTACCGCACTTGAATTCACTAATTCGACCTTACAACAATCTTTCATAAAACCGGTGTCAACATAACAATTTTTCCTTCAGTCTCTTGCTCATTTCTTCCTTTTATTGTGTTCAGAATGTGAAAAAGTATACAAACCTACCTCGCATGGACTCGCAACACTCCTAAGCCGAATAGGAAGACCTTGCCGCCATCTTGGTGAAGGAAAGAAGCTATCCGTCACCCGCTAATATCTGAAGGAGGAAGCTCCTCCTCCATCGTTGCCCTTTTTTAAAAAAATCACTATAGCAACCGGAAGAGGAGACGTGTTGGCAGGAGGATGGCGCACGCGCTTTTGTTACCAGCAGCTTTGACGTTTTTTTGTCGCGCGCGAAGGCGTGAAGGCTTTTCAAGGGGAGGAGGAGAAACGATTTTGCCTCATGAGCTGAGTTTGTGAAGAGATGCAAACATGCGCATGCGTTGCTGGACTCTGTGAAGCGGTTGGGCGGGTTCGGAGATTGCGGCGACGGCGACTTAGGATCGACTTTGGGGCAGCTCCCAGGTGCGGCATCTCCTGCTGTGCGATTTCTCTTGAACTGGGTAACTTGCAGGGATATACGGTGGTTGATGGTGGCTGCAGTTTTTTATTCTGAAAGAAACGGGGAGCAGACGCCTTCTTTCGGCGGGATGATCTGCCCGTCCCGCTCCTTAATTTGCACCCCCCCTTCCCCATTCTGTAAAGCCGCCGTTCTTGCCACACCTGGGTGTGCAGTAAAGGAAAAGGGGGTGCAAGGAAGGGAGAGAGGAAAATCAGGTAGATTGGCTGTGGTGTAAGGGGGTCATTTCGTTTACCAAAAGAAGCGATTCCGCAGTTTTCAGGGGACGATAAGGAAACGGATCCCGCCTCTCAAAAAAAATTATAATGGGAAAAAGTCATGGGGGAGGAGGGAGATGATTTGAACACAGTTTCTTCCGCTCCATTTTGGTCTCCCAAAAAAGTGTGTTGAAGAGAGACTGGGTGTTGAAAGAAGAAGAAAAAATTCTCGGGTGCATGGCCAGTCTTAAGTCCACCCCAGTCTTAAGAAATTTTAAAGGATTTCATGAATCGGATTTTGATCTATTATTCTATACACACACAAACACACAGCCACACGATAGCTTGGTTTCCATACAGCTAAAAGTAACCTGGATGCAAAAGACTCCGTTAGAAGTGGAAAAGAGGCAAAGACTTTAAAATAAGCGGGGAGGAGAGGAAACAGAAATTGCCCGGTTTAAGTGACATTCCCGGCTACATGTTGGAGAGTCTACCTCTCGGAGAAGAAAAATATTAATTCTTTTTCTTACATTGGAGATGTTGATGTTTGCCTAGGGCTATTCCTAAGAGAAGAAATATTGATTATTTTACAACTTAGGGCATCTTTCTTTCCCAAGCATTTGAAAACATCAATGCAGTTCCTACAAATCATGCAAAATTCCCAACAATAATAATACTGGGTCAGGATTTTCTCTTTTCCTTATTTATTACTTTTGTGCTGAGTATCATGGCACTTCAGAAAAATTCTCTGTAGCAGAGTATAGTTTTTATATCTGGCACTGGACTATGTTGTTCCCTGTATTTCCAGATTTTTTTTTAAATTAGAAAATCACCTCTCAAAGACTTCTTTGTCCATTCTGTTGTAGAGGAACCCTTTGTCAGATGATTTCCTTCTCTGGCTCTCTCTTTGTAAAGAAATCTGGAATGACTGATTGTATTCAAACTGATTTTTACAAAGCTTCATATCTTAATTTTACTCCCTCAATTTTTTATTAAGTGCTTTTGAACAATTAGTAATGGTAGATTTTCCATTTAAGGATATATACTGAAAATCTGACTTTAATTACTGACATCCTTTTTGCTTTTTGTTGTCAGTATGTTTTTTCAGTTTAAAGAGCTGTCATGTAATATATTTTTAAAAATGGGCTGATATAACTATTCTATGTAATAAAATATAACATTTACTGTAAGATTTGGGTTCTGTTTCTATCAAAATGGATCTGCATCTGCTATGCCTTTTGTAGTCCTGTTTTTGCTCTCTTTAACTAATTCCTTTCCTCTATAAATTCATTATGCATGATATATTAATCACCCTGGGTTTTTTCCAGAAATCATATTTTTCTCATCCAGAGCCTTCATCATCATATCCAGCATCATTTTTAATATCTCCCATCAATTTAATTCCACTTGTTTCTGTAACACTTTGCAACATATAGTAATTCTGCTTCAGGGAAGTGCATTATATAATTTTTCCATTCATTCTAGCAGGTCTGCCTTCTCGTTTTTAGTATATTACTTAATACTGCCTTTTGCTATTGTTTTGTTTGTATTCTTCACTTTTTTCACATACATTTTTTTCTCAAGGTCCTTTCTTGACCCTACAAGAAATAGCCTGTTCAGAAACTGTAACTACCTTTGTTATTTTACTTATTCACTCAGTTTTTCATTATAAAAATATCATCAGTATTACTTTCAAGTACTAATTTCTTTGCTGTATATAGACATGAATAGACTTATGCACTATGTCACAGGTGTCAAACTCCATCGTGTCATGTGACATATTGCAACATTTTTTGCCTTTGCGGAGCTGGGGTGGGTGTGATCTGTGTGTGATACATCTGACCCAGAGGCCTCCAGTTTGACACCCCTGCTCTATGTATTCAAAATGTATTCCTCTGTGCAGATACTGACCAAATAGTCAGAATTCTCATTCTCTCTTTGATCACAGAATGGCTCAGTCATTTTTCTGCACTCTTTCATCTCATTCTCCCTGCCCCACTTCCATTTTTGTCATGTAACAATTTATTTCCCCTGTATAATATAAAATAAAAATCAGCTCTGGTTCTGCAAATATTACCATTGGATTCCCGCATTAATACATACCCAGAACAACTTAAATGACATCAATACATAGTTCTCCTTTCATTCATAATTAAACTTATATCTTCATTTGCATGCTATCTTCATTAGCTCTACTCTGTGAAATCAGGCCACCTTCATTCAGTTCTATTGCATCATTTGTTATATTTTGATAGTCATGCAAGAGATAACATATTCTTTACTATTTACTTTTCTTATATTAAAAGATTTTTTGGTCTCCATATTCTAAGCCTATCCTATAGCTTAAGACAGTAGTTTGTAAGTTACTACTACCATCATGGGTATGTCTCACCTGGCCATTTTTCACCTAGCCTTCATTGTGAGAGAGATGGGGCTCTATGTTGTCATTCTGATGATTAAAAGTAAAAATAATAATAAAAAATTAATGCAACTTACTGATCATGTCACCAGATCAGTAACTTATCAGTAATTTTAACTTATAAGTTAAAGTTAAGCTTTATGTAAAACATGAAAAATATTTTTCCTTTAAATATTCAAACTGCAGTCTTTCTGTAGGAAAATGTGTTGAAGTACAGAGCTGCAGGATCCAATCTGGGCCAGTTACCAGGACCAAAGGTTTAGTTCTCCAGGCTTTTGGACATGCTGGAGTCCATTTTCAGGGAACTTCTCTCTAGGAGCTTGAGGACACACTGCTAGAGAGATCTGCCCTGAAGATGGGCTACAAAATGGATCCAAAACCTCGAAAGACTAAACCTCTAGTCCTGGACTAATGAGAACAATCAACCCATGGAATAGCTTGCCCTCGGAAGTTGTGGGAGCGCCATCACTTGAGACTTTCAAGAAGAGATTAGACTGCCATTTGTCAGAAATGGTTTAGGGCAGGGGTCTCCAACCTTGGCTCCTGGAAGCCTGGTGGACTTCAACTCCCAGAATTCCACAGCCAGCTTTGCTGGCTGTGGAACTCTGGGAGTTGAAGTCCGCCAGGCTTCCAGGAGCCAAGGTTGGAGACCCCTGGTTTAGGGTCTCCCGCTTGAGTGGGGGGTTGGACTAGATGACCTACAAGGTCCCTTCCAACTCTGATTATCTGTTATCTGGAGACAGAACCAGGTTGGATTCTGCAACATTATCCTGGGACATATATATTTGTCTTCATTCATAAATACAGAGCTGTTCAGAGAAGATCTGTTGCTTGATTTAAAAAAATAGAAAAGAAAATGTAATGTCACAAGATGTCACAGGTATATTACAAATAGAGCATTACTGCTGAGAAAGGAGAGAGAGAATGGGGAAGGGGGAGAGGGATTATAGGATTTTAAAGAAAGAATATCCTCATGCAGATTTTGAAATAAATTCATACCACACAGAAGGAAAAAATAAGAAAATTTCTGCTATGCTTTATTTTCTTTTTTTCCATAATTTTATGACATACATATAGAAACATGATTAATTTATTTATTTTCCTAACTATTTATAAGGATTATGCTTATAATTCGTGTTGTCTTGTATTCTTGTAGGGACTGCACCAGTAGAGGGTAAACCAATTTCATTGTATATATGTTGTACAATGACAATAAAAGCTTTGAACGCTTAAATAATGTTACCTGAAATATTATTCTGCTTCAGTTTTCCTGAACTTCCTGCAAGTTTCGGTAAATTAATTTTAGATGTGTTGGGAAGTTTCCCAGCCTCAGTTCACACTTCTGTAGTTCTGATTATAGATTGGAAATCAGGGTTTTTTCCCTTTAAGAGAATGATGGACTAGAATAATCTAATTTGTATTAGATTATATAATATTTTTTATGTTTACCAACAGATGAATCTCTTAAACTTCACTAGCTTTATTTCCATATAACTATATCTATACATGTATGTTTGCTGTACAAACATAATTTGATTATAAGACATATAATAGGATCTTTTCTAACAAATAATATATTGCTTTGTTTGGTTTTTTTTAGTTTGTACAAATTTATAGAAACATGTCTAAGGTAAGGAATGACTTTGTTAATCAGTATTTGTTGATTTCTACATATAATAGACAATATGTATACATAAATTGTTTACATTCTATATTTCATTATTTTAGAGCATGTGAATTGTATTAATGTGAGTTGTAGGTTTTTATAATTAATAGATTAATTAAACATTAATTTGATAATTAACTTTTATGCAAGAAAATACTCAAAAACTCATCTTGTGGCTAGTCATGTATTCATGAATGCATCTATTTAATATTGCTACACTCTATACTAATTCCATATATTACATATGCAATAAAATAAATATATTTGCTAATGTGGTAAGCAAAAAACTTCTAATTTAAAGAACACGTTAAAAAAATTAATTAGCTTTACTGGTGATACATTTTTAAAAGAATGTGATTAATATTATGCTAGTGAAGGTTATTTAATAATGGTTGAATTCCTTAAGGAGTTGATTGTTAGGAAACAAAAGTCAGAAAATAAATGCTTTTTAAATCCTTACATTTTTGCATGTGATATCAAGCAAAAAGGATGAAGACCATTGCTTGATGGTAGCTCAAAATTCATGCCTATATAAAATAGTCTGATCAATTAATGGTCAGTACTAAATTGATGATAGATAAGAACCCACAGAATTTAAGGGGGCTGAATTTGAATCTCTTATGGCAATGTAAAGACTTATGGCAATGTAAAAACTGATGATGCATTTAACTGCAGCTTCTAGCTCTGACTGCTCTTCTACAAAAAGTTCATTTTTCTTAAGGATAATACATTCAGTATTTTTGTATCCCTGCATTTAAGATACAATTTGTTTATATCATGTAATAAAAATAGACTCATTTCAGAAATGTCAAAACTAATCTATTTTTACCAAGTTAATCAGAAACTAAAATCATGTTTCTGTTATACTTAAATATTTCCTAGGAGATGATTCACAATATGTTCTATTTTCAGAAACCAATGTGAAATAAATGGTACATGAGACTTGGATCAATAATGGTTGTGCAAAGTCAAAATAGAATATAGAATAATAGTTGGAAGGGACTTTGGTGGTCTTCTAGTCCAACCCCCTGTAACTTCAACAATTTCTTCCAATAGCTTGTTATTAATTACTAATTCTAAACCAATTATTGAACTATACTTTTCAAATAACACCAAATGACTAAATTTAGTGAATATAAAGACATCTGTAACCATTTCCTCAATAATTTTTATTTAATAAAATTATTTATTTATAAAAAATAATTATACAATTTTATTTAATTTTAGTATTCTTTTTTTCTTTTCAGCAACAGCCTGCTGAAAAGTTTGCAAATCCAGAAACCCCTGGTTATGTTGGATTTGCAAACCTTCCAAACCAGGTTCATCGGAAGTCTGTGAAGAAAGGCTTTGAATTTACTCTTATGGTAGTTGGTAAGATTATTACAATTTTTTAAAATTGACATATGCACTATTACTCTTCAAGATGCCAGTTCAATTGTAGTAAAATGTATTCTTAATTTCTAAAAATTACTTGCAGTAAATTATTCTGCTTAACTGATGCATCAATATTTCAGAATGTGTCATAGAGCCTTTTATATAAAGAATTCATCATATGGTCTATAACTTATAATTGAATATTCAAAAATTTAGATTTATAATCAAAAAGTTATTTTGTTTTAAAATGCGTAAATCTGAACAGTAAATATGGACTTCAATGCAGAATTTCAATGAGTAATAGTCCATTTAAATAGTTAAGATAATTATTTATGATTAAGCTTGTTTCTAACTGTGTTTTATATTGTTTAATAGGTGAATCTGGATTGGGAAAATCTACTCTAATAAACAGCTTGTTCTTAACAGATCTCTACCCAGAAAGGATAATCCCAGGAGCAGCTGGTAAGATTAACTTTGTTCTTTCAGTACAGTCTTATCTTATTGGTTCTTAACATTAAAATAGAAAAATTAAATGGATCCTAGTGAAAAAAAATTATGTGAAGTTTTCATGGGTGTAGTTTTAGAAGTTGTTTGACCATTTTTACTATATATGTAATTTACTCAATCACAAATGTATTCATTGTAAAACATCTTTCTTTAAAAAAAGGTGTTAATGATTCTTATTGAGTATTGAAATCAGACTATATTGCAATAATTTTGGTAAAATCTGCCATCTGATCTACATTTTGAAATTAGTTTTCTTGCAGAACAAGTGTTGATCATTTTGCTGTTTCAGTTGTAGGATGTTTTTTTTTTATCAGCTACATGTATAGGATTATTAGAAAACCATTCATCTCAAATCATGCTTCTGTCTAAATCAGATAGGGTTGTCAACTGTGGAGTTATATCTATAATTTTGAATTAGATTGGCTAGGAACATTTCTCCTTTATAATTCTATGACACACTTTATAATTGAAAATATATATTGGGTTGCAGCATCATAATTGATTTGTCTGTGGGATATATCTTAATCAACTATCTACTGAGAATAATTGTTAATTCCTGATCCTGCCATAAAGGCTTAATGTTAGCAATCTTCTGAAATCCAGTTTTGTTTCCTTCCTAGAAAAAATTGAAAGAACTGTACAGATTGAGGCCTCAACAGTTGAAATTGAGGAAAGAGGTGTAAAACTCCGTCTGACTGTAGTAGATACCCCAGGATATGGTGATGCTATTAATTGTCGGGATTGGTATGTATGCAGTGGATGTGTTAAATTATTTACACAATGTAATAATATAAACAGTTATATTGTTTATAATTCTTAGCTTTAATGTTAAGAATTACTAAATTTAATTACATATTTCCTATGTTTTTATGTAAAATCTCCAGATTAATGGGTTATATATAGAATAAGAATGATACCATTAATGGATGAACAGTTAACAACCAAAACTATTGAAAATAGCAGAAAGTCTTGTAAGGCGTTGGGATTCGGATTATTACAAAACATTTTTAATGGCTGTTATGCATATAACATCAAAGGGATTTATGCCTGTCAATTCATTTCTTTTGCCAATAATTCAGTTAGTTTATGGAATTGTTATTTTTAAACATTATTATTTCCTTAGGTTTAAACAACTATAAAACATCTCTGATAATGAACATTTAAACAATCATGTTTCATATTTGTTTTAATAGTTTCAGGACCATTATTTCCTATATTGATGAGCAGTTTGAACGTTATCTTCATGATGAGAGTGGCTTGAATAGACGGCATATTGTGGATAATCGAGTTCATTGTTGCTTCTATTTCATCTCACCATTTGGTCATGGGTAAGTATTAGGACTGAACAGTGCTTTGGATTCAATTCCCAAAAGGTACTTTATAAGGGATCGATGCATTTATACCAGAAATAAATACATATGTTTTTGTAGATTTTCACAGGTACAGGTATGTAGGTCTAGGTGTAAGATTAAGAGTATCTTGACAACGTTTCAGCAAAGCTGAAAGCACCAGCCTGAGGATGGTGAGTGGGACCTCGCTGAAACGTTGCCAAGATACTCTTAATCTTACACGGGAAAAGACCTGTACACACCTAGACCTACATACATATATACTTATATACATATACATATACATATACATATACATATACATATACATATATATATATATATATATATACCGTGTTTCTCCAACAATACGGCCTCCACCAATAGGAAGGCCCAGCATGTTTTTTTGGCATAAAATCAAATTAAGCCCCTCCCCCCAAATTTAGGCCTATTTTAAAATGTGCAAAATAAGGGGGAAGGACGTTAGGAGCTCCCCGCGGGCAGCAATTCCTCACTACCAGCCGCTCCTAACAGGTGATCATGGCAAAGCACTGAGAGCTCCCTACTCCCACCAAACACGTTTGCTGCAGACCCAAGACCTTTGGCACCCGCCACTGTTGCTTTCCCTTCTGCCCATTCCGCCGCTATGTTTGGAGCTGCCGCTTCCTGTTTGGAGTGCCGCCGCCATTTGGAGCTCCAAACATGGCGGCAGCTCGAAATGCGGAAGCGGCAACACCCAACATGACGGCGGGCAATTTATTTTGGTCCGCGCGAAGTTCAGAGCAAGCAAGATAGGGAGATTGCGATGCCTCCATCCAAGATGGCAACCTCACTAGTGGATCACAACGTGGCTGGAAGCCCGAATCGGCGGAAAATGATGGCGATCTTTTTGGAGCGAGAGGAACGGGAGAGAAGAGTTGCGAGGCGTAATTTGCAGGAGGAAATGGGTGTACCCCACGGCAGGGAGCTCAAGGAAGAAGAGCTGGTAGGCAACGGAAAGCGTCCCATAGCTCCGGAAGCAGCCTAGAGACGCGCCCGGGAAGAGGCGCAGATGCTGCCTTGTAGTCCCCTAACCAACTGCGTGCGCCGCCTTTAGTTATGTGCGCTCCGCGCTTTGGGCATCTCCGTGTGATTGTGAACCTGTCCTTTCCACCTGGCGCCCTTGCTGCTTTCTGGCTCTTTAGCAACCGGCTTCGCGTTTGGAGCACTGCCGCTGTTTGGAGCTCCAAATGGTGACGGCGGCAGCTCCAAATGCATATATATGTGGATCTTTGGTTATTCGGGTTTTCTCCCACGTAAGATTGGAAGTATCTAGGCAACGTTGCTTAGATACTTCCAATCTTACGCGGGAGAAAACCCGAATAACCAAAGATCCACATACAAATACCCACGAGAACCTCAGAAAAAAATATATATATATATTTATATATATATTTATATATATATATAAATATATATAAAAATATATAAATTTAAATTCTACAATTCTAAAATTCTAAAATGGTTTGTTTATAAAAAGTACATACAAACATACCTATTATGCTATTTTCTTTCAGGAAAAGTGATGTTAATGTAGAAAAGGATTAAAAATAGAAAAGGAAATTAAAGCATGAAATCAAAAGGAAATATAGCTAAATCTACTTTACATGAAATCCTTCACTATACTTCTCTCTCCACCTTTACAAATCATCCTTCTTCAATGCCCATACATAACTTTATACATTTTGCATGCGTGCTTGTGAGCACACAATATGTAACTCCTAGCTGGGGGGAGGGTTGATAGTTAATAATGTATTTACTTGCAAGTTGTCTCTAGCTTAAAAACCTAAAATTTGCATCGTAGTTTGAGTTTTTTTGGTATAAAATAGGGCTTTGGTTGTATTTGCGGCATATTGGACAGAATATGCCATAGTTTTTCAGGGGCTGCCCATGTGGCATGGTATACTTAAGATGGTAGCCAAGATCATAACTTCTCTATTTTACAGAGTTACATCTAAAAAACTGAGTTATATTTTACAATAATAATGCAGGTTGCTTCCTTGATGCAAACAAAGCAGTAATTTGATCTAAGAATCTGAATGTTTTAGAAATGTTTAAGTTTCTATGTTAACTGCTTCTGTTGATTTTTATGAGTTTGTGTGTGAAAGAAATAAGAGTCTAAATGTTAGAAAGTCATAATCTGTATTTTTAGTCTCAAGCCTTTGGATGTTGAGTTCATGAAAGCTATACACAACAAAGTGAATATTGTGCCTGTGATTGCAAAAGCTGATACTCTTACACTGAAAGAGAGGGAAAGACTGAAGAAAAGGGTGAGTTTTTTTCCCTTTAATTTAAGCCTAGCCTAAAGAAAAACACGATTCTTATATCTTGTTCATAATAGGCCTTTGGTCAGAATCTAATGAACACTGTGAACTTATCGGTTGTGTGTATAGCTTTAACTTTTTGAAGTGAGGTGGAATAATTGCTGGCTTTTCCAACTGCAGCACTTTGTACAATGTGTAATTCTAGGAATATGGTTGGGTGTAAGTAGAAAAAAATCTAGGAATAAGCTGCTTGGGTGTAAGTAGAAAAAAATTACATAAAAAGCAAGCAAAAAATCCCTGTTGATTTTGCAGATGTTGAATCTCAGCCCATGTTTTATTTATATCTTACTGTCCTTTGGGGTCAGATTTTGGATGAAATTGAAGAACATAGCATCAAGATTTATCACTTGCCTGATGCGGAATCAGATGAAGATGAAGATTTTAAAGAACAGACCAGACTTTTGAAAGTAAGGACAATTTATTAAGTCAGAAATAGTTTATCCTGTCATCTTATTTAATTTCCAGAATTTATTATTTTTGCTTTGTTATTATTGCTTATCAAAGCTAGTGTCTTTAATCTGTTTCTTATCTCAGAAGGAAGAGAATTCATAACACCAAAAGGAATTTTGATCTCAGGATTGGAAAATATTGTTGTCATCCAAATTTGAATTGCATTTTTTAAAATATTATACAGTCAGAATGACAGAGCAGGAATTTATAGTGAGAGTTCCTTTTTTTCTTGCTTTCTTTGCACTTTCCACCTAGCACTGTAGGCCACACATGGAGAGATATAAGGCCAAGGTTCAGATGAAAGCAAGACGGTTTCATTTTAAAAGTATAGAAAAGGAATGCACGGAGGCAATAACAGAAACTTAGATGGTTAACAGAAGCATTAGAGTTAGATGAGGGCAACAGAAGATAATGAATGTAACCAGATTTTTTTATCAGAAATCATTGTGGAGAAAGGATGAAAGCAGTAAAGTTAGAGAAGAAATTTTAAACTGAAGAATGGTAGGATACAAGATATTATGTATTTTATTGAAAAGTGTTCAGAAAGGAAGATAAAAACTAATGTAAAAAAAAGAAAGAAAAATATAAAAAAGTAAATAAAATAGAAAAGAAATAGCTTCTGATCTTCTTTACAGCAGTTATAAGTACAATTATAAACTTATCTTTTACAGTATGGTTACAACGTAAGTCTTCTGTCTATAATCTGATTTGTCTGATCATCAAAACTACAAATCATAAGTGCATTTTTGCTGTTTTATGAAAAAAGTCCATAAGGAGTTTCTAGTCAATAGCATGTCTTGTGTTTTTAATAAATAGTTGACTTTCTTTTCAGAAATTTAAAGTAGTGTTGATTGTTATCAAATGTATAATTGCAAAGCACAGTGAGATGGTAAGATTATTTTTCTCTTCAATTTCAGACCAGCATTCCATTTTGTGTTGTGGGGTCCAATCAGTTAATTGAAGCTAAGGGTAAAAAAGTTAGAGGTCGTCTTTATCCCTGGGGTGTTGTTGAAGTGGAAAATCCAGAACATAATGACTTCTTAAAACTAAGAACCATGCTGATGTAAGTAAATTGTATTTATCCCTATACTTTAGTCATTGTTCACTTTATTTTTATCTCCCATACAATACAAAGCAAGATCATTATTTTTTGTTCAACTGTTAAACAGGAGATACAGATAGTTCTTAACCTATGACCAGAGACTGGAAAATTAATTGTTAAGGAGTGAGATTGTAAAGTGAGGCACCATGTGGCTGTGCCCACTTTTACAACCTTTTTTTACTACAAAGTGAATCATCCATAGTCTCTTAAGTGAGACTTGTATTAGCCTTTCCAGATAAACCAGACAGGAAATAAAATTAGAGGCAAATAATTCCAATATATCTTATTGTAAGGCTGCATTGATAGAATCTTGCAAGTCTGAAGGTACAAATCTCCCATCGCCACTTTTAACTGCCCAATCAAGATTCTCCCACATTTCTTCATCTCTTAAGTCACAGGGATTTCACCCTTTCTTGTCTAATTGTTTGTTAAAGAGCATTTAAATAAGAAAGTAAAAGGTAACACATTAATAGAAGTAAACAAGGAAAAAAAGCAATAAACAATAAAAGAAAAAAGTGCAAGAAACAAAAAAAAAGTTGAAAATAGAAAAAGACAAAACAGTGGCTTCAGATATTCTTCATAACAGCTATAAGGACAAATACATTTTAACCTTTAAAGTTACATCATTTTATTCTTTCTACAATCCATTTTGTCTAAATATCAAAACTATAAGTCACAATTTCATTTTTTTTATTTGTATGCAAACGTCATAAGAGGCTTGCAACAGCAGTAAATGTAGATAATGCCTTTTCTGTAATGAAATTAATTTATCCATTTCAGCAAAATCTATTCACTTAACTTACCATTCTTCCATAATGTCAAATCTTTCCATCTCTGCATAGAATAATATTTGCCTGTTAATCCTGAAATGAAAAGTTGTGGCTTAAATTTAATATTAATCTTTCAAAGCGCCTGTATCGAAGTATGTATTTGGATCCATCTTTTTTAGTTTTTTTACATGTCTACCACTCATGATAAAATGTCCCTTCATGGTGTTCATATTTTCAACATACATCTATTTGTGGAGAAATAACATACTTTAAAAAATGATTCTGTTATGTATGAAGTTATGTTATATAACTATCAAAGGACTTGGGCAGCAATAACAATGTAGGATGTATGTATTTCAGAATATGTTTAACCCATTGGGTTAGTCAAATTTTATATCCTGTTTTCCATTTCACTGCTTCTAATGCATAACTTTTTATTTTATAAAATTAGTTGTGCTGTATTAAATAATTATTATACCATAGGTTTGTTTTTTTTGTCATTCCAGCACTCATATGCAGGATCTTCAAGAAGTGACTCAAGATCTTCACTATGAGAACTTCCGTTCTGAAAGACTTAAAAAGGGTGGCAGGTAAGTATCTCTTACTAAATCTGTGATGGTAAATCTAATGCACATGTGCCACAGGCGGCACGCAGAGCCATTTGTGCGGGCACGTGAGCCCCAGCCAGACTTACCTGCCTGCACATGCGTGCTCCTTCCAGCTGATTTTTGGCCTGTTTGAGGCCGTTTTTGCCCTCGTGAAGGCTTGAGGGAAGCCTCTGCAGCCTCGGGAGGCCAGAAAACGAGCCTTCTGGAAATACCGGAAGTACTGAAATGGGCCCGTTGTCAGCCTCCAGATACTTCCCTTAAGCCTCCAGGAAGGCAAAAATGACCTCAAACAGGCTGAAAATCAGCTGGGCGGTGTGCACATACTCAGTGCAGGTAAGGGGGCAGGGCAGGGGTGTTGCGTGCACATGCGCAGGGGAGTAGGGCGCATTGCATTGTGGGTGCTGGCGCATGCATGCTATTGTGGGTGCACTTTCAGCATACCACAACAAAAAGGCTCGCCATCACTGTACTAAATGGTCTACTGTTCTATTATATTTCAGGTTTTCTTGTCAAGTTTTGATTGCTACAATTTTTAATATATGTCAAATACTCTCCAACCATATGTAACAATGTATTTTAACTTTTCCTTTCTGTAATTATTCTACTTATATTTGAATTTCTTTTGTTTCATTTTTTACACATCCATATTTTTCCTAAGATAAATTCTTCACCCTACCCAGTAGTAGTCAGTCCTTCATTGCAAACATTTATCCTTTTAGCCTTCAATCACTCTCTTATATCATCAACAATCAAATTAACCAAGCTTTTGGAGTCATTCCTTTGTTGTATATTTGTTTAAATAGACTTATACTTAAACCACATATTCAAAATAGATATTTTTCTAAACAGATACTCTCAAACAATACCTATACTTTTTCATTTTGAAGTATCTGATCTCCAATCATTTTTGCTGTATTTTCCTACCTCATTCCCACCTATTTGTGTCACCTAATAGAATAGCTTCGTTCCTCACGAAGACATTTATATACAGATCACATCTGTGGTTCTTTCATTATCACTACTCAAGTGAGGTGCATATATATAGTACTTGTATCTGAAACATACGTAGAAAGTAAAATTTAGCTTCATTAATATATTAATTTCTGTTTTTATAATTTAAATAATAAAATTTCATTTTCTGACCTAACAGTGTAATAATTTTTCATTAATTGTTGAACCTACCTTTTTATCAGGGGTGGGATGCTACCAGTTCGGCCCAGTTCTATAGAACCTGTAGCTGTGAAAAGCAGCTGACACCAAACCGGTTCGGTGTTTGGCCTACCCGCCTGTCCGGGCTGTAGGCTGTCCTTTATTCCCTGCTTTTCCTTCCTCAGCTGCTTTGCGCAGCACAGCTGAAGTTGAAAAAACAGGAAATGAGGATTTTCAAACACTGCGCACCCGAGTGCAGCGCTTGTCAGCTGTCCAAGCAGCACAGCTGATGATTTCTTGCAAACACTGCACACGATTGTCCACAGTCCAGCGAACCAGCAGATCGCTCCACTGGCTGGCCCTGCCCCTCTCCACCCACTCACTCCTTACCTGGCATGCGAGCCATCCAACTTGCCTGGTTTGGTAAGTTGCTATTCTTTCTTTCTCCCCCCCCCCCCCCCCCCCCCCCCGACCATCAGCTGTTCTGCTCTGCCGAGAGATTTAGATTAGCTAGAAAGCCAGAAATCCTTGGATTTCTTGCTTTCCAGCTAATCTAAAAGTAGAGCCGAACCTTCCTTTGGACTGAAGCTTTTCAGTGCAGACTCAGGTAGCCGATTGCAGATAGATAGATCTCTAAGTGAATCTGTGATTCTGTGAGCAATTTAATCTGTCTGCCTGCTTTGCCTGCTTTTGGGTAAAAGTTGCTCTTTTTATTTAAAAAAATATTTACATAAATATAATATTTACATACAAGCCATGGCCACTCAGTCACATGACCACTAAGCCATGCCCAGTCCACAAGCCACACCCACCCAGTCACATGACTACCAAGCCCCACACACAGAACTGGTTGTTAAGAAATTTGAATCCCACCACTGCTTTTTATTTTTAAAAAAGACACTGATTTTAAGAAAACATTGCTATATATTTCTAAGCCTTCTTTTCCCCCCTCTCCTAAATGTAGAAAAGTTGAAGATGAAGAAGTTAATAAAGATCAAATCTTGCTTGAAAAGGAAGCAGAAGTAAGAAATTCATTTTAAAATATATATACATATATATATATATGCTGTATTTTGGATCTTCCAACTGTTATGTTCATAAACAGTTCTGAATTCCTATACCACAGGGACAGAATGTTATTCAGTAGGATTTTGCCAAGAAATTACAGAGTTATTAGTTAGCTTTTCTAAGGAAAAATTAAAAATTTAAAGGCATCTAGCACAAACACTTCTCAATCTGAATTCTCTGAAAAGTATCGTTCTGCAGGGGCCATAAATTTAAAATTAAAACAATTACAGCCATTCATTCGTTTTCATTTATAATTAGTGAGAAACGAGAGGCAAATGGATCTGTATGGTTCAATCCAGATTCAAAGGGAGCCCTAATTTGATGTGATCTATGACTGATGTCCAAGTTCGAGTAAAAACTGAATTTATGTATTTTGTCAAAAAATCCTGAATGCTGTGTAGATTAGATTTATATAGCAGCAATGGGAAAATAATCTCATGCAACTACCTAGTTAAAAGTGTATTTTAAAGAAACTTGATCATACTTTGGTAATTCTAAAGGTATACAAAATACAGAATTTTAAATTGATATTGGTGACTTAAAATCAATTTATTGCAGCCATTCAGTTCAAAAGATATTTCATTCCCAGTTTTTAATAACCAAATATGGACTGGTAACTTTATTTGGATTTAGATATCATGGCAACTATTTAATAGTTGCTTTAATACTGAATTTTGTCATTCAAATGATGGTTTATTGTTGCCTGTTAGGATAATTTACCTGGTTTGTATCTTTTAGATTTGTATAATGAAAGAAAATCTTATTTCACAATGGCCTTGATGTTAATTCATGTGAATTGAATCCATTGATCTCTATAGAATTTGTTTAAGCATCATACTAAAAATGTAAAAAGCAAACCAGAAACTGAAAAATGCAGTCCCAGTTGCTGAATTCTAGTTCTCAGCATCTATAACCAATGTCTCCACTGAGGGATATGATGGTGTCTGTAATTCAAAAATATATGGAGAGACAGAGGTTTCTTACCTGTACTGCACATCAGTTGTGAGGAATAGGGGATAAAAGTGGGAAAGAATTTGGCCTCATGATACCATTATCACATTCTACAAAAGAACCATAGTTTTAGATGAAGGATTCAAATCTCATTTTTTAATTGGGGACATTCTGGTTTAATACTTTTATTGTAAGCTGCCAAAGCACTCCGTTAGTTGGAGGAATGACTAGCCAATGTAGAAATGATATTCTTTTGTTTTAGCTTCGCCGCATGCAGGAAATGATTGCAAGAATGCAGGCACAGATGCAGATGCAGCGGCAGGGAGGTGAAGGAGATAGCAGTGCAACTCATGGATACAAAGTTTGAATTATTTGGTAAGAACACTTTTATACTAAAACTAGTGTGTATATATATATATATGTATGTGTGTATATATATATATATATATAAAATATTATTTTGAAAATTACAGTATTACAGATTTGATCTTTTTATCATGATTTTGACTTTTAGATAACTTTAAGAGTGACATGAATACAATTTGCAGTGTCCTGCAGTCACATGACCATTATTTTCTGTATTGTTGGTTTTCAACACTCACTTCCCATTTCCAGCAAAAAAAAATGCCCATTGAAAAAATGGACTCATTTAACAGCTGCCACGTTTGCTTAATGAATGTGATATATGCTTAATAATTAATTAGTGCATAGTTAATGACAACCGCAAAAGTCATAAAAACAGGCATGGCCATTGGTCATCACAGAATGTTATGCAGTAAATGTTATCTAGTAACATTCTGTAACAAAGGAGTATAACTACTATGGCAGCCAAAAAAAACAGTGTATGCATACATAGTTGGGGATATTTCCTTTTTTTTTTTTAGCAAAACATTGCAAAGAACAGGAGAGAGTTAAGATAAGCTTACAAAAAGAGAGGAAAAATGACTAGAACAATATACTCTTGTGATTCCCTGTGATCTTTATGCTGTAATCTTTCTTTATAATATGTATCTTATGAAATGGTGCCATTATTTTATTAGTAAAATTTGTAGGAGGAATCTATAAGTATTGCTTCTTCCCAGATTTGTAATTGAAAAATTTGATTATCGTTGCTATATGTATTAGTTATAATTCATTTTTAAAAAGTATGCATGACCATGTAACTTGTAAATATTCTCTTTTCATCATTGCAGATAACTTTCATTAATTGGAATCATTTAAGATTTAAGACACAGAGCTTATTTAGTGAGAAGAGTTACTACTTATCCTGCTGTGACTTGGAAGGTCTGTTAACATTCAGCAAATAAATATATAGTTATTGTAATCTCTATTTTGTAAACAAATAAGATTTCTTTAATCTTTTTAAAATGTTAAACACAATATGAGTTTGTTATGATTTACTGATACTTTATTGAGCTGATTTTACTACACAGACTACACAAAAGTTTAGATTTTCCCTAGCCTGTTGTTCATCTGATACTCTGGACTAATGCCACTGAGAAATTGTTCTTGTTTTTTGCACTCGATATATAAATTGATTATATCCATGTTATATTTATGGTTTAAATTCTTATTAAATTTTCCTTGATTTCCTTTTTACAGCTGACATGATTATTTGAAAGTCCCTTTAAGTTACTTACTCTATAAATATTATGTCTTGCCTATTTCTCTGAAATGTCTTTGTTCAGGTTTTCATAGGAAAGACTAAAGAAAGTCTTAAAAGGAATGTTCATTTTTTTGGAATAGAGACCTTTGTGTGCAGACTGACCAATAAGAAAATAAGTGATAATATTTGCAATTTTTCAATGTTACTTTTTTTATATACAGGTAGTCCTTGACCTACAACCATAATTGAGCCTGGAATCTTAGTTGAGTGAAGCAGTTGTTAAATGACACATTACATAACTGCTTCCCTCAATGACTATCATCCTGGCTCATTCATTTATAGTTGTTAAGTGACCATGCCAGTGGTGGGCTGCAACCAATTTTACAACCGGTTTGGTGAGTGCGCGCTAGCTACTCCCTGATGATCCCAATATACTCATGATGTACATACATACTGACAGACATGCATACTGTACTTGGAAATACTGGAAAGAGAGTGACTTAATCTAATGTCCTCCAGGTTTCCAACATTAAAAAAAAAAGTCATGGCATTTTCATCTTGATTGTTGTTACACCCAGATTATCAAAAACTGGATGTGGTCCATATTTTAGTCTGCATTTACTATGTTCCAAAATAAAATTCAAATTATATTCCTTTAAGTCTGCAATGAATGATATATATACAGTAAAAATGTTCAGCCATTTATTAATTTAGTATTTTCATTTTTAAAAGGGGATCACAGAAAAATTTCACATGGAAGTTGTAGTTTATTTGGAAAATATAATACTAGTCTGAAGAGTTTCCACTAATAGTATTTTTTTCCCTTGGAAAGATGATAATTGTTTGACACCTTCTGTTCAGAAGTAATATCTGCAATCTTTTTGTGTCCTACATAGGTTATATTACTGGGTTAAATTATGCTACTTGATTTGAACACACTTGTTTACCTAGAATGTTTTAGATCTGGGTTGATTTTGGTATTATTTGTATGAAGCTGTAATTATAATTAAATAGCAAGGAGAAAAATTCCTAGTATTTTGAAAACCTAGGAAAATGTGAATGTGTGTGTCAAATAACTAGTATAAGCCGAACCCTACTGTACATTAGTTTTCATCAACTGACTTTAAAGAATTGTTCAATATTTTTAAACATATTCTATTCATCTGCATGTATTGTTTGCTGAGATTAGACCATTATATACTGTAACTTAGTCTTTACTTGTGGGGTGCTACATTTTAAGAATTTTGGCTTTTATGATCACTTATAAAATCCATACTGCTAAAATTTACTTCCTGATCAACTGTAATTTACTAATTTGAATTGTATCTTTTAAAGTAAGGTTAAAAATTTTTTAACTGTATTTCCATGAGGTTGAATGATGTTTTCCAGTCTGCGCCTGATATAGGAATAACAAAGTATCTGTATCTATTTCCAAGAACTAAGCCACATTTGAATATTCATATTCAGACTAGAATAAAAAATGAATTTATCAAGGTTTTGGGAACCTGAAAAAATGGTTTGCATCACAAATGGTCTTTGTCTTTTGTTTTTTGAACTAATATAATTACAATTTTAGGAGTATATTGTTATCTACTTTAACACTTTTACTGGATTTTTATAACTGGGGTACTCAAAGGGCTTTTTGTATAAGACAGTATTAACCTATAATTGATTTCCTGTACCTTAATTGTAGCCCAGATTTTTAATAAACCTAATAAACTGTTATGTACAAATCTGCTGAAGTATGTCGTTATATTAAATGATGTATGGTAACTAATTAAAAACAGTTTCTTGGAAAAACTGTTGATGACAGAGCTTAAAATAATATGTTCCATTACACAAAAACATTTACATCAACCAGTTGTTTTGCTGAGGACATCTATTACCAAAATGTTAATACTCTTAGAAGTTGGGCAAGATACACATAATAACATTTGATTCCATACGAACCTCATTGTTTCACAACTCTTATTATCCCATCTTCCCTTTCAGTGATATCAGAACATTGACATGAACTTCCAATATTGTCATTAATGATATTAAAGGCTTGTACTTAGTTCAACAATATTTGGATATGTGCCAAAAAAGAACAGTTTCCCAAGTATAGATAAAAGTAAAGTTTCCTCTGCCCAATTGTTTCGGACTCTAGGGGGCAGTGCTCATCTCTGTTTCTTAGCCAAGGAACCCAGACTTATCCAAAGATATTTCCATGATTGTGGCCAGCATGACAATATGCTGAGGCGAATGGAACACTGATCTCCCCACCGAAGTATACCTATTCATATACTTGCATTTGTATGCTTTCAAACTGCTAGGTGAGCAGGAGCTGGGGCAAGGAACAGGAGCTCAGCCTGTCATACAGCATTTTCAGCTGACAAGCTCAGTGTCTTTAACCACTAGCCACCAAACATATACCCCAAGTATAGATTGTTCTATATTTATTAATAAAAGTACTGATTGTCTTAATGCCAAATTGAGGTAATTTCTATCTATCCATCTCTGAGATCTTAATTCTTCCCATCACTTTTTACATCAGTTTCATTCTGCAAGTGAAAACTGTTCACAGAAGAGTGAATCTATGGCAAAATACTAATATATATTACCTCATCACAAGTAGAAGTGGAGCTGAACTAGTAATGGAAAGTACTAGATTAGAAATTGGGAGATTGTAAATTGTAGTTATCTCTGTCATGAAAGCTAGCCTTGATTTGGGACCAGTCATGTTAACCAACTTCCAAGGCCAGATATAAATATAATAGATAAGTCAATTAATTTCTTACTTGATATGAGTGACAAAGAGGAGTTCTTGTACTAAAAAGATATTGACAAAATTGCTTGCAAAACAAACAAACAAACCATAGACCAGCAATGGTGTTATCTATGACGCACATATCAAATTTGATACTACACAACATTTTAGGTGACCCATCAGCTATTTACATGACTGCAGAGACACTGCAACGGTTGTAAGTTTGGGCAGGGTAGTAACTCCCTTCTTCAGAATTAAGCAAAAACTGCATGTGTTGGTTTTAATTTGACCTCTGTCTTAGCAGTTGGTTAATAATTATTCATTTGGCATTATGTGTTTATTACTTAAATTACTATTTTGCATGTGTCTAAGTCTATTTACATTTCATTTTTGTAATTATAGGATGTTTCTTGATATAACACCACACAATTGAACTGTATTTAAAAAATGAACATATAAGGAGTTCTGTTTTATTTCAAGTCTAGCTGGAAGAATCTTACCAGATTTACCCTGGCTGAATTCACACATCCAAGCTACTGTAAACTAGCCATTTTTAAAACAATTCACAATAAATAAAATACTGAAGGAAAATAAATAACATGCAAACTTAGTCCAAACATTCCCATTTGATTTGGCTTTATTTTGTTTTGGTGTTGGAATATGACAGTCTAGCTAAGCTTTTGCCAGACACATTTGATGTTTTAACATCTTGTTTATCTTTCATCATGTCTCCTTAGATGCCTCAAGTTTTTGAGGAAGTCTGAATGAAATTGAGGCAGAGGGAAAATGCTATAAACTCACCACATGCTTCCAAGAACATCCATTTCTACATTCATTAATCTACAATTAAATGAGGCATAGTCAGAGTAGGCCAGTGAGTACATCACACCCTTTGTAGCTCTGATTTGCATCTACTCTATACAAGTGTGTATTGGAGAGATTCAAAAATAGTCATTCAAGCTTACTGCATAATGTTAACTTTAGTATTTTAAAAGATTACTGTGTTCTAAGTTTACAAAGTTACATTGGTTCACATGGACAGGAGCCCAAGTGCAGTTTGCAAGCAGTGCAAATTAGGGGTTTTAATACTGTGGTGGAATAAGAGAGCCAAAAAAAGGCTTCATTTTTGGCAACCAAAAAGCCATTTTATTTTCAGACATAACAATCTAAACTCCGGATAACTTTTTTGCCCTCTAATAGGGCCAGGATAGACTGTGTCAAATGTGTGTGTTACACACAAATACAAGAAATAAACAAAAAGACTCTTGATTACATGATTATGATTTTATATAGGTAATGTTAATGCTTCTGTTTCATAAACTGCTTGTTTACCTATGCTACTTGATTAGAATATTGGAAGAAATCCTCGGACATAGAATTCAATCCCCTGTCCAGTATAACTACAGAAATTAAAACTAAGTACTTAGTCTCTGTTTGAATACAACTATTAAAAGGGAGTCTATATCTTCCTACATAATTGATTCCAATAATCCTAACTCACATATTTTATTTGCTGTTCTTTTATTTAAAAATAATGACTTACAATTTAAACAATATTATTTTAATGTGTATTAGAAATATGCACAAATCAGATATGAATTTTATTTTCAGTCCAAAACAAATACTTCATGTTCAATGAGTTCTAAACTTTTTTAGATCTGTCACAATGCAGCAGAAGTAAAATCCCAAATGTTTTTGTTGCCCTGAATTGAAAATACCTGAAATGATTCTGGTTGAATTTTATGGAGCCAGAATGCTTCAGTCTTTCCTTCTTCAAAAATAAACATGATGCCTCTTCTGAATGGCCTGTATATGTGTTCTCAGTTCTCTCAGCAACTCCAAACACAATATATCCCAGGCACCGCTGATGTCAACATCTTTTCTACTTTCTCTCAGTCACCATTACTGATGTCACAGTAGTTCACATCCTACTAGCCCAACCCATCTTGCTTTTCTCAGCACCTTCCCTTTTATTTCTACCCACCATTAGAATGTTTAAATAGACTGCTAGAACTAAGGACCGCATAGAAAAATGGGTTTTCCCGAGAGAACAAGGGTATTTCCTGTGAATGTGGCTCTATTCAAACAGCTATCCATCTTTTATAGCTATCCCTCTGGGACCAACCTGTACACTGACTTGCTGGTCAGAAGTATCCCTGCTATCAATGTGGCTTGGCATTGGGCTAGAACTCTATAAATCTATGTTTTTATTAAAGTTTTTAATCTTTTTAAAGTTAATTTAATAATTTCCCCCTTTCTAATTCCCGCATTTCTGATATGAGATGAGATGAGATTGGCTGTCAACGGTAAAGGAATAGGAGTAAATACACCATAGGCTAGCACATGGTACAGTATCTCTTGGAAGAGATGTCTATGATGTGTCTGGACCTACAAATATAAACATTCAGGCACGTTTTCTGTGACATTGTATTAAAATTAGATTTTGAGGAAACAGAAATAATACCGTTGCTTCTACAATCTACTATTAAACTGCTGAAACTACCATGAAGAGCCAAAAAATTTTTTAAAAAATCATCATCAAACAAATCAATCCACAGTGGAGGTAAAATGACCAGACTAAAATTATCATACTTTGCATTTAACAACAGTTCATTTAGTGATCACTTGAAGTTACAACAGCACTGAAAAAATGACTTAAGATCAATTTTCACACTTATGACCATTGCAGTATTTCCATGGTCACATGTTCAAAATTCAGGTACTTGGCAATTAACTTATTTATGATAGTTGCAGTGGCCCTGGGTGACATGATCATTTTCTGCAACCTTCTGAGAAGCAAAGTCAATGGGGAACAAGATTCACTTAACATGTTACTAACTTAACAACTATAGTGATTCACTAAACAACTGACAACAAAAGGTCATAAAATGAGACAATGTACAACTACCTTGCTTAGCAACAAATTTTGAATTCAATTGTCATAAGTTGAGGACTACCTATATTAAGACCGAGGTTTGCTAAGTAGTCTATAATACTGGAAGAATGGAAGGAAAGGATAACTAAGGTGGTGAAGAATAAATTAAGGTATATGTACTGAATTATTGCAGTGATGGGGGCTGTAATTGGGTAGAACATCATTATGCTGGCAGATTTTTTCCCCAATTGCTTTAAAATCTGTTATTTGGCAATTTTCTTGTCCGAATTTTTTTAAAATCCTTTAAATGGACTGTTTTATAGTCATGACCTTCTTTCATAAACATTCAAGTAGGAATAGAACTTTTGAGCTGGCCCATCACAACATTGATATTCTTACTGTATGTTTTTATTAGGAAATCAAATCTGATTTCTTTAAGCATTTCAAATAGATACCATCTGGACTGTTACATTTACTGAAGGACCAACCATATAGATTGCCAGTGGTAAGATTATACCTCAGCACCATGGGTTAAATAAGATTAATTTTTTATTGAATATTCAACAATGAAAATGAAATGTCCATCATTAAACTGTAAATTAATCTGTTGTATGATCATATATACTTCTAGTAATAGAAATTATTTTGAAATTGCCAATATATTTAAAATGGGTATATAGCAACTATGTATATTTTCTGGTTTAAACTTTAAATCCAACAATTCTTGTATTTTTCCTAGAATTATAACTGCATGGCTTGGATTGGATGCTAATGATATTTTTTCAAAACAAGTCTAACTATTATATAATTTGCTTCATTTTATTTGCAGTATCTCTCCCTCTTTCACCAATACTTAGGTACCCTCCACTGCATTAAAATACTTTCTGTAGTTGCTAAAAATTTAAAACCAGGCAGAGTACCTGGCAAACTATTACTTTTGGATAAGATTGTGCACTAGTTGCCATTTGCTTACCAGGAATAAGGTGTTGGCATTGATCTTTAAAACCCTACATTGATTACTCCTGAATGCCTTGGAGGCCATCTTCCCATTATAAAACTATCTAGTTATTGAGGCTATTGGAAGATGCCATTTTGAAGAAACAGCTATCCAAATATCATCTTTCTGGCATGTAGAAGAAGGTCATCTGCATTTCTCTCAAGTTATATAATGCACTTCTTTAAGAATTGCAGTCTTCAGTATTAGAAAGCAGGTTACATTTGCAATCAGTGAGATATAGTGTTATGTCCCCAGATATAAACAATTGAGCACAGGATTATTTATAACAAGATTTATTACAGGCAGGAGAAGCATACATATTGTGATTTATAAATTTAAAAAATATTTTTAATTTGAAATAATGAACAAAACTTATTTCAGATGGAAAACAAAGTAGAATAGCTATTATTATTAGGTTGTATTTGTATCTTAAATGTACTGTCTTGCAGTTAGGTTGAAAGAAAACGTAACACACAAGTCAGTAATGGGAAAGACCTGAGAACAGCAGAACAAGCCAAATATTATGCAAAAGTGAGTTTTCACTGCTAGAAAAGCATTAACAGAAGTATTGTGTCATAACCATCCCATTCTGGTTTTGTATTATATCATTTGGAGTACAGGGAGGCTGGAAACCAAGCCTAATGAAAAAAGTTGAAACAACTGAATATATTTGCCCAAGGAAGAAAAGGTGTAGGAAATAAATAATAGCAATCTTCAGCAACACCTGAAAGGATAATATGCAAAAGATTGAGCAGGTTTTTCTCGTGTTGCTTCATGTGGCAACATCAGCATCATTGGGTAGAAATTGCAGGGAAGCAAATTTTGAGAAAATTTTAGGGGCAAAAAATTACTAATTCTTAAGAGATATGCAATAATGTAAGATACTGTTCAAAAAGATAGTTGTACCCTTTTGGATAGAAGTATTTAAGCTCAGACTTGGCTATCTACCAGGGATATTTAGTAGCATCTGACATTGTACATCAGGGGTGTCCAAACTTTCACCTTCCCTGGGCCACATTAGAAGATGAAAAATTGGTTTGGGCCGCACATATAATAAATTATAAAATAATTATAAAATTATATAATAAATTATAAATTATTTTTATTATTTATTATTTATTAAAAATTATTTATTTTTTATTAATTTTCCAGCCAAATTTTGTGGGGGGGGCGGTGGCAGAGGTGGGGGGGCGGTGGGGGCAGAAGCGGCAGGGACAGAAACGGCAGCGGCGGGGGGGCAGAAGCGGCAGCGACGGGGGCAGAAGCGGCAGTGGCGGTGGGGGCAGAAGCGGCGGCGGGGGCAGAAGCGGCAGCAGCAGAGGGGCAGCGGCAGGGGCAGAAGTGGCAGCGGGGGCAGAAGCAGTGGCGGGGGCGGCGGCGGGGGCAGAAGCGGCGGTGGTGGCGGGGGCAGAAGCGGCAGGGGCAGAAACGGCAGCAGTGGGGGCAGAAGCGGCGGCGGGGGCAGAAACGGCATCGGCAGCGGAGGCAGAAGCAGGGGCAGAAACGGCGGCGGCAGGAGAAGTGGCGGCGGCAGGGGCAGAAGCGGCAGTGGCGGTGGCAGCAACAGAAGGAGGTGGCGGGGTGGGACTTTTGGGCTGCAGCTTCCCACCTTTTCTGTTGCTCGCCTCGCCCCGCCTCGCGCCTGCCTCTCCTCCTGCAAATTATTTATTTTTTATTAATTTTCCAGCCAAATTTTGCGGGGGGGGGGAAAGAAAGCTCGCCCGCCTCGTGCCTACCTCTCCTCCTGCAAATTATTTATTTTTTACTAATTTTCCGGCCAAATTTTGTGGGGAGGGAGAAAGAAAGCTCACCCGCCTCGTGCCTACCTCTCCTTCTGCAAATGCGACCGTGGTGGTGGGGGCAGAAGCAGCAGCGGTGGCGGAGGCAGAAGCAGCAGCAGCGGCGGTGGTGGGGGCAGAAGCAGCAGCGGCGGTGGCGGCAGAAGCGGTGGCGGTGGCGCCAACAGGAGGTGGCGGGGTGGGACTTTTGGGCTAGGCTTCCCCCCTTTTCTGTTGCTCGCCTCACGCCTGCCTCTCCTGCAAATTATTTTTTATTAATTTTCTGGCCAAATTTTGTGGGGAGGGGGGGAGAAAGCTCGCGTGCCTCGTGCATACCTCTCCTCCTGCAAATGCGGCAGCAGCAGTGGGGGCAGAAGCAGCAGCGGCAGAAGCAGCAGTGGTGGCAGCGGCGGCAACAGGTGGCGGGGCGGGACTTTTGTTCTGCGGCTTCCTGCCTTTTCTCTTGCTCGCCTCGCCCCGCCCCACCTCACGCCTGCCTCTCCTCCTCGCTGGATCTTTCATGAAGGTTGGGGTGGGCGTTGGGCCGCATTACGAGCGGGCCGCAGGTTGGACAAGCCTGTTGTAGATCTTGTATTGAGTGATCATAGAGCTGGATTGTGTTAGATGATTTGATTTCCAAAGTCCATTCCAATTCTTGTGACTTTCTTATGAATCTAATCTTTGCTGTAATAAGAAAGCTGCCAGCATAAGGGTGCATTGTCCCTGATATTTTCTTTGTTTTCTTGCTGGGAAGTATTTTATGGTACAGAAAAACAGCATGATAAGGACGTGAAAATCATATTCTAGGAAATGAGACAAAGCCAACATCACAGAATTAAAATGAAATTGGATTGTTAGAGTGTTCTATGCTATAACTACTGAATGAAAATGTGCTCAGTAATGCCTTAATTTTAGTGCTTTTAAAAAACTTTATTTTCTGGAATAAAGGTTTTCTAAAATTCCACCTAATTTTTTAAACAAGAGAATTACAATATTTTTTTTTTCTTAGATTGGTTGGAAGCATTGCCTCCTTCCTCGTTTATTCCCCCACTTTGGCTCTTTAGAGCACAAAATTGGCATCAGTTGGGGTTCACTAGAAAAGCAAAAGGCCATAAAAATAAAACCACAAGGTAGAAGCAGCATGAACACCTGCAGTCATATTGTGTTTGACTGTTACCACATATTAAATACAGCTGATCTATGATTTCCATTTTTCATCACATTTGGCCACCTAGCTGTAGATGTTATTAGCTCTAGTTCAGCACAGCTAAAACTTTGAAAAGCAGTTTTTCATTTGTTTTAGTGGCCCCATGCTAAACCCATCTCTGAGGTAAGTAGCTATGACAACTACTTTCCCCTTGCATTAGTTGGGACGAGTGGGGGATTTTGAAAAGGAATAACGCAATGGTATACTTATGTTTTTTTCACATTATATCAGTATAATAAAAGCAGTCGAAAACATCACACTTCGCAAGGTGCCATGTTTATTAATTTGAGAAAACCTATCTTCCGCCTTCTATTCACATATTCTTTACGAATAATACATGCCGCACCCAGGCCTGCAAGGTCCCGAATGCCACTAGGGATAACGCCCGTAGTTTCTTCTCGCCACGCATTTTTCTGAGCTGCTCCCATAAACGAGAGAGCACGCCCGCGTGCTACTCCAGGGAGACTCCGCCCTCCTCCGAGGTTGCTGACTGGGCTGTTGGAGCCCGGGTGTGGGTGTGTGGGTGGGGGGAATCGAAGCCCCGCCCCGGGAAGTCTGTGGCAGCCAATAGAAACAGGTATCGGGCAAAAGGGGTGGCAATGATGGCGCTGGTCTTCTGAAGCGGGGAAGGGGCGAAGGTGGGAAGGCGCGAGCAGGCGAAGGAGTGACCGAGTGGCAGCGGTCGGCGTCCTTCTTGGCGGCGATTGAAGGTGAGGGCGCGATCGAGAAAAGGGCGGAACGAGCACAATGGTGAAGGGGTGATGCCCGCAACAGAGATCTGTGCTGCGGGGGGGAGGCTCACTCTTTCAGAGCCGTGTTGAAAGGGGGCCTTTTTAGATGAAGTCCCTTCGCTATTGTCAACTCTGCCTGTTCCTAGGATCCGTGGCCCGAGGATTTATGATGAGGTGGGGGCGCGAGGTCGAACGTGGGGGTTGGATTAGCAATCTTTTCCTGGAAAATATAAAGCTATGGTCGTTGCTTTGGCCCCTGCCACTTCCTTTGACAGGGCGGGGCAAGCAGCAGCGTTACCCATACCAGATGGGTATCATATGGGATTCCTGTGACTTCTGCCCTGGAACCAGTGGTTGCCACAATCTGTGCGTCCACTAAATCTTTGCCGCCAAGATTTGATGGCTGTGTTAAATCTTGGTGATTGCTTCCAAGTATGCCCCACAACTTGAAACTTTGTAGAGAGGTTTGTCTTAAAACTGTTTTTCATTATAGAGTTAGGTTATCTTTGTCCTGATTCCATGCTAGTTGCTGAAGTCAGCTGTGTGTTTAAATAACTTTGTAATAACATAATGATCATTCTTCACAAATTGCGTTTTAAAAGCTGAGTCATGTCATTATCATTTTGGTTTGTAATGCAGATTTAATGCAAGTTAGTTTTTCCAAAACGTTAAACAGCCTATTTTGTTTTTCTTCTAAAAAGCTTGTGGAAGTCTTTCCTGTACGTTTAAATGTTGTAATTATAAGTACAAACCATTGTTCCTGAACATTTCTGCGTCTAACTATCTTTTTTAATTTGCTTTAGCTATTACAAGAAACTTGATTATATTCATTTGTGTTTTCTCAAGGTTTGCATATGTATTTATTTACTGTAAGACCCTCATGATGATTTACAATTTTGCTGCAAAGAGAATATTTTAGAAACTGGTTAGGTGCCACCTATAGCTAAATTACAGTAGGAACTTTTAAATTTAAATTAAATGTATGAAGTGGTTGTCATTTTCATCTAAACATTTCCTTACTTTTTTGATACATGAGCTTTGTACATTTTTTTAGTACAATAACATTTTCCTCTAAAAAAAGATAGTAAAAGATATTAACAATGGCCTGTGGGGCCTTACCTTTAGTATACTGTGTGTGTGTTTGTATATTACGATTCTCTTTTAGAATGAAACAAATGTGTTGTTTGATTTCAAATATTGGATTTTTATAGTTACTCTAATTGTAAATTTGCATAAAATATTTATTGCCTTTTATTTGAAATCGATGATCATTCCTTTTTCTAAATTTACAAGTTTTTTTTCATCCATGTTGGTATTAAACTATATTCTGTTTCATCCCTTAACTTCTCTGTGGTTTCTAAGCATTGTTTAACAAAATAATACAGCAAAATGTTAAAAACTTCAATAGGACTGTGCACTGCCTTTGAGGTAATTCAGAAAAGATTCTTTGGAGAGTATAGGAGCCCAAAAAAGCATCTGCCTGCAACTCTTTCACGTTACTGTATCTTTTCCTCAATCATCGGGCTGCCCTCTGTAACCACTGTGTGATTCTGGAAAAAAAAACTGTAGCTATTTTAACAAGTTGAAGATGGGCATTACATTGGCACTCTGAACCCAACTTTTTATAATTAAATCTGGAACATTATACAACCGTAAAACTTACATGAATGATAGTTTTGTTTCCAATTCTGGTACATCACATGACCAAGTTTAACGGGTCATTCAAATGAGATAAGACACAAAGATTGTTACAATATTACATACTGAGAAATAATTGAGTGCTATTACATATATTGTTTTTCCTGAAGCAGATTTACAGATTATGGATACTCCAGTAGTGTATTCACCTTTGTTCAAGTAAGATTGCTGTTCCCAGAATGTTACCTTCATTTCCCCCGAAAACACATATTGTATCAGGTCCTCGATGAGCCCTATATTATTTGTCACAAAATATTGTTTGTATTTCTTTATTTTGGATCCAATCAAAGTACTAACCTTGACTTTTTTTAAATTCATAAACTAATTCCATTCTGACTAAATGGAATAAATGCCTACTTTCATATCCATATTTCTCATCCTATACATTGAGACCAGGAGAAATACCCAATGCATATTTTTTTGCAAGAATACAGCAATGTTTTAATAATGCATAGCTGTGGAACTCTGGATAAGAATTAACTCTACAAGTTAAATGAGAACTCTTTCACCTGAAAGTACTTTTAAGTTTGGCTGGTTACAGCCTTTCATCTTTTATTCATTACTGTTTTTAGTTGTGTATTGTATTTAGTATTTTAATTGCATACTGCTCAGAACCTTATTGAGTGAAACCTACGTCTAATAAACATAAATGCAATTGAATTAGACCCCCTTAATTTCTTACATAAATGCATTTTATTGTCCTGGCATCTTTAATCATATTTTTCTTGCAGGACTTGCAGTGTACTAGAAGTCGCATGTATATGAGTTCATCTTTTAAACTATTGCATGCAGAATGTTTTGTAACACTGGTGACTAATAAAAGTGATAGAAAGTGTCTTCATTACAATTAGTTTCCTAAAGTACCATTTAAATTAAAATTCAAACTACCATTTAAAATAAAACTCAACATTGTATAGTGGATTTATTTGTCTATTTCCATATAAGTATTATGAATAAGATTTTTAAGCAATTGTCAAAAACTATTTTGATAAATTGAATCTAGATAATACATATATAACAATCTCTTCCAACTAAAAAAGTATTTGTGATCAACAAACAGATAAAATTAAAGTATGGCAATAATTTTAAAAAATCTCAATAAAGCCTCCACATAACTCTTAGCTGTGCTAATTGGTATTTCAATTTTTTGTCTACATAAAATCATTAAGAAGAACAGCGTTTGCTTGAGAAGGCAGAATTGGAAAAGGAACAGAACAAAATTACTGCATAGAAGTTGAAAATATGTATTCTTGTTGAAAGTTTTTCTCTACTATTAATCAGTTTTTTTCAAAAAAAAAAAAAAAAGCGAAGATTATGTTCCCTTTGGTTGAAAGAAGGGAAAGGCTCCATTTTGGGAACACAAATCTTCCTTGGAGACACAAGGGAAGGATCAAATGGAAGGTTACCTTTCCCAAGAGTCTCACTGGACTTGTCTAAAAAATAGCTGGGCAGCAAAAGTAGCCTGGATTCAGACCACAAAATAATAAAAGTTCTCAAAATAGAATGACCTCATCATTGCAGATCCTCTTCCCTATCCTTCTTTGAGGGGAATCTTGCTGCTGTAACATACCTTTGCATTGTAGTCCTTGAAAAACTTTTAACTGTATCCTAGCAGTGTTTCTTACACCTCCAAAAGGCTTGGCCTTTTGAAGTAGGATATAGCTGTAACTTTATCTGGGAAAACCAGAAATGTATCTCTTGCCTTTAGAAGTTTTCCACTGATGAGATGGCTTTCTGTTATAATGAACTTTTTCTCTGGAAAAGTTGGGCAAGAGGTAAACAGAGATTTGAGGTTCTTGTTTCTGTTTGTCTGTGAAGATCCTCAGTCATCCAGGTCATGGTTGTCTCAAAGGTGCTTTTTCAAAAGACAACTGGACTTTGTTTTTCCTAGGAAAAACAAAGTCAAGTTGTCTTTTGAAAAAGCACCTTTGAGTCACTTTTGTTTGGTTATCTCAATAGATGGTATTGTCCAAGCAGAATACTTGGCTAAGTGTCAAGTTGGTGGGGTTGGGAGACTGTAATTGTTGAATTATTAGGCAGAAGAAACAAAAGCATGTCTTGATTGGTGTTAAACCATTGAAGCAAAAAGGCATAGTGGAAGGATGATGCTATTGTGGGTCAGACTTCACAAGCCAAGTAAAAAACTCTTCAAAGACTAAACCATGTATTAAGAAAGTTGTTTGTAGTAGAAATTTCAAAATTTCATTATGGCTGAAAAGGCTGGTTTATTGCAGCAAAAAATGTCACATACATAGACCAATCTATCAGGCCTGTATGTTTGTTCTGGGATTTAAATCTTAGCCTTTTCCTCCTGCCTTTGTAAATCAATGGACTTCGCCCTGTTTTTCTTCAAGTTGAGAGTCAGAAACATTTGCTAAGTGTTTATATAATGATTCTGTCTAGATTGGCCATTGCTGGATCCCAGCTAGTTTTAGCCTTTACCCAGTGGAATGGAGGGGTATGTGTGTTATTGTTCAACATTTCTTGACCTTAATTGATCCCTTAGATGCCATATTAATTTTGTTGATATTGGCCCATTAGTAGGGTTCTAGTTGTGTAATAGCACACATAGATTGAATGAAGATCCAAGTTCTTTTTTTGTTTTCTGAACGTATTATTTTTTAGAACCAGAATTGGATTGTTCCACAAAGCACATCTCTTGACTACTAGGATTCATTCAAAGCAAAGTTCTTGCTTTTTATTGCCTTTTTAATAGAAGATGGGAGAAATTTATTTCAAAAATAAATTTATCCCATCTTCTGTTAAAAAGGCAATAAAAAGTAAGAACTTTACCAATATAATCAGATATTAATATTTACTGTCAGTAAACAATTGGTATCATTCAGTATAGTATGGATGAACAATTAGCAGCTGTTTGGTGTTCTTTAAAAGGATAACCTTTTATTTTAATGAGAAAGCTCAGACTTCACTTTAGCAAATTCATTTATTCATTTATTTATCTGTCAAATTTATCTGGCTGTCCATCTCTCACAAAGTGATTCTGGGCAGTGTGTCAGGATTCCAGGGATCACCCTAATTAAATCATGAGCCTCAAGTCAAACTTCAAAAAACTTCAGATACAAATAACATCTATTTTAAAAGATACTACAAAACTAATTAAAAATAATTAAAACAATAATCATGGATAAAACAAGACCATGACAAAGAAGAGATCACAGTATAAACAGTATAATACAGCCAGCATGGATACCAGAGGATTCCCAGTCTTGCTGGAAAAAACATGTTTTCCAGAAGGTCATGAAGGTTGGGACTAATTTTACCTCCGAGGAGATTAGGTTCTAAAGGGTAGGCGTCATGGCAGGAAAGACTCCCTTCCGAGGTCCTGTCAGATGAAAATATTTTGTAGACAAGACTTGCAGTACGCTACTCCTGTTGAACCTGATTGGATGGGTAGATGTAATCTTGAAGAGACAGTCTCTCAGATAAACTGGTTCCATGCCATGTAAGGCTTTAAAGGTCAAAACTGGTACCTTGCATTGACTGCTAAATGTGCTCAAGTAGCTTTGCTTTAGTAGTGCATTACAATATCTTTCCTGGAAACTGAATGTAGACTTCAAGCCTAAAATATAAATGGTAATTTTGCACATCATGGCACTAACATAAAAATTAAGATATTAGTAATTAAAATAATAGTCTTTTTAAAAAGAGATTTTAAATTAATGATTGATATTCATTGTACGTTCTATGGACAGAGTGGACTCTGCAAACTCATATGGAGCCATTGGCTAAGGATGAGCATTGCCAATACATTTGAAGGATGTATTGCCCAGACTGGGGAAAGCTCCACAATGACTTATTTTATCCAGTGAGGCTGCCAAGATTCCTTTCCCTTTTTTTAATGCCACAGACAACTATGGGCAAAGGTTCAGATATTCAGTGGGCTATAAATGGAAAGGATATGAGATTATTGCCTGTGCTTATACTATTTTGATTGAGCTGAATTATTTAATTGAACTAAAATATGAGTGGTGATTTTGATTTAAAAACAAACCAATTTCCTTAATATAGAATGGCTATTACTAAAGACATGAATATAAATTTACATACTGTATTAGTTTTTAAGGATTGTAAAACAAGTTTTTTAGGAGCAATTGTTTTTCAGTAATACCAAAGTTTTATGCAATTGGATATTAAGGCATTATTTGTAAGTCATGTAAATATGCATGTAATTGCAATATTAAGAATCATATAAAGGCAGGAAACTGCATGTGTGTGTGAGAATAAAACTTTACTGGTATGAACTACATATCCTCTGAACCAAAATATACCTGAGTTTACCTTTCTTTGAAATTGAAATAGTGCTTTTGGGTTAGTTGTCATATTTTGCTCTTAATATATCTTCTTGCAACAATGTGGAAAAGACTCCAATAGTACATTTATTTATATTTAACAATATTTATTGGCCATCCAATCCATGTTTGAAAATATGCTTCATCTACATTTGGAAATGAAATTTTTGATTCCAATCTTTGATTCAGTATTACGAATTCAAGACATTGTATTGCTTTCTGGTCTATATGAATATGCCTGAGGACTGAATAGATTACTTGAAGTGTACATGCTGTATCCTGAATGTGAATGGCATTTCATTTTAGTATCTTCGATGTAGTTACAGTACATTGTTACAAACTTTCAACTAGATGAATGATGCACAGGTATGATTAAACAATATTCATGATTTGGCTACTGAATGTACAAGAAAATTATAGAACTGGTGGTTTGTGAATTTAAATTTTAACTTGTTTATTTCTTCCAGAAAGCTGTTCTTCTACTTCAAAGCTAAAATTTAGCTTCCTATCATTTTGAGTTAGTAATATACACAACTGTATTATAAAGCAAAAGTTGCTTTTAAAGCCTTAAAATAGTAAAAAAATATTAGCCTTAGAAGTTTGAAAGTAGCCTTAAAAGCCTTACAAATAGCCTTAAAATTAGTTTTAAAGGCCTTAAAGCAGTACAAAAGTAGTTTTAAAAGCCCAGAAAAAAATCCACACCTTAAAAGCTTAGAAGAAAAACCAGAAAAATCCTGAGCAAGTTCGTATATATAACAGCCCTACCCATCTGGTTTCATTATTTTTGCACACTAGCAATCCTTCGTCATACACCCTCTCCATGTGACAGCTTGCCCTTAAAGATTGGTTATTCTTACCATAGGATCTCTTAATTATTTCATTATTTTACAAACTTTTCCATGACTGGAAAAAGCAGTATTTTGCTTATTTAATTTTTGAGTATTCATATTAAAATCTAATCCTTGCGTTTCACTTTAGGTTATTTGGATTATTGCTTGATGTGAAAAATGGGAGAAATAGAAGGCACTTACAGAGTATTGCAAACTCCAGGATCTCGTTTGGGAGTGCAGAAAAATTCTGGAGTGAGTACTCTGGAACCAGGACAGAATATTTCTTCTGCCATGGTCTCAACATCTTCTAGAACATATGAAAGATCTATACAAATCAAAGTCAAGCTTTTGGATAACACCCAGGAAGTACTTGATATTGAGGTAAGATTTCAACAAGGTGTTATGTCCAAATGTTTAACTTGGTCTTTGGAAAATTGATTAATTTGAGTGAGAATTTGTTGTTTGAATGGCGTATGTATTTAAAAGCCATTTAACACTGGAATTAAATTGGAAGGAATGCTTTGTTTAAGATGTATATATGTGTCTTGGGGAGAGTTCTCTAAATTTTATAAGGCAAAATGTCCTATGTAATTTTGTAGAACTTGGAATAAAAAAAGATGGAGTTGTATTTAATTTTTTAAAAGGAGGTGACATGCTCCACTTGCAGTGAAATCTATATATACTGTATAAAAATGAAATACCAGTCGCGCATCATCACAAAATCTCCAGAACCATTAAGCCTACAAACTTGAAATTTGGCACGTATGTTCCTCTTGGCTTCTAGGTGCTTGCTAAGAAAGGATTTTTCAAAATGACCATCAGAGCATTAGTATTTTGTATATTATTAACATGCTCTGATGCTAAGGAGTTCTACTCCCCCTTCCCACCTGAAAAGAAATCTTTTCCAAATGCAAAACACAAACAGAGGAGTTTTAGTTTCACAGCATCAAGCAGCTTTAGTACAGAACAGTTGAGCTAAGCCAGGCTCCTTGCTGTTGTCTTCTTGCTCACACAGCAAATACTGTTTCAATTTCCAAACAGCCCTGAACTCTCTCACACTCTGACAGGATGCTAGCCAGATGAATATTGATGGATGCTGGTAGGCAGGGACAGAATTGTTTTCCCCCTTATTTTACTCCCCAAAACCTAAGGCCACCCACATAGTTTCATAGCAAAGCACAGGTATTAAGCTAGTATTATATAGAATATTATATTCCTTAAGTACAAACAGGCAAGAAGCTGTTTAGCTGAACTAGTTAATTTTCTCCTTGCTCCCCTATTCAGAGTTGTCATGGATATACTGATATTGATATTAGGTACTTTGTGGCAATTTTCTGATTTTTGGATTTTTTTTCAAAAATCTAAACCAATATCCATTATGAATAAGGGATACAGTTAGTTCCTTTATCATAAAAAAGTACTATAAATATAAAGTTCTCAAAAATAGAACAAAATCTAATGAAGGTTTCCATAACCATAAAAGCACTGGTTTCATCTTTAGTGAATGACTTACTAGAAGCTTTCAAAATGTATTTCAATAATTGTCAAATGTGTTGTTTAGGCTGTTGCATTGGCTATAATGCTAAAGAACAGTGCCAGTAGTCAATATAGATCAGTTTTCTACATTTTTAGTATTGTCAGAGAAAGCATTGCTTGCTTGTCTCTAGAGTGGCAATTTCATAGAATCTTAGGGCTGGAAGATCTTGAAGGTCATCTTAGTCTAACCCCATACAATTTGTATGAAGTATACTGTTCTTCCCAACTCAATAAGATATGTATCACCATTTTTTTCTTTGATTATCATAAAAACAAATCATATGCCTAAAGCCAACTCTCTTTGAATAATAATGTTTTGTGCGCAAACATTATGCATCAATTGTAGAACACATTTTCCAGTTATACAAAGGGTGTGGAAAATTCCTATATTTTCATAAGTTTGGGGACAGAATAGCTATTTTTCTTGGCAATCATTTTCTCTCATAATTGCCAGAATATTTTAAAATACTTATTGTTTGTAGATAAAATCACAGGTAGTCCTTGACCGTTCATTTAGTGACTGGTCAAAGTTATGCTGCTGAAAAAGTGAGTGACCATTTTTCATATTTACACCCATTGCAGCATCCTCATGGTCATGTCATCCAAATTCAGACACTTGGTAACTGACCCATATTTATGACAATTGCAGTGTCCTGAGACCATGTGATCACCTTTTGCAACCCTCTGACAAGTGAAGGCAAATAGCGAAGCCACATTCATTTAACAATTCTGTTAACTAACTTAAGGACTGCAGTAATTCACTTAACAATTGTGGCAAAAAAAGTTGTAAAATGGGGCAAAACGCACTTAACAAATGTCTCGTTTAGCAACAAATTTTGGGCTCTATTGTCATAAGTCAAGGAGTATAAGAGAAAAGTGAGATACTATTACTTATAATTCCTTGTTACTTTCCAAACTGTAGCACAAATTCTCACATTATTCCAGAGAGACTTTCAATTCTACAAAATATTGTGTTAGACCTTGTACTGTGTGAAAGAAAAAAATGTTGCTGCCCAACTTGTTTGATCAATAACTGTGGAACTTTGCTGGATTCAGGTCATTTTTATGGAGTTTAATAATCCTAAATGTTTGTCTGGTTTTCCTAACATGTCATGAGAAAATCTCTGAGTCCCAAAGGACAAATATTTTGTTATTCAAAACAATTTATCACCATCCATTTAGCATAGAATATCTATGTGAATTTTGTGCAGTTTTAATAGAGTGTAAAAATATGTCTTGTCAATCAGTATATATTTGAAGTCTGCATATGGTTCAATTTATCACATTTTGAGAATGAAAGTTAAGAACCCCTTTTGAATATTAGAACATCTTTTTATTGCACTATACTGAATAATATATCTGAATGTTTTTGCACTAGTTGTGATTTTTTGTGAATTTTACAGAAAAATTAAACTTTCAATTATCTAGGAAGATATAAAAGATATATAATTGATACACAATTGAAACAATGTCTAGCAGAAATTAGTTTTGTTATTGAAAAACTGGCATTTCTTGTGAGTCAGTTATAGTAGCAAGTTACAGAGCTGCAGTGGTTCATGTGGTAAAAGACTGGGCCTGCGCACCGCTGAGGTTGGCGGCTCGGTGGTTTGATTCCTATGAGTGAACAAACCATGTAGGGACAAGAAAGGAGCCTCCCCCCCCTCCAAAATGCCTACTGGCATTCAGGCGTCCTGAAGGTAAAGATAACACACACCCCCAAAAAAATTCTTTCACAGAGGCAGCCAGCCACCTCGGTGATCCCTGGCTAACAAGTACCGTACGATAAATAAATAAATAAACAGAATAACAATCTCTTCATATTACTTGTAGCAGCTTCTGGGAGAACATTTGGCAAGCACCCAGTGTTTTCAATGTGGCAAAGAAAGAAAAGGAAGATGGAAGCTAACTTTATGTTTTTCTTTTTTCTAACAACAACAAATACATTTATATTTTGATTCTTTTTTTGGATATTCATAAAATAAAATTTATTTTGAAACATCTATACAGTGGGAAAGTGTGATCAGCTTTAGAAATGCAGGGTGTGGCAGGATTAATGTTTTCAAATCCTATTAGACATTATTCTTCCAATAGATTGAATACTGCTTAGCATAGTCTGCATCTTGTTGCCAGTCAGAAATAAAGACTAAATTCCAGAAAGAATTGTTGCCAGATGTTTGTCATGACTCTGAATATTCTAAATTTGGCAAATAAACTGCCTGAAGCTTATTTTTAACTGCCCTCAAAAAAGAGTTAGTAATTCATGGCTGGGGATATTACAGACTGTTTCTGCAAAAGCAGTTTAGGTTTTGTGTTGTCCCTGTTATTTGGTCTGAAATATGGTAAAACCTGTTATTTTGTTAATGGCCTGACTTTCCTTTGAATAAGTTTTTGAGAACAACAGTTTTACCTCTCATTCAGTACTACTGAACTCAAACAGGAATTGGGGTTCAAAGAATGCATCATTGAAGAAGCAGGATGTTTGTTCTTGATAAGTAACACTAATTTTAGTGATACTAATTATCTAGTTCTACTGAGAATTGAAGCGTCCAAATTTGAAGGGCATATATTGGCCATTTTTGCTAAAAAGTTTGGGGAGAATGACAATACAATTATTTTTGAATCAGTTACTGGCATTTTACCTGTAAGTACCTCTTCAGTTGTTGCTGTTATACTTGTCCTAATTTATCCAAGTCATTCTAGGTTCTCTGGAAATGAAATATCTTCGTACAACATTGAAGAACTTGAAGAATTTTTAAAAACTAAAGTACTAAATTGAACTAAATCTCCATATTGTTTTTTTCCTCTAGTGAGAAAGGGGCTTTGTGCCTTCAAATCAGTCTTGACTCCCAGTAATATATGGACAAGCCCCTGCAGTTTTTCCTTTTTTCATGTTTTATTTATTTTATTTGTATAACATATAAAAATTCAATTTCAAACAAACTGTGTTGTCTGGGTACAATTGTTTTTAGGCAATCGTAATCAAAGTGTTTAAAATGGTATTCATCACAATAACATTAACACTATAATAACAATAATATTTAACTTATCTAGTTTAACAAATCTCCATTTTAAAATTTATCCTTTTTGTGTCTCTGTTAGGGATAACATTGGTTACCTAACTTAGTTTGGGTAAAAGATAATATATAAACTATGTTAGTGAGTTTAAGTGTATGTATCACTTTAACTGTTAAAACATGTATTTTGGGTGCGGTTGTAAAATCACCATAAGAGGGAGCAAAAGAGCTCACTGTTTGCTGCTTTTACTGGAGAGCTGACAATGTTGGATTGATGGTGATTACTGTGTGTTTCCCTGCTGTTGCTGAAACGAAGAAAAGGGGTTTGATTTTCTTCATATCTCTGACTGCAAAAGAGATATATTGCTGGACTGATTATTTGTAAGTTTACTGACCTCTGTTTCGACACTGGACTTTGCAACTGATTAATCCCTGGATGGACTGAACTAGTATATGACATATGGACTGTTTGACTATGCTATAACTCTTGCTGGAATAAAAAACTATTTAACTGGCACAGTGTATCTGTCTTACTGAGTGTAAACTACGTTTATCTCACATAATTTGCCTGCCTGCTAGACTGCCGTTGCATGTTCTGCTAGGGTGTGTATCCCTAACAGTCTCCATATTTCTAACTTCTGTTCTTATTATCTAAACCCTGCAGTTTATCCTAATACCATGAATACAATTTTCATTCACCTGCAAGTAGCCCTTCATCATGACTTGGCCTTCTTTCAGTGGCCTATACAAATAAATTTGCCTTTTGTCATGAAGGTTCTTGCAATAACCTTGTCTCTTAGAAATCTCATGGGAATTCCAGGATTCAACTTAAATAGACACTCTGTTAGACATATTGTACAGGTGACCCTCATTCAGCACTTGTAATTGGGACAGCAAATTGGTCATTAAACAAAATGGTTGCTAGTGAAAAATCACACAACCATGACACTGCTTATTATTTTATTTCAGCTTTCCTTTGCTTAAGGAAGGATACAACTCCAGACAGCCAGGTGAGCTAAAATGGCAGGGAAAAATGATTCATAGGGAAGCTGGTTAAAAAACTTCTAGTCCTTTTCTTCTATTTCCCCATCCTATGGAATGTTCTTGCCAGTGCTGGGATAATTAGCAAGAAGAGAATTAATGTTTGCATTTACATTCATTGGAGAGGAAAGGATTACAAGAGAATAAGCAGGCATACAATGAGGAACACAGATAGAAATGTGCTAGCACTTGCTCTTTGTCTAGCATGATTTTGTCAGTATCAGGCAGGCTGGAGGGTTCTAATTAACTAATTAAGGTCACAGAACTGAGCTTGTTAACTCCCAGTTAGTACTTTTTATGGATGCTTTGTGATATAGAGAAAAGAGCTCAGGAAGAGTAGCTTGTTTAGATAATGTCTGCACACTATAAAGGGGAGCGTAGCAGGCAAAAACAAAATCAGGAACAGAAAGATACAAACTGATTGACAATAATTGTAAACATGTAACAAATGCAGGGCTGTGAAATCTCCAATTTTACACGGAATTCCGATTTTTTCCCTCAAACACCAATCTACATTTTCCGCGTTTTTTTTCCCCCATCGGATCGAGATCCGAGAGTCGGAAATTCGCTCGCTCTTCAGAAAAGCGGAACACTTCAGTTCTCAGCTCAGGCATACCGTATATACTCGAGTATAAGCTGAGTTTTTCAGCCCATTTTTTGTGCTGAAAAAACCGCCCTCAGCTTATACTCGAGTCAGCCGCTACGGCACCATGCCTGCCCTGCGCTGGCGTGGCTGCAACTGATCGCGCCTCCATGGCAGCATCGCCGCCGCGGCTGTCTACCCACTGAGGTACACACAGGCGACCGCAAGCGGCCTCTTCTTCCCCATTAACGGGCGCCTGGGGCCCCCGCGAGCTCCTGTGTTGCGCGCTTCCAGCTTCGCAAAGAAACTGCCAGGCTCAGGCAGCCTCCCCCACCCCCTAGCCTAGCAGCGAAGAGCTGCTCCGGGGGCAGCGAGACAAAGTGCCTGGCTGCGCCGTGGCGGGAGCCCCCGAAGCAGCTCTTCGTTGCTAGGGGAGGGGGTGGGGGAGGCTGCCTGAGCCTGGCGACCCCAAGCGGCCTCTCCTTCCCCATTAACGGGCGCCCGGGGCCCCCGCAAGTTCCTGCGTTGCGTGCTTCCAGCTTCACCAAAAAACGGAGCTGCAAATCTGGTAATCGCTTGCAGAGCCTCGGCACGAACCCCCTTTCCCCGCACTCCCCCCTCCCCCGCACTCCTCTGGCGGCAGCAGGCGGAGAAAGCCCCACTTCCCCCTGGCTTTGATGGCACGCGTGAGTTGGCTTCCCACTCTTTTTTTTTTTAACTCTCCTCTTCCTCCTCCTCCTCTCCTCTCCCCTTGTTGTCTGGTCTTCCCTAAGGAAACTCCAGGGCTCACACTTCCAGGTGTTTCTCCCTGTCTTTTTCCCTGTCAATGATCTTTTCTTCCCTTCCCTTCTCTCACCCCATCCTCCTTCACCTTTGTCACCACAATCCCGAACAGATGAAGTTTGTACTTCTCAAGAAAGGTTGGATGTTCCTTTTGAGGAGGGAACCTAGTGTGACATCTGTATGTTGACCTACTACTGAGCCATGGCATGTGTGCACATGCAATGGAGGCATGAGGGAGAGCTGTGAAAGAGATGGTGGCTTTCCAAAACAGGATGTACATGCAGCACGATCGTGCGCGTGCTGGACCCCGGCCTAAGGGACTTCGCGCTTAGCGCTCGTGATGTGCGCTTCGCGCACATGCGCTTCGCGCACCTTATTCACTTCAGATTTTTTCAGACTTTTTTTTTAACCAGCTCTCACACCCCTGCAAATGCTGTAAACGTTGTAAACATTAATATTGTTCACAAAATTATTTTTTCACTACTGTATTTTAACAGTTAAAGGTTGTTGTCCAAGGCAGTTGCTAAATGAGGACTACCTGTATGAACAATTTTAGTAAAATAATCTTCAGTAAGATGAATAACAGCTTACAATGTGATGCTACATATATTTATGACCAGTGGTTTAAATCTTGAACTTTTCTTTCTTAACGTTTTTGTAATGGATGACTTAGTTTGTGTATACAAAACTGGATTCTTTATTTCCCAGCTTGCCAATTCTTGTCCTTATATTTGTGTGTTAATGTTACTGCGGTGAGCAGTTAAAATATTTTTTTCTTTCAGGGAAAATGCTTTCTTTTAAAAAGAGAACATCATAATTTTGGAAAGATTATTAGAGGGAAGTGGGTTCTAAAGCATTTGTGGAGAGTATTAAACTGCATAAATGTTTTACTGTAATTTTTGGAAATAAGGGAAATAATCATAAGCAAGTAATGTATAAATCTGTGACCACTATTGCAATCTTTAAGTAGGTCAGTGGAAAAGTACAGAAATGACATTATACCCCAAGACTAATTTACTACATAAGAAAGGTGATTAGAACTGATTTACTTGATTTTTCTTTGTAAGGACACGAAAATAAAAATGTATCTTCAGTTTTTCAGAATAATTTGTAATGTAGATGATGGAGTAGATAGCATTACATGTAGTCCTCGACTTATGGCCACAATTGAGGCCAAAATTGCTGTTGCTAAGCAAGGCAGTTGTTAGATTACTTTTGCCCCATTTAACAACCTTTATTACCACAGTCGTTAAGTGAATCCCTGAAGTTAAGTGAGTGACATTTTTATTAAATGAATCTAGATTCCCCATTGACTTTGCTTGTTAGAAGGTTGCAAAAGATGATCATATGACCCCAAGACACTTCAACCGTCATAAATACAGGCCAGTTGCCAAGCATCCAAATTTGATCCTGTGACCATGGGGATCAGCGTTGCCAGATTCAAAATGTAAAATTATCGTACCCGAGACTCAAAATTATCGTTTTTTTGAGAAAATTATCGTACATATAGCAAACTCTATATCTCACAGGAAGTACCAACTGTAGGCATATATCCATGTGGAAAATGTCCGAACTGAAGGCATGAAGCCACAAGATACGATCCCGCAAAACTTACGATCAGCAATAAACTACCTCAATGGGCCTGACGCGCGCGACGACTAGCTGACTCGACTCGTACTCGTACTTGTACGTAGCTCGTGAGCAAGCGTGTATCACGTATGCACAAACTACACGCGCGTACGCACACACGTGATCTAGACTCATGAAGTTGCATGAACCCACGAAAAGTACAGTCACGAGGCACAAAAAAGGGTCAAAGTAGGCCAACTATCTTCTTAAATTGCCAAACTGTAAAATTATCGTACATTTGACCTTTTTGGGAATTATTGATCGTACATCGTACAGAGGGCCAAATTATCGTACAAATACGATAATTATCGTACGTCTGGCAACACTGATGGGGATGCTGCAATGGTCATAAATATGAAAAATTGTGATAAGTCACTTTTTTCAATACGATTATAACTTCAGATGGTCTCTAAACAAATGGTTGTACCATGTATATATTAGATCTATATTATTATTCTTCCTATGAGGCCAAATTAGAATATCTATAATTTATCGACAGTATCTTGACTTCTCTGAGTGAGTGTGTTAGGCTGAGATCTAAAATGGTATCATATTCACTCAAGAATTTGCATATCTTTCATATTCTGTTTATTTTTGTGTAGCTGAACCCCAGATCATATCATTATTCTATGTAACAGTTCTTAAGTTCCTATATACAAGTTTCCCCCCCGAACACTCTGCTAAACAAATAATTCCCTCAACACTGTCCAACTATTTATAAAGTCTGCACTATTACTATTTATTTTCTCATCACTCCTTATCACCCATCCCCTCCCACTTGTGTCTGTATGACTTTAACTCTGTCGCTTGTATCCTTACAATTTATATTGACTGTTTCCTAGTATGATTTGATTGCTTATTGTACCCTATCACTATTATTAAGTGTTATACTTTATGATTCTTGACTCTTGACGAATGTATCTTTTCTTTTATGTATACTGAGAGCATTTGCACCAAAATGAATTCCTTGTGTGTCCAATCACACTTAGCCAATAAAACAATTCTAATTCTAATACTGGTAGTCTTTGATCTATGACCATAATTGAGGTTGTAAAAAGAACTACCAGTATAGTACTTAATTCAGATATAGGGTTCATGCAGCATTAGGAGAAGAGTGTTTTGAGACAAAGATTTTCCTTGTGTTTTTGCTTGGTTAATGAAACATGTTGCTCACTTATTTTAGACCCTGGCCAAATGTTTGTGCAATTTGATTAAACAGTGTAATTTCCCATAACTAAAAGGAAAAATGTTAGCCCCCATAACTTCAGAATTGAATTATATAATTCAACACAGTCAGATGGATTTCTTATTTGTAAACATTAAAGTATATACCGTATATACTCGAGTATAAGCCGAGTTTTTCAGCACATTTTTTGTGCTGAAAAAAACCCCTTGGCTTATACTCGAGTCAGATTCCCCTCTGAAAAAAAAATGGTGTGGAGCTCCGAAGCTGGGCAGCCGCTTCCCTGCTTCCGTGTTTCCTTTGCAACTTTTAAGCATGGAGGTAATCGGAAGCAGAAAAGTTCTTGCTTGAGGATATATTGTTTTTTCTTTTTTTAACTGTTTTTTTGGGGGGGAAGACCCACCGCCATGTGAGAATGCTCAGACACGAAATCTATCCAACCGAAAATAAGTGTGTGTGTGTGGGGGATTTTAACGGAGGGAAGATGTAGGGAGAAGGCAAAAGCGACAGAAGATCCTTCAGGGGAAACTGAGGGGGTGACTCACCCTTGGTCCAGATGAGCCCCCTTCCCCTTTCTCTAGGCTGAGAAAACAACGCGAGCCGAGGTTGCTTCGGCTCCACTCAGCTTCATTTCCTCAGCTCCAGCTGCTTTCAGTCCACTCGGGAGGAGGGGGAGGAGGAGGGGGAGGCAGCTCGCGTTGTTTTCTGAGCTCCAGGCTGAGAAAACAATGTGAGCCGAGGTCGCTCCACTCAGCTTCATTTCCTCAGCTCCAGCTGCTTTCAGTCCACTCGGGAGGAGGGGGAGGAGGAGGGGGAAGCAGCTCGCGTTGTTTTCTGAGCTCTAGGCTGAGAAAGCAACGCGAGCAGAGGTCGCTCCACTCAGCTTCATTTCCTCAGCTCCAGCTGCTTTCAGTCCACTCGGGAGGAGGTGGAGGCAGCTCGCATTGTTTTCTGAGCTCTAGGCTGAGAAAGCAACGCGAGCCGAGGTCGCTCCATTCAGCTTCATTTCCTCAGCTCCAGCTGCTTTCAGTCCACTCGGGAGGAGGGGGAGGAGGAGGTGGTGGTGGCAGCTCGCGTTGTTTTCTGATAGATCATTTCCCAAATTAATTGATTCACTAACCCAAAAGAAGAAGATGTTGATGACAGTGGGAGGCAGGAGTCACTCTCTCCCTTGCAAGAAAAAAGCAAGAGCCGTTCTTATGATCTCTCCCTCTCTCTCTTTCTCCCCGTAATACAGTAAAGCCCTTTCCAGCACACGCGCGCGATCCGCCCCCGCCGCTTTGCACCTTGCAAATGCAAAAACCCTGGGGTTTTGCATTTGCAAGGTGCAAAGGGGCGGGGGTGGATCACGCGCGCGTGCTGGAAAGGGCTTGACTTTATTGGGGGGGGGGAGAGAGAGATATCATAAGAACGGCTCTTGGTTTTTTCTTGCAAGGGAGAGAGTGACTCCTGCCTCCCACTGTCATCAACATCTTCTTCTTTTGGGTTAGTGAATCAATCAAACCTTTCATGATAGTGAGATCGTTTCCCAAATTTCCCTTAAATCAGGGAAGAAATCAGAAACAAACCTTTGGGCTGAGAATAAGCCTGTTCCTATGATGCCATTTTTGTTCACTGCAGTGTGAAAAGTGTGAAAAAACACACTTCTTTTTCTTCATCTTCTTATTCCCTATTTACTGGTCTCTTTCAAAGAGGAAATTGTGAATATCAAACTTATTCTCAACTGTCCTAGTGAAAGTTTTTATTGGTATCTATTTTTATTTTTGAAATTTACCAGTAGCTGCTGCATTTCCCACCCTCGACTTATACTCGAGTCAATAAGTTTTCCCAGTTTTTTGTGGTTAAATTAGGTGCCTCGGCTTATATTCGGGTCGACTTATACTCGAGTATATACGGTACCTCTTGTATTAAAGAAGTAAGAATTGGCAATCATAGAGATATTTAAATTATATTCCAGAACACAAAATGTGATTGGAAAGATGAAGATTTGCATGTTAAAAAAGAGAAATGTTAAGTTAAATGTTGATTACTGTAAATCATCATGTTATTCCTTCAAATGTTTTTCTGTTAATTTGTGGAACTATTTCTTTCAAAGTCTTCTCATTATAGATGGATTGTGGTATAAAAGAGATTGCCATTTGCTTACCTTAGAGGTCTCAAAATAAGGGAAAAAAGTTACTTTAGAATTATGCCAGTTGAAATAAAAGGACACTAAAACAAGTCATATAGGAGAGATAATGTAGAAATAAGCTATTGGGAGAAGTGGTAGATTTTAGTAGGAACTATTGTGTATAGTTAACACAAAGAAATTGAGCTATAGACATCTTTAGTTTGGTAAATCGGAGCAACATGACACAGTCAAATAGGCAATGGCTTAAATCAAGTTTAATTTAGCTAATTTATAGTATTGGCTGAATCTAAAATCTTTTGTTAGCCAAAAATGGGGTCCTTTTGTGTGTAGATCATAGGAATATTCTGTACTTTGGTTACAATCCATTTTGTAATCCTTAATCCTTAAAATTAACTAATGGTAAATACTAATGCTGTATAAAACCATTTGCATACCTAATGCAAGACTAATTGAATGCATCCCTTTGAATCATTGTTTGAACTGTCAAAGTACCACAACTTTTCAAGGGTGTCCCTGCCTACTTTGAGGACCTCTCCACATCTTCTGAGTATACATGTATACAGAAATATTTTCTGCATCAACATGCATGTTTAGAGAACAAGCTCTTAAAGAGGTTGTATCAGACTTTTAAGTGGACATGGTGCTTCAGAATCAGATTTGAAGGTTTACAAAGCCCTAATGATGCTGCTTCCAATTAAAAAATAAGGCAAGTAGGTAAAATATGATCTACCCTTGAAAACTAGTTTTTCTGGGCAACATGAAGTTCAAAATAGATTTAGTTCTTCAAATTACTATTTTCTTTGTTAAAATTAAGTTGCAGGATTATTATATGAAGCATTATAACAATGTTGTAAATCTAAACTGTCCTCAGCAATAAAAGATTGAAAAATAATTCACAATAGGAAATTCTGGGATCCTTGGTGCATCATTGAATGGACTAAGACTGATGATGTTACCTAATTTAGTAATGAAATGTCTGCAAGAAATCAACCAAGTTCAGAGACCATCAAGTTCAACTCTGAGCTTCTTTTCTTCTTTTCTTTTTTCTTTTTAAACAAATTTCATTAATTTTAAAAACAACCAAAACATCATTAAACATTGAACACATAAAACCTCTTTCCATTATAAATTTTTACAAGACGGATAAAACATTATTTTATTTTATACAACATAATTATAATATATCCCATTTCCACTTAAATATCGTTTTGCAGATTTCTCATTATTTCTCTTTACTCTTATTCAATTACATTTCTTTTCTATATTTATCCATTTTATACTCATCATATTCATATTTCCCTCTGTTTTGTTTATAATTATCCTCATCTAGCTTTCCTCCAAGGTTTTATTAAATCTCAAACAAACATAAATACACAAAACACAAAAACAAAAAACTTCTTTTTAGAAAGTAGCTTGGCCCCAGATTACCTCTCTTTATATGGACTTCAATTAAATTGATGCTCATCTTATATACCATTTCCTATCTTATTTACCATTTTATATCTTCATTATAGCTTCTCCCCGCTTTCCACTCTTCTTTATTATATTTTATTTATTTCGTCTTAATTTACATCATTATACTTGTATCTTTTGTCCATTCTTTTCCAATTACCCATTTATCTCATTCCCTATCGTAGAAAAAAAGGATTTCTCCTGAAATCACTGATTGAAGTATGATGCCTTTCCATCGCTCCCCTAAATTAACATTTAAGGTAATACCTGTTTCCCTATCTGATTCTGCTTAGTACATTCTACCTACTAATTTTTAAAAGAAAGAGAAAATAGTAAATCTATAAAATAATTAAATACATAATTAAACATTAAATCTTATAACATTCCAATTATCTATTTGAAAGTCAAATGCTACCATAATAAATTTATACTAACATAGTCAATTAAGCTCTATACTGAAACTAAGTATTTTAAACATTCCTTTTAATAATTTATTAAATCTTAAAATCTGTCATTGTTAAACATTTAATATCTTAATCTTTACTTAATTCTTATTAAATTCTAATTTTCTATTTCAAATACAAATACTACAATACTATCTTATGTACCTTGCAGAATCCTTTTAAGAAAAATTTTACATTACCCTTTATCCCTAAAAAAAAATTTCTTTTTCCTATCTTTGTGGCTTTTTCCCACCCTTTCCCTTCCTTTCTTAACCCACCTGGCCTTTTTAGCCCCCCTTCTCCTAACATCCGCCTTTTTAGCTTCCCCTCTCTGTTGTATTTCTCTTTTCTTTTGCTTTCTAACATTGTATTGATTTTGCATCTTATTTTTCTCTTTCTTGGATTTTTTTTAAGTCTTAAGTCCTTTTTCCTTCCTCTCTTTCTCTTTCCTTTCTTAATCAACTTTTTGGATTCATTAAAGATGGCTTCTTCTTCTTCTTCTTCTTCCTCTGCTTCCTCCTTCAATTGTTGTATTTGCTGGTAAGTAGCAAGTGCCATTTCTAAAAAGCGAATAGTTTCTCTCCAAGTGTCCTTGCCTTCGTTATAAAGCCATTATAAACCTTTTCTTCTTTTCTCTTCTTCTTTTTAAGACAACCAAAATATTTCAAAACTTAGAACAATTCCCCAAACTCCCAAAGTCATCAAACAGTCCAAACAGAGCACAAGATTCTTCCCTTCGCACTTTTTCTTCCTGGGGTAATATCAATTGGAAAGGGAAGAAAAAGCCCAATCTGTATTTAAAAGTCTTATTGCAATTAACTTCCAATCTCAAAGTCTTCCAGGCTTCTCCTCCAACAAAATTTTAATATAAATTTCTCCTTTGTCCTCTCCATCCCCACTTGTCACAAAGAGCTTTAAATTTTTACCTTTTATAAAAAAGCAGGCTTTTCAATGTCCATTTGTTGATTCCATAGGAAAGGAGAGTAAACTTTTTCTTTCATCACTTTCACTCGCCGCTTATAAATCTCTTCTGGAAACAAAGTATCGTTCAAAAATCAAGGTTTTCAGGATATTAAATGCATCTTATGCTCCCGGTTCAACCAAAAAATTTTCACTTCAAAACTTTCTCCTTCTTCCTCCAGCACAATCTTGTCTAGCTGCAGGCTTCTTTGTGGCGGCCATTGCTGACCACCGCTCCACCGCCTTGAGAAAAGGGGGTTATGCCGGGTGGGGAGGGGGTCTGCGGAACCCCCAGACCCCTGTCCGGATCCCCCCTGTCTTCGGCTGCCTCTACGGGGCAGCGTTATCCTCCAGACCCGTCAGGATCAGAGGCACCAAGATGGCTAGCGCAACAGGGATCGCGCAGGATCGCGAAACCCCGCCGCCGCTGAAGCCTGGCAAACCGGAAGTCCATTCTTTTCAAATGGGAAATTTCTATTGCAACTTTATAAACTTTAAAGACTCTTATGGATTTTCAGGATTGTTGTGAAGATTGCAACTATAGTCTCACATAGTTTACGATATGTATCTTGAAAACGCATAAAATTTTAGCTGAGAGTATAAAATACATTCCATATTTCTAAACAGGTATAAATCCATTGCATGAATTGATTGTATCTTGACAGATAAAATGAAAAATAATGAAAACTACAGTAAATAACTTGAGAGCCTAGTTGAAATTGCTAGAAGAAAATGTTATCATTTTTGGAGCGTGTTAAAACATCATGAAGTAGTTTGGTCTGGCTAGTTTGGTGTAGTGGTTAAAGACACTGGGCTAAAAATTGAGAGATTGTAAATATTAGTCCTACCTTAGGCATGAAGTCAGCTGGGTGGGCCAGTCATATTTCTCAGCCGTAGGAAGAAGGCACTGACAAATTATTTCTGAAAATGTTGCCAAGAAAACTGCATGGACATGTCCAGGTCATTCCCAGGGGTCAATACTGACTCAAAAGCACAATATGCAACAAAAAACTCAAGCAAAAATTCATGGATAATTTGGAATTAATTCTTTGCTTCGTAAATATGAGTTTTAAGGATCCATTTTATTTTTAAGAAATTGGACCTATTTTTGAAAGATTGAAAACATAAATGTTTGCAGCAGTGGTCATCCGGTTGGCAGTGGGAACGCTGTGATTCCTAATAGCTATAGTTCTATGATTAATGTCTTGTTGATAGTCTGGTCTTCACACACCCACACACAAACACACAAACAGTGTGTGTGGGTGGGTGTATGTAAAAATGATGGGGTGGGGGTGGGGGTGTGAAGACCAGACTATCAATAAAAAACAAGCAAGTAAGCAAGAAGGCATTACTTTTACACACACACACACACACACACACACACACACACACACACACTGTGTGGGTATGGGTGTGTGTGTGTAAAAGTAATGCCTTCTTGCTTACTTGCTTGCTTTTTTTGCTTGCTTGCTTTCTTCTAGTTTTAATGTACTACAGCATCCAAAATCTTTATGAAGTTGAGTCTGCTTCTAAATTGTACAAATAAATGTTGTAGGAAGCTCTTCAAAATTTTTAGTTCCATGCATAAATCTTGAACGTTATGGTAATAGTGTCAACCTGACTTGACTCCATACTGGTAGTTGCCTGTACCTGCTTTCACTCGCAGCTTTGACAAACAGTGATGAAGGAGGGTGGTGAATTCAGAAGGGTGGAAGAACTCTGTGGAATGCAGGTGAACCGTCTGTTGTCGGAGAGACATTATTTAACAAGGCCAAGATATAAAGAATATTTTGAACAAAGCAGACAGCTTTTTCCAAAGCAAAAGAACTGAACTTAATGGGTGAACTATGAATTGTGGGTGGCCCAAAGAGGAAAAGGGTAATTACCTATATGGGTTTTTGCAGGAAAATCCCAGAACTGACTTTGCTTCTGCCATGCCTAGATGGATTTTTCAATACAGCTACACTTTTAGTTAATTTCAAGAGCCAGGAGTTTCTTTTGTTGAATGTGTCAAATGGAACACTTACAGGGAGTTCTTAAAATTACTTTACAGAAGCAAATAGAAATAAATATTTCTACTTATTGGGGAAGCACATAAATATATAACTTACCCATCATATTTATTCATAAAATGCTGAATCAGCTTATCTTGGAAGTGATTGATTTGAAAAATCTATTTCATTTGTGATTCAAAGATGAGGGAAGATTGATGGATAGCTCATTGATTCTTCCTAGGTAGCTTTTTGAATTGAAGGCCTTATAGTTTGTTCCAAAAACTAGGACCCTGTAATTTCTGTTGCATACTGTTTAGATTCACACAGATTTTCATTATTTTTCCATACTTTTTAATAGTGGACATTTGCAATTTTTGTTTTATGATATTATTAATTTGTACACGATATATAATTCTCTTTTTTCTCTAGTTCTAATTCAAATGATATTGAGATGGAGTTTGGATGAGTGCCTGAATGTACTAATAAATTCCATATATTTAGAATCTGAGGGCGACCTCACTACAGGATGTTTCCAAATGAATAATGTATAAATACTATAGAGTTAATATCATAATCAAGGGATATTTATTAGTAACACTTATAATTTACAGGTAGTCCTCAATTCATTACTATTCATTTGTGACTGTTCAAAGTTACAACAACACTGAAAAAAGTGACTTATGACTCTCTTCACTCTTACGACAGCTGTAACATCATGCCATAGTCATGTGATCAAAATTTGGATGCTTGGCGACTGGCATGTATTTATGATGGCTGCTGCGGGGTCCCAGGGTCATGTCATCACCTTTTGCGACCTTCTAATAAGCAAAGTTGTCACTTAACAATCCTATTACTAATTTAACAGCTACAGTGATTAACTAATCTGTGGCTTAAAAGTTCATAAAATTGGACAAAGGTCATTCAACTGCATGCTTAGCAGTGGACATTTTGGGCTCAATTGTGGTTGCAAGTTGAGGACTGCCTGTACAACTATAATGTCATGGGGTTACCCTGGATAAAGTGATTAAACTATAATTTAATGTCATGGGGTTACCCTGGATAAAGTGATTAAACTATAATTTAATGTCATGGGGTTACCCTGGATAAAGTGATTAAACTATAATTTAGTGTCATGGGATTACCCTGGATAAAGTGATTAATGATCGGAGAATTTCTTTGGAAAACTCTTGAAGATAGTTCAAGAAGTTTCAGCTGATAACAATGTGTATGGTAGTAAGACTTCCTCATTCCAGGAGCTGTGAACATATGCCAGAACTTTCTTGGTTTTATATTATTTGTTACTTATTTGTTTGTTAAATTTATTTGCTGTCTATCTTGATGTGGGGCTACTGTAAGCAACTTAAAACAATAAAATGGGATACAAAATGATAAAAATAAAACATGTTAATACATGTTATATGTTTCTGAGTTCTTTCTAAAATCAGTTTTGCAGTCCTAGGTTCTGAGCTTAATTCCTCATTTACTCACTAAAGATGGAGTAATTTGTGTTAATCATATTAGCTGCCATGTTTTGCTTTTGTGGGCAGAGCTGAAATTTTATCACTTAGATTTCTCCCTATTTAGAATAAAATTATCAGACATTCTGAAGTTTGGAAATTTTTAAAGGATGCAAGGTTTTTGGCAGCTTTTAATACAAATAATCCTTGACTTACGACCACAATTGAGCCTAGAATTTCTGTTGCTAAACAAGTCATTTGTTAAATGAGTTTTGCCCCATTTTATGACCTTTCTTGGCACAATTGTTAAGTGAATTATTGCAGTTGTCAACACAGTAACATAGCTGTTAAGTGAACTTGACTTTCCAATTGACTTTATTTGTCAGAAGGTAGCAAAAATGATCACGTGAGTTTAGGACACTGTTACCATCATTAGTATGAGTTGCTAAGCAACTGAATTTTGATCCCGTGAGCATAAGGATCTACAAAGGTTGTGTGAAAAATGGTCATAAGTCATTTTTTTCAATGCCGTTGTAACTTTAAACAGTCACTAAACAAACTGCTGTAAATCAAGCATGCACTGTAATATTTTTGGAAACAAATGCAGTTGTGAAGACAATCAGACAAATGTGACAATCCTGGGGGATAACTTCTCATTTGGGCATTTTTTGCTAATGATAACTGAGTTGATAAATTTTGTTTTTATGTTTACCTATAAGTTTATTAACTGCTCAGAGACAGTTGTTTTTAATTGTTGATTTCTTGTCTTGAATGCTATTAGAATATTCCAAGATCCAGTTCAACATCAGTACAAGTCCCTCCCCCTTTATGAACAATGACAAATAAAAGATGCTAAGAGTTATACCTCAATATCATCTAGCTGCTGTCAGATTATAAGAAAGTTCATGCTTCTGTGTATCATTGTTATATCTTAATTTCCTTCCAGTCTAACTTAAAACCTAAAGTTTAATTTAAAGTAGCTTTGGTTATGTTTGTATTAGATGATTTCTTCAAACCAGAAATGGAAAGAAAATAAAGTGCTTTAGAATTTTGTTGGAATTTATGCCACATGAAAATTATAATAGTATAAAAAAAACTTACACATTGTATTGCTGTCGACACATATAGCAATATTTTTCTTGATTTGAATAGTTTAAAACTTTGATTTTTTAAATACAAACATTTGAAATTAACATTAGCCTTTTTCAACGTTTAATACACCTTGGTTATAAAAATTATTCATACATTTGTATTTTTCCAGTCAAAATGTTGTGGCCAGAAACTACTGACAGAGATATTTGATCGTCTGAATTTGGTTGAATCTGACTATTTTGGAATTGAGTTCCAAAACTTGCAATCATATTGGGTATGTAGCACCTCTTTATATTGTTTTCATTCTTTAATTTTGTTTGTTGACTTTAAAAAATTTGAAAGGAAAATGTAAGCAAAAGCTTTTCATTAATGTAATTATTGATTACCTTCTAACAAATCAGAAATGTTGTGCAATGACCAAAAGTCTATGTAAATTCCATAAATCCTCAACAAGCATATAAACTCACCAAGAAGTCCATGAGTACATATCTACAAAAATATAGCCACTGTATTTGTTTTGTATTTCATTTATTTCTTCAACTTGTTTTGAGAGAATCACGATCTTGGTTCACATAGCACCATAAGCAAGCATGTAAAGTTTTGCTTCATGGAATGAATTAATAGATTCAGTTTTACAAGTAAACAATATAACATTCAATATGCTGTTGCTAATTGGATCAAACTCCAAAGTATTCATTTGGACAGGTTTTTCCTGAGATTTATTCCAAGAGTGTTCTCCTTTAATTAGAATATGTTGCAATTCCTTATCCCATCTTTTTCACTATATTTCTGAAAAGTATGTTAACATGTTTTTATTTACCAGATTTAGTTTAGCTAAGTTAGTTTTTAAGTGAGAGATGCAAGCAGATAATTTTACAATTGTTAAAATTGATTTAGTTGTATGATAATGTTTGCCCATTTATTTATCTATTTTTTTATTCAGATTTGGTTGGAGCCTATGAAACCTATTGTAAAACAAGTAAGAAGTAAGTGTACATATTTATAAATCAATTTTTCTTTCCAGAATTTAGCTGAAACAACACTTTTAAAAAATGATGCTGCTCGTATTCTGAAACGTATTCTGCTTGTATTTTAGAAACATGTTGTTACCCCCATTCCCAAAGGCTAAAGTTACTTTAAAGCAGTGATTAGCATAAATTCAGTCAACTATACTATTCTTTAAATTGTTATAATGAAAATAATTTAACAAATTCAGTAATACAAATGCTGATTATTTTATTACATTTTCATTCTTTACAGACCAGTATCTATTTTTCGCAGGTGGTAGAAGGCAGAACTTGTCCTTTTAACAAGCCTCAAAATCCTCTTTTTGTTGTTTGTTTGTTTGTTGTTCTCATAATATAATGTTTGCAACAAAACAACCAAGTTCAGTGAACATCAAGAACCTAACAACTCAACCCTAAGGGCTCTATATTCTCCACTATTAGATTTATTGTGAGATATACTAAGGGCAAACCTGTTTGATGTTGTGATTAGGGCACTGGACTAAAAACTATAAGTTCTAGGTCCTGACTTAGGTATGAAGTTAGCTGGGGGACCTTAGGCCAATTAACTTCTCATGGCCCTAGGAAGCAGGCAATGGGAAACCACTTCTGAAATTTTTTTACCAAGAAAACTGCAGGGACTTTTCTGGGCAGTTAGCAGGAGTCAACATGACTGAAAGGTAGGGAAAAATAAGCAATAACAGTTGTTGTAAGTTGTCTAAAAGAGAGGCCCTCAATTTCCCAATAACATTAGTTCTAAATCCTACATATATTCTTTTAACTGGATAGAAATTCTTACTATCAGATTCTTAATGTTATAGTCTATGATGAAGTAACAGTGAATAGTTGATTTATGAATGTTTTCTTATGCTTTTTTGTCATTTTTAGAGAAATTATTTTGTTTTCATGTAAGTTATAATAAGAAAATATTTGTGAAATTCCACATACTTTCTTTTTTTCCAAACAATTTTTATTGTTTTCCACCAGTACACATCTTAATTACATTTTCAGTAGTATTTACATCAACATTCGGTATTAGTCCATATTTCCATCATGTATTCGGACATACTTTAAGTAGTTTTTGTCTTTATTTATAATTCTTATTTATTATCTATCTTTATCTATTTTATCTTTCTACCTATCAATGTATTACTTTCTTGAGGTTTCTTCTATACAATTGTCTTTATCCATTCTTATTTCTCTTTTCTGGCCATAGGTACCATTTGTGCCAAACTGAATAATAGTCAGATTCTTCTTTTTCCCTTATTTTTAGTGTGAGCATATCCATTTCTGCACAGTCTATTTTTTGTTATTCTGTTGGGACCTTACACTCTTTCCTCATTTGCGCATAAGCTATTCTGACCGTTGTCAGTATGTGTAGTATTATATAGTTTATCTTTTTCGAATATTGTTTTTTTAATTATCTCCAGTAAATAGAAATTCCACATACTTTCAAATGAGAGGTTTGATATAGAGCCCAAGGTTTTCAGGGTAGCAATAGCAGTTATACAAATGGGCAACAATTACTTGACTACAAGGCCATTAGGCATTGTAAAAAGAGTCAATTTGTGAACAGAAAACAGTGAATTTAAATACTTTTAGCTATAAGAGCAATGTGCACTAATGATATATAGCTAATTAAAGCAAGTTCAGAAGACTTATGGACAGGCTTCTGGAATATTTTTTTTAAAGCCATGCCTTAGTGTGGGCTTGCATATCAGTTGCACAGATCCAGGAAAGCTTGACTTAAGAAGGGAACATCAATAAGTAAAGGAATCTGCACTTTGTACATCTTCTGATTAATAAATCCTGTAGCTTCCCACATACTCTCAGTCAGTTTTGTCACAAGTTAGATATTCACTGCTTATTTCAAAGTCCAGAGTTCAGTGGACAATCTTCCTGTTAAAAAAATTAGATCTTTGTACTGATTGCTCTTTGTGATTGACTTGTGTATGAAATTAAATTTCTTTTTAAGGGTAATCTTTGTTCTGTGGAAATTAAATTTCTTTTTAAGGGTAATCTTTGTTCTGTGGAACTTTCTTCCAGAAGGATGTATCCGTTGATTTAAAGACGATTTCAAATAGATTTTAAGGCATGATTGTTTTTCAATTGATAGGTTTCATTATTTGTTCTTGTGTCCAAAATTCTGACTTTATCATGAAATTGTTTTAATTTTTTAAAGGTATTTTGGGAAGATTATAGTGTTAAAACTGACTAAGACATTTATTGGGAATTGAATTAAAATAAACTATTTGATCCTGCCTTCTTTCTCCAATAAATTTAATTTGGTATTCTGTGTGTAATACCTCCTGTATGTTTATGAGGTGTGACATACTAGTGAATGTACTGTTACTCATTTGGGAACCCTCCCAAACTTTGAGAAATAGCATAAGAACAGTAGTCTGTAGGTCAGTGGCAATCCATTGATAAAGCCATAATCCATGATTAGTTGTAAAATTTATAACAATTAAGGATATCAAACATGCAATTACAATAAAAGAATAAGATTTGTGAATTGACTGTTATATTTTAATGATCTATTGGCTTTCTGTAGGACCAAAGAACACCGTGCTTCGTCTAGCTGTAAAATTCTTTCCTCCAGATCCTGGCCAATTGCAAGAGGAGTACACTAGGTAACGCCTTTCTATATTTCATAAAAAAGAGAGAAAGTTTAGCTTTTATTAATCACTTTATTATATAAAATTAATAAATATTCATATACATGCAACGGAACTTCATTTATTTAGCAATCAAATTAGTTTTCACCCATTTTACTATCCAAGTGATTCTGGGTAGTTTATAGATACAAATCATAAATCATATAAAAGGAACATAATTAAAACAAAGTGCAAAATAATAGAGTTTAAAAGGCATATATGATATTTATAGTATAATATACATAATATAATATAACTATGTAATTAATAACCAAGATAAAAAACGGAGAAGGAAGAAAATGGAAAATTATGTTTTAAGAACTCCAAGCAAAAAATCTCCCTCAACCATTTGTTGAAAAGAACAAGAAAAAAGAAAACCTAACTCAAATATTGAGAAACAATACTTATAATTAATGCTGAAGATAATTTGTATAATAATTTTTTAAGCCGGGAGATAAAATAAAATACCTTTAGAATGAAAACTCATGGCAGATGTATTTAAACTGGACATACGGAATAGTATTGATCTGTTTTTTATATTACTTCTGCAACTTTCCCTTGTATATTTTTTGCTACAGGCTAAGCTTGGTAAATTAATATATGTTAGTATAGTGATGAATTGGTGTATAATTCAAAATCAGATTCACACCCTTCAATGAAAATTGGAATTATAGTTTTTAACAGTATCTGTAGATTATCCATAGAATTCTGGAATTGGAAGTGACCATGAGGATCTTCTAGATCTTCTAATCTTCTGTTGTGTGCAATCTTGTGTCCTCCACAAATTTGATCAGCAGTCTTGTTACTCAGATCTTTATATCCTTGATGCATATATTGAAATAATCATCACTTGAATATGTTGCTTATAAAATATATTCATACCAAATTTTGCACTCTTGTTAAAATTGATATTAAAATTTTCCAAATCTTCCTAATAGAATGGTAAGTAATGGTCACTAAGATTATGTAGCAGTAAGCAAGTGGAACTCTGTAATTCTTATACATCAGTTAGAGACATAGGGTAAAAGTAAGCAGCTGCTAACAGGCTTGTTGCAATCTTCACACTCTTACTCATCTTCTGCTTGTGCTATGGCTATTGCCATATTATGTCCTTCTTTCCAGAATATGTAATATTCTGTGGTTCAAATGACCAAACATGTTACTAATTCTTTCCTTTTAGATATCTGTTTGCACTGCAAATGAAGAGAGATCTGGCAGAGGAATGCCTTACCTGTAATGACAATACAGCAGCACTCCTTGTATCTCATCTTCTACAATGTTAGTATGTAATGTTCTTTTATAGATAAGAATGCATCAGCTTCATGCTTGAGAAATATTGACATATGCAGAATTTGGAATTATGTCAGTAGCATCGAATGGTGTGTGATTCAGCAAACTTGGTCAACTGAAGCAAGTTTTGGTTTAATCAGTGCTTGAATACAAAAATGCCTATACAGGTTATACCAAAGATCAGTGCCCATAGGCCAGTCACAATATGTTTTACTATTTTTTCAGAGTATGTATGCATGTATGTATAAATCTTAACTCGGTGTTCAAAATAATACATCAAATGAGTAAGAAACTATTAAGAAGAAAATGGTAACTATTTCAAACATTTAAAAGTAATTTAGATAATAAATTGTTTAGGAGACTTGACTTTTGGTATATTTTGTATTTCTTAAATATAGCATATCTATAGCACCAATATTTGCTGCTCTATTCAAATAAAGGTTATTTTATTCATGGAAGAGTCCTTGAATTCAGATATTTAATATATTTAATTTCCTTTTACATACAGAGAAATCTATTGTGATCTAACTGAGGGTTTCAGCTAATATGGTGTTTGCTGTGTGTTGATTTGATTGGCACTTTGTTTCTTTTGTTAAATGGCATATATATATATATATATATATAAGTATTTTCACTTATAATATAGCTTTGACATTTGATTATACTGTCTTGACTCAATGCACTTATTTTTGGACAAAAGATTGTAGGAGTTCAACTATATAAAATTTACTGTTGTATTAATTGTGTCTGTATCAGCCATAAACAATGAGGCATCCATTCCCTTTCCATAAACTTTAGTGATATTTATATTTATACAATTGTTTCTGAACCCTTTTGACAATGTAACCATTTGCCTTAAATCCAACAATCCTGTAGTTCCAGCATAGCAGCATTTATGATACATACAGTATTAGATTCTGAATATCACTGAAGATTAAGTCAAGGATTTTCTCCTTTCTGGTTTCTTCTGTGATAAATGAGTGTATCTAGAAAATTCAGCTGAATTTGCATATCTTCCATCTTGTAATTTAAATAACAGTTGAAGTAAAAGAAAAATGATAAACTGCCTATATAAACACTTAAACTTATCAGAATCACATCTTTAGCATTAGCCTATAAAAATCTTGTCAGAAAGCAAATAATCAATTTTTAGGATGAAATTTGTAAAAATTATACTTTTATTTTTTCCAGAAAAGCCAGAGCATTAAGAGCTAATCTAATAAATTAATAATTTTTGTAAAATACTTTCAAAGAATAATTTGCTAAGAGTTTGAAATACTTATAATCTGAAATACTGAAGTATTTTGTTTTTAATATATTTTCTGTTCTATCACAGCGGAAATTGGGGATTTTGATGAATCAGGAGATCACGAACATCTTAAAAACAACCAATACTTTCCAAACCAGGAAAGACTGCAAGAAAAAATACTCGCATTTCACAGAAAGCATGTGTAAGTAAAATTATTTTTTAAAAAGACCGAAAAACCTCCTTGCTATAAGCAGAAATAAATACCAAAATTAATAATACCACAATCAAGGGTATCAACTCAGACGAACAGTAAACAACAGCCTAATCAAAGAATGACCAAGAACACTTCTATTAACATTCACAAGCAACATATATATAAATAGAGAGTAAACCCCCTCACTTCTGGCACTGGTGATGTTACCTAGCTGGGTTATGAAATGTCAGCAAGACAATAACCAAGCTCCAAGATCACCAAAGATCCCATATTAAAGATAAGAAAAAGTGCAAATTCCTTGTGCTTGTGCAGACTGGAAGCCTGCAGTTGAGTAACATTTACATGCTTTTTAGTTAGGGTTCCTTTTTTAGGATATAGACTATCTTTTCCACTGAGTGCAAAGTTTGAATTGATGGTCTCTTTTGATTCTTGGCAAAAATTTTATCCTGAATAGACCTGGGCCATCCGCTTAACATCTTTTTAAGCGGCAGAGTTGAGTTGTTCTGGGAGGATTCCAATTACCTTGATTGTTTCAATCAGAGTTCAGGCCTAATTTTAAGGCAGAATCCTTTTTTATCACTAGTAGATGACATTTTGTAAGAGAATATCGAGAGAAAGTAGTATGTTTCACTGCTTGATCTTTCAGCAGATTTTAATATCATTGATCATGGTCCTGAAAAACTAAAGTTGTTCCACCCATGAACAGTATGAATTATTCAATTGTGTGAGTATTTATTAGTCTCAGTCAATTGTTTACCAACTGGTTGTAAGTTGATTGAAATCCAGATAATAAAATTAGTTAATAAAGAACATCATTTTGAAGTTATTTTTATATGCTGTGGCTGCTTGCAAGGAAGGTAGATTTCCATTTGGTTGCCTTAAATCACTCCATTTTCATACATATTCAGAATGTCATAAATTCATTAATCACTTCTGTATTTATTTATTTTTTTATTACTTAAGGGGTGAAACTCCTGCTGAATCAGACTTCCAGGTGCTTGAAATAGGTCGGAAATTAGAAATGTATGGCATGAGATTTCACTTGGCATCTGATCGTGAAGGGACAAAAATTAATTTGGCTGTTTCAAACATGGGTGTATTGGTTTTCCAGGTAAGAAAGTAATTTTAAGCATATATTTTTAAATATTCTAAGTTTAATCTTTAGGATCAAGAGCTTGGCATCCTTTCTGATAAATTCTAGAATTCATTTTTACAATTTTTTCTAACATCCTGAGGCAGATTAAACTTTGTTTTGGCTAAATAAATACTGTTTTGGCTAAATTAATCATATACCTTGCAGAGAACTCTTCATTTGGAATCCATACAATTCATTTCCCCATATTGCCAATGCTGATGGTTTCAAGCTGAAGTAGCACTTGGGCCTGTGCTAGTAATTATGACATCTTTTAAAAAGGAAGCATATTTTTTAAAAACCTGATTATGACATGCTGACTAGTATAATTAAAATGGTCTGATTCAAGAGGGTTCACAATAACCTATAGCATTTCACCCTTATCTCTGCCTGAAGTCTCTTTTTACCAAAGTCCTGTAGAATCTTGTTCTTGGTATTCAGGAGACAATAGTAAATATTTATTTAGACAGTTGCAGCTAAAGAAATTAATCTGATTGCATATGTTTATACATGTTGTTTAATCCTGTTCTATGTATATTTTATTTTATTTGTATATTTAATGTACATTTCACATTTTTGAACCATCCATCTCCCTCAAAGCGGGATGCTGAGAAATGTGTTTAAATCCTGTATTATGTATATTTCTTCACTTGTTACATATTGCATTTAACACAGGGCAATATAAAAATCAATACTTTCAACTGGTCCAAAATCCGAAAAATAAGCTTCAAGAGAAAACGATTTCTTATCAAGCTTCATCCAGAAGTTCATGTAAGTACTATCATAATATCTTTTCTATAATTTTATGTTGAGATTAAATATGAGCTGACATGCATGCAGACCATCAAATGAACCTGTTATTTCTGTGACATTATGTTCAGTTATGTTATTTGATTAGACAAAGATGGGTTCCACTTATAATTTGAGAACACAATCTTTCTTTTGTACATTGCTAATACTCTAAAACCAGTCATGTCAGCAACACTCTCCCTTTCTAATGTTCTGCAAAATGGTTAAAAACCTTCCTATTTCATCATATTTTAGTTCTATTTCCTCCTGAATACCAGCAAAACAAATACAGAATCAGATCTAATGCAAAAGAAAATGAAGTTACTGTACCTGAGAAAATAATTGAGGAATTTTATATCTGTTCTGATCATTCACCTCTTGTGCAAGGATATTATCTGTTTATAGTGGTTGTACCTAATTTGATCAGATTTTCTTGTAGTTTTCGTCAAAGGATATTTTTAGTTCATGTGGCAATTATTCATCTACATGGAAAAATGTTGCTCAGTGATAGATCAGTATGATTGAAGTAGTGAACATTTGACCTATAGTTATATTATTGGCACTTGGAAGAACATTATAGTATTTCAAAGATTGTCTGTCCAACTGATGCTGAATAGCTATTAGCCTAGTCAACTGAAACTGTAAATTATTGCCTCTGAAACACACCTAAAAACTGAGTATGTCTTTTCCCCCCTAAAGCTGGTATTGTACTATAAATGCCTAACACAAATGTATAGAGGTTTGGGGGCAAATAAAAATGATTATCCACATTATACTCCATTAGCAATAGGAGACACTGGTTTCATCCTTATTGGAACTTCTCAGGCTTAGGGATCTTCCATACTAAATTGTATGGTTAACCCTTTTACAGAGTTTCATGTATCAATGAAGAAGTAATAGTATCCTAAAAATGCTGTGACTAGTAACCTCTAGTAACAACTTTTATTTTACTCCTGCTGGTATTTGTTCATATTGATGAATAATTGTCTCCAGATTAATTTTGTCTTCCTTTTCTTGTTCAAACACTTTGTGCAGTTCAAACAGTTTCTATTTCCCATCCAAATTACCACAGTATAAAATTAGAGAAATCTCTATGCATTAGCTTATTTCAAGCAAAAACTAATGATGATAAATTAATGGCTACTCTGTGTAGTTTAAATCTATATTAAACTACATAGAGTGTCATTAACTCTGTCTGACTGCTTGAGCTTTGTTTATTTTGTAATTCTAGGGCCCATATCAGGATACTTTGGAATTTCTTTTGGGAGGTAGAGATGAGTGCAAGAATCTCTGGAAGATATGTGTTGAATATCATACATTCTTTAGGTTATCTGATCAACCCAAGCCCAAACCCAAACCAGTTTTCTTCAGCAGAGGATCATCTTTCAGATACAGGTAAAAAGGCATTCAAAAAAGCTTTTTTCTTCTTCTTTTCCCTAAAAGTTTACAATCTTATTAATACAAAAATTAAAAGCACACATTTAAATATGGTTCTCATGAGATTTTTAAAATATTTATACTTATTGTATTACAGTGGACGAACACAAAAACAATTGGTGGATTATGTAAGAGAGAGTGGGTTGAAGAAAATTCCTTATGAAAGGTAAAAAGCTGTTTATGCTGTAAACCAGCAAACTGTTACTATTTTGGAATTTGTCTTATGTGTTCCTTAGTCTTTCTTCTAAAATAATAGCATTCTACTATTTATATTTAAAGTAAGTTTATAACTGTACAATTAATTTGATTTTCTTTTTCATAATTTAAAATTGTTGCTTTCACATTTTTAGCAACAACTTAGTCTTTTTGAATTCAACATTCACTAAATTTAGTGAAGTTATTTTGATAATTGAATCTTAGGCAGGTGGAATTATAATTAGTTGTTAAATAATTGATTGATTTAAATACTTTCACTTCAGTTAATGTCAGTTGGAGGAATATCTTAGTTATTCTTAATATATATTTATTTATTATTACAATAATAGTCATAGCAAATAATTATCTCTTATGTAGAGAAGTATTTGTAACGTTTTGAATTGCATGTCATAATCTCTTAATCCCTTGTAGTTGCTGCAAAAGTTAAATTTGGACCCTAACTCATGTGCAATAGAAAAAAGAGTTGTAATGGGTATCAGTATACATATGAAATCGTAATATGCAAAGACAGGCTATTAGTCCTTTAAGCTCATTGCTACTTTGACTGATAAAAATGGTTCCAGAATTCCCACTTCATACTCTGTGATGTTTACCTGGGAAATTTTATCCTAAATCTGCTACATGATTAATGTATATTTTAATTCTAAAATATTAAGTTAGACGTTCTTAAAATGTCTACTATCTTTGAACTTGTATGAATACTATGTTTGATGTATCTGAAGTCAAGAAAAAAACTTCATAATCTACAGCTTCCTAAAATAAATATTAGAATATGGGCTGTTTAGGAATCTACATTCCATGTGATGTGATTGAATCTTTTCAGAATGTGGAACTAGAAGGAATGATTTGGTTTGCTGGTCAGGTAGGTTGGAGGTCTGTTTTGTCAGAGCCATTGTTTTCCTCCATCTAGATATTTGATAGTCTAAACTTCAGAGATCCTATTGCGTGTTCAACCACCAACAGACTTAGGACAATGAGAAAAGGAGATAAAATGAGATCTGAAGAACTCTTAAGCAAGTCAGATTGCCTCCATTTTTGCTTAATTATATTTAGAATTTAATTGGCTTTACTGCTTTTTTCTTAAGCAATATTACTTTAGATATTTTAACACTGGGTTTACTTTATATAAAAACTAGTAACTTTTACCTTTGTTGTACATATTACATTTTGAATATTGCATTTCTAATTTGTAAACAAAAATTTATAGGAAGTTAAATTATGAATGTAGAAAGAGAAAGTTCTGAGTTTCATATTTTTACACAGTAAATCAGCTTGAGAGATAATCTCTTGTAAAATAATATTTTTTTTAACTTGTATACAACAGAAAGAGAGCTTGGATTATTTCTCAGTTGCATGTATCAACTTCTTTGTTTACAGGAGGCATAGCAAAACTAGAATGTCTGCTCACACCTTGAGTCCTGATGCACCCAAACAGGTTAGTCTTGAAATTAACCTGTTTTAAGAAAAGTATCATGATTTAAAAGATTATGAAAATCACTTGATGCTTCTTAAATTTAAAATAGGCACTCTTTTTTTTTTTTTACTTTTGGCAATGGTATTAGGTAATAATGCATTATGTATCTTATAGAATTGTATTGATGTACTTTATATTGCTGTGTACTATGCTAACCAAAATTAGTTGGTAAAAACCTACAAAATAGGTCTTGACAGCAAGAAGATTCAAGTTTTTTCTCTCAAATTCCCCCATGCTAAATTCCATATGCCTTTGCCAAAACCAGGTCTTAGTTTCAGGTTTGCTATGGAGGTTGTGAAATGGGTATAGTGTTTCAAACTATCAGCAAAATTAAACAGGTGGAACTGTGCGATTTATTCAAGTTCTTTTACTAAATATTGGATATTATTTCTTTTCAATAAGGAATTTAAGTAATGAGGTATTACTAGTATATATATATTTTTAAAAGATCTTGCATAAAAGCTAAATTTTTCAGTAAGTGTCATTTCTGATAAGAATGTAGATTTGTCTGATTACTGGAATATAGTTAGCATAGTTATATAATTACTGATCTTAGGCCTTAAATAGAAGTGTATTTGTTAAATTGGAACAGCTGCTGATTTTCAACAGAGAATCTCTCATAGTTATAAACTACTCTGACCATCATTATTCCTGAAAGTTGCATCATTAAATTAAATTAATTTAATCATATGAGGATATATTTCACCTCCCAGTCATAAAATAAACATAATAACCTGCATTTTGTTCCTTAATAGGATCCAAATAAGGTGATGTTTATACAAAGGAAACATTTAATGAACATATACCAGACACTTAAAATCTAAAATCCATTTAAAATAGCTGGGACATAGCTTTATCAAATTAACACACACACAATATTGTATGCAAGATCCTAATTTCAACAAACCAAGTAGTAATGAAAAAGAAAAGTCAGGCAAAAATTTAGGGTAGATATTTAAAATCATGAGGTTTGCAATTTCAACTTTACCTTAAGATGGGCTGAAAAAAAACAGTTTAGATCTTATAGATATTATGTTAAAATACAGTTGTAACAGAAAAAGCAGTTCTTACCCAGTTTTGAAAATACATCACCTCTTAGTGGTAACAGAATAACTGTCCTGGCTTAGCATACCAAAAGCACTGAGTAATCCAATCTTCTTGTCTCCAACTCATAACTTGTTTGCATGGTTTAAGTAAGAATTTCTGGCTATTTCTCAATAAAATCACGATGTCTGATTGGTGTGAAAATGCTTTCATTGTTTGTGCACGGGCATATATACACACGTGTGTATTTACAATACACATGCACAACTTCAGAGATGCAGATCATTTATGAAAAGTACTTGCAAGCCAGCTATTACTATTCTAATAGTAATCTACTATTACTTGATTTGCAAACTGTTTAACCTTAATCTCACCTACTATATTTGCCAATGTATAGGCATTTATCAGAAAATTGATAGAGCAGAATAATGTGGATTCAAAGAAACTTTTTTACTACATTGTTCTGTAGATCAGATTTCATCAACAATCCTCAGTTTTGCATCCATAATTTTTCTTCTGCCTGCTAAGTTCTTTGACGCTACCAATCATGTCTCTTTGCTCCATGTACTCCCATAAGTACTGCCACCAATATAATCTTACAAGGAAAATGCAGGAGCAACCTGCATGGTATGAAAAGCCAGTAGAGCATTCATTTATTAAAGTTGCAAAAAAATTATATAGGTAGTCCTCGGTTTACAACAGTTCATTTAGTGACTATTCAAAGTTACAAGTGACATTTTTTTTGAAAAAGATTTTATTAATTTTCTACAAACAAACAAGACAAACAAAACATAAAAACATCAACTCTTATATGTACATCCAGTGTGTCAGTTGGTTCATCATTTTTGTGCATTCATTCTGTAGTCTCATTACAATTATGTTACAAAACAACTCATATTGTCAATCCAAACTTATATATCCTAATATCACTAAAAAAAAAGAAGTTTTTGACTATATTTTTAATCATTCATGCTTTATGAGCTAACAATACTTTAAACCAGTTTACTCTATAACAATATCAAATCAATCCTAACTCATATAATCATATCAAATCAATCCTAAAAAACCCTTTATAAATATAATGTCGAATAACAAAATAATAGCAAAATAAAGATATTCCTTACTGTCTAGCATTCTAAATATTCTATTATCATATTTTATCATCTAACCATTGATAAAAAAGATCCCAAGTTTCATAAAATTGTTTATCCTCTTGCTCTCTAATTTCAAATGTCAATCTACTCATCTCAGCACATTCCAATATTTTCTTAATAATTTCTTCCTGTAATGGTATTTTCTCATTCTTCCAATTTTTAGCAAATACAATCCTAGCCGCTGTTAATACATTTAAAATCAGGTACTTCAAATCTTTACTATATATATCAGATAAAATTCCCAATAAGATCATCTCTGGTTTCAAGTCTATGTGTTTCTTTGTCATTTTTTCCAACCACATGCGAATTATAGTCCAATATTTTCTAGCATCCTCACAAGTCCACCACATATGGTAATATGAGCTGGGTATCTGATGACATTTCCAGCATTTTTCAGATTTGTTCTGAAACATTCTTGCTATTCTTGTCGGGGGAAAGTGCCACCTGTAAAACATCTTATACAAATTTTCTTTATATGCTGTTGACATTGTCATTTTATAATTTTGAGACCACAATTTCTGCCATTTCTCTAGATCAATCCCATATCCAAAATTCTTCCCCCAAACAATCATAGTTTCTTTGACTTGTTCTTCCTCTAATTTCATTCCCAGTAAATAACCATATCACCTTCTCATCAGTACCCATCAAGATCTTATCTAAATCAGTCTGCTTATCATAGAATCCCTCCGTTTTAGAATCTTCATCATACCTTGAATGTATTTGCGCATATGAAAACCAATTCATCCTTATACCTTGTTCCTCTAAGTTTTGAATCGATTTAAGTTCACCCTTTTCATCCAAAAGTTCCCCATATCTAACTGTTTGTTCCTTCTTATAAATTATAGGAAAGGAAAATGCTTCAATAGTCGATAACCAAACTGGAATTTTCAAATAACATTGTCTTTTTATCTTCTCCCAGTTTAACCACAAAGACTCCCGCATATAATGTCTTCTAAAATAACCCTGTGTTTTAGTTCCCTTATACCATAAAAAAGCATGCCAGCCCAACAGCAAATCATGCCCTTCTAATGTCAACAACCTATGCTTTCTTAATGTTATCCATTCTTTGACCCACATAAAATTTGCAGCTTGATAATACAATTCCCAATTAGGCAGGCCAAAACCTCCTCTAATTCTAGCGTCTTGCAAAAGCTTTAGCTTTATTCTCGCTTTTTTACCTTGCCATATAAACTTCAACATGATTTTATTTAAATCTTCAAAATAGTCTTTTCCAAGCCTAATTGGTATTGTTTGGAACAAAAATAAAATTCTAGGTAAAATATTCATCTTGATTGTTGAAATTCTCCCTATTAATGACGATTGCAAGTTTTCCCTAAAGTTACAAGTGACTTATGATAGTTTTTCACACTAATGACCATTGCACCATCTCCATAGTCATGTGATCAAAATTCAGGTGCTTAGCAACTGACTCATATTTCTGATGGCTGCTATGTCCCTAGATTATGTGATCACCTTTTGCAACCACCTGACAAGCAAAATCAACAGGAAAGCCAGATTCACTTAACAACCCATGTTACTAACTTAAGAATTGTGGTGATTCACTTAACAACTTGTGGCAAGAAAAATCACAAAATGGGGCAAAGCTCACTTAACAAATGTTTTGCTTAGCAAGAGAAATTTGGGGCACAGTTGTGGTCATAAGTTGAGGACTACCTGTATGTCATAAAGTGTATACATATACTCATACACAATTAAGATGCAATGCATTTAGATTTGAACTATTTCTGTCCATTTTCATAGCCATCTTTGCAATTAATATAATTCTGGGTGACTGACAAAAAATTAAAAACAATATAAATACTGCATAAATATATATTTCACAATGAATTAAAATACAAAATGGCTGTCACACTATACCGATCGTGTGGATTCACATACTCTCTTAACTGTCATTTCCATGAAAATAGGAAATTCTTTTAAAACATTCTGAAATAATATAGCATCTCTTTACGTGTGGTTTGTTTTGAAAGTTAAATCAAGAAATTTGGAAGGGCAAGCTGTCATATAAACAACCAACAAATGTCTCTCTTCAATGCATTGATAATGTTACATACTGTGTTTGCAGAAAAAAAACAGGCTCAGAGAATACTAAGAACCCAAATATTTGATTGCATTGTCATTTGAATAGTAATGTAAAAGTCACATATCTGTCCTAGTTACAAAAGACAAACAGTTTTTATATTTCTGTGCATTATAACTAAAATAAAATGGGCTGCTAAAACTTGGAAATGGAGCCAAGATTTAAAAAAAAAAAAGTTTTTTTGCTATTGAAGTATACATGCTATACTAGTTTCATGATCTTAGAGAATGAGATCCTAAGCTAATTTATATAGTTTATGTTTGACCTTCTTTGATTCGTGATGAAATAACTAATAATAAATTTTCTTTTCTCTCCAGAGTATCTCATTTACAGAGGGGTTAAGAATTCCAGCATCTAATGCATGCACATATGCCTCCTTCCATATGGATAATTTATTACCTTCAAACATTGCCAGCTTGTCCTCTTTGACAGAAAGCAATTCTTTCTTTTTGGAACCCAGAATGTCACATGGCGGGAGCTTATCAGCAGAAGGAAATAGTATAATATCAGAAGAAACTGGGAAGAAAGTGGTACAACAACCTGCATCACCAAACCTCCAGTCATTCCAAGGTGTTGGGATTTGTAATGTTGAAGAAAGCTGCAACCCCATTTGTTCTGATGTTGAGAATCATTGTGCTTTAGAAATAGCAGTAGAAAAGTATAACAAAGAAGGCAGGATAACTTACAACAATGACAATGATGAGGATGATGATTTTACCACAAGCATGGTCATTGCTGGTAAACAGCGTCAACTTCAAGGTAGGGATGCCCCTCTTGTAAAGCTAGTTAGTTCTCAGCTTCATGTTTCAGAGGAGTTCATTGATGATGATCCAGCTGAAATCTCCTTTTTTGCTGGAGGCTCTGAAGCTTTTTCTTATTTGTATGATGGCCTAGATTTAAAGGACTCAAATTTTTCGAAGTGTCTTTCAGATTCACCTACTTTAACTAAAGAAATGTTGCAACAGAATATGGTATCCTCTCATTCAAGTCCTGACAGATATTCAATTGAAGCAGTAGATATGAATGTGGATGATGAATTTGAATTTGAAGGAGATAGTGATTTCAATGGAAATCAGCAGCCATCAGATACCTCAGAATTATTTGAAGTTAAAGCACAGGCAAGCAGAATACAAAGTCTCCTGAGTCCTTCTGAAACTAGTTCACTGATTAATAACCAGTCTGAAAGTAGCTCTCTCAACAATTTAACATTAAATGGCACACCATTTATGCATGCTTACAGCTCTGCTAATCACTCTGAAGCTAGTTCTATGGTGAATTTTCCAGCATATTCAGTTCGTTCTGAATCAAGCTCAGCTCTTCAGTTCACTGACATTATTGACCAGTTAGAACAGCTGAGTTACCCACCTACCACTACAGAAGACTCTAGTAGTTCCGATGATTCATGGGATTCAGAATCTGCACCTCCATTAGATATAAACCTCTTCTTTAGCAATCCTTTTGCTCAGGCTACAGTAGAGAATTTCTCTCTTGACTTTCAGAATAATCTCAAAAATCTCACTAAAGAAGATAAGTCAGAGAACACGTGCACAAACCATTAATATTTGGCATGATATAGCATGTTGATTTTTGCTGATTAGAATCAGATTTTTAAAAAGAACCTGAGCATCATTTTTTCCTGATTATTATTTTCAGTCATTGGAATATAAATTTGTAGACTAGATCATTATTGTTGACTCTTATTCCAATCTTTTTAAGGCATCAAGAACAGTGGTGAAGGCATCAATAATAAATACAAAGCACTATAATATATATTCATTTATTAAATATTTTAAAACTTTTGTTATAAAAATAATATTGTATGGTAAGTGTGTGAAAGAGATAAAGACAGACAGAAATCCTGAGTTACATTTTCCAGAAGACCTTAAAATATTAACACTTTGCCCATTTTTTCCCAGTAACACTTCTAGTTACTGAGGTTAACTCTATTATCTTACAAAAAGAAGCATGATTTTCAGGACTGGAATGAAAGCTAAGGCCCATCTACAGTTTTGAAATTAAGCTATCCATAGGAAGTTGTATAACACCATTCTTGCCCTTTCTATTTCTAGAATTTACAAATTACTGGTACATATTTCTTTTTTTTAAAGTGCAATTATTAATATATCACATTGCCTGCATTTTCACTATGACATTGAAACTAGTTCTTATATTCTCAGGTATTAGGAATATGTGAATGTATTGGTACATTTTATAGTAACAGTTAAAAGTACATTTTCAAAATACTTTATTCATTTTATAAGATCTCCAGGTGATGGATGGATGGATAGATGGATGGATGAATATGATATAATATAAAACAGAATTCTCCAATGAAGCAAACTGAACATGCTGGACAAACTAGTCTCTTTGCTAGCCTTAAGAAAAAAATCACGATATAGGCAGCATACTATGCAGTGAAATACTGATTTGGGTATTGAAACTAGAGATTCATAGTATTCAATAGAATTTTGCATGGAAAAGCGTGAATGTGTATGAATAAATGTCCAGTTCATTCTGTTGTTTAAAAAGGGGAATTTTCCTTGTTTTCATGATTCTTATTCTGTTTCTTTTAACAAAGTTATAGTTCAAGAACTGTTTGTTCATTCTTAAATAATCTAATCTGTAGAGATCATTTTTTTCATCTTGCAATAGTCTGAATTCCTCAAAGCTTTTAAGTTTTAAAATTGGTTTTCCTTGGCAAGATATTTTATAGAAAAAATATCTCGACTTAATAAATAGAGGCTGATCCTCTAAAGGTCAACAATCAGGCAGGAAAACATAGTGGGGTTTTTTTCAGATAGGAATGTTAAAGATCCTGTGCAAAATAATTATGTTTTCATAATTTCATAAAGTTTTCATAAAGTATGTTGCAGCAGCCATATCAATCCATATAATTCCATTATATATTAATAAGGAATTTGATTGCAGTAGATGAGTTGTGATATGATTAGGTATATATCAGATACATTCATTTTGTATATTATTATAGATCTGTAATCATTCTATATTAAAATAGTTGTTTTGATCAATTTAAAAATTGTAAGAAGATAGGTGGTGTTGTGTAGCTAAAGAGCCACACACAGTTGAACTTTGGAGGAACACTATTTGCGTTAGTATATGGGTGTCATACCAAGTGGCATAACCGATAGATTGGCTGATTTTGCATAAGTTAAATAGGTTCAGAGCTGGTTACTGATTGAACAGGAGATTACAGAACTAGACCAAGAAATCTTTAAAAAATCTGAAAGGCAATGGCAAACCATTTTACAAACACCCAACATGGACACATCTCTATTCACCAGGAGTCAAGTTTAACCTGAAATGTATGTTACTGTTGTTTTTGTAGAATCAAATACTTCGGCTCTAATTTCATTTTTAATTATTGTTGTTGTTTCTTAATTAGGAAGAATCATGCTTACTTAACAGTCTTGTTCACTTGAGATTTCACTGATATTAATCATAATTAGATAATATTACTATAAGGTATAATACATATCTTAAAATATTTCTTTAGGGCATTACTTAAAATCTGTTCATATTCATTCTCACTTTTTCATTTTATGAATTTTTAAATATTACATGGAATGATTAGACTTTTATAACAACATTCTTAATATTGACTGTTGATTACTTACTTTTTTATGTTAAACTTCCTCCCAATAAACGTTGCATATTAGAGGACACAAGATGACTAAATAAATTCTGTGGGATTTTTTTTAACAAGTCTTTATGCTAACTTTAAGGAATAAATGATGTTGGTAAATTTTACTTGTAGTATATTGGGAGATTCAACCACTAAATAATGAAGAAAACATTCCTAGGTACAATTCTTTGAGAAGCTGCCATTAAAAGAATGAGGGCATTCCTTCAGTAGGAGTATATTAAAAATACATTATAATTCCATTAGTGACAAAGTTGCCTTCACAATGTACTGTAATTACTTTTATTAAATGTTTTACAATGCAAATTATTTGTGCCTTGGTATAAGCAATTTCATGTTATTGGTGTTTACTTGTTAGAAAAAATATTCTTAGACTGGAAATTCTTACAGTTATTTATCATGATGATCTACATAATATGAATGCTTTACATATCTTTGTTTCTGTTGAAATTGATTATATATCTACAGATTTGTATTGATAATTTTGAAATTACATATCCAATAAAATTAGAAGGTATTCAATATAAATAAGAACACGTTTTAACTTTTTTCCTTGTTCTTTCTCAAAAGAGAATCATTATTGATTTTCTCACTTTCCTGATTTGCTGTCTGATGTTTACAGTAGGAATACAATTTTAAGCAAATATGAAATATAACAAAAAAAATTTCTAAAGCATGTTGTTTTGTGATATTTAGTACAAGTTACTATTTTGGTGTGATATATTCTTGCTCACAGTTAAAATTTACTTTATTCATGCAATTAGATCATTCTTAGTTACAAAAAAGAAAACAGACCTAAACATGATTCCAGTTACTATACCAGTAAAATAATCTGCATATACGTATTTTAAATAATCTGCATATACATATTTTCACAGTTGCATGAATTTAAATATATTATGATTGATTTATATTTGATTTATATGATCACCAGTTAATATTTAGATCTTATCAACTAATCTATGGAATCGAAGGACCTTAAAATTTCCCAGGGTAAACATTTAGAGTTTTTAAACATCACCACGCTTAACGTTTTTCCTGATTGTCATCAAATTTTGTGTTACAATTCAGGTTACAAATGTAGACAAAGATGCAGCAGGGAGGTACTCATAATGCATGTTCAAGTATCCTGTGCTACCCACTCACATTTTCCATTCAAGCAGAAGACTACTATAAACCTCTATGTAGCTTTATTCATTACCTTTATGAGACATGTTTCAATGATTAAATCAGACTTCATTCCAATATTCCTAGGTTTTCATATTCAGATTCAGCCATATGATCTTAACTGAGGGCAAAAGTTAATGAGAAACCTGAATCTTCAGTCTAAATTAGCTCTGTTCATTTCAATAATGGCATCACAAATTTAAATTTGGATACTACTTTTTCTTAAGAGTATAATCATGTAATAATTAAAACTGAATGTTAAAATGTGTTAGTACTTTTGTTATTTCAGGAACAATGCTGTTCAGAAGTTATTTTTAGAATAACACCAATACTACAGTAGTACAGTCACTTACAAAAAATACTTATATTTGTAGAGAACTTCATATAATATTATCCACCTTCCCAAATAACTGAACATTTGTTATTGATTGGGAAATTACTCATTCTCAGTTCTTCTTAAAATATTAAATTCCCCTTAAAGATGTTATTTTAGTCAGGACAGGATGTGTTTTTAATATTATTGGTATTGTTGAACAATGTTAGAGGACTATGTGAATATGAATTGACAGAATCAGATCTTGAGGAATTAGTATTTCAAGTAAGTAAAATATTTTCCTTGGGATATTTATCTATCCCTTTTAATCTCTATGTACTACTGTAGGAATATATGCCACATCCTGGGAAATTTTAGGCTTTTTTATAGTGAGCAAGATGCAGATTACATACTTCTCTTGAATTGTACTCAGTTTTATTCTGATAATTGGTGACCCACTGTTATTAGTATTTGTACTTATTTGCAATAGATTTGTAGAAGGGAAAAAGATAAATGGCAATTACAGTTTTCCAGCCTTCAGTGTAATTTAATAACTGAACTGACTGGTTTTTAAGCAACTTTGCAAATGTAATGTTACATAAGAGTTTTTAACTAGACAATAAAGTACGTGCACAAGATATACGCTTCAGACTGCTTTTGATGCTTTTATGAGAAGTAAAGGTGTATTTCAGAATCTGTCGTTTTCATTGAGAAATTATTTACGTTCCTTTTCTTAGTCAGATGCAGTATAATAGCCTTGTTATTGCTTAATATTTTATACAACTCCCTGATCTCAGAGCATTTTCTATATTCCTTTGATATCTTCTAATAGATCCTATATGTTTGTCAGTACCTATTTGATAAATGGGGCTGAGGCTGATATAAAGTATGATTCGATAAAACTCATAGCTGACTTCAACTTTTAAGCCAAAACTTCTAGGACATGTTATTAACCAACATACTGCATCAGAATTTTATTTGGTTCTGCACTTAAACTTTGGACAAAACATTGGAACTCACTAAAGTATCCAAAAGAATGGCCCACAAGGCTGATATTCACATTCATCTTTCTTAGAACTCCTTTGCAAAATAAACTTTCTCATGGATATTTTAGGCAGAGTGATTAATGATTGTTCCAATACTAAGAATCCCAAAATTAAAAACGTATTATTCTTGCTTAAGATTAAGAACTGTTTTCAATAATTCATATCAAAATATAAGAAGTGGAAATGATGAATACTGTAGATTTTAGAAAATGCATTTCTGCTCAAAGTACATAGAAAAAGAACCTTGCATATAGGATGATTCAGATTTTTGGGAGAGAATGTTTATCACTTTTAGTTTCTGGTATTAAGCCATATGTGGGCCTGGAATGTGACCTTTGTGTGTATATGGTTGTATGTGGTATGCCTGGTTTCTTGGAAAGATGAAGTATATAATGAAGAGTTGACAAGTCCTCTGTTTTACAGGGACAAACAGTGATTGTGGTATATAATTTGTGAAGCAGTGGAGAGACATTAGGGGGCTAATTCAGTATTATAAAGTAATCGATTTTTTTTTAAATACAGAATTTGATTTTTATATTCTCATACAATGGGGCAGTATTTTCATAAATGTACTGTTTTTGCTCACTTCTAAGTAGATTAGGAGGAAGGGGGGAACAGAAACTATTGGAAATCTGAATGGACATTAATACTGAGATGTATGAATGTTTCCAAGTGGGCAACATTGAATAAGTATATAAAACAAATAAGGCAAATTTGTAGAAGAGGAAGGACAGTCTTCAGTCAAGCCATTTTTGAAACTTCTGATGTAGCTATAATACATATACTAAGTTCCCAGAATGTTAACCTATTCATCATTTAACAAAAAGAGGTTATTGTGTTATACCTAACAGACAGATAGATATTCTATATGCATGCTGACACTAAAAATTTTTCGTAGACTTAAAGAATAATTCAAGCTATACTTACGTTGTATTGTACTTTGGCATTAGTTTGCTTTTTCCAAGTATTTTATTGGTGAAATGTTTATTGAGATATAGATAATTAGAAGACAGCTAAAATTACTGGATCTTTTCTTTTAAATGCTAACAGATGTGTGTGAAATTGAACATATAATCCTACATAACTTATTTGGCAAATCATAGTTTAAACAATCTTTTGCTGCTAAAAACCTTCATATAACTTCACTGTCATGATGCAGGCAGAACAACAGGATGCAGTGGCAATGGAAGACACATCTCTTAAACATTCAGAATATTTTATTCAAAGATATAAAGTTTTTGGTAATTGGGAGGTAGGGTATCAAAACTTCAGGACAAGATTGTAATAGTACTCCTAGGCTATACTTAAACTAGTGGTTTTGCTCTGGTTTTGGGTCTTTCTGCAAAGGAACCTGAATACATTTATTTTATTAGCTTTTTTAAAATCCCACTTTTATAACTAACTCAAGGTGGCAAACATACATAATACCCTTTCTTCCTCCTATTTGGTCCACAACAACAATGGTGTGAAATGAGTTGGACTGAGAGAAAGTGATTGTCCCAAAGTCACCAGGCTGAGTTACAATTCAGAGTTGCTTATGTTTTAGGCCAGCACCGTAACCATACACTATGGCTCTCATACATTGTTCAGTTAGACAGATACCTTCCCCAATTTTGTATCAAAAATATTATCAATTGACATTTTAATAATAAAAACTTTTTGCAGAGAGTATCAAATTCTGAGACTATATATTTTAACTTACATAAACATTCATAATATTTTATGCTTTCTGAAATAGCTTAAAGAAAATTGCCAAGAAAAAAAATTATCCTGAAAAGGAACAATTAATAGGAGTGGTTGCAAACTGCATAACTATTTCCTCTTTTACATTTCTTGAACTAAAACAGTTTTCCAGTAAATGGTTTTCCCTGCAAATAATAAATGTCAGCAATTTTCATTCTTGCGGATCCTGCAGATGCTCACAAGGCACCAGTGGAAAATATTATATGAGCTAATGTATAATGCAGATATGCAGTGGTTTGGCAAAGAATGTTAATAGTTAACTTCTTCCCTGAATCTCTTCCAGGTGACTAAGTGTAACATTATTTAGCTTCCTCAGACTGTGCAAATACTTGCACTGAAACATCCTTTCCTTCTCATGCTACCTCCCCCTTACTTCATTCATGACTTTTTAAACAGCTTTACTTCCTGAGTCAAAAGACCAGCAGCCAGTATTGTAACAGAAAGCTTGCAGCTGGCTCTTTCCCAGCTTTGTAATCTACTTTGAAAGTAAGTCATGGAAAAACTCTGCATGTCTGCTTATTTGTATCACCACTGTACAGTGACTTTTTGGACAGTTTGACATAATTTTAAAAAATCATACAATTAAGAATAAATGTCTCCCAGAGCACAAAGATACATGTTGTTTTTCTAAGAATACACAGGATGGAATTTGGAGTGGGAGTGGCAAACTGTTTGAAAGCATTCTTTTTGTATCAGCATCAGTGTAGGAGACTTCTTTGGTACGGCCCTCTGCTAAACAGTTCTGTCATGAGAAACCAAACAAGATACTTCTTAGTTGCAACATCAAAAATGTCAGCCAAACTGAAGGTTTAAATAATGATAGGAATTTGTTCTATGAATAGTAAATACCAATGCTATGGCACAAAAATTATTTTAAAATCTACCACATTTGAAACTATTAAAATTGCTTGTAAAAGGAAATTTCTGGCTATCAGCTATTGTCTTTCTCTGCATACCATTTGATATGTTGTTGTGCCAAGTTTTAGAGGAAAGCTAAAAAAAAATGGACTAGATATTTTAGCTTGGAATCTATAATTATGTAAACACTTCAACCATTTTGTTGCTCCTCTAGTTGCCTCTCTCTATTTCCTGGGTCTCTTTTCTTGGTAATTATCTTCTTGGGGATGATTCTTCTTCAGATGCTGATTGATAACTGAAAATTGCCTCTATATAATTAACAATGCAATCTGTTTTAAGGTTGTGTCAATAGTTAGCTTAAGCTTCCTCCGGAAATTTGAAGGGATTTTAGTCCTTGGTCTCTTTTCCCTAAAGCTACATTTTCTGCTTCTGCAAAAAGTTTCTCAGATTAGTACTACATTCTGAAATGATGAAATGCACATCCTTTTATGTTTTCTTGCTTTTCATTTCCACTTTTCCAAAGACATTATGATTAGCATGTTATACAAGTGATTTATCCAAAGGAGCATGTTAATTCAGTGATGTGCAACTTCAGTGATTTAACCATGAATTGTAGGTGGTGGTGGTGGGGAATTGACTTCATTTTTTTTAGCTAGAATTCAAATCTTTAGCTAATACTGGTTTGAATTTGAGTAAATCATTTTTTCATGGACTACTTCAAATATATTTGAAGGCTTGTTAATCTATTGTAAGTTACAGGAAGCAAAAATTGCTTTTATATAGATTTATACCTACTTTAATATTTTATAAAAGGAGACATTGTTTAACTATTTTCTTTCCCCTTCCTTTCTTTTGTGATGCTTAGGTCCTCAACTCTCTTCTTTTAAAGTGAAGAGTGCAGTGTCCTTAAATCCCCCATTACAGGAAACTGTGATCCAGGGCTCATCTCCTCTTCTGAGTCCTATCCTGAGTGATGTTAGTGGAGCCAGGTTTGAAGAAGAGGATGAAACGAAACATAAAGTAAGTGGAGGAAGAGCAGTTGACAACAAATAGTGCAATTTCCATTCCTACTTATTGCATTATTTCCAGCTTGTCATTTTCTTTGTTGCATGTTGATACTATTTGTGCAAGTTTGCCTATGCTTTTTCTAGTAGTCTTACTGCAAAGGATGCAGTATATTGGGGCTAGTTCGCATATGGTATCTTTGTTGTGTGGCTTTCAATTCAAAAGAGTTCAGGACAAATAAGTACACTACAGTTACTGAAAATAACAAATGCTGTCCTATCTTTTCATAGGCAGGAATCAATAAACACCTGTTCTTATCTTATGAGCTCATGTTATGTTTACATTGAAGAGGATTATGTATAAATGAAATGCAGTTTAAAATGCAAATGCATTTAACAGTTATTCCTTTTCACAACCAGATTCTATTAGAGTAAGGCTGATAGTAATGGGCAAAGTAAGGGCTTACACAAGATTTTAATGCTCATTTTGCAAGTTCAATAAAACTCTTAGGTGATTTACCTTTATTAACATTGCTGATTGCATAACCATCATGTAAATGTGAACTTCTCAAGACAAAAGACAAAATCCTGAAACACGAATGGAAAACTTCATATCTTGAGTTGAAATAATATGGTCAATTTAGGCTGATATTTTTCCTTGTGTAAAAGGCTTTTGCTCAAAATCACGTAATAAGATGAATAAAGTTGGGATCTAGTACCTAACTGGATAATTAATTATATATTGAAAAATATCCAATTTTTACATTATGGTTCACTGTGACTAGAAAATTACTCGCTGCATGATTTTGTATAGTACTGATCTCACAAACACACCTGCCTTATAGCAATAGCACTTAGACTTATATACCGCTTTACAGCCCTCTCTAAGTGATTTACAGAGTCAGCCTCTTGCCCCCAACAACCTGGATCTTCATTTTACCCACCTAAGAAGGATGGAAGGCTGAGTCAGCCTGGTGACATTTGAACTGCCAAATTGCAGACAGCTGGCAGTCAGCAGAAGTAGCTTGCAGTACTGCACTCTAACCACTGCACCACTGTGGCTCATATAACATCATCATAACATTATTCCAATGTTAAGATGTCCATTTGTTGAAGACATATCCCCAGAACAAAACCTCCACCTTTATGCTAACCAGCTAAGACAGATTGAATCTAAATAAAAATCAGCAGGAATGTTCTGTTTTCCACTGGAAAATGTAATATAAACTTCTAAGTGAACATTCTGATTCACTTGGAGAAAATCCTGAAGGAGGTTATTAACTGCCAGGTTCACTTTGGCCTGTTGTGAGATCATTTCCTTCAATCTAATCTTGGTGTTTTATGGCTGCCAAGTGAACAGAAACTGCCAGACAAACAAATTTTGTTTTCTCTGATTCATTTTTTTAAGGCTCAGCTAGAAATAGTGACCTTGGGGGAGATTGCCATTCCTAATGAAAACCTCTTTCTCAAGGTGGTTGGGGTTTTTTCCATGTAAGGCTCAGCACTTTCTAGGAGAAGATATAAGGAAGACTGATTTTTCACCCTTCCTGCTTCTTTCCCTTGTTTTGGAAGTGAAGCAAGGAGACATTATGAGCAATGTTTTTTAAACTGGTGTAATTTATTCCTGCCTGGAGATCAGGAGGAAGGCTCACATTGTGAGGTGTGGCGAGAAGCCCACTGAAGCATTGCTTCCAGTGCTGCTTGAGCCTAAAACGAAATAGTATTCTGGCATGGCATTATTGGCATGTAATCCCATACATTTTTGTTGTGGCCCCGATTCCCGAGCCTATACTGTCAGAGGAAGAAAACTTGGAAGATGAGGAGGAGGAACTGGGAATGCCTTCCTCCCCAGGACCTTCCTCTCTGGCAATGCCTTCCTCCCTGATAATGCCTCAGGTTTCATCAGACAACCGAAAGGAACAGCCTGAGATTAATCAGGAGGAAGGCATATCGGAGCAGCCCCTGACTGGGAGTAAAGAGGAAGAGTGTTGGCTTGATCCTAAGCAGCGTCGTAGGGAGAAATGTGAGCAGCAACGTAGGAGGCATGGGAGGTTCAGAGAGTGAGCTGAGTCATTGAGCCACACCCCACAGGGGATAAAAATGGGTGTGTTTTCGGCTGGAACTTTGTACAGGACAAAGTTTAATCTTACTTCGGATTTTCTTTGTGAATGATTTTTGTGGACTGCCTTGTAATTTTCTGTGAGTAGATTTTTATTTGTTATCAGTTCGGACTTGGCAGGCAGAGTGTGTTGGAATGCCAAGGTTTTATCAGTTCCAAAGAATTAACTCTGTGAAGTCCGAGCCAGCTTGCCTGCTTGTGTTTGTGTGAGTTTGTATTCTTTCATCTTTTGGGAAAGAAGAAAAGTGAGACAAGAACACATTTTGTTTCAGAAAACAAGGATTAGAAAAAATTGTACTTGCTAGTTTGTCTAACTGGATAAGGTTTCCTGTATGTAAATATCAAATGGATGAAGTTTGGATGCACAGTATATTTCCCTTGGACATTCAGTTTGCATTTGAGTATATATATATTTGCAACATATATATTGTTCAGATCCGAGAGCTAATTGCCCAAACAATACTTGTGGGCTTATTAGTCTCAATATACCTTTTACACATTAAATCAGTTTGAATACAGTAATACTACATGTTTCATGTAGCATTTCTTCTTTATTTACTGGGAATTTGTTTCTTTCTTTCAGAAATGCCCAACAGACAAAGCATATTTCATTGCAAAGGAAATCCTTGCTACTGAACGAACATACCTAAAAGACCTGGAAGTTCTAACACTAGTAATTCATTTAAACTTTCATTTATTAACTATTTCCTCTCTCCCAAAGAATTATTCAAACAATTATACTATATAGAAGAATATCTTTGAATCAGTTCTGTTTTTTTAATCTGTCTCTGTTACTCATACAAAGGAGATGCTCGAAATTCCATGGCTGATGTTGTGCCTCTCTATCTTCCCAATGTTCTGATATATTTTTGTTGCACTGTATTTTAGAAATTGTAGGATTGTACAGCAGGTCAGATTTGAAAGCAAAAGATGTTTCCAAGTGAATGGACGCTTATCTAACATTAGTCTGCCATTTTTTCTTCACAATAGGAAATTGATTTGTAGAGTTTCATTTTTTAAGTTATTTTATAAATGTCCCTACATGCTTTTCTAGATTCTTTAATATTAATTGATCACACAGTTAGCTTTAAAACAAATATTTGATCATGCTTTCAGTGGGAGTGGTTTTGGTATAGAAATAAAGTAAATGAATAAATAGCTAAAATATAAACACCTACAGTTTGATTTTTTTTTTTCTTTTGCAGTGGTTCCGCAGTGCAGTTTTCAAGGAGAATGCAATGCCTGAAGGTCTCATGACCTTATTCTTCTCCAATATAGATCCTATCTATGAGTTTCACAGAGGCTTTTTGAAAGAGCTTGAGCAGAGACTAGCACTCTGGTAAACATTATTAGACACATGACTATGAAAATTGAGTTCTGTGATACCTGACAAAACTTCTTTCCTGTGAAGCTGCATGAATACATACTTGAATAGTGTTTGCTAATGATCCTTTCCATGAAATTAGTTTTCTGAATGACACTACATGTATACAATTGGTATACACTATGTATACCAATTGTGTGATATGAAGTCTCTAAATGTTTGGTGACTGCAGTCATTCCAGTGAGCAAATCATTGTTGTAATTATGAGATAAACGTTTATTTGGATGTATTTAAAAATTCACTACATATACTTTCTTCGTTACATTTTAATTGGTCAAAAATGGTCTTCAAAGAAAGTAATATTTTTGATAACCCTATAAAACATATTGTTGAAAAAAAAAACACATATTCGCTCTCTTGCTTCAAATTAAATGTTTATTTTTACGAAGAGAAGAAAAATAAATTAGTTCAGTGGAAAAAAATAATGATTAGTTTAGATGGCAAGATCTGATAGTTAATAAGTTGAAGATATTTTTTGAGCCTCTTAATTCATAATGAATTAGTTCACCAGAGCGGTTTCAGAAAATCAGAAGGAATATTGTACATAACTGGTTGTAGTATTTTCAAATGAGTAGAAGTATCTTCAAATGAATAACATAACATTGAAAGCATTGCAGAAAGAAGGGCAAATACTTAGAATACTTAGAAATCTGAGTGAATTTGAAAAACTTACAATATGGAAGTTGACATCTGCTGGGCCTTATTTATAAACTGCTGGTGAACTAAGATTCAGAAACTAAATAAATCAAAGACTGCATGCTCATATAGATGTAGCATTTATATGTAGTATACATATGCAATAATGAGAATTTTGCTGAAAGAATATTGTCAGATTCATCCCAAATGTTATACTTTATCCATTTATCCATTTGTATTTTATTTTTTTGTCCATTTTCTTGTTTTTTCTTGTTTGCTTATATGTCTTATTCAAAATGTTGAATTTAATTGATAACATTATGTTAACAATTTTCCTATTTTCCTTTTTTAATTTTTTTATTACATCGTAACATTCCATTATGGGGTATAAAATAAATGACAACATATTATATACGAAGAGAAACTCATACGAGTGTACAAAAAATATTTCTTTTTGAGTTTCGATCACTCAAGATGTGTGATATATTTCAGAGAAAAAGTCTTTGCTCGAAGATAATTTTTGGTGAGTTCAAAGACAGATTTCAAATTCTGAATAGGAAAGTAGACTATGCCTCCTTTCCAGAAATGTCCAAATGAACATATCACTGAAAAAGGAACTGCTCTTCAAAATGCATTGCAGTATCTAGTTCTTTTGTCTTTCTTGGTCATATATTCAGATTGAACTACAAAGCAGAAGAATGATTAACCTTCTGAGAAATTACTGCAAACAAGTTACAGTGTTTCTTTCAAAGTTACTGTGGGTATCTTATTAGTTTTGAAAGAAGAGCTGTTATATTTATTGGTTGGCTCTGAAAAATAATTTTAGACTCAGTTTTCCCTAGAGCTCACTTTTTCACTCTCTCAATTGAAGGGAAGGGCGATCAAGCTCCGGTAAAGGAGATTATCAGCGGATTGGAGATGTCATGCTGAGAAATGTGCAAATATTGAAGGTATGGAAGTATCTATAACTCAGGAATCTTGTGTTCTCTTTTCCCCCCACTCATTCTCATTAATATGTGCCTTAATGATAAAATGGCAAATTCTATGTAGGAAATTTAGGTACTGAAGGATCCAATCTGGGCTGGTCACTGGGATCACAGGTTTGAGCTTTTGGACTCATGCTGGAACCTATCCTCAGGGAACTTCTGTCTGACCAGAATGTATGCTTTGGGCTATGCTATGTGTAATATTTATGTGGTGCCTGTTGTGCATGGCAATGTAAAGATTGCTTGGAGGTGGAAGATATTTCTGATGTAATCTACCAGATCCCCTGCATGGATTGCCCTGTTACTATGTAAGACAGACAGGGAGGAAGCTAAACAACAGATTGCAAGAACACAAACGAGCAGTCAGACAAGGAGATCCAAACTCATTGGTAGCCTCACATTGCAATGAACAATGACATACATTCAGTTTTGAGCTACTAAGATTGTTAGCTGAGCAGATACAAAAATAGCCAGGGAAATGATTGAAACCTGGGAAATGGGCCCCTCATCACTGAACAGGAGTGCTGATTTACCATCAATTTATCAGGTACTTATAAGACTAAATAGCTGGCCATCAACACCCCAGTCAACCACTAAAAAGCCACACACAACCAGGCACCACACAAATACTATGCATAGTATAGCCCAAAGCCCACATTTTGTGCAAGAGAAGTTCCCTCAATATATGCTCCAGCATGAGTCCAAAAGCTTGGGAGACTAAATCTCTTATCCTAGTGACTGACTCACACTGAATCCTGCAACATTGTCCCAGAATACATATATGTGCCTTCATTCATGACATTTAACATTGTTACTTTACAATAGAAAAATTCCAATTTAAATATTGATAAGTCTTGTCTAAAAATTAATCTTTATGCTACCACATATATACATAAAATTATAATTGTATATGATTATGTAAAATTATATGTTACTGCTTTGAAAATTAAATATACCATATGTTATAATTATTATAAGAAGCAGCAAATTCTGGCATTCTCTGATGAATTTTATGCTGCAAAATCTCCATCGTTCATTCATATATTTACTGAGATTCTGAACCTTTGACAAAATTTGTCTAATATTTTGTCTTGTGTGAACATAGAATTTCTAAACATTTATTGTAAATGGACAATTGTTGCGGATAATTTTTTTTAAAGAAGTATGCTTTTTTTCTTCAGTAAGTGAATATTTCAGGTAAACAAATTGCATGATTTTAAAAATCTTTATAGCTGCGTCTTCTGTGATCCCATAGGAATTTACCAACTATCTGCAAAAACATGATGAAGTCTTGATGGAGCTTGAGAGAGCAACTAAGCGTATTAAGAAACTAGAAATAGTTTATAAGGAATTTGAACTCCAAAGAGTTTGCTATTTGCCCCTTAACACTTTCCTGCTCAAGCCTATCCATCGGATAATATACTACAAGTTGATCTTGGGAAGACTTTGTAAACACTATCCAGCAGATCATCGAGACTATACTGATTGCAAGAGTGAGTAATAGAATTAAGCAAATGGTTAGAAAGAATCTAGCTGACATTTTTTGTTTTCTTATTTTATGCTGCTTACTAACATTGAGTTGGTGAAATAATATGGCTACAGAATTAGTTCATTCAATTTTGTCACCTGCATCTTTTGAATAAAAAAGTAATAACATATATTTTAATACCTTCCTCACAGTCATCCATTTTTTAGACACCAGTTTCGATCACTGCAATGCGCTCTACATGGGGAAACCACAATTGGTCCACAATGCAGCAAGTTGCACAGTTTTTGTGCCTAGCAGTTCACCCAGTAATATCACTGCTGTGTGAACTGCATTGGCTTCCTGTGATGACCCAGGGAGGGGGATACAAAATAAACACAGTCACAAAAACCCAGTGATGCCCCTTTTATTCCTTCCCTTTGCTTCCAAGCTCCAAATATCCTTGATGGAAGACAAAAAACTCCCACACAACCAGTTAAAGGAAGGAGGGAAAAAAGCAACACAAACCAGGCAAGATAAGGGCTGGAGGATGTCCACAGATAACAGAACACACACTGGGAAGGATGCCAAGCTCAGAGAGGAACCATAACTAGAGATATTTCCACGCTTTGTTTCCAGCGTTTGCCCATATAGCATGTCTGTCCTCTTATTCAGTTGTCACAACTGCAGCCTATGAAGAAGATCAAGGCCCTCTCCTCCCAAGTAGACCATATCTCTCCCTTATCCTCTCCTCCCTGCGTGCCCTAGGATGGAAAGGGGGTAGGTCTGGGTCTTCCTCTGACTGCTCAGCTGGGCTCTGCCCTTCCCCAGCCTCTTCCACAATCTCCGGAGCCATACTTCCACTTCCTGTCGGCTGTTCCTCCTCTCTCTCAGAGTCAGTTTCCACCAGGCGCATGACACTTCCAGTTGCTTTTGGGGTGCAATTCAAGGTTAGATTAGATATGATGTGTGTACTCCAGGTTCTCTCTCTTGAATTTCGCATTTTGATGGGACCTTGGAAGCATGCCTTCTCAGTGACTGATCTGGCCCTTTGCAACAGCCTCCCATCCAAGATCAGAGGGATCCTTACCCTTTAAGTCTTCTGGAGACTGGTCTCCATGCCCCCCACCTGACTAGGATAAGGGTTGAGCTGTGAGGATATTTGGTTGGGCATCTGGAGACAATTGTTTTTAATCATGATTTATGGATTGTTGTGAACCACCAAGAGTCGTTTTATGAGATAGAGGGCTATGTTAAAATTGTAAACAAACTCATTTTGGGTATGCAGGTAAAATTAATTAAGTAGTTAAATTATATAATATCTCACAATTATGTTTCTCAATAATCCTCACAGGTTTTATAGGTTTGTATGTGTTTAATTCAGAGAAAATTTGTATTTTTAAAATAGATCTACTAATGATAAAGTAGGTTGTAAATTAATCCTTGATGTTCTGATTGTTTGCCCGTGGCATTTTTTGGATAATTCTGTAGATGCACTGAAGGAAATTGCAAACATGACATCGCAACTTCAAAACAGTTTGATCCGGCTGGAGAATTTCCAGAAACTAATAGAGCTACAGCATGATCTTCTTGGTACTGATAATCTCATAGTACCTGGAAGGGTAATCAGTTCTCTTCTATTTTAAAGTCTTCTTTGTTATTATATAGTATTTTGCACTGGTTTGCTGCTTACTATATGCTATATCCTTGCTTTAGGCATTTGTTGTGTTACTTTAGAGTTAACTTAGGCCAAAGTTTTGCTGTTTGAAGTAGAAAATTTGAAATTATACTTATATGTACCTTCTAAAATACATTTCTAACACATTTTAAACTCATTCTAAGAAAGGCTTATTGAAAGCCTCATGTTGAAGATATCAAGAACATTATTTTAATATTTTGTTCCATGTTATTTTGCAGAGGCAATGAGGACCAGCATGGAACTAATGAATGCATTGCTATGAAGTCTACTTATTATCCCTTGATTAGTTAGGGCATATCCTTTCTAAAGTATCTTTCTCCATCCATTGCTCAGTTGTGGGCTCCTCCCCTTTTATCCAATCATTCCCTAGACATTCCCTCTTCCCTCTGTCATTCTCACATTCCACATGAGTACAGCAAGATTTGGAGTGACAGCTGCTGGGTGGGAAAGGATACACAAGGACATGCTGGTACAGTAGGACTGGGGAAGGGTGTGTGGGTGGGGAAAAGTTGCCCAAGTATCTTGTAAACTTCCCTGTTGACTTCCCCACTGACTTTTTTTGTGGAAAGTCAGCAGACCAGGTCGCAAAGTGCAATCACATGACCATGGGACACTGCAACTGTCATAAGTACAAGCTGTTTGCCAAGCATCCAGACAGTGATTGTATGACTGTGGGGGCGTTGAGATGGCAGGAATTTCGAGGATCAATTGCAACAACCACTAGTTTAGCATGGTTGTAACTTTGAACTGTTATTGAATCAATCGTTGTTCAAGGACCAGTGGAGCCAATTTTTCTTGTCTAATTGTTCCACAGGAATTTATTCGAGAAGGTTGCTTGTACAAACTTACCAAAAAGGGCTTACAGCAAAGGATGTTCTTTCTGGTGAGTTGATATTTTTGCTCAAGGCTGTTACAAAACATAACTGTAATCAGAGGTTGTTTTTAAAAGACAGAAAGGTTTGACAAACAAAAATGTCCGTCTCAGTTTTCAGATACGTTGCTGTATACAAGTAAAGGTGTAACAGGGACAAATCAGTTCAAAATACGAGGATACCTCCCTCTGCATGGGATGCTGGTAAGTAGCTCTTCATACAGCTTCCAAACATTAAGATAGTATGATCTCTCTCCTCTTAATTTATACATTTTCATTATAGTTAACTATTAAACTATTATATTTAACTATTAAGTTATTTGTAAAAATAACAAAAGTAGCATATGAACAAATGAGATAAATAAATAAATAAATAACCATTGTCAATTGGATATTCCTGGTGGTTCTGAATATTTTTTAGATGTTCTTATAATTTTTGTATGAAATAGAAGAGCAAACTTTGTCATTTTTCTGGTGTCAGAACAATTAAGTAACTATGGATGAATTTACCATGATGCTGTTCTTTGTGCACCTATGTGGATGTTGCAATTTCTGTTACTCCCACACCTGGACATTGCATGCTCTTTTACTTTCCAATGAACTTTTTTCTATGTTTATGTTTGATTTTCAGCTGATAGTCCTGGATCCTCCGGTAAGTAGTAAGCAAAACGAATAGGATTGCTATGTTTAGACCTGTTGAAGTGGCAATGTAGTTGTAGCTACTAGTTTTACTCTCCAGAACAGAGATCTCAAACTTTGGACAATAGGCCAAGTATGTTATTCAGTTCAGTCATTCATTAACCCTGCCTTGTTCTCATACAGCAGGAGAGCCAGAAGTAGGCCAACAGCTTATGAATCCTCCCTTAGGTTAATGGAGAAGGGATTCATATTCACAGGTCTGGGGAAGTCAGGCAAAGGAGTGACAGCCTGGGGCTGGCTGTAGCAGGAGCAAGAGGGGAAGCTGCTTTTCCTGCTCCTCAGTGCAAAAGCCAGATGTCTCTTCTCCAGAATGAATGTCAACCTCCTGTCATGTTTGTTCTTGTGTACCTTTAAACCTCCTGTTGTTCCTGTGTAACCCTAACCTCAGTTGCTTAGGTTCATTACAATGCACATGCAGTTGTTCTATCATGCCACACCTTTCACATCTTGTTTGTTACCAGGAAAAGAATCAGGTTCTTTTGTCATTGGCTGAGATTAGCACCATTACTCAGAAAGGTATGAGGCCACATTATTGGCTGATTTACTGCTAATAAGTCAGCAGAAGCAGTAACACTGAAAAGCAACCGGTATAGGAATGTGTAATTTTGTAATTCTCTGCAGCAGTCTTTTTGATGCTGCTTAAAGGCTTTTGTATCAATGTAGGAAAACGTTTCCTTATTGTGGCTATCAGGCTAATGAAGTACAGTAGTCCTCATTAGCCTCATTAGCCCCATGATAACAGTTTGTGTCAATCTTACTAGATAGACCAGAAACAAAACCAGATGAGCTAATTCTACTTTATTATAATATAAAGTGACATTAACAGAAACTTGCAGTTGTGAAAGTACTTTTCTCTCCCATTCCCATAAACTAAGCTGCCCTTTATCTAACCAGCCCTTTGTCTGTATCTTGTTATCTTGTTTCCCAAGATCATTCCCTCCTAACATTACAGTTTGAGACCCTCAATTTGAAGGTAAATGGCCATTAAATAAATAGCGCTTTTCAAAAAAATAGCTGATAGGTAGATTGTCACAATTTTCATGCCATTTCTTTTAATTCAGAACACATGCCATTTAGTGAACAGACACGTTTCTGTTTGTTACAGGTGGAAGAGAGTGAAAATGAATGGTCTGTCCCTCATTGCTTCACAATCTATTCAGCTCAAAAAACTGTAGTAGTGGCAGCAAGGTAAGAAGTTGCTCAGTAGATTGTAAGTGCCAAGGAAGGGATATATATGTGAATAGTTCCAAATGAATATCTATGCATGCACAGAGAATACAGACATATCATCCCAACTCTATTCCAGATTGTGCAAAGAAGACTCAGATTTCATGCTTCTCCAACTTATGGCAGAGTGAATGTCTTGAGACTTAGTCTTGGAGTCTTAGTGGACAACCAGCTAAATATGAGCCAGCTGTGTATAGCAGCAGCCAAAAAAGCTAATGAAATCCTAAGTTGCATTAACAAAGAGATACAATCGAGATCAAGTGAGGTACTAATACCACTCTATAAAGCCTTAGCAAGATCACACCTAGAGTACTGCATCCAGTTTTAGTCACCACATTATAAAAAGGATGTTGAGGCTCTAGAAAAAGTACAGAGAAGAGCAACCAGGATGATTAGAGGACCGGAGGCTAAAACATACAATGAATGGTTGCAGGAACTGGGCTTGGCTAATCTAGTAAACAGAAGGACCAGGGGGGACATGATAGCAGTCTTCCAATATTTGAAGGGCTGCCACAGAGAGGAGAGGGTCAAGCTATTTTCTAAACGCCTGTAGGCCAGACAAGGAATAATGGATGGAAACTGAACAATTTAACCTGGAAACAAGGAGAAACTTTCTGACAGTGAGAACAATCAACCAATGGAACAGCTTGTCCTCAGAAGTTGTGGGAGCGCCATCACTTGAGACTTTCAAGAAGAGATTGGACTGCCATTTGTCAGAAATGGTATAGGGTCTCCTGCTTGGGTGGGTGGGTGGATGGGTTGGACAACATGACCTACAAGATTCCTTCCATCTCTGATTATCTGTTATTTGTTATCTGAGACAAAGTTTCTACGTGGAGGAACATCCTGAGAAATAAATGGCATCCTGTACCTTCAATTTTGAGATTTGCTAATATGATTGTTGTTCCCTCTCTTCCTTTTGTTACCTTGGATTTCAGAAGAATTGGGGAAAATATTTAGATGTGTGATAGTGTTTAAAGAAAGATTTTTAATAGTTGTATTTGAATATAAAATGATTATGGATCATAATGTGGAGTGGTCAAGATGTTAGCCGTATTCCAGTATTCATTCTTTTTCTATGAAAAGGGAGGAAAGTGTTCTATATATTGGATAATAAGCAGTATTTCTTTTAACTATAAAATACATTACAGTTTATCTATGAACACATGATGCCTAATGTTTTATCTGTGCTTTTCAGCACTCGTCTGGAAATGGAAAAATGGTTGGAGGACTTGAATATGGCAATTGAAATGGCCAAGAAAACTGTTGAGAAATCTGGCGTGTTCCTTGAAAATTCTTTGTCCAGCCGTTCTAACAGTAAGTGCCTTGTTTGTGATTTATAATAGTACACTGTGCCTGCTTTCTTAGGACAGCAATAATATGACTACAATAATAACAACTAAAATATTTTGGCTAAGAAAAATATACCTTCTCAGATGTTCCTGATAACCTCAGTCTTGGCAAATAAGAACTTCCAGCTGTTAAATATTGGTAATGAATTTTGTGGTATGTGATCTTTTTTCTCCATTATTTATATTAAAAGTAGCTATCCTTTGAACCCAGTTTTACAGTAGCCACAAAATAGATTTTTAACAATTGTATAGTTCTGGCTGGTTTATTTTATTGATATGAAATCCCATATGACATCTAAAGAATTATAGCATTATTATGTAATTTCTATGTATACTTTCCTCACTGAAAATCTGATCCAGCCAAGCTGGTTACAAATTTGTGAATTCCTCTATATAATAACAGTAAAGTATCACCAGTTCCAAAATGTTCTGGGCTGCAAAGGTCATGGATGCTAGAAACAGAATTAACTGATGGATAACACCTTTGAGAGAGACCTGCTTAAGAGATTATTGTCACTTCCATTATCCATGTACCACAGTTTCTTAAATGTTTGCTCCCTTCTCCTCCTTCAGGATCCTCAGATGAGGTTTCTCTAGAGCAGGAGTCCGAAGAGGACATTCATTCTTCTCGTAGCTCCCTGGACAGGCAGAGCCACCACCGGGCCAACACTACCATACATGTCTGTTGGTACCGCAATACCAGTGTCTCCATGACTGATCACAGTGTGGCCGTCGAGGTACCCAGCAGCAGTTCACGCATCACTCTCACTTACCACTCTGTCTTGGTTGCTGGTTTCTCTAACTCTATACATGCATTTGCTTTTAACCTTCATCCTCTTCATTTGCCTTCAGTAATTTCAGTGGCCATATTGGGAAAAAAAATTAAATGATTGCAATATGATTTTTGTGGTGTGTCTACCTCTGCATGTTCCATTACAAAGCAGTATCTTAAAGAAATATTTTGAAATGAAAACAAATAAAGAAAGCCCATAAAGTCTGGCCTCTGAAATTATTTCCAACTCTTGAACAGTGACTTTATTCTGAGTAATTTCTCTAAGGGGAAGGGGCCTTATATTGGAACAGTTAATAATATGAAGGTTACTGCTCTTCTGTCTCTCCTTTGGGGAATTTTTTTTTCTTTGTACCCTCCAGCCTATTCTCTATTTTTAATGATCTCCTTTCTTAGAGTAATTTCTCCCCCTGGGTTAAATTTCTTCTCGTTGTGTTCAGCTTCCAGAGAGTTATGGCACTGGCAGACAGAAATACTCTAGAGCTCTTTCGCATAAATGTCCCCCTACCATTCCACTTAATTGAAAATAATATTTTAAAAAATCCATTATTTATAGTCCAGAAGTATCTTGCTTGTGCTTGGACTATGGACAAACTTAGATTTTCAGGATGTCCTATTCTCATAAAATGTCCCCCAGCAAGTGATATTTGGAAAGAATAATCTGTGCTTCAAGGTAACCTATGCGTACAGCATTTTAAGAGTTATAAAACTATAACCTGTCACTACTTCTTTTTTAGACATAGTAAATATATTCAACTCTTCTGACAGAGATCCTGCTCTCTTTATATATGGTAGTACCTTCTTTTTGGAACTTTTCCATAGAATGGTGCTTTTTCATAGAATGATTGTTGTCTTTGTAATTTTAATGAAACAGCTACAGTGGATTTGATAATTGATTGACAGCATTCATTCAAGAAGGATAGGAATATAAATAGCAATAAATGTATACCAGTGTTTTGAACCATGGAAACTTTAAGATGTGTGGACTTCAACTCCCAGAATTCCCCAGCTAGCATGAATAAGTAGTCATTTAGCCTTCACTGTCCACTGTGAAGGAAATCAGCTTTCTGACTGTGGTACCATAAATGTATGATCATGTTCACTCACTGATTCTAACTAACATTTTGCTTTGGTAAATACTTTAATCTTTTCTCATTAAAGCCTTGTGATCTCTTTGCACTGCTGATTTTAAGACTCATCATCCACGAGCCTCACACATCTTCAAATCATTCATTTTTACTTTTTACCTTTCATGCTATTTTAATGATCTTTTCAGATACCACCCTTATTTATTCTATTTTTTTCTTCCCTTTTCTGCCTTGCACCTCCTTCCTCTGCTCAGTTTGCTGCTCTGTTGCTGTTTCTCCAGAGCTTCCTCTTCGCTATTTACTGAGCCAGACTCATCGGCCTAACACAATCACCCATGTTTGCTGGTATCGGAACCAGAGCCTATCCCTGTCTGATTATCTATGCATGATTCAGGTAAACTGCTTCTTTCAGTCTTAACAGGCAGATATATTTTTACACCACCACTATTCTCTCACTCTCTGAAACACTCTTCTAGTATGAAGATCTAGCATATTGAGCCAATGGTAAGAAATCACTTGTTTTTCAAAAACCAGAGCAATTAATCTGTTTTGTTGATTATATGCACATTTGCACACTTGCTCACATGCCTTGCCATTTTTTTATTCTTTCCCTGCAGCCCTCCAGGTGTTAAATTACATCTGTCACCAGTATAGTACATTGGGTACTGGCAATTCTAATTCAGCAATGCCAGATTCCAGAAAACTGCTTTAGATGTATTTAATTTATACTGTAATTTTGTTCCTAACAAACTAGACTTCTTTTCCAATGGTGCTTTGGGGAGTGGTGCAAATTACTCTGCATGGCTTTGTCTTCTACTTCTTTTACTATGTGTTTTCCCAGTCTATTTACCATATTGTCTCGTTACCCACATTCTCTTTAGTTCTTTGCATGATGTGAGAACTAAGCGACTGGGGAAGGGGGAAATTTAACTGGAGAACCTAGGGTTGAAGATAGCTTGAATACCTTTAGCAGTGATTATTTTGTTGGGATTGTCACTGGTTATTATTCTATCCTGGTTAAGGAGGAAATTCAGAATACATCCAGATATTGGGAAGATATTAATATTTAAACTTTTTAATATTCATATTAAAACTAATATTAATAGTAATATACTTTGGAGCAATCTTTCCCAACGTGACACCTTCCAGTAATACTTGAGATGTTGAACTACATTGAAATGCCTGGGAATTCTGAGATTTCTAGTTCAGTACATCCATAGTAATGAAGTTGGGAAAGGCGGACTTAGTCTGTTTTGTCATTTTTCAAAGTTAGACTCAATCCTGAACGGTGTGGTGGTCTTGTAGTGAAGACACTCTTCCCACTCAGAAGATTGAGAGTTGAAGGTAGTGGCAGATGTTCCTCTGTCTCGACACAAAGAAAAAGTATCTGCTGGAAACTCTACATAGGTGTCAGGAAGGGCACCTGACCAGTAAATGCTCAGTTCCATTCAGTTGCCCCAACTCTATCCCAAATTAAGGGATTTCAGAGTTGTAAAAAGATGAAAAACTTAGAATCAACCCACATTTTATCCTTCATGCATTTCTCCCTACAAATATCTCACTTTCAATATTGGAAACTAATAGATATAAGCAGGAAAGAAGCAGCCTTGAGAATGAAGAAATTAATGATACAAAAATCAACTGTTCACAATGAATGTTATGTAACATTTCTTGGCCTAGGAGAATCAGACTTCAAGAATAGCAATTTGTTTTTAAACTACTACAAGCAACACCAATAGACTTTTGCTGTGGTATTTTATAATATTTTTTCTCCTTCTCCTTTATAGAACCAGCTATCAGGGTATCTGTTGAGGAAGTTCAAAAATAGTAATGGTTGGCAGAAGCTGTGGGTTGTTTTTACGAATTTCTGTCTGTTCTTTTACAAAACACATCAGGTAAGATAAAAGTTGCATATTTTCAAGATGAAAGTATACTAGAATGCTAGAGGGAGGATTTGGTTACCCCTATAACATAATGGTCATCCCTGAATGCATATAGTTCTGTGTCTTCATGGTGATCATTATAGATCTGTAAACAATTTTGCAGTTTTCACAAGCAATTCTGATCCATGTGCCATTTAAGAGTATTCATTCCACCACTAATTCAATTTGCTAGCCATCTGAAGTGTTTTTATGGCCAACCACCTCCAGAGTAAATGTTATTTAGGTTCTTGGATAGAAGATTTTCATGTGTATGAAGGCCAACACCAGCTAAAGAACTGGCATCTGTGATTTAACATTTTTGTGTTTATAATAATGCTCCCTAGACTTAACAATTGTTGGTAAGAAAGATGAAAAAGTCTGAATGCTGCATATCTTAATACCTGGAAACAGCCGAATACAAGAGAAACACTGATAACCACATCAAAAAATCTTGGACATTGACAAAATTTCCATCTGTCTGTTGCAAAAGACAAACACTGTTTGGATCTGTGCATATACTACGGCTATCTGTTAAAACCTTGTAGATTCTTGGGAAGATCATGATGGGTCTGAAGGCCAATAGCAGCTAAAAACCTGGAAGTATGATTTCACATTGTCATGAACAGAGAATAATAACATCAAACAATATGTGCTTATCCTGGATCCTCAGGGTTGATTTGATAGGGGGGTAAAAATATGAAATCCTGTCTAAACATCTGGATGACTATGCAACCAACCATAACAATTGATGGTATCTAAAAACATTTCCAAATTTAATCCATATAAACCAGGGGTGTCAAACTGGATTTCTTAGAGCACCGCATCAGCATTGTAGTTCTCTGCAGGCCAGCAGCGGGGTGCTGGTGGCGGCAGGGTGGCGGCAGAGGGGTGGAACAGATGCCACTTGCAGCACCCTGCCAGCCAAAATGGTATGCAGGTAGTTCATGCATGGAGCCCTGTGCCTTGTTTTTACCCTCCATGGCCTCCTGCAGCACTCTGCTGGCCGAAAATAGGCCATATGGCCTGTTTTTGGCCTATTTTTCAGAATGCTGAAGGCCATGGAGGGTGAAAATGAGGTGCGGGGGACCTGCATGCAGCCCGTTTTAGCCACCAGAGGGACCTGCATGCAGCCCGTTTTAGCCTCTAGAGGCACTGCAGGCCGGTCCCTTGATATTTCCAGACCAGCCCCATGGGCCGGATTTAAGTCCCCCATGGACTGAACCCAACTCATGGCCTTGAGTTTGACCCCCTGATATAAACCAAGAGCACAGCAGAGCAGTTGATTTTATTTCATTCAGTTCAATTTCTATGCTACCCGCAACGATTCTGCAGGGAATGGCAAATATTTGCACAAAATGTTGCATTTGTAGTTTTGATCCTTTTCTGGAGTTGTGAAAGTTGTGTAGTTTTATTGTATGAAACATCCAGCAATATATAGTGGTGTAAAAGTTTCCATCACTATGGCTATCTGACTATAGCCCCAGGAATAATGAAGTATTCTTATATATGATATACAACTGGTGTTCGTTAATTTTATTGCCTCAAAATTTTATATATAGCTATTTTGGTCCTGAGTTATGAGTTTTGGTCATAAGTTATGAGTTTATGTATATATATATATATAATATGTTAGGCCTATTCAAGGAACTGGATATACGTTGGCTTAGCCAATGGTGAGGTATGATGGCAGTTGTCATTGTGGAATCACACATTATCTTATGATTTAGAATTATGGCAATCTGTTGGCTAATGTTATATTCTGTGGATTTTTTTTCCTCATGAACCAATTTGGTTTTCTGTATTTATCTGTAATTAAGAGATTGAGATCTACCTTTTTTATGCATTCTTTAAAAGATGTGGCATTATTTTATTTATAACTTTATAAATTATTCTGTGTTTGTTAAAGAGTAGCATAGAATCGCCAAAATAAGTAAATAAATAAATAATTTCCAGGACGATTATCCACTGGCGAGTTTACCACTTATTGGTTACATAATCAACTTGCCCACAGAGGAAGATGGCATTCAGAAAGATTATGTCTTCAAGCTGCAATTTAAATCTCATGTCTACTTCTTCAGGGCTGAGAGCAAGTATACTTTTGAAAGGTAAGTATGTACATTAATCAAAATCTATTCAAGAAACTGATTATCCCAAATCAGGAGTACCTGGTAGCCCAATAAGAAATTCACTTGTTTTTAAGAAATGTAGTCCTGCTTTATACAGCAATTTTGGTAATCACTGAAGAGAAATATATAAAATATGCTAGATTCCGCTGGTGCAAATTTGGTCTGAACTCAATAAATGCAGAAATTTTCTATGCAGAGGTAGAAATTGAACAAATGCACATTGTCAAAACACATAGAAGCATTTTAATATGTAATTCAAATCAAATTCATCCCAGATTGTATAGCTAAAAGTCTGTAGAGATTCTCAGTCATCCAGGTCATGGTTGTTGCAAAGGCGCTTTTTCAGGCGGCAACTGGGCGTTGTTTTTCCTTTTGAAGACATTTCGCTTCTCATCCAAGAAGCTTCTTCAATTCTGACTGGATAGTGGAGAATGGAAGGATTTATATTCCTTGCAGACAGCTGGTCATTTACATCCTTTTAGAGCAGGGGTGTCAAATTCACAGCCTGCAGGCCGGATGCATCATGCACTGGCCACGCCCACACCCTGTTTAGCAAAGGGGGGAAAGTCGCAATATGTCACGTGATGATGCCATGATGTCGTGAGTTTGACAGCCCTGTTTAGAGGGTTGTTGAAGCAGTTGGAGGATTATCTGTGTCCTTGGGGTACCTGAGTAGTGCTCCTGGTTCCTGTAGTCTGCAATTTTTCTCCGAAAATCCATTCCTACTCCCATACCATTCAAAAGGTGTTCATCCCAAATTCTATAGCTAAAGGTCTGTAGAGATTCTCAGTCATCCAGGTCATGATTGTCCCAAAGGCGCTTTTTCAGGAGGCACCTAGACTTTGTTTTTTCTTTTGAAGACGTTTCACTTCTTCAGCTCTGACAGGATAGTGAGGAATGGAAGGATTTATATTCCTCACAGACAGCTGGTCATTTGCATCCTTTTAGAGCAGGGGTATCAAACTTGTGTTGTCATGGCGGTGTCATGTGATGTATTGCAACTGTTTTCTCCTTCACTAAACAGGGCTTGGGCGTGGTCAGTGTGTGATGTATCCAGCCTACAGGCTGTGAGTTTGACAGCTTGAGGGTACTGCCATTAATAATAGAGGTACTGTCTGGGTACTTTTATAGATACTGCCATTAATATTCATCCTTGTATTTTCTATATTATGCTCTGCCCCTAGAAATGAGCAGCTGTAGCTGTTTTTTTCAATAAGGCAGTAAAAAGGGAATCTATTATCTAACACAATAATTAATAGCTCTATGAAAAGTTACTACATAGTACAAGAGTCAAAATCCCATGGCCTTCAAATGCTAATTAAACTTTGGATGTTGCTTTTCTCATCAGGTGGGTGGAAGTAATAAAGAGAGCCACAAGTTCTCCTGGAAGATCCAGCCTTTTGACCACAAAGGATGAAAAGGAAAGTAACATAAACTGAAAAAGATAGAGCTGGCTCTCTGTTGTAAATTATGTGCAGCAATCTGGAGGAAGATAGGTGTCTTACAATCAAAGGAGATTTCTGTTACTTGCTGTAAACAGTGGTCAATTTTACTGTAGTATGAAACATGGACTAAACTCCCACTAAACTCAAATCCAAAGAAAAAATATAGGTACTGGATTTATATATGGCTCAATGTTGTTGTTTCTATTTATGTAAACAGAATAATTTGGATGGTCTGAAATTCTGTGATTTTGAGTTTATTTCCTAGAACTCTTGAGTGTTTAGTTTGTATTTAGTAACAATCCTTGTGCAACTTGCACACCAGATAGGTAAAAAAAATCCAACCCCATATTTTGCAAACTATCTTTACATTGTTTATATGGTATTTCAACCTACAGTTCTAAAAATTTCCAGCAACATAAATTTTAATTTTCCAAAATTGACTGGGAGTTTTGCTCAGAGCATGCAGTTAATTCTGATACAAAGGAAATCATGTCTGTATCACGGCAATTAATATTTTGAGTTCCCTGTGTCCTGATATAGTTCCCACTGATTTCCTATATCTATGTGCTTCTCATGGCTTTTAAATAATGTTCTTCTATTTTCTTTCTCTCAGAGTTATAAATATGGACACAATCTGATGGAATAGGAAAGTCAGTTTAAAAAATAGCCTGTTCCCTTTGCAGCAGAAATAAATGCCTGCCACTGCATGTCTGAACAGAATCAATATTAATTAAAAATAAATAAATAAAAATAAGCAGCAGTAGAAGGCTGGGCGTTTATGACCATTAATTATGGATAAATAATGAGGTATTAATGAATTTTTATTCAAACGAATAAATAAATGTGAATGATTTATAATGTAAAACTGGAACAGGCATAAATGCACACTTTCTGTTATTGTGATGGTTCATTTAATTTAGATATCACACAGCTACGTCAGAAACAACAGATATTCCATTCACAGTTATCTCCTGTACTTTAGTGCCATTGTCCTATGCCATGAAATCAAAGTTCATGTGTCTGTCTATATCAGGGGTGTCAAACTCACGTCATCACGGCAGCGTCACGTGACGTGTCAGGACTTCTTTCCCCTTCCTTAAACCAGGTGTGAGCATGGCCAGCTTATGACATATCTAGCCCACGGGCTGGGAGTTGGACAGCCCTGGTCTATATGGTATGTTTCAATGAAGGTGAAAAAAACCTACCTTAGCAAAGAAGGCTCCATGTTTCTTACATGGCACAGAGCCATATATTGTCTTTGGGTAGCAGTGTAAAGTAGCTACAGAGGTGTTGATACAGCTCTATTTCTGTTAGATTGAACAACAATGTGGTGATGGGTGATGTACTGTAGGAGAAGCAGTGTGGGGTGAAATATTACCTTAAACTTTATATTTTGAAATGTGGGAGGCTGAAAATAGGATTTTACAAAAATTTTGATTCAGTTCATTACTCATGGAATTGATTCAAAAACTATATAAAATTAGGGTCTTTCCCATGGAGGGAAAAGGGAAAATTCTGACATCTTTCTTGATGAGGAGCAAATTCCTAGATTTATTTAACATAATGGCCATTCATTATATCTTCTGTTTTTATTTATTAGTCTGTTTTTGGAAATAAACTATTATAGATCTCTTAAATATGTTTCATTCGTAATCATTCATGTGTAATCTGGGCTTTCTAATAATTGATAGGATTTCATGAATAATACATGACAATTTCAACCCCTATTGGGGCAGGGATTGTTGGATTTTTGTTTATTTATTAAGGAAACTCATCCAAGTATATAAGCTACTTTTACATTCACCATATTCTAGTAAACTTTAGCAAGGATTTAGTCACCTTCTCTCCCTGCGCTTTCTCCTAATCATTCAATAGATTCAAATTAGACATTGTAAGTTTTTTTCCTGTTTGTAAACATCTGATCCTAAGGTTTTTCTAAGTGTATATATGCTTGCGAGCTATGAAACTACTCTAGCATGCACATGTACCTCAGTGTTTGAAATTATGCTACTCTCTATATCCTTCTTTAAAGAGAGCTGCGATGGCGCAGTGGTTAGAATACAGTGCTACAAGTTACTTCTGCCTGCCTGCCGGCTGCCTGCAATTTGACAGTTCGAATTTCACTGGCTCAATGTTGACTCAGCCTTCCATCCTTCCGAGGTCAGTAAAATGAGGACCCAGATTGTTAGGAGCAATATGCTGACTCTGTAAACTGCTTAGAGAAGGCTATAAAGCACTGAGAAGCAGTATATAAATAAGTCTAAGTGTATTGCTATTAAACATAAGGCTAAAAATATATTGCCCCCAATATATTGCCCTCTGCCCCAATTGACACCTGAGATATATCGGCATTGAATAGAAAAACACTATGGCACATCCTTCTTGACTTTGGCAGAATCAGGTATCTGAGTTCCCCATGTCAGATGCTCCATCCCATCCCACATCCAAGAAAAAAAAAAAACTTCAGCCATGTAATAATGTCCAACCCTTTTTAAGTTTGCCAGTCACCATTACTCTTTATTATAACCATTAGCAAACCTTTGGCACAGTTAAGACTGTCTAGCTTCATCTTAATCTCTGAACCCATTATATCTGTTACTGTTCTTTGTAAGCATTTAGAACAGGGCTCTCCAACTTTGGCAACTTTTAAGATTTGTGGAGTTCAACTCCCAGAATTCCTCAGCCAGCATGTCTGGCTGAGGTATTCTGGCAGTTGGTCTATAATTCTTCAAGTTGCCAAGATTGGAGAGCCCCGATTTAGGACACTGTCTGATACCAATAGACTTTCCTCTTCTTAGGGAATTTTTTTTTTTTATGAGAAACTAATATTTTCAGCTTCTTTTAACTGACTAACATAAAGGATTATTTGATGTCTATTTGGATATATAGCCAGCGGAAGCTATCACCAAAATAAGATTATAGCAAATACATTATCTGACAGGAATATTCAGTATTTTTAAAAGCTCTGGCAATTTGAGTCCCTTTAAATATCCTTTGCTTTATGTAGCTGATAGGGTTACAACTTATAGTTGCCTATAAAATCAGTTGACTAATTCATATAGCTTACCTAAGATCAAGCTTTATCCTCAGTTTAAAAAAAATAATCTCAAGAAAATGCATGTGTAAACTGTGGCCCTTAATTAGCATCAACTTGAAACTTTGCATTCATTCCATCAAACAATAATATCAGTTATGTTTGACTGGGGAGGCTTAGGTTCAAGTCTACACCCAGGCATAGAAGTCCTGTTGACAGATAACTAACGTTCAGCCCAAACCACCATATTGGATTGTTTGTACAAAAATTAGAAAAGCAGGTACTTATCTTGAGCTCCTGGGAAAAAGGCAAAACATAAAACTAATGAATAAAGAAGCAAAGTCTCATTGTTTTACAAGTTAATTTTATTGGAAGTGGCAGATCCCTCTTGCTGCTTATTTGAATAGCAATAATTGTTACTTTGAGTATTCGAGTCACTTTGGGGAGCATTCTGGCTATACTGTGTGGGCTAGCATAAAGTACCTTTTATGAACAGCACAAAATAGCAGCTTCCTATTCTCCATTGGTATATTTTTTATATTTTGTGTAAATAATTTGGAGAAATAATGGTAAAGAAATTGGACTCAAATTCATGAGTATGGCTGAAATACAACTTTCCCAGATATTTTTAAGAGCATTATGTCCCAGCATAATATCTGAATACGATCAACAGAGCATTTTTCAGGGAGGATAAAACAGAACTGGAAGATCCACCTCCACCCACAAATGTAATTATTAGGCAGTAATGTTTTTCTCAAGTCATCTATGGCACTATCAGATATTACATAATTAGAAAATGATACTCCCATTTTCATTTTTAATACTGCTATAGATCTGCTAACTTCCTACTTAAAGAGTTTCAGATTGCTTAGAAAATGATAGGATACCTTCTAAAACTATTCAGGTCCAACATAGAGTAAACAGTCCAACATAGAGACAGAACAAAGAACACCTTTCAGGAACGTCACTTAGAATATTCTTCACTGGTTGGCACCACACTTTATTTCAATTTAACAGAAAAATTTAGCCACATTTCACAAACAAAGCTCTAAACATGTAGAAACTTTGAAAGGACTCTGTTGTTTCTCTAACTTGTAGGAGTAGTTAATGTCTCTCCTCATTAGTAAGTCCATAATACTTTGCTTGCCAAAATTACTGAATCAGATATGAGTTGACAGTAATGAATACTGTATAGCAGCAAAAGTCCTTGCCACACTACAAGCATTTCTGCTTTGAGCTATTGTCACTGAAACATGGCCAAGGGCAGATTACAGCAGCAGACAAGCCTGCCTCACAAAAGGGGCAAGCAGACTGAGGAGGAAAATATCACCTGTATAATTAAACTGAATAAGTCTAAAGAAGACTCTCTTGAGTAACAGCCATCTATTGCTATCTAGCTGACTGGCAAGAGATCATCTATGTGCTTAAGTAAACTTTGCCTCTGGCCAGAGGAGAAATCCACCAACATCTCCTTCCTTCTTGGAATGTGTTTGTCTAAGAGTTTTGATTTTCCAGCAGTCAGGATTTTGCTTTGAAACAAGGTCTGACCTGAGCAAAATTGGTTATTGTTTAAAAACCTTCATGAAATGCATTGTAGAAATTACCCTCCCAGTACTGCAAAGTAGTCCATGATCATTTGCTTTACAAATCCCATCATGGGAGCATGACACATACACACATAAAGGCTCTGAAATGACTGGGAATTCATAGCACAATGTTAACATCCAATAGCAGGTAACAATTCAAGATGCAGTTCTTGTGGAGTTGGTGGGGTGGGAGGAAAGTCACCCTTTTCATGAGCAATAAAGAGCAACTCATCAGCATGCTGAAGACAGATGGTTCCTACTGTGTGAGAACCTAAGGATGAACAAGAGAAATCTATCAGGCTTCTCCACCATATGTTATTAAACCAAAAGTGGATAATATAATAGGCATGTAAGTTGCACACTGGGGATTCCTTATTTAGGTAGTAGAGTCTTTGTATGTTGTACTTTTTCATATGTGCTGTGCCTCAAAATAGTGGCAAGCTGAAATTCAACAGTGAAGATGGGAGAGCTTTGCATGTCACCCGTGGCCTGAAGTCTCAGGTGGCTCATCTTCACTTTACAGGTATTATATACAGAAGTCGTGTATACCAGTGGTCCCCAATCTTTCTGGCTATATGGACTGGTGGTGGGAGCAGGGGAAAGGGGATGGTTTCGCACGTGCAACCTAATACCACACATGCACAAATGAAGCTTCATGCATTCGCCCGCTGCTTACTCAATTCCCATCAGGCTGCAGACCAAGGGTTGGGGACCCCTGATGTATACCATAATCTTCCTTCAAATTCAATAATGAAGAGGTAGAACATTGCTTTGGGCTAAATATTCAAAGTCATGCTTAGGCAAAATTATTGTGGATTACAATTAGAATGGATGTTCAGTATCCAGTCCAGTCCATTCAAAGGACTAAGTTGTAGAAGCTTATAAGTATACAGGAAGGAATCCACAATCTATAGCACTTACCTAAATATTGTGGGCCCAAACAAAAGGCAGCATAAATTAGGAATAGGGAGCTCTTCTGACACTATTAAGTTTGATCAGGCTAACGGCTCTTGCTGATTTTACCTTTGCACTCGTTCCATCATATATGCAATGAGCTTATCTGAGATTCCAGGGCAAGACTCTTCAGCTAAGCTAAAAGCATTTTCAAGTTCTTCCATGGCGCCTACATTCCCTCCAGTCTGTTTGTGCTTGTCTTTGAGCTGCCAATAAAACAAAATTAACACTTTGGTTGGAATAGTCACAATATTTGTTTGACAGTTTCATTTTATATCAGAGATGACAGAACATACTCCATAATTAGAGTCACAATTTTAATATGTAAGTGTATTGCTCTCCACCCATATGTAAAAAGATGTCATATACAGGCAGTCCTCAACTCACACCCCTTTGCTTAGTGTTAGGGACTGAAAAAAATGGCTTATTCATATTTAGGATCATACTTTGGGCCACTGGTCACATGATCCAAATTCAGATTCTTGGCAACTGGCATGTATGATGACTGCAGGGTCCCAAGGGCCCTTGATCACCTTTTGAGACCTTCTGACATGCAAATGGGGAAGCCATTCATTTAACAACTGTGATACTAATTTACCTGCAGTGATTCCTCTAGCAATTGTGGCAAGAAATGTCATAAAATGGGGCAAAACTCACTTAACTGTCTTGCTTAGCAAAAAAATTGGGGCTCAATTGTGGCTGTATTTGAGGACTACCTGTACAGGTAGTTCTCAACTTACAACCGTTCACTTAGTAACCATTCAAAGTTACAACACTGGAAAAAGTGACTGATGACCATTTTTCACTCTTATGACCATTGCGATATCCCTATAGTCACAAGATTTACATTCGGATGCTTGACAACTGACTCATATTTATGACAGTTGCTGTGTCTTGGAATCATGTGATCATCTTTTGCAACCTTCTGACAAGCAAAGTCAATGGGGAACCCAGATTCACTTAACAACTGTGTTACTAATTTAACAACTGCAGTGGTTCACTTAAGAACTATGGTGAGAAAACTCATAAAATGGGACAAAACTCACTTAACAAATTTTTCACTTAGCAACATAAATTTAGGGCTCAATTGTGGTGATAAGTTGAGGATTGCCTGTTTACCTATTTACTAATTTTTGTCAGGTATGTTTCATCCAAATCAAAATGTATAGACAATTCTTGATTTCAGCATGAGTAAATCATAGGTGAGAGCTTAAGACCAGCTCATATATGAAACTGTGAACACCACACATTAGGCAAAATAATATGGAACATTATTGTTCCATTGAAAATAACCCGTGCATCCACGACCCAGTAAAAAGGTTTTTAGTGTGGCTTTTCATTTCTCCACAATTTCTGGAATCTCCTATTTAAGTTTCAGCACACTTGGCATTTATATTTCAGAAAAATGTTTGTTCTGGACAGACTGCAGTATAAGAATTTTTCTTTAAGAAATTTCCTCATAAGAAATTGAATAGCTAACTGTGAATCAAAACCAAAAGCAAAAAAGATCAGTACAAGAGCAATTGGTCTGTAATCGAAAGCTTGTTTGGCTTTGCTTTTCGATTATCAGTATGGCTTATATACCTGTCCTGAAGAGACCCTAACCTAAACCAGTTACCCATTGCCCACATAATCAGGATGCACAAGGCAAAGCTGAGCACTGATTGTGGAAGAACAACAGTGTGTATTACCCCCTCTGGTGGAAGAAAATGCCTTTTGCTAGAAACACACCGAAAAGACGCCAGACTGGCACCAAAGAAGCAGTGAACTGATTTCAAACAGATACTGTGGTACTAGTGCATTGTTACCAACTGCTTATTTTGGTTTTGAGTTCTTTTGGCTTTCAAGAAGTGCATCATAATTAGAAGGACCCTGCAGTTCATCTGCATGCTATACCTGACATCTATTAACTTTTTGGCATTGTGAATCACCATGAATACTTGCTATTTAAATATAAAAATGACACACACACCCACAAAAAACTGTGCATGACCCAATAGTACTGGTAAAAACTACTTGGAAGCCTTTGTGAATATTGGATTTAGACACCTGTGTAGAACCTGTACCTGGTTTTCCTTTCAAAAGTTATCACTTGCTGTGCACTTGCTTTTCAGATTCCTATTCATTTCATCCTCATCTAGTTATCCAAGCCCTTTACATGTTACAAAGAAGTTTACAAAAACTGCTCAGAATGTGCCAGAAACTCACTTCTCTAAAGACAGGATGGACGAGAGTAGAGAGACATTGGGACCGGGGTTGCCTCTTGATGGGTTCACAAGCCTGGAAAGAGAAAAACCAAGGTTGCCAGCCAATGTTTCCCTAAGCGGGACCTTCCAGTAAAAGAACAAGAATATTCAAGAACTGGTTCATACATTTTGCTAAGCCATGGTTTGCTTTAATTGAGATTTTACTGAAAAGGCCATAGGGCCTGATTCATAATGCGTAAGTGTACATGAGGATCTACAAATAAAAATGTTGTGACTACATCATGCTACATCAAAATCAACATCTTTATGGCTAATGTAATATACAAACCTAGTCTGAATGTTTTTGAATTACATGTTCCATAATCCCTGGCCACTTGGACTGATGGGGGTTGAAATCTGGAATGCACTAGATCAGGAGTTGCCAACCTTTTGGACCTTAGGGACCACCAAACTCATAATTTTGAATCCCGCGGACCACTAATATGAATTTTGACTGATGGTGGCTTGCTGACGTTTTCCCAGGGTCTTTGCAGAAAGCAGCAGACAGCCTGGGAAAATCCCCAAAAAAGTCTGCAAGAAAATTTCCCACCCCGTTTTCCTACCGATTGATATATCCTTTATTTGGGATCGCAGGATACTGTCTCCAGCTCCATTCTCAGGGGGAAGGAGAGAGAGAGACTTTTGGCTTGATGCAAGGAAAGCAGCAAAAGTCTTTCTTTCTCTCACTCAAACTCCACCAGAATGGCGCAGCCTCTTGGAGCAGGACGCCTTGCTGGGTGCCAAAGACTCATTTCTGGCAGAGTTTGGGGGAGAGAAAGAAAGACTTTTGCTGCTTTCCTTGCATGCAGCCAAAAGCAGAAGAAGAAAGAAGCGGAAAGCAGCAGCCTGGTGGCCAGGCGAGTGGGGCAAGTCCCCCCCTCCGCCCTTTCCCCCCTCCCCTCACTACCTTGTGCTATTTGCAATGCAAGTGACGCAAGCCTTGCATTCCCGCAGGCCATGTGGGTGGTACAGCCTTGTGTTCCCGCGCAGCCTGGATTGATTGCTTTGGGGGGTGCTTTGGGGGTGACATTTCTTTGCGGACCACCAACATTTTCTCGCAGACCATCAGTGGTCCCCGGTCCACTGATTGGCGACCCCTGCACTAGATTGCCTACCACTATCTATATTTTCTCTTTGTCCACAAAAATGCACTATATTGCCAAGCATCATGAACCTATATTGTTTTGAAAGAAACAAGTAAAAAAATATCATTAACTGCTTTCTATTTTTTCTATAGACACTCAGCAGTCCCACTCTGATTCCAAAAAAAGCCTAAGGCTGAAATGACATCCTATTTGCCACTTGTATCTGGTACTAATGCTAAAAATAAAAAAGCAGCCAAAGAAAATGTTCTAATACTTTTGTCTCAGTATAGAAAAACATTAAAGTTCCCCCAGATCTACTATCAAAGGTTTGGTTCTTCTTAGCTGCAATAAATACCACACTGACCTTTTGAGATCCATGATGGGACAACCCTTTATGCAATTTGTTGAGGGAACTGGGCCGAATAGTTGGAGGGAAAGTCCAAATGGGCCCTTGATCCCTCTCATCTGCATCTCCATCACTAGGAAATAAAATAAAACTACTTTTATTCAAAAAATGCATCAAAATGAATTATATTACAGATCAAAATTTATAAAAGAGTTTCCCCAACTGTTCCTATGCCCTCACAAATGGTGTGGTATATCATGGGGCTAACATTTGATGTGATACCACATTCTTTCTAGTAGATTCCCAGCATGGAACCAAAGTTGGGTATTCATGTATTCCATTTGTTTTCATTTTTTTAATGGAAGCATCTAGCATTAAAATAATATATATTGTTCCTTTCTCATCCATACCCAAAAAGCCACATCAATTATATCCATGTTAAGATCTACAAAATATTATTTTCCATGAAAAAAAATGTATAGTGTTCAGATTTCTCTCACTAACACCTGCCTCTGAGTTATTCTTATCTGGGAATGGAGCAGGAGACAGGGAGGATACATACATGTCAGAGTCATCTGAACTGGAGTCCTCACCATGCCCCTCTGATTTCCACCGTTTGTACCGGTCAATGAGTTCCATGAGAAATGATGTTTTTTTGGTGTAACGTGTAATAAATTTGTGCTTGAGCAATTCCTTTGCAGTGGGCCTCTGTGCCAAAAAAAGAGATAAAACAAGGAGTTTCAGTTAGCTGAAGCCCAAATAAGAAGGTGGACATCACTTTTGGCTTTCTGAAGAGCATTTTGGTTTAAATAACTCAGGCAGACTTAATTTTTAATTAAACTTACATCCATACTTCCTCCAGAAGGTCAGAGCAGTGTACAAAACATTTTCCATCAACAATGTTGTAAAATAGATTGGGCTGGAAAGCTGATAGCATGACTGGCCCAAAGTTACCACAATCTTCTGTGGAGGATAAACCAGAGATGAGTCTCCTCTAGTTCCTTAGCTCCAAAGGTCAAGTATCGTATTCTTTTAATAGCTTTTGCCAGATATTCTGATGCAGTACTCTGTAGGCTCTGCTTACGAAGACAAGCAAAAAAAAAAAGCCACTTACAAATCTGGGGTCCTTGTTAAGGCAGGCTTCCACAAATTCCTTAAAGGGCTTACTGTGGTGCCCTTCTAATGTTGGAGGGTTGTTCTTGGGAATCAGAAAGAGAACCCTCATTGGATGCAGGTCAGAATTTGGAGGCTCTCCTTTTGCCAGTTCAATAGCAGTAATGCCAAGGGACCAAATATCTGCCTGGAAGAAAAACAAGAGGATACAAACTCAGAATATCCCACCTTAATTTGCCCATGGAAGCCAACATTGTGTGGCCATAGACTTTGATTCCCATTTCCAGAATACAGTAGTTCAATTTACCTTCCATAATGATCCTGTGTGTGTGTGTGTGTGTTTGTATATGTGGGTAGGAGCAAAGCTCTGTTACTATGTTCAAATATTATTGTGGGCAAAGGATGTGGATATAACATACTGTAAACCTTTTATTTTTTTTCTACATAGGGCAGTTCCCTGATGAGATAATACACTGACCGTCTTTTTACTTCCAGTTGCTCTTCTTGGCTCACCTTGAAGTCATAGGCTGATTGCTTGATGACTTCGGGTGCCATCCAAAAAGGAGTCCCAACAAAGGTGTTTCTCTTGATTTGAGTGTCTGTTAGTTGGCCAGCCACACCAAAGTCTGCTAGTTTCACATCCCCTTGCTCCGAAAGTAACACATTGGCAGCTGTTTATACAAAAAGTTGTACAAGCAACTTAATCAAAGGGGGGTTATCTTTCTTGTGGAAAGATAGTAACTTTTGAAGGTTTGGTATACAGTTTTCAGTTGATTTTCAAGATAGAGAAGACGACAAATAATTATTTAAAGAACTGTAGCAGGAAAACAGAAAACAGCCAGAAATTTGGTTCAGTCCTTAAGTCCTTAATCCACTTCCTTATATGTTCAGAAGTTAGACAATGGGATATTATAATTGTCCTATCTGAAATGTTTAATTCTGTTTTTCATTCACTGTTCTTTGCATATTTTATATCTTTCTTGTCTATATTCTATTGGGAAAGCCATTGTAATTATCCTAAATGTACCCTGTATTTTGGTTTTTAAAAAAATCACTATCCAGAAGTACTATGCTGAATGCAATTTGAAAGTAACTGCACAGTTTATACACACACAGCATAAATTTCATCAAAAACCATCCTTTTATGAAAGGGAGTCAATTGTTTCTATAGTATTCTTAACTATAGCAAATGGAATAACTTTTTTGCTGATTTTAAATTTCCATTGATTATTATTCATTATAAACATAGTGGTTTGGCAGAGTAAAATATACTTTCTGTTTCACAATCTCCTTTTCCCATTCATCCCCTCTTCTCATTTTCAAAATCATGAAAAATTTCCCTCTTAAAAAAAGAAATAATCTTCATTAATCTTTTCATTGATTTATGTGGCCTTCCAGACAATGCATGATCACAGAAAGATATACACTTAGCTAGATTTTTCTTCCTAGGATATTAGTGAAAATAAGCAATAATGATTCACTGATAATAAAGAACTGCCATGAATGAACACAATGTGTGCTCTACGTGCCTTACCTTTGATGTCTCTGTGGATTTTCCTCTCAGAATGAAGGTAGTCCAGACCTTTCAGAATTTCTCGCAGAATTGTGGCAATGTAGGTCTCTTCCAAGGGACCAGGCTTGAGCTGAAACACAAGAGCAGAAATATGTCCACGAAATATATAAAATGACTTTGGCTATGAATATTTTTCAAAACATATGAATCTGTGCAATACCCCTCTAGCCACCAGCTCATGAGAAGAAGCCCCAAATTGCACACTAACTTTGTTAAGGAAAATGTATCCCCATTAAGTATCAAAGATGAATATCACCAGATCTTAGGTAGCCAAAAACCCAACCCATCCCTTGCTATGATTGAGTTGGAGCTTCTTACCCGTCCAAGCCATCAGAACCTCCAGGCACTGGGTCAGCATCACCTCAACAGCATCACCTGACCAGCTTTACCAGATTGGAGATGTATAAGTATTATCAGCATACTGATGATCCCACACTCTCTGAGCACAAATGATCTTGGGCATTTGATATTAAAGAGGAGGGGCAAAAAACCTGGATCCTGAGATATCACATATTGTAGGAATCTAGGTTGCATGCCCCCCCCCCCAAAAAAATGGAAATGGCTATGAGAGGAAGAAGAGAACCACTACAAAAACCCCATTCCCAATCTTTGAAACCAGTACAGAAGGATACCATGGCTGATATTGGAAGCTGCCAGGTGATCCAGAAAGGTCAAGACAGTTGCACCATCTCCATCCCAAACCCTCCAGAGGTCACTCCTAAGTGGGATCAATGCCGTCTCAATGCTACCTTGACCTAAACCAACACTGAAAAGGATCCAGATAATCCACTTCATCCAAGGCCAGAATATCAAAACTGTTGACTGCGCAGAGCCAAATACCAGTTGGGTTAGGTAGATGGTCATAAATGATTACATGAAATCTTGAGCTGCTCCTGAGGTGGCTAATTCTGGTAAGGTAATAAACAAAAACAACAAAGATACTTACTAGATCCAGAGCTGAGCCACCTCCCAAATACTCCATGATTATCCACAGTTTGGTGCCCTGTAGATTAAGCCAAGCAGATGTGACAATAGTATTATCACAAAGTTCAGTTAAATCCATCTACTTTCTCATTAGAAATACTAGACAAAACAAACTGTCCTTCATCTCTTACATAGTTTCTTAATACCAGAATAAGACCTAACTGTCTCACTGATCTTTTTAACACATTCATGGTGATATTATTATTTTACAGTTTAAGAAATTATATAAACAGTACCATGATAACCAATTTCATGCAAGAATGTTAACATAAGGAAATACAAGGACACCTTTATCTTTGCTGCACAAAAATTGAAATTATCACAGCAGTCCTTCACAGGCAAAAGATTAGCATTTCAGAAGCAAAGTTCATCCACTATAATTAAGCACCTTCAATTAACAAATGACAACATTTTTACAAACTCAGTAAAATTATTAAGAAAGTCTAATTTAGAATCATAAATTTAGGGAGGGACCACTGCATGTATTACTCATTCACTCAATTGATTGCTTAAGCTGATTTTCATTCAAATTATTAGCTCTCTGGAAGATTAAATATTGATCATGAGTATTTTTATTTCAATAATAACAGAGAAAGGACTTTGAAAGAAAATCTTCCTCTGCTCACTGACATTTATTCACTCGTACCAGTGTCTTTACCACAAGATTTTGTGCTGCAAAATATATAATATAAAACAATTGAAATGTAAACAATTCTTGGAAAAAACAGGGGGCTTGTCTAAAAAAAGAAGTCATTTTACTGTGCTTGGAGACAGAAAGTTTTGTACAGTATTTGATTTTTGTTTCCCTTTCCTTCAGTTTTATAGTAAGTTGCAAAATTACCAGTTTGCAACAAAAGCATTGCAACCCAGCCTATTTTTCCAGTTTCAGTTACCTTCAAGTAGGAGCCATAGTATCGGGTGATATACGGACTGTCACACTGACTAAGAACTGTTATCTCCTGCTGGATGTCTTCAATTTCATCCTCTGCCTCTTCCAAGTCAATTATTTTGATAGCTACTACCTCCTTGGTACGGTTGTCAATTCCTTTGTACACTTCGCCAAATGATCCTTTACCAATCCTCTCCAGCTTAGTGAACAGTTCCTCTGGATCAACCCGAGAATGCTAAGTTGGATAAAAAAACATTGGGGAAATGAAGAAGATAAGAGGTGAGAGGGAAAGACAACGCATTAAGACAAACTATTCAGAACTCGAAAATGCAGAAATACCAAGGGTGATTATTATTAGCATAACAATTCTAAGCAGACCATCCATAGGGGAGCTCACTATAGTATGGTGACAATAGTGGCTCCCTATTAGAACAAATGCATATATATGTGAAGACCTATGAATACCAAAAATTATATTTTAACTTAACATTTATATTTTCTACAGGTGCAGCCATGACAGTAAATTTCACCAAAAATAAAATGTCACTTTGACTATCATATCAGATGTAAAAAAAAGAAATAAGTCAGATCAAGAAAGTTACATCATAATAAATTGAAAGCCTTTTATGTGTTGCAAGAGTCTATATTTTATTTTATTACACACACACACACACACACACACACGTCAATAGTGTGCCAATGTAAAGTAGTCAATAAATGAATGATTGTTATGATTCAGAAATGTGAAAAGAGAAACTGTATGGTCTCAACAGAATGAAATTTGAATTATGTTCCCCTCTTTTGCATGTAATGAGTTCTGTGACTTAATATAGCATAGCCTTCCCCAACCTAGTGTCCTTCAGTTATGTTGAAAATACAAATCCTAAAAATTACTCCGAAACAAGCCTTGAATTTGCACAGTTCTCTTCCATGCTGGAGATTGCTAGCAGAATCTGTTTTCCATTTCCTGAAATTTTGGCTTATTGCTGTCAATAGCCAAAAGCCCATATATGAAAACATCAAATTCAGGAGAATGTTTTACACAGCAAACTATACAATCATTATATATAATATTAAAATTAATAGAGGTAGAATGTATCTATTCTGCCTTTATTATTTTTATAAACAGCAAATATACCTAATACTCCTTCTTCCTCTTCCTATTTTCTCAGGACAACAATTCTGTGAGGTTAAGTTAAGCTGAGAGAGAGTGACTGGCCCAAAGTTATCCATTTTGCATGCCTAAAACAAGATTAGATCTTAGTTTTCTGGTTTGTATTCTGATTCCTTAACCACTAGACCCAAGTGGCATTTAATACATCAGTTTTTTGTGATACAATCTTGAATAAATGTCTCTTCTATACTGGAGTTTAATTACTCTAAATTAGCTGTAACATTTCATCAAAGTTTCTTCCACCTTGAAATTAATTATAAAGGCTTGAAGTACTGAAGAAAACTTGAAATTGTTCATTTCTATTCTCAGTTATTTTGAAATGAGATCAATTTTAGATGTTATCCAAAAAGAAAGTATGCAAGATTTACTATAAATGAATCTCAGCTTAAAACAATCTTATGAGTTGAAATACTGTATTTATTGAAGTGAAGTAATTAATGGAGTTAAGTTTCTGAAATAATTTTAAATGCTGCAGAAATCAATTTTAACTTTCATACTTTAACAAGATTTCCAAAGCTATTTTCATCTATCTTCTGCACTTCCTGTAAGTATAACAGTAACAGTGGGAACATCATAAAAATGGGAAGATATATAACAGCCTGTGTACATCTCTTGCAGGCTGACTTACATCAAAAGAATTCCGTATCTATTTTGTGAGAGAAGCTCAATCCAAAAATGGCTGTTCCATATAGGTAGTAGAAAGCACACTAATATGGAATATGGATGGATGAGTATCAATTATTTTCTGAAAATTGTGAATAGACTACATTATTAAAATAGTAATAATAATCCATAGCTATCCATAATTATTATGTATTAATGCATGGATTAAACCAGCAAAATTTCATATATACTGATGCTCTAGTTATCCTTTCACAGTGCTTGGAGGCTGTGGGGGTTTGGATGGAAGACAACTGGCTTCAGTTGAACCCTGATAAGACCGAGTGCGGCTGTGGAGAAACATCTCAGGGTGTTTATCATCCTAGTTCTGGATGGAGTTGACTACCACAGACAGATTTGGTGCACAATCTGAGCCTTCTCCTAAACTCCTGACTCCTGCTCAAAGAGCAGGTGACAGTCATGGCTAGGAGAGCCTTTGCACAACTTCAAGTTGTGCACAGGTTGCACCTTTTCCTGGATTGTGAGGCCCTGTACATAGTCATTTACTGGTTGGTTTACTGCAATGCACTCTGCATGGAGCAATCCTTGAAGATTATTCAGAAACTACAACTGGTACATATGTGACACTGATAGTTCTGGAGGGCCCCCAGCTGGTACTTGTGACACCACCCCAAAATCAAGTTCACCATGGAAACAGAAACAAACAACTACCATTCCTAGATGTACTAATCTACAAAAAAACAGATGGCAGACTAGGACACACCATATACCAGAAGAAAACACACACCAACCGCTACCTCAATGTCCAATCCAACCACCACTCAGCACAGATAAACTCCGTGGCCAAAACACTAATTACCAGAACCAAACACCTGGCAGACAAGACACACATAAAGACTGAACTATGCACCCTGACTAAAGTACTGACAGGCCAACAGCTTCCACAAAAGCAAAATCACCGGCTTGATCCACAAAAACACACTGAGACATAATGGAGACCTAGAAGATGAACAGACCTATGGAACAGCTGTCCTGCCCTACATAAGAGGTACTACAGACAAAATCAGTAAGATACTACACAGGCATCACATCAAGACTGCCTTCAAAACAGACAGAAAAATAGCAGCCATCCTAAGAAACCCCAAAGATAAAATTGACCTGGAAAACCAAGGCATTTATAAAGTCCCCTGCGCATCATGCCTTGCCACATACATTGGACAGACCAATAGAAGAATAAGTACCCTCCTGGATGAACACAAAAATGCAGTAAAAAAGCTGGAACACACTTCCTCACTAGTCCAACATATGAAAGCCACAGGTCATAGCATCGACTCCAATGGCACCAAAACCCTAGTCACTATAGAAAACCCCAGCCACAGAATTATCAGAGAAGCCATAGAGATTGAAAAAAGACCTGAAAGCATGAATAGAAAAGATGATTCCACCAGACTGTCAATTATTTGGAAGCCTGCACTCACGAACAAAAAAATTTCCACACCACAAGCCAGGCAAACACCTGGGCACAAACAGATCTGCCCTGATACCTCCAGCTCAAACACACCCCAACCAGGCACCCAGATGAAACCTAGTTTCCTAATAAATGATAGCCGTCCGTTTACTCGGAGCCAAGCTGCACTAAAAGCCTCCAATACAGGAACACAATGTTGCCAGCTAATCAAGACAAAAAAAGCCACAAAACAGACAGAAGATATTAGAAACACCAATCAAGCAGAACACAGCAAACTCCAAGACCAATAAACACAGACCAAGACTCTCAACCAATCAGGATGAAGAAAAAAAACTATTCTGGCACAGCAGTAGGCTAGCCCCAAATTTAAAACTGAAACAGCTGTGAAAGTCTGACTCACAAACACAATACAGAAGCCTGATGATGGTAGATGAGATTCTGCCAAAACGTTGCTACAACTTTAAAACCACAACTATAATGACGTGGGAAAATACCCAAACAAAGCTAAATACCATACATGTAAGTACCCGTGAAAACTTATACTTATATATATATATTCATTAATATTTTTCTTTTATGCAATTTGTATACTTAAGATGCAAGGACAAGATCAGTCAGCTCCTATAAACTGAAGCCATAGATGTTTTTCTAGAAGTAACCAAAATAATAGGATGTGTGCAAGCATTCAAGTACAGAACAACATGATTAGAAATGCTTTCCAACTCTTTGACAGTGGACAGCGGACAAGATTAATTTAGTTTATTGTCATTGCACCTTGTACAACAAAATTAAATACTATCTTCAGTGTACATTATGACTATGAAAATAAACACAAACACACATCCTTCACATTCTATACATTGAATTGAATACCCCTGATATATTGCATTAATATTGCACTATACAGTAGACTTCAAGATGCAACTTTTTATACAATGACACAAAATCCATTCATACTCTCAAAAAGCAAGCCTCATGCTTGATTTCTGCGTTCAACTGCTGTATGAACTATCACCAAATACATATTAGAAATATAAATAGAATATATAAAAAGAAATATTAAAAAAAATACATGGGGGGCAGAGAACAAGGTAGAAAGTCAGTCAATCCCTCATAAAGTTAGGATAAATTATGAAAAACTTGATCATATAAAGATATACATAGCATAATGCCATCTTGCAAAATTATAGAAAATTATAGAAAATCCAGGGAAATTGGCCTGGTTCATATAACATGGTAAACTGGATCTTGAAAACTGATGCCACCTTCGACTTTTGCAACAATGAAGGTCAGAATGTAATGTAAAGTGCCACATTCAGAAATTTGTTTAATTATTTCAATTTCATGTAAACTGATTGAGAAATATCTTCAAGTTCTCACTCACCTGATTGGCAAATTCCCTCAGATGAGCCATGGCTGAAGTCTGGCACCACACCCATATACCAATTCTTGCACAGCAATAAAAAAGGTTTCCTTCTATTAATCATTTAGCTACAAACAGAGAAAAAAATGCAGCCAATTAATGTGGTATGATACAAACATGCACATCACATTTTAACAGACTTGGGAACAACAGCAATTTCAACAAGGAATCTACCTCTAATATCTGAATCATCTCAGAATAATTGGCAACTCACAATCTGATATTGTCTCTTAGTCTATCAATTCACAAGTGTGCAAGTAGTTGGGGAAAGTTCAACTCTATCCAGATATACTATCCAGAATTCTTTGGAAAAGAATGGGGGTGAACACCTGCTTCTTTAATAAATAAGAAAGAAGCTCTCTTTCTTAGTAACAGTATGACAAAGCAGAGATTTAACAGCGCGGCTTTGAAAACGGACAACTTGGTCATCAGGATTTCAGTTTAAAGCACAGTATGAAGTTGAACTTCATGATTAAGCCCAGCATGAAGTATTTTCGATTCCATCCGCTCTTATGGGTGTTGAGATACCAATCACGTCGGATAATGGGAACGGAAATCCAAGAGATACAGAAGAAAGCAGATGCGGGGAAGGTTAATTTCAGAAAAATCCAACCAAATCATACAGATACATAGTCGCTTTTCCAGCGCGGGACAAAACGACCCCTCTCATTCCTCCCCCCCCGCCCGCCTCCCCCAGGTTTATTAAGCACGACGGGGCTGCACAAAGGGGAACCTTAGGCTGGACTGCAACGAGACAATCAACAAAAAAAGACGCCCGGTGGGTGATTCCCACCAAATGTGCAGCCAACCCGAGATGGATAAAGGCCAAAATCTTCCCTGCCCTACAGCTGCCCCCAGAGGGAAAAGCTTCTAGATACACTTTGCCATGGCAACAGCTGCCGCGGCCAGCCCTGCTCCCAAACCACTTGTCCCGCCTCTGTCACCGGGCGCGCTCGTAGCCCTTCGCCTCACCTGCCGCCCGAGGGTCTCTCCAGCCCAGCTGCCCCATTGTAGCTTAGCGCGCGCCAATCCAGCCCAGCGAACTCGGCGAGAGTAACTGCAGGGCAGGGAGGGAGGGAGCGCAACGAAAAACAAACATGCGCAGGAATCCGACGGAGCCGCGGAGTCTACTGGGAAGAGTAGTTTTTAGGCCAAACGACTTGCTAGAAAAAGGTCGGAACGGAGACTGCAACGACTATGATACATTTCAGGAGGGGCAGGGCAGGAAACTCGGAAAGCGAGGATTTCTGGGAAAGGTAGTTTATCAGGCTTCATTTTCGGCCCTCGGGAAGAAATAAAGGCTGAGGTTGCTACTGTTTTGCGGCGCTTTGATTCCTTCTGGTGGTCGAAATGAGCAGTACAATGTTTGCATAAAGCAAAATGTCATTCGAAGTCCTCCGCTAAGCCGATGTTTAGCATCACTTTAAGAAGGAGCGGAATGTTTCCAAAGCAATTAAAATAACGTTTGTTTTTATTGCAAGGTTAAAATCCCAAATTATCTCTTCAAAGCGAAGTAATCGTTTCAGTTTGATCATTTAAATTTTTATTGTATTTTTCATTGACTTATGCAGAAACACATTTCAAGCAAGTTGTAGAACTAGACAGATTATGAATAAGGTAATGTTAGCAGAACTACACAACACTGGAGCAAAGGGAGTGGGACTTAGCCCCAAATAACTCAGGAATTGCACAATAATAGATGAAGATGATTGGTCAGTAGCAAATATAAATTATTATTAGATGACTCAGATCAAGACAATCTGATAACTTGTTAAGTTATGCATTCTAAAATCACATGCAGAATATTTGTTGGAAAGATAACTTTATTTCATTGATGCCAATGCAATTTGATACAATGCAACATGCAAATATCAGTTACAAAATAAGAGCATTGACAGAAGAACCTTAAATGGCCGTTATCTAAATAGCTTGCTCTCTGGAAGTCCGGAAATATTTGAAAAACAAATAGTTCAATTGAAATACATTTAAATATAAAGTTCCAACATATGTGCTTGGAAGTTGTATTCTTAATTAAATTTACAGGTTGCACTTTGAAAGATACTTGATAGTCAGCTGTAACAGAATATAGCTGATTGTTGATACAGAGATTTCCATAATAAATAGAACTTAATATGTTGCATTTGCATGAATCAAACTGAATTGTCTAACCAGCAATTTAAGAGTGTATTACTAAGCAATTTAATTATACACACAAAAGTCTAGCCTCAAAAAATAAAGCTCAGTTTGGGTTAAATAAATTTTAATGGGAGGTGTAACTGCTTTGGCCGGTCTTGCTAGTTCTCAATTCACAGCAGAATGGGATGGTGTCAGATTTTTCAGGTGAAAAGTGAAAAATATTTAACCGAATAAATATTCCAAGGCATTCCAAACTTATGTTAATCTATTTGGATAACAACATTATTCTATTTGTATTTAATCCCAGTTATTTCCTGTCAATTCATAGTTTTTACCACGGCTTTAGAAGTTAACTTAACCTTATATTTGAATCTGAAGTTAAAGTATAAACTAGGTTTAGCATAACATGACTGTTAGCTGTATTGAATAGGAATTGCAAATAAGTCCTTTCTTAGATATAGATACCCCACTTCAGTATAGAGTTTATTCCTGGAATAATCATTGGATTCTTTATTTGATCTTTATTTATTTGATCTTTATTTGATCCCACCCATTTCTTCTAGCAATCCACTCCAGGTTTACACCAGGCTATATGATGTCTTTCTACCAGATAACATTGATCGTGCAGAGGTGTGAATTAGAGGAAAAATGACCTGCCAAAAAGGAATTAATGCAGACATCCTTTTGGTAGACAATTATAAATTTGCTTGTGATCCTTGATAGAAACTTTAATTTATATTACTATTAGAACCTACCAAATGGGTTTACAAGAGCTACATTCAAAGCACAAGGAAGACAGCATTTTTCTTTCCACTCATCTGGAAAGTGCTGAACATTCAGTAAGTATTGATCAGTAACTTGAGTAGCCCTTTCTATACTGTGTTTACCAGCCAATATTTTATATTACAGTTTCACTTAAGCATTGTTAATATAAACATCTACTACTTGCTACTATTTTTCAATGACTAAAGAGTATGTTTTGTCTATGGGTAACAACCATTCCCAGTAAATAGTTTGGATTCTGTAGTTTTGAAAATGTGGGATGAAGCATTGGCTCTTTGCTTTTGCAATCCAATCATTCTCAGGAATCTTTGAGCTAATCTTCATGCTCTGCTATTATGATGCAGCCTTTCTCTCATCTCCATAAATAAAAGACTGATTTTTTTAATACCAGAAAGATCTATTTATAAACAGAGGAGACTGCACTCAGTATGATAAAATTTACTCCCAATTGGATGGTTTTCAATAGTCATCATTTACATTTTTAGCACATTTTCTAAAATAATTTATTAATGAGCAGGCAAAATTATTTGGATAATTCTTCATAATTTGAAACACAAGGAAACACTTTTATATGTATTCATGTATTGTATAAATATTTGTTTATTCTCTGAAGCATTCTGGCCCCTACACTACAGCCATCCCTTCTTGGTATTCTCCTGATGCATCTTCATTCATAAGCTGAATCGTAGAAAGTTGTCCTAGCTTCTCTCTGGGGCCCAAAAGGATTCCACAACAGACTCTACTCCTTAAGTATACAGTAAGAAATGTCAGTTTTCCATTGCAAGACAGATTCTTCACTGTCGTGTTTCAGGAAAAACAATCGAAATACAGGTAATCCTCAACTTACAACCACAATGGAACCCAAAATTTCTGTTGTTAAGTGAGACATTTGTTAAGTGAATTTTGCCCCATTTTATGACCTTTCTTGTCACAGTTGTTACGTGAATCACTGCAGTTGATAAGTTAGTATCTTGGTTGTTAAATGAATCTGGCTTCCCCATTGACTTTGCTTGTCAGAAAGTGATCACATGGTCTTAGGACACAGCAATGATCATAAATATAAACCAGTTGCCAAGCATCTGAATTTTAATCACAGGATCATGGGGATGCTGCAAAGGTCATGACTGTGAAAAACGGTCCTAAATCACTTTTTTCAGTGCTATAAATTTGAACAGTCACTGAATAAACTGTTGTACATCAAGGACTACCTATATACTGTAAGGAACAATTGGACTATATTACAGAAAATTATTTCTGTAGCTGATTTAAAAGTGTTGAATGACTATTCTAGATCTTCTCCAATCTAGAATCTGACAAATGTGTTGGATTAAGCATAAAACCAGCTGGGTAACCTTGGACCAGTCACTCTCTCTCAGCCCTGAGGAGGAGACAATGGCAAACTACTTCTGGAAAATGGCCAAGAAAATTGTCTAGGTGTCAAATACTGACTCGAAGGTGTGCATGCGTGTGCACACACATTATACTACCCTAGTTCTAGCAGTTAAACTGGCATAATATTCCCAAAGAAAGTTAATGCTGTCAAGTTAGGGGTTTCTGTATCTCTTTGCTGCCATCTAATGGTGATACAGACTTTTACAAACCAATCGAATGACTGATTATGTGCCATCAAGTTGATATCAATTCTTATGATCGTATTGCTAGATTTTCCCCTGAATAATCCCTCTTTATCTTGGTCCTTCAGGTCTTCTATTAGTATCACCGAAATTGAGTTTGATTGTTTGATAATCTATTTGTTTTCTTTGCTGTCCATGATATTCTCCAGAGTTTTCTCCAGCATCAAAATTCAGATGCAAGAATACTCCTTCTATCATTCTTTTTAAACTTCCACTTCTGTAGAGTTTCACAGATAATGGTTTGCAAAATTCTGATCTTTGTAGCTATAGGTACATCATGGCATTATAGTATTTTTCCTAAGATCAAGACCTTTTGACAGTCAATCCAAAAAGGCAAAAGCTATCTAGTACTTTGATATCTTCATTGTCAATTTTAAGGCTGGTTATCCTACCTGTTGTCATTTTTTATTTATATTTATTCTTAGTCCCATTTTTTTTTACTTTTCCCCCTAACCTTTATAACTGGAATTTACAAATCATTTGCATTTTCAGTTTTTAGAAAATCGTTCACTTAGTAAGCATCCCATCCAAAACAAGGGCTAATGTGGAGGTTAAACTTGAGGCATGTTGTGGACTACACCCAAAAGTAAAAAGGGATCCAAAATGGCCGTGAAGGATGTTGGCTTAAAGAATGAAATGAGCTCCAATGCTTCAGATTTTAGATATCCATTTTTCTTTTTAACAGAAAAGGAAATAGGGAAGGGGGAAATACATTTTAAGGGGATTCTGGACTGCAAAAGTAGTGTTCATGAATCATGTGCAGCCTAAGGATCATAATTTTGTACTCTTGATATGTGAAACATGAACATAGTTATTTATTTTCTTTTATTGCCACGAGAGGGCAGTAACTGCTCATCAACACTGTCCTAATTATGTGATATTGCAGTTTTGTGTTTCTCAATGCTGAGTTGAAATGCTTTTTACCCATCCTTGAATTGGCAAAAAAGCATGACACTTGCTGACTTCAGTTCAGACCTACTATTGTTGCTTCTGTTTTAAATCACCCCACTTACCAGACTTTCTGCAAGATTGTAGATTTTATACATCTGGAGGCTAAATCTTGGATGTATCAGAATAAGAGGGGAATCTCATAGCACTCTAAGAATGGCTTAAGTATCAACTCCTAAAGAATTCCTTGCTCTTGAGTTGCCATAAGAAGGCATAAGAAGAATATCTCTCTAGGGATAGCTGGAGAATAGCTTAAGGATATTTCTCTCATTGGTAAGAGTCATCTACCAATCAAATAGTTCTGAACAAAAATATGATAGCGCATATTTTTCTCAAGATGGGGAGAAACCTTTGGGGCTTAGTGGGCCATTTGAAACATTGAGAACATTTGGGGACAACTCTAGTCAAATTCTGCTGCAAGAGGGCTTCAGGAATCCTAAAATGGCTGCAGTAAGCTATATACAACAACCTACGAAGTATTACCAGAATTACTGCCAGCTACTGCTTTCCTACTCTTTCTGTCCATACATGTTTGGATATGTAGGTCCTCTTACAAGGACTATCACATTAGTTAGTTCATTAATTACTTAATTAATACAGAGGACCATTAGAAGGAAGCAAAGCATTAGAGTTTTCTGTATCGTTTTGCTGTCATCTAGTGATCTTCTAGATATCTGCACTACCACTTATAAACAAATTTGACTGCAGCCAGTCTAGTTTTTGAGAACTCTTTAGGGGTCAAAGTCATCATTGGAAAATAGAGATCGTACAGCAGGGGTGTCAAACTCACATCGTAACCGCAATTTCACGTAACATATTGGGACTTTTTTCCCCTTCGCTAAACCGGGTGAGGGGGTGGTTAGTATGTGAAGCATCCAGCCTGTGGGCCAGGAGTTTGACAGTCCTGTAATACAGGAATCATGTTAACAATTCCATCCTAGAAAATGTTTAACTTGTCTATTTAACATAGCTAATGGAAATAATTCAATAATATGATACTTCAGATAATGTGATGTGTGTGTGGAATGGAACCAAGCTGGGCTTCTTCTCATGATAATGCCCTGTGCTGATCGCTGTAGTTTTTTGGAATAGTAATTGCTAGAGATTATACACCAGTGTTAAGTACCATATATTTTGAAGCCTTCAGATTGTTTATGCAATGAGAAAGCATTTTCCAATCTGATATACTCCAGACAAGAGAAACATTTTATTATTTACACTAAGTTTAATTTCTAGAAATTATAGTCTAGTGTATGTCAAAAGCACCAGCCCAGGAAGGTTGTAATAAGCTGTGGCATTTGCTTATTATTCTAAAGCAGTGGTTCCCAAAGTGGGCAGTACCGTCCCCTGGGGAGGCGATGGGATGCCTTAGGGGGGCGCTAAGAGGCAAGGGGGCTGGCAGGAGGGTGCTAAGAGGCGGCAGGGGGGCATTCGAGGTGCCAGCCCTGCAGGTTCACTCATTGACTGTAGCACCGCTCCAGAGCTGGCACCTCCAATGCGGAAGTGGTGACACGTTATGTGCCGCCATGGCCGCGTTCGATGCGCCGCCCCCCTGCTGCCTCTTAGCGCCCCTCTGCTGGTCCCCTTGGGGATGCTAAGAGGTGGCAGGGGAGCATTCGAGGCGCCGGTCCTGCAGGTTCACCCATTGACTGTAGCACCGCTCCGGAGCCGGTGCCTCCAATGCGGAAGCGGTAGCATGTTATGTGCCCCCGCGGCAGCATTCAATGCACCATCCCCTTGCCACCTCTTAGTGTCCCCAAGGGACCAGCAGAGGGGCACTAAGAGGTGGCAGGGGGGCAGTCAAGGCGCCAGCCGGCCCTGCAGGTTCACCCATTGAGGCACCAGCTCCGGAAGGTGCTACAGTCAATGGGTGAACCTGCAGGACCGGCGCCTCGAATGCTCCCCTGCCACCTCTTAGCATCCCCAAGGGGACCAGCAGAAGAGGTGGCAGGGAGGCAGCGCATCGAACACGGCCATGGTGGCATGTAATGTGCCACCGCTTCCACATTGGAGGTGCTGGCTCGGGAGCAGTGCTAGTCAATGGGTGAAACTGCAGGGCTGGCCGGCACCTTGAATACCCCCCTGCCACCTCTTAGCCCCCCTCTGCCAGCCCCCTTGGGGATGCTAAGAGGTGGCAGGGGGTGTTCGAGGCACTGGCCCTGTAAGTTCACCCATTGACTGTAGTAATGCTCCAGAACTGGTGCCTCGAATGCGGCAGCACGTTGGGAAAAGCTGCTGCCACCGCTTTCCCTAAGTGCCGCCACTGTCGCATTCTGTCTGTCTGTCCATCCATCTGTCCATCCATCCAAAAGGTCTGTCTATTTGCCTGTCTGCCTTCCTGCCTACCTACCTGCCTGCCTGTCTGTCTCTCTCTCTCCCTCCATCTATCCATCCATCCATCCATCCTTCCATCCATGTTCGAAGCGCCGGCCCCACAGGCACATCAAGAAAGTTGAGCAAAGCCAGTCTGAGAGGCAGGAAGGGAAGGAGGGAGGAAGGGAGGGAAGGAGGGAGGGGGAGAGAGAGAGAGAGAGAGAGAGAGAGAGAGAGAGACCTGATGCATCAGATTGAATGAGGCCTAGTTTAGAATGAAGCCTTTTTCCACATTGAAACCTCTTTGGCTTCTATTAAAGGTTTTATGGACAAAACATGGTCAAGACTATCGGGAAGCTCTCACATTTTGTTGAGGCTTTAAACATGATACATTGGACCAGATCTCCACCCTAAAAATTACTTTTCCCCAATATATTACAGTGCCAATTCTGAAGAAGGCAAAACCAAAATGTACTGGAAAATTACAAGAACATATACACACACACACACACACCCTTCTAACCCTGCTGGAGCAGGTGATTGGACTAGAATAGATATCTCATTATCTTTCTCCTCCCTCCCTCCCTTCTTCTTTATTTCTTTTTCTTTCTGTCGTTTCCTTCTATCCCCCCTCTTTCTTTGTCCCTTTTTCTTTCTTTCCCTTTTCTCTTTATTTTTTCTCTCTCTCTCTCTTTCTCTCTTTCTTTTCTCTCTCTCTTTCCCTCTCTCAGGCTCATCCCTTTAGATTAGGGGTCGCCAAACTTTTGGACCTCAGGGACCACCAAACTCATAATTTTAAATCCCGGAGACCACTAATGTGAATTTTGACTGACGGTGGCTTTCTGGCGTTGGAGAGAGAGAGAGAGATTTGATCCAACCTCTCTCTCTCCCTCTCTCTCAGGCAGGCAGGGGTGGGATTTAGACTCCTGATCTAAAGCTGTCAAAACTCCAAAAACTGGTCAAGTAGCTCTGGGGAGGCCAGTCATAAATTAGAACACTTGCTAAACAAATGGTCATTAAGTGAGGACCACTTGTATTTGGTTTGCCAGTCACCTGGCCACGCCCACCCAGTCACATGACCAGCAAGCCACGCCCACCCAGTCATGTGACCAGCAAACCACACCCTCAAATTAGGCCACACCCACAGAAATTTGAATCCCACCCCGGGTGGGGAGCACCAAGGATGAGTTTGTAGCACCAAGGGGGCAGTGGACCAAAAAAGTTTGGGAACCACTGTTCTAAAGGATCTATTTATACATCAAGCAGTTTCAATCTGAATCCCCAAGTTCTTAGATACACGTGTAGGCAAAAGACCTTTCAAAAATATTCATATGTGCTTGCTAGCACAAATTATTCAGGTAGCTAAAAATACCCAACAACAATCAGCCACCAAAATTACCTGATTTCAAGGAGCCAGAATATCCAGTTAGGAAAGCTGCTGCCTCCACTGCCTCTCCTCTCCCTGAGGCTGCTGCCCAGCAAATCTTGGTTCCTCATTCTTTAAATGATTTTACACATTTGAGGTTCTATTTATTTCTCTCTGAATAGGAGCTGGCAAAATGGAGGAAAACTGTTTCAAAAGGAAATTGCAATATATATTTGTCTTAAATGACATAAAATGCAATGTGTTTAGCACCTTTAATGTCCTATTTTTTAGCCTTTAATTTACGTAAGGTAAAATTTAAAAAAATTGTACATATCAGCCAGCAATCAAAATGTGTGAAACTGCAAAAGCTGAGGCCTAAGGATAAAAAGCAAAATAGTCAGTGCAGAGTAGGGTTTGGAGTGCTAGTCCCAGGGCCTTTCTCCAATACATAATGGAATGCTCACTATGCACCCTTGACACAACAATAAAAGTATGATATTTGCTGACCCTGTTGCAACCCCTGTCCTTCCTTTATGGCGTCTCTTCCTAATCAGACTAATCTTTGACTTCCTTCAAGATACTTCAAAATCCCCTGCGGATTTTACTCTGCTGGTCATTACCGAGTATACGGGGTGGCGGTGCTCATTTCCATTTCAAGGCCATTGAGCTAGCGCTGACCAAAAACATTTCCATGGCCATGTGGGCAACATGACATAACATCTACTCACATTTGTATACTTTGGAACTGCTAGGTTGCCAGGAGCTCACCCCATTGCGTGGCATTTGGGTCTTTTAACCTGGTCTGCTGGCTTTCCGACTGACAAGCCCAGTGTCTTTTTTTTTTTTTTTAAACAAATTTTATTAATTTTACAAACACAATATACAAAACATAAACTAAAACATCTTTTCTGAAGGCTGCCTGATCCCGGGTTAAAACTCTTCACACAGACACAAATTCAAACATCATATTCATTTTATATATCCTTCCATATCTTGTTATCATTTTCTTTTCTTTTTTTTTTATAAACCAATTTTATTAATTTTACAAAAACAGTGCACAAACAATCAAAGCATAACAGCTTATAACCATTTTCAATAACATTCTTTGTCTGTTCTATTTCCAACTATCCATTCATCTTTTTTCTTTTACTATACTTCTCCTATACACTATTTGGAGTGACGCCTTTACCCTAACTTAAAAGTACTTCATATAACACTTAATTTATCTTGGGATTCTGTTTAATAAATTCTAAATTTACACAATAAATTTTATACTCTAAATACACATATAAAAACACAATCTTATATACCTTCCAGAATCCCCCTTTTATCCTTAATTAGATTCACCCATTGTCTCTAAATAAGCTTTTTTTCTTTAGATCTTGCTTCCCACCATTGAGGCTTCTTCCCCCCCCCCATTTCTCTCTTGCTTATTCTTCTCCTTGCCCTTTTTACCCCTTTGTCTCTCCTCTTCCCTTTTCTTATTCCCTTTCCTTTGCTTTCTAACCTTGCATCCATCTTTCCTCTCATTTTTCTTTTTTTTGGTTGTTTTTTCAAACCTTAAAATCCCCTTTTTCTTATCCTCTTTCTCCTCCTCCCCGGAAAAAACCCATTGTTCATCAAAGATAGCTTCTTGTTCCTTTTCTTCTTTGTCCCAGTCATTCTGCTGCGTAATCAACTTTTCATAAGTACATAACGCCATTTCTAAAAATTGAAATGAAGTGCCCAAAGTATCTTTTCCATCTTGTTCTTCCTTTTTATATTTTTGATATTCAATCTTTAGTTCATCCACAAGCGATGCCATCCTGAAAAGAAAAACTTTCCCCAAAACAACCACCCAAGTATTTTTAGTCAAAAGTAATTCAAAAAGAAAGTTCCAAAAGTTAATACTTTTCTTCCTTCTTCTATTTCTCTTTCTGGGGTTACTGTTTAATCAAAGAGGTCCAATTACCATATTTCTTTTTTTAGTATTCTTGGCAATCTCCTCCTTTTTCCACTTCTGCTCCAATATTTTTCCGCTCCCTTCCCACTTGCAACATCAATTTTTAAATAATCAAAAATCCATACCTCTAATAAAGGTTTTCCAATTTCTTAAATTTTTAAGTACAATGTCCAAGCAACTTTCAGAATATTTCACCTTCAGTGCCCAAACAAATTTCAAATCTTCATCTGCTGTTTCCATGGGGTGGGAGAGTGAAGAAAAAAAAAAGTTCCCTTTAACAGTTTCTCCGCCGCTTTCGATCTTCTTAGGGATACAATGTATCATCCAGCAATTCAGACAGCTCAGTTCCAGCGAATTTAAAGGATGTTGATTGACCCGGCTCAGCCAGCACTTTCACTTTTCTTGCTTCCTCCAGCACGATCTTACCAGGTACGATCTTACTTCCTCCAGCACGATCTTACTTCTTCGTGGCGGCCATTGCTGACCGCCACTCCACCGCCTTGAGAAAAAGGGTTTTTTCAGAACGAGGAGGGGGTCTGTGACACCCCCAACCCCCTGTCCAGCTCCCCTCTCTCTTCAGCTGTCCCTACAGGGCAGCCATATCCCCCTGACCCATTTGGATCGGGGGTACCTCGGCAGCTAGCACAGCAGGAATCGCGAGCGGTCGCGAATTCCTGCTGCCCCAAAGCTACGCAAAAACCGGCTGACAAGCCCAGTGTCTTAACTGCTGAGTCATTGGGCCACCCCTCAAGATAGTAGACCGCAGTCTAAAAAGATCTCATATATCTTTGAGTTTGCCCTTGGACAGGTTACATTAAGGGGAAACCTTGCTTTTAACCCTAGTACAGCTAAGGATTCCTTAATCCTGAATCTGAAAAAAGGTGTTGCAAAGGCATTTTAGCCCAGTGTTTAGGTTCAAGGGAGGGAAAGGGGCAATCTACAATCCAACCTAAAACTAACCACAAGTAGAAGTCCTTCCTTCTCTTTCTTTTAACCCACCCATTCACCAGAGAGAGTTTTTTTTTTTAACTAATAACATGGTTTTTAAGTCCACAAAGGCATGATACAACAGTTTTATTTCAACTTAAATCAATTGAACAAATATGCTTCTAGTTGGGTTACATTTCTAATTCGTTAAAATTAAAGTTGTGTATATTTTTTTGTAATTAAAATATAAGCATATACTAGTAAATATTTAATTTCTATAGATACCTATCTCATCAGTGAGTCTAGGTAGCTTACAAAAAATTAAAATCAAAACAAAAAACACACATTAAACAATATACACAATGTATAAAGGAAAAACTCAGACAGAACATGCCTGAGTCCCCCCCTCCAAAAAACCTCCATTTCAGTCACAAAGATAAAATTAACAATCACTGGGGATCACCCAATTACCTGGTCCAAATACACGTGGGAGCTTCCAGATCTTTTGGGGTCCAATGGGATCTTTGAGGAAAGGCTGTTTTATTTTATAATAATTTTATTAAATATTACAACTTATAAAATAAAAACTAATGCAAACTTAAAGGAATAAAAAGTAGAAGGTACAGAAAAGCAGAAATTAAAATCAAAAAGAAAAATAAGAATTTGGTGAAGAAGAATGTATAAAGTACCATTATATAGTACTAAGATGAAATGTAAGAAGATATAAGGTCACTGTCTATCTGGTTTTTCACCAGGAAAAAGCAGAAATTATCATTCCTTTCAAGCTTTTACCATTTCATTACTTAATACATTTTTAGTATTATTAATACATCAGAGTGTTCTTGTACCTTTCAGATGCAGTGGGTGAAATTGTTCTGAGAAGCAGCTGATTCATCTGATCTAGTCATATTCCTAGGAATCCTAGAGTCTTTATAAGTGGATAAGGATCACAACAATGTGGGCGGCCAACTTTCTCCCTCGGGCTGTAAATTCCTACCAATCTTGTGGAGAATAATTTGATTCCATTTCACAATAAGATTGGTAACCATACTATATTCAATAGTCATTAGGAATTATCTTTCTCTAATATATTTTGTAACAGGCAGGTTTCTGTTGTGGATCTTCCTTCTTATATAGAGTAGCAAGAGTAGAAACTGAGAAGTTTTAGAAAGCAAGAAATGAAGTGATTTGGATCCTTAACATTTCTGCTCAATGCTTATTGTGTCCTTGATTAAGCAAATCCTTCCCTATTCTCATCCTCTTTTCAGTGAAAATTCAGAAACAATTCTTTCATTTATAATTCATATACTGTAGCTTCTAAGTCTAAAAGGTTGCAATAACGTATGCTTTTTCAATTTTAAAACTTGTCTTGCATTCCTGTCTATTGATCCACTGTTCATAAGTGCCACCATTCCTCATGTATCTATACTTGTTGTTATGAACTAATAAAACACTTAAATAAAGTTTACCAAAAGCTTTAGAAAATAGCAGAGTTCTAGCCCTGCACTTCTGATTGGCCAATAATAGCGATATCGGATTGGTCCGTTCAGGAGAATCTGATTGGCTGTTAACGAGCCACTCTCATTGGTTAAGTGGGTTAACACTCCACGTTTCCTATTGGTTACTAGAGCAGCAGCTTGCCTATAAAAGGGCTGCTGTTGCCCTAGGGTTTTGCTCTGTTCAGAATGTTAATAAAGAGTTTGAAGTTCACTTTTCACCGTCTTGTCTCCGTTCCTTGCGCCCATGCGCAGAACTTAACACTGGCGACGAGGATGGGATACGGAGATGTCAGAGCTGACTGAACACTACAGAGCACTAAACAGAGCACATGGCTGAAGGCACATCAGTGGTGGAAACCATGACCGGTGGCACCATACCACCCGCTCCATTCGACCCAGCACAAGAAGACTGGGACTCATACATGGACCAGTTCCAGATGTTTCTGGAGACCAACAACTTGAAGGGTGCCACTACTGGGAAAAAGAGAGCGGTATTCCTGACTCACTGCGGACCTGCTGTTTTTAAGATGGCTAAGGCACTGGCGAAACCGGCTGAGGTGAAATCCATGGACTGGGACGTCTTCGAGCCCCTCCTATGGGCCCACTATGCACCTACTGTACCAACGCTTGTCCGAAGACATGAATTTTATGAGAGAGACCAGCGGAAAGGAGAAAGCGTTGCAGATTTCATCGCGGATCTCCGGAACCTGGGAGGCCTCTGTGGGTTCACCGACCTCGAAGAAGCTCTAAGAGACCGAATAGTTCTGGGTTTAGATGCACCGCATGTGCAAAGTAAGCTGATGGCGAAAGGCGACATCAGCCTTGCAAATACCATTGCTGATGCTACTGCAGCAGAAGCAACCAGGAAGTCGGCTGCCTGAATGCACCGCACCAACGCCCCGCTCTGCCAACTCACTGGTGAAACCTCACCTCGCCTTGAGGGACATGCAACAAGCAACCCACCATGAGGATCTCGAATCGTCATCAGAAAGTGATGAGGAAGAAGTCAACCGGCTTTGGTCTGAACGAGACCAATGCCACCAGCGTAAACAGAGACTGCAGTACCAATGCGCAGGTTGTGGGGCAAACCATCCACGATCAGACTGCAAATTCCTCGACGCGCTCTGCCATATTTGTGGGAAGAGAGGCCACATCGGAAAGGTCTGTTGAAGCAAGCTAGGATCCAGCCCATTTCAGAGGGGGACCAACTACTGCCAAACCACAGGAAGTCGTCCTGTGAATCGGGAATATTCGAACCACCAATGAAACAACCACTCCTACAGAAATAAACCACTAGCCCATTCAACGAAATGAGAAGAGGCACACCAAACCATTACGATTGGTCACGCCTCATCATTAGATGCAAAGAAGATCTAAGTGAAGGTCGCCATCGAAAACCAGCCCTGCGTGATGGAAGTCGATTCAGGATCATCCCTCTCGATGGTTTCCTGGAAGCCCCTTAAACAATTGATCCCTGCCGTCCGGTGGCAAGACCTCAGAACCCAAAGAATCATTCTCAAGGACTATCAAGGAAACCGAGTTCTGGTCGTTGGATCCAGCCTAGTCCAGGTCTCATTCAAAAATCGTACTGCATCTTTACCATTGACCGTCATCGACCGTGATCGGCCTAGCTTGTTAGGCCTTCAATGGTTTGCTCCACTTGGGATTGAGGTAGCCAGTATTTACCAAACCAGCAGCGACGACTGGGAGGAGGCCCTCGTCCAGGAATTCCAGGACATCTTTGCAGATAAATTAGGCGAGTACAAGGGGACCTCGATATCATTTAACCTTAACCCTGAAGTAGCTCCCATCCGCCTTAAGCCTCGTCGAGTCCCTTTTGCCCTTAAACCAAAGATTGACAAGCAGCTTGATAAATTAATAGCCCAGGGTGTTTTAGAACCAACCGACCAGGCTCCTTGGGAAACCCCAATCGTAACACCCATCAAACCGGATGGATCGTTAAGGATTTGTGGGGACTACCGTGCCACCCTGAATCACGCCCTTCAACAGAACGCTTACCCGGTGCCGGTGGTAGAACACCTCCTCCATTCCCTGGGGGGCGGAAAAGTCTTCGCTAAATTGGATTTAGCACAGGCGTACCAACAACTGCCTGTAGATAAAAAAAACAGCAGAGGCGCAAACAATCGTTACGCACCGAGGCGCCTTTAAGTGCAACCGACTCCAATTCGGAGTTAGCGTGGCCCCAGGGATCTTTCAGAGCTTGATGGAGAGACTATTACAGGGTATAAAAGGGGTCGTACCATACTTTGATGACGTTTTAATTCCTGCCCCGAATAGAGAAATACTAAAGGAGTGTCTTAGACTCGTTCTCCAGAAATTTAAAGAATCTGGCCTTAAAGTTAAAAAAAATAAATGTCAATGTGTACAGATAAAGTAGAGTTCCTGGGGTACCTAATCAATAAACAAGGCATTCACCCCACCAGTAGCAAGTTAAGAGCAATCAAGAACACCCCAAGACCCAGAAACAAGACTGATCTCCAAGCTTTCCTGGGGCTTATTAATTTTTACAACATCTTCCTGCCCCACAAAGCGACTGTAGCTGAGCCCCTACATCGGCTCCTCGACAAAAAAGCAACCTGAGTTTGGGGGCACCGAGAGGAGCACGCGTTCCAACAAGTGAAAAACCTATTAACTTCATATGCTGTTTTAATGCAGTATAACGAGACTTTGCCCTTAACAATCACATGTGACACGTCACCATTTGGAGTAGGAGCCATTTTGAGCCATGTGTTACCAAATGGTAGTGAAGCCCCTATTGCCTATTTTTCAAGAACTCTATCAAAGGCTGAACGTAACTATAGTCAAATCGATAAAGAGGCTTTTGCTATTGTATCTGCTGTTAAACGGTTTCATGAATATGTTTATGGATGAGTTTTTACTATTGTTACTGACCACAAACCTTTGCTGGGGATTATAGCGGGAGACAAGCCAACCCCCTATATATTATCACCTAGAATGACTCACTGGTCGGAGTTTTGGCTGCGTACAATTATAAGCTGCAGCACCGCCCGAGGAAAGCCATTCCCCACACTGATGCACTGAGCCATGCACCACTTCTGGAAACCATCGATGACCCAGCTCCAACCCTTACAACGCCCCAGATTGAAACACTGCATTCACCGCCACTGACTGCTAGAGATATCGCGATCGAAACAAAACACGATCCTATCTTAAAGTGGGTTCTTAGCTGGGTCGAACGAGGATGGCCAGTAGATCAAAACCCTGATGACTTCATTCCTTTCAAGAATCGACAAACGGAACTTTTTTCGCAAAAGGGCTGCATCCTGTGGGGGGATAGAGTCGTCATCCCAGAGTGGTTACAACGAGTGGTACTAAAGACACTGCATGAGGGCCACCCCGGCATCGTGCGTATGAAAGCGCTCACACAAAGCTACGCGTGGTGGCTGGGCATCGACAAACAAATCGAAAAGATAAAGACTTGTTATAAGTGCCAGGAGGTTAGCAATGCCCCACCAAAGGCAACTCCGACAGAATGGGAAACACCTCGGGGACTGTGGTCCCGCATTCATATTGACTTTGCGGGACCTACTAAGGGACATACGTTCCTATTAACAGTGGATGCCTACTCAAACTGGCTCGAGATCCACAAAATGAAAAGTACTACAACCGAGTCCATCATCCGGAAGTTGAACAGATTATTCGCGATGCATGGACTGCCAGACATTCTGGTATCCAACAATGGACCCCAGTTTACCATGCTTCCTTTTGAACAATACTTAGTGGATCGCGGTATTCGCCATGCGCTAACTTCGCCAGCGCACCCTGCGGCTAACGGAAGAGCCAAGTGCATGGTACAGTTTGTTAAAAAATCCCTCTACAAGATGGACTATGGGGACATTGAAGATAAGATAAATAGAATACTCCTTCTCCAACACATCACTCCACACAGCGTCACCAACAAGACTCCAGCGGAACTATTGATGGGACGCAAACTCCGCTCCCACCTCGACCGGCTTCACCTGTCTTACGAGCCAGAGAAACCCTGTGGATCTAGCGGAAAATGCTGTGAGTTCAAGATAGGTGACTTAGTTTTCGCCAGAAACCTTTCTGGAGAACCGTTGTGGATTGAGGCCACTGTTATTCAAGCCACTGGACCCAGGTCGTACTGGGTGAAAACCTGTGACGGAAAAATATGGAAACACCATATTGATCAGCTTTGCTTGAGTCTACAACCTAGTTTCCGCAACTCCGGTAACTCCCAAACTGAGGGGGGAGGGGATGTTGAAGAAACTGAATTCGAGATGGCGGAAAGCAGGAACGAAAGAAGGCAGCCATTGGGTGTAACAAGTGAAGAAGGATCAGGGATGGGTGTGGCCTCGCCACAGAGGAACAACCCAACAGAGGCAAGCCCGCAAGGGCCAGAGGACAATGACGAGAACATTAGCGGCACCGAGTCTTCCAATGAGGAACCACCGGCACCCGACTTGCCCGAAAATGCCCCGCCAAAACAAGCTTATGGACAAGAACTGGTGGGACAGCGTAAATCCAATAGACAGTCAAAGCAACCTTCCTACCTCAGAGATTACGTCACTGCACCCCCCAAACGGAACCCGGGGGGAAGGGGTGTTATGAACTAATAAAACACTTAAATAAAGTTTATTAAAAGCTTTAGAAAATAGCAGGGTTTTAGCCCTGCACTTCTGATTGGCTGATAATAGCAATATTGGATTGGTCCATTCAGGAGAATCTGATTGGCTGTTAACGAGCCACTCTCATTGGTTAAGTGGGTTAACACTCCACGTTTCCTATTGGTTACTAGAGCAGCAGCTTGCCTATAAAAGGGCTGCTGTTGCCCTAGGGTTTTGCTCTGTTCAGAATGTTAATAAAGAGCTTGAAGTTCACTTTTCACCGTCTCGTCTCCATTCCTTGCGCCCATGCGCAGAACTTAACACTTGTAATCCTTGAAAAAAAATCTGCAGTCCCTCCGACCTATAACAGTATATATTTCCTATCTAAAAGTTTATTTTACTATCCATGTTGCTCCAATTTACATTAGAACTAAAGAACTAGAATCTAAGATTGGGGAGGCAAATTTACCTACAAGTTTAATAGAGATTGATTGTGTCCCAGTCTTGACAACTGCTACCATAGACATTTTATACTGTGTATCCTACACCACTTGCAGTTCCAACATTTACAACTATGTTCTAATTGATGATTACAGATATGTTTTGAAGGACATTTCAGGGACTTTAAAACTCTTCCTCATGTTAGGGATATATCCTAGCAGAATGTGCACAGCAGTCAGGCAGTCAGACGAATATGAGAGAAAACGTTTTTTAGTTTATACACTCAGTAAAAACAGATACACTGTCTTAGTTGAATAGTTTATTCCATTAAGAGTTTAGCAGGGTCAAACAGTCCAAATATCATTCAATAGTGTTCAGTCAGTTCAGTCCGGAGATTGTTCAATTGCAAAAATCCAGTGTCAAAAAATCAGTTAACTTACAATGTCAATCCATAAATCAGTCCAGTAAATATCTTCTCACAGTAGATTAGATATGCAGCATTCAAAACTCTTTTCTCCTTCCACGTCAGAACAGGGAACACGCAGAACAATCAATCATTAATACAGTAACAATCCAGGTTCTCTAGCTCCCTCTTATGGCAGTTTCTCAACTACACCCAAATTATATCATTTAGAGTTTAAAGTGAAAAACACATTTAAACTTTGCTATCATGGTTTATATATTATTTACCCAAACAACGTTAGGTAACTATGGTTATTCCTAAATACTCCCCTTTTGGGTAACATAAAATATATACATCTCTTTACAATCTTAACCCATAATCATAGCAACTTTCTTTGTGTTTGATTGAACCTTGGGCCTTCGTAAATTGATCAGCTATATTGTCTTCAGACATACAATATTCCAGTCTTATCAAATTACTTTGTACAGATTGCCTTACATTTAGATATGCTTAGTTCTCATTTTCACAGCAATATTTGTAGCCATTCGTATGGCTGCTTGATTGTCCTCATATACTACAATGGAATCATTTACATTTATTCCCATATCCATTAACAATTGTTTATAAAGAATGAAATCAGTACACAACTAAGATAGACATGAAAATTCTGCTTCCATTGTAGACATATTTATGTGTTGCTGTCTAATTGACCTCCAACCAATCAGTGCCTTTCCTAACAGTATAGCTGTACCTGAAGTTGATTTCCTAGTGTTTATGTCTGTTGCAAAACTTGCATCAGCATATGCACTTAAAATCAGATCATCTTTTGGCTCTAAATACAATGCATAATGCATTGTCCTTTTAAGGTATCTTAAGATACGCTTTGTTGCTTGCCAGTGTCATTCAGTAGGTTCAGCGTTGAATCATGCCAATTGATTAACGCTATACGCAATATCTGGCCTTGACCAATTACTAATGTATGATAGACTACCAATTAGCAATTGATAGATAGTTTTATCAAACTTTGGACTTTGATTATCAGTGTGGCTAAATTCTTGACTCATTGGAGTTTTAGCCGGCTTACAAAGTTCCATCTTGTATGTTTTTAGTAATTGATAAATCTTATCCTCTTGAGATATCTTATAGCCACCTTTGGTTTTATTTATGGTTAATCCTAGATACTGCTTTATCTCTCCTAGTTGCTTTATTTTTATCTTCTTACCTAATAATGATATTATTTCAGTAGCTTCATTATTAGTTTTTGTGATTAAGGCAATATCATCAGTGAATAATAATAATAATGATACTGTTCCATTAGTCTCTCTCTTAAATAAACATGAATCAGCTAAACCTGCTTTAAACCCTATATTGGTTAACTCCTTAACAATATATTGGTTCCATTCGTAACCAGATTGTTTTAATCCGTAGAGACTCTTTTCAAGCTTCCAGCAGTCATTATTTGTTCTATCGTTCTTAATTCCTACAGGTTTCTTTAGGTATATTGTGTGCTGCAATGGTGCATGCAGATAGGCAGTTTCTACATCTAAGTGATTTATGATATAGTTCTTCTTAGCTGCCAACACTAAAGTTGCTCTCAAGGTTGTTGCTTTTAGACTCGGTGCAAATACTTCGTCATAATCACTTGCAGTTTGATTAAATCCTTGAGCTACCAACCTAGCCTTATGGGTAACAGTTCCATAATTACCTGTTTTCAATTTAAATATCCATTTATAGCCAATGGATTTTTTACCTGGAGGTAATTTAACGTTTTCATAAACTTCCCTTTGTTTCAGTGAATTTAGTTCCTTCTCCATTGCTCTATGCCAATTTTCTTGATCCTTTGCAGGATACATTCTAAGTTCTTCAACAGTAGTTGGAACTTTACTAACTTGGCAAACTACACTTGCTTGGTACCTGTCAGGTGGTCTGGTTTCACGTGTTCAATGTCTAGGTATTACAGGGGTTACAGGTGGACTTTCATGTACTATTTGTTCCTGTTTATCTATTCTTTCCTGTTCTGGTTTTATGAGCTCTTCCTGTACTTCTTCTTTAATTGTACTCTTTTGCTTACTGATATATTGTTTTGATCTTCTATAGGTTTCTATGATTATATCCTTACTTGAATCTTGCTCCAGTTTTTCCCATCCTATATGTTCAAGGAATTGTGCACTAACACTACAGTAAACACTAGATGTATCTTTTTCCCAGAATCTGTATGATTTGTGATTAGATTCATAACCTACAAAGAATAACTTTTTAGCCCTATGCTGCCCCTTATGTCTCAGTTGTGTAGGAATGTGCACCCATGCTGGTGCTCCAAATGTGTGCATGTAGCTTAGGTCAGGTTTTCTACCATGCCACCGTGTGAATGGTAATTCACCTGTTGTTTTGTTAACAACATTATTTAATATATGATTACCACACATTATTGCTTCTCCCCACAAAGTTTCAGGTAATCCTGAATCTGACAACATAGTACGAGCCATTGCTTGTATTGTTTGGCCTCGTCTTTCTATAAAAGAATTATGTTGTGGCCTATACGGTGCAGACTTTTTAGGTTCGACACCTGCCATCTTCAGTCTTTTTTTTTGAATTTCTTATTTATAAATTCCATACCATTATCAGTTACAAGAGTTATTAGTTTTCTTTTAGTTTTTCTTTCAGCAAACTTCAACCAATTAAAGAAATTCTGATATGTTTCCGTTTTACTCTTCATTAAATAACAGAAACTATATCTTGAGTAATGATCCATTATGCTTAATATATAACGAGCACCTCCCATACTAGGTTTTTTTAGGAGCTATAATTTCAGCAAATACGACCTCTAGAGGCTCTAGTTTTAAATCCATTAATTCTATTTGCTGGTATTACCTTGCTCTTTTCTTGACTGCAAGCATTGCAGTGCAAATACTTACTGCAAGGCTTCAGTTTTATATCTTCAGACAGTTCAACCATTTTCTTGAGCATTTTAAAATTTATATGCCCTAAACGTCTGTGTAGCAAATGTATGCATTCGTCATGAGGCTTAACGTTATTATACACTGTATTAGCCACCTCTAATTGATTATCATTCAATACATACAATTCATCTTTTAAAGTTGCAGTCACTTTTTTACCTTCCTTTTCTATTATGCAGTTTTCTCCCCTAAAGGTAACTACGTAACTTAGTTTAATCAAAACTCTAACTGAAAGCAAATTAAACTTAAGTTGTGGCACATACAACATTTTAACATTTTCCTTTATACACAAACAATGTGCAATACATTCAGCTTTTGCTTTCATTTTCCAGCCATTAGCTAACGAATTGTGAATTGTAACAATAACGAATTGTTGTGAACTCGTTGACATCTTAATAAATCTTTTCTTATCTTTTGTTATGCAGTGCGACGCTCCACTATCCACACCCATAAATTATTATTTACAATTTTGCTGCTATACATGGCTATTTCAAAAAAAATTTCCATCATTTTGATGCTTTTTGGCATTCTGGCGTTTTCCTTTTTTGCAGAATCTAGCCAAATGTCCTTTTCCTCCACAATTAAAACATTTTTTAATTGTATAGGCTGTTGAAGATAATTCCTCCTCTTGTGGTTGTTCCCTTCTCAGTTGATCCCTTTCAAGCCTTCTCCTGGCTTCTTCAATTAATCTGCCAGTAATGTCAGTTAATGTGAGGTTATCTTTTGGCAGTACTTCCAGTGAAGTTACATAGTCGTCATAGCTCTCATCTAACGAAGACAAAATTATATAAACCTGATGCAGTTCTGTGAAGATAAGTTCTTTTTCATGCAGTTCCTGAAAAATCCTTTTCATTGTGTTTATATGAGTCAACATGTCTCCATTCTTTTGAAGATGTGTTCTGAACAGCTTCCGTGTAAGATTTATACGTGCTCCTACACTGTCTCAAACATAAATCTTCTTTAAATTCTCCCAACACCTAGCAGCTGTTTCTTCTCCATGAATATGGACAAGCTGCTGGTCACAGAGTGTCAGTCCTATTATACACAGAGCTTGCTCATTTTTCAGTTTATATTCATTTATTTTCTGGGCATCATTCTCATCTTCCAGATCCCAATCATCTACCTCTGGTGGGTTTTGAATTATACTCCACAAACCTTCTCTGCATTTCATAGACCATGAAACATAGTTTGTTCCATCCAGTTTGGATATTAGAGACAAACTTGGTAAATTGACTTGTGCCATTTTTCTTTGGATATTAAACTATAATAAACTACTAAAACACAGCTGTTTACAGTATTGTGTAACTACACTAACTCTCAATTTATATAAGCCTGTTATATCCTGGTTAGTCTGACTGTGCAGCCTGGGCCCATAACCAGTGTTAGGGATATACCCTAGCAGAATGTGCACAGCAGTCGGGCAGTCAGGCGAATATGAGAGAAAACGTTTTTTAGTTTATACATTCAGTAAAAATGGATACACTGTCTTAGTTGAATAGTTTATTCCATTAAGAGTTTAGCAGGGTCAAACAGTCCAAATATCATTCAATAGTGTTCAATCAGTTCAGTCCGGAGATTGTTCAATTGCAAAAATCCAGTGTCAAAAAATCAGTTAACTTACAATGTCAATCCATAAATCAGTCCAGTAAATATCTTCTCACAGTAGATTAGATATGCAGCATTCAAAACTCTTTTCTCCTTCCACGTCAGAACAGGGAACACGCAGAACAATCAATCATCAATCCAGTAGCAATCCGGCTTCTCTAGCTCGCTCTTATGGCAGTTTCTCAACCGCACCCACATTGTATCATTTAGAGTTTAAAGTGAAAAACACATTTAAACTTTGCTATCATGGTTTATATATTATTTACCCAAACAACATTAGGTAACTATGGTTATTCCTAACACCTCATAGTGGAAAACACACTATCTTAAAATAAAATGAACTTTAATGTGTCCATCCATACCATGTGTTTGTTTTATACTATGTCATAAATGTAAATTAATCTATTTATCATTTGTCTTTAATATTGCACAAAATATGTTAAGCCATAATTTAGTAGCTTTGAAATTAGCACTATATCTTTCAACTTTAATTAAACTATTCTGCCATTGTATTTATTGTCTCTCTTGAACTGCTATAAATCAAGTAAAATATGAGTGTGAGAAGTCACCATCGAAATACTGTAACTATAAACTGCACACTCCACATTGATGGTAGATTTCCAAAATATAATTGTAATCACATAAGTAGCACAATATATTTATTACATGCTGAAACTATAATGTGAACATGAAGCATAGATGTCTTAAGTAAGAGAAGAGTAAAAGGTGATTTAAAAACAGTTTTGGTTTTTATAACCAATAACATTGTACTTGCTGATTCAGATGTTGTCATGTATGCTGGCTTTATATTTTTTATCCAGGTTTTTATATGTAAGTTTGAAAGAGCTTGAACAATAAGTCCTTCATTCCTATGCCTTTCATTGATTTAAAAAAACAACCATATTTTTGGATAAGAGTCCCCAAGGAAATGCTGACTCTAAAGTATGCCTTCCTATTTATCCTCTCCATGATGAAAGATTGATTGAATATGTGCCATCAAATTGGTGTCCTCTCAGATTTCAGTGAGAATAATCTGTCTATGATCTGGTCCTTCGGGTCCTGCAATTGCCACTGCAACTAAGTCTATCCACCTTACTGCTGATTATTTTCTTATGTTGTTCTTCCAATTTTCCTAGCTTTATAGACTTGTCTAAAGTCTTTGCATAATGTATCCAAATTTGAGCTGGACATTTGTTCCTTGAGTGAGAATTTTTGGTTGATGATCCATTTTGGTTTTCTTGTATATGATATTTTCAGCAGTCTTCTCCAATATTAAAGTTCAAAAGCATCAATATTCTTTCTATTCTGCTTTTTAAAACATTTGCTTCCCTAGAGTATTACAGAAAAAATCTTTGTAAAGGTGCTTCAGAGGTGTATTTTATAAGTTTACCCAATTCTTTATAGTGTATCCCATTTATTCTAGTTAAGTTTTACAATGCCTAATAGGCATCATAATAAACACAGGAAAAAAACGGGCCTGAGAGGAAAGAAAACATGCAGCTGGGAAATAAAACACATGAGCAAATCCAAAACAGTCATCTTGTTTTTCATTTTCAGCTCCTAAAGACAGGAGAGGATGTCTAGCAAAGTCTATACAGTATTTAATGATAAGGAGCCTCTCAGCCTATCTGACTAGTCCATGTGGCAATGGAAGTTAGTAACCGTAAAATGCCATTTTCTCTTGAAGCCTGCTTGCAACAGAAATGTGGTCTCCCTCTGAGATATATTTGAATTCCTGTCTTTGATGGAAGCAAGTGTGGATCAGGACTCAGTTTACTCTTTGAAACATATAAGGGTGAACTCTTTGATTGCTGAAGTGGTGCTGGTGTGCACATTTGTCAAATAAAAAAAAGATGTTGAGACTCTAGAAAGAGTGCAGAGAAGGGAACAAAGATGATTAGGGAACTGGAGGCTAAAACATATGCAGAACAGTTGCAGGAAATGGGTATGTCTACTCTACTTTTCACTACTCTAGTGAAAAGAAGGACCAGGGGAGACATGATAGCAGTGTTCCAATATCTCAGGGGCTGCCAGAAAGAAGAGGGAGTCAAGCTATTCTCCAGAGCACCGGAAGGCAGGACAAGAAGCAATGGGTGGAAACTAATCAAGGAGAGAAGCAACTTAGAACTAAGGAGAAATTTCCTGACAGTTAGAACAATTAATCAATGGAACAACTTGCCTCCAGAAGCTGTGAATGCTCCAACATTGGAAGTTTTTAAAAAGATGTTGGACAACTGAAGTGGTGTAGTGTTTCCTGCCTAGGCAGGGGGTTGGACTAGAAGACCTCCATAGTCCCTTCCAACTCTGTTATTCTATTCTATTCAAATGTTTTTTGGGAAATAGTGAGGTTACATCAGATACAAAAGGGGTAAAAGAAGTGCCAACCACAAACAGATAATGGATAAATGCCAATTGAATGTTCATGACTATTGTACAACAATCAGTACATATTCATAATGAATACAGTTATGCTGCCACAGGAAAAAAAAGTTTTACCTTGCTAGGCATAGGCAATAAACACCATTTAGGACTTCAGGGGACAGTTATGTTAGTTGAATACATAAGTGGTTGGTTCACAAACATGAAAAAAGGAATAACTGGTTAACACGACAGAATAAGCCAGACTAAGTATTATGTCTGAGCCCAATGACTGAGAAGAGCAGAGGAGCAATTGAGCTAATACAGCTCCAGCTTTGAACAATTGGCTGGTGTAACTGATGTAGAAGTGGCACAGCCAAATAGGTTTAGATGGCAGAAGAAATAACTCCTGATTCAATATGAATTATGAGTGGAGTGGATGGGTTACATTTCAATAGGCAGGGCCAAAAAACCTACTCTGCAGTCCTTAAAGGAATGGTAAGATTTTGCTCTAAAACACAACCTCTTTGGGGCATAGATTCCTTTCAGAGTATGGTGAGACTAATGGATTCCTTCTCAGAAAAATGCAAATTTAAAAAAAGTAAAATGGTTAAAATTTACTTTGTCATTGCACCTCATTTAATAGAATTAAATGCCATCTTCAGTGTACATTATAACTGTAAAAATAAAACATACGCACATCCTTTGCATTCTATACAATTGAATTGAAACCCCTGATATTGCATTAATAGTGCACTATATATAGTAGAATTCATTATAGTTACTGCTCTGGGATGGAAGCTGTTTTTCAGTCTATTTGTCCTTGTTTTTATCCTGTATGTCTGCCAGATGGTAATAATTAAAAAGGGTGCCCAGGGTGAGATGGATCTTTAAGAATGTTTTGAACTTTCTTAATACATAAGACTACAAAGTAAACCAATCATGACCAGCAAAATCTAGTCACAGGTTTAAGAAGCCTTACTCAGAAGGATATTATAGCACATCACCTTTATGCCCAGAGATACCTGTAAATTTTCATGAGCTGTTTTATTGGGAGATGCTTGCTCAACATGCAAAGCCATGTTTTGCTTCAATGGAGCTTATTTAATAAAGCACAGTTGGCTGGCTTCACCACAAAATAAGTCTGGCTTCCAGCCTACATTGGACGAATTCATAGAAGCTAAGCCAAGACCGAAGAAACCACCTTGTGGCCGTAGCACCTTAAAGGTACCGCTCTCAATCTGAATGAGGCACCCGAGGACCAGGTCGTACGATATGCACAAAACAGCTTTCATCCCTCATCGGCCCAGCTTCCCGGTGCCTCCTTAAGAGACAGGAGAAAGAGGCGATCGAATTCTTTGTAGCTCCTCCTCCTCTTGGCTAATTCACTTGCCTTACAAGGCTACAGCAAGAAGGTCTTTTTCCACGGAAGGAATCGAGCGAGCGCTGGGATCTTTGAAGCTTTGTGAAGGCAGAAGGAACAACGGCTCGAAGTTTTTTTGTTTTTGTTTTTGAAGAATTGGGCTCTTGGGATCTCTGCTCAACCCGGTCCCAGTGGGGAGAATCAAGGAACTCTATGTAAAGCAGAGAGCACGTAAGGAACCTCCGGCACCGCAAATCATCACTGTGGAATGGAAATGCCCTGGAGAGGTACATCGCTGGGAAACTGTACGGGTGGACGTTGCTGTTGCCTTTTTATTGATTTAGGACAGATTGAGTAAGAGTAAGAAGCTTGTTTATCAGTTTATCAGTTAATTTGATTTTATAGGTTCGCATGGCACAACGGAACTTAGATAATTTCTCATGGTTTGGGGTTTGCAGAAGAGACTAGGCTAATATAAAATTGGCTCATTTGTGTTGCTGTGTGATTTGTGAATACAGCTAAAGCATCTAATCCCTAAGAAGGTTTCTAACTCCCTGTTCCCAAGGGGTATGTTATGTATTTTGGCCACCCTGTAGAAATCGGTATAGGTTGGCAATGGATGATGTTATGCTTATAAATCTCAGTTTAGGTGTACCTGTGTTTGAGGATATTGGATATTCAGATACTCTTAAACATTATTTCATCAATAATGGATTGGCTGGAAATGTTTTCTGGATCTTGTGAAAATATTTTAGAGTAACTCTTGGTTCCTGTGTTAAATTTTCAAGTCACACCATTAACAAGATTACCTTCTGATCAAGAGGAGTATTTTAAGAATGTTAAAACATAAAGTCAGTAGAGATGAAATTTGAGGAAACTTGTATCTTTGCAGAATTGAGAGACAGTGTTGTATGTCATTTTATTTTAGATGGAAATAAAAAATATATAAAAAGGCTTGGGTGTTTTTTGTCTCCTAAAAGAGAGACAAAAAGATGGTGAAGATACTGTCACTATTCCTACTTTTTTTTCTTCAGTGAATGATATAATATGGCATGCTTATTTGTTTTGATGTCATTGCCACTGAACATTAGCATTTTGCCTGTTGTATGTTGTCCTTTGCAGAAAACAAGAGGCTTTAAAATGTTATTTCAAGAATCCATTAATTTGTTTTTATAACTGCTGATTTTTAAGAGGGTGTGTGAGGCTGTTTTCAGACTCATGTGCCTTATTCTGTCATTCAAAGGCACTCTGCGGCTTTTCTGTCTTAATAGATGTGTTTCTGGTTTTTCTTTAAGCAAAAGACAGTTGAAATGGAAAAATATAGGATGGTAACAAAACAAATATATTATTGTTTGAATTTCCTGTAAAAAAGTTCATCTTGAAGGCAAATGATAAAAGTCTTGTTTGGAAACACCCTTCAGAAAATTATGTTTATGAAAATATGTGTTTGCTCATCTCATTGGTTTTGCAGAGATCTTGAAGTCTGCCATGTGGTTTGTATTCAAAAGTTTGCTTCCATATTTTCAAGTGCTGGTAAAATTGCAACCATGAGCACATTTATCTATGTAAGCTATACAGAAAACCAATGTAATTTGATGCAGCCTTCCTTGATCTGGTTACTTACTAATGTTGGTTTGGAATTCTGGCAGATATAATGCTAATATATCTGGAAGGCATCAAGTTAGAGAAGCTGCTTTGAACAATGATACATCAGATAATGCTGCACATTGATTTCTGCATAAACCAACTTAGCTTTATCAGGAAGCTAACATGAACAGCTTTTGATTACAGTTGGATAATTTCTTCTTGTTCATTTGTCAATTAGGGATCTCCAACAAACATCTTTACTGAAAATTGCAGCAAAGCAGTATCCTATGAACACATTCTCTGGGTATAAATAGATTCCTCTCCAGGTATCCTGCCAATGAAATCCTGAAGAAGACTCTACCCAGCATGTTTGAAGATTGGTGATAGAATGGAAGTGCTCCGTCGTTCTTCTGTCTTTGCTGCAGAAGTGATGGAAGTGTTTGACCGGACTCCCACTGACAAGGAGCTTGTATCTCAAGCCAAGGTGCTTTGCAGGGACTACATTCACTCCAGGCTCATTCGGGCTGGAATTGGCTGGAATAAGCCTGAGCACAGCTCACCTGTTCCAGTTGGCAAGTTAGCAGAAGTGTCCAGCATACTTTTAAGGTTGGGTAAGTGCAAAAATGGACAAAAGACAGGTCTGACTAGTTGTGTTACAATGGTATAATGCTTGTGATACCTCTACTCTTTTCACCAAAAGTTACCTGTAATCTTATCTCCTGTGTCGAGTTCATCTAACAATTTGTTGCCTCTGTCTCTTTCTGTCTCAGGCTCTCTCTTATTCTCAGGGTCCAAAATGGTAAAATCTATCCCACTCTCCCCTGCATTCAGTGAAAAGAGGGACAAATTTACATGGCTTGTTAATAAATCTATTTGCCTGTATTTTTAGCACGATTCCTCTTTTCTCACCATGGAAAACATGTCTAGCCAATATGTTGTGCTAGTTGGCCAAGGGCTGCATTTGTTGGTCCTTTATCCATCATGTATATATGTTAGTATTTGAAGTACTTAAAAACAGGCTGCTCTTCAATTACGGAAGAGGGAGGAAAGAAGTGGAAGGCAACATGTTTTTTGGAACTTGGCATGTATGTCTGTTTGAGGAGCAAAGGTGTAATATAATATATAAATAAAGCAAGCTTCTGTCATGCTTCAAAAATTATTTGACTAAAGGCAACATCAGGGCTATGATTGTGTGCTTATATAATTATTATCATATTTATTATATTAAAATATGTACTATATATAAATATATATGTTACAATTATTTATATATGTACACACATATACACATGCACACATTGTATATGTGTATATATATATATATATATGTATATATGTCTGTGTATATAATATGTATGTGTGTGTGTATATATATATGATTACAATTAAATGGTGGGATACCTGATTTATGAATATAAGATATTTTATATAAATATATTACATTCCTAAATCAGGTATCCCACTATTTAGGTCTTTTAAAATTATTTGTTGCTGACTTCAACAAATGTGTAATATAAAATTCTCTCTGGATGGAATCCTCATCACTCCCTTTGCATGCAGAGGTTTGTCATGTAAGATAGAACTTCAACCTTATTTATTTTCAATACTGCAATTTATATGCTGCTCGGAATGGAAAAGGCTCTTACAAGATCATCTAAGCTGCAGAACAGCCCATCTACATTGTCTTGAGAGTGATATTGAGTAGAAATACATGTTTTGACACCATTGCCATATCAGAGGTATCCCTTCAGCAGCTAACTTTTCTGAATTTCCCTGTAATCGATCAAACTTACATCTGTTCTTGCCAAGAGCAGACTAGCCTCCAGTTCTCCTTGAACTAAGCTGTGATAAGCATCACATGTGCTGATGGCAGTTACAACAGATACATCTCACTATAACATACAGGCAATCTGCTTTCATTTGGTTTGAATTTGTGAACCATTTTGTTGAATGCAGCAACAGCGTTCTTACACCTTTCTTTTTTACAATATATTGAAAACAAAGGTAAAGTTTGTTCTTCATGCTCTCAGACTGGTTTGGGATGTGCCAGGACTAGCCCTAGATTAACCAGGAGTAAGAGATGGCTTCTAGGATTTTAGGTGTTACGCCCGAGCAATATTTTCCTAATTGTTTGTATGGATGAAGAGGGAGGTGTACGTGCTGTTTTTTATGCATTAAGTTCCAAAAGAGCTTTGATGGTGTTCTTTATTCCGAGACTAAAATGGTTGTGCATGTTAGATTTCATAAAAAGACATCAATTTGGTTAGAGGTGTTTTAGGCTTTATTTTTTTGAGCTGAGTTTGGAATTTGCTGCTTTTGTGGATACCTATTGGCCAATTCCTAGAGAAGCCACTTTACTTTCTTCTACAAAGGTTATTTGAAGGGGAACAAAAACAATTTCTGGTATCTTTATTGTTTGTCCAAATTTTTTTTCTGTGACATTAAACATCAATAGTGCTAATGATGTACGAAAGGAGGCCAAATAGCCTTTCTCACTATGATTATTTATGTTATTATCTTACATCATGTTAGTGACCTTTATTTGTTACAACATCCTTCCCAAAAGTGGTCATAGGATGAAAGTAATTTATAATCCAAATTGCAAAAACAAAATGAGAGAGAAAAATAACAAAAAGCACGAGTGATACTATTGATACTTTTATATATATTTTAAAATAAAATACAAGTAGTACATTATATTATTTCGCTATTGTGTTATTTATACAGTATTGGTGATTAAGATCACTCTGATGGTTAGATTACTTTAACTTTTAAAGTTAAAGAAAAAAGTGAAAAAAATGAAATCAAATTCACAGTGAAATACATAGACCGCCGAACCTCCTATTCAGTAAGTCAGACCTGCTCTAGATTTTATGCTGTTTCTCAAACTTGGCAAATTTTAAAATGAGTGGATTTGAACTCCCAGAATTCCAATTCTTCTGAAAATTGAACTCCAACCATCTTAAAGTTGCCAAGATTGAGAAATACTATTTTAATGAAAATAACTGGGAATTGCATGGTGGACAAAAAAAGTATGATTGCTATTTTCCCTTTACAATTACATCAATGAATTTGGTGCTAATTTAATATTTTTGAATTGTTTTTAGGCAATTATTTATAAATATTTCAGTACTAAAACACTGGCAGATATTGTAAATAATGTAGATGAGAGGTAGCCAAAACCTTTTTCCTGAGTGAACTTGTGATAAAAAAAAAAAGTTATGCTTGCATGATATATTCATAGTTACATTAAACTTAGTTAATGGGGAAAAAATATAAAAATTTCAGGTCTTCCAGTTTGTGATTCAACACATCATGCAAATCCAGTCATCAAAATGTTCCAATACAGATTTGAGGAAGAAAAACTCAATCTAACTTGAATTAAAATCTCAGTGCCTACTAGATATTTTTTCATCCTACACTCCCCTCTGTTAAAGCCCAGATCAGATAATCACCAAACTACTAATAATTTATCGCAGGAGTGTCTAACCTTGGCAACTTTATGACTTGTGGACTTAAACTACCAGAATTCCCCAGCTAGCATGAGTTGAAAACCACAAGTCTTAAAGTTGCCAAGTTTGGATGCCCCTGATTTATAGTCTTTTAAAACTATCTCAGTTGGTGGCCATTATTATAATAAATCATAGTGAAATCAAAGCGTTTCCCAAAGTCTTTCTTTTATTTATTGCAGAATGTCTTATCATTCAGTTTCACTGGATAATTTATAACATATGTCACTTCCTTTTAAAAAAACAACTAAAAATCCAGAAATACTGTAACTCTCCTCATAAAGGCACTGATCAAGCTCTCTCATTGATTCAGCTTCCCTTTCTTGACATTGATAATCAAAAAAGTATACTTAATAATGATTATATTTAATGTTCCAGATTTGGGTACATCACAGCTTTGCTGAAGGATTACGGTAGTTGTCTTTGCTTTCCTACTTCCCTAACATGGAATTTGCCCCTGCCTGGTTGTTGTTTTCTGAACTGTATTGATGAATGCATGATATTGGGTCCCCACTATGCTCTGACAACGCAATCTGTGTGCCTGCTGAGATACATTCTTTGGCACCTATCAAATTCCTGTCCTGCCTATTTTTTATTTTATTAAAATAATGCATTGGAACCTGGCGTGCTACAAAGCAAAATCTAGCTTCAGATAAAATCTGCATTTCCAAAAATGCCTGTAAGTCATAAATACATCCTAGAGGCATTCTTATACATTTAATTAAGAGGAGACTGCAGCACACCTGATTTGTTCATTTATTTCTGTGTGGAACTTCCACACCTGATTGCCACAGTAGATGTCACAAATCATTTTGGCAGAGTTACAACATATACTCTCAGTATTCTGAATGTGCTCAAACAGCTAGGGAAGCCTGATCTATCCATTATGACCTTGGATTATCTTAGTCACCAGCTGTCAACTTGGACTCCATCAGTGTATGAGTGAATTTAAAGATGGGGGTGGTAGGGAGTATACAATCCTTGTATACTTGCACTGCAGAGCACTTGCTGTTTTGTTCCCATGCTTTGGAGATTAGCTTTTTGGAGCTCTCTGATTGTCTTTTTGTAACTGTTTACATTCTAAAATTATGTGTGAAAGGTCCACCAGCAGAAGATTGGTGCTAAGATATAGTCACGTTCATGAAAAAGTGAGTGGTGCAGATACGTAAATATTTTAAATCTTTGTGTAGTGTCATATTGTTGAAAGAAATATCCATCTGGTTCAGTTCCAAGTGGGGAGAAAGACACTGGAAACATGGAGGCTGTTTGAAAAGATGGTTTATTGATGGACAGGACCATATGGGTTTTAGGACTTGGGCAGCTGAACACATGGAGTGGAGAGTGAGGGTTATTTATACCCTCTCTTGGGCCTTACCCTTGAGCTTCGTGTTCCTGTGGCAAGTGCATGTATTTTATTGGCTACAATCAGACTCCCATATGGAGTCATTATGGTCTGAATCAAGTTTGGTGGAACCTTGGGCTGATGTAATGTCCCCAGGTGATTTTGCAATGGAGTGAACCCTGCTGCTAGATGGGTAGAGGGCTAATCCTATTATTTCCTAAGGGGTCATGTCTTAATCCCATGACCCTGGAGCTGGAGGTCTTTTATCTTGTAGATAGGCTGGCCCAGTCTCTTTTAAGGTGCACCAAAATATCTGCTGGGCTTCTGTTTCCTTTAAGATTTTTATTTCTCTTTTAGGGGAAATATTTTATCCTGCCTTTTTAATATTTCCTAAAATATTTCATTCTTCTAGGAGGGGTGGATGCTAACTTGCTACAATAGGCAGTCTGATATAATTACAAGACCTTTTCCTAAGCAAAATAATCAGGTTATATGATGGCAATTAGCTTTCCCTTTCAGTTATATCTCATCCAAATGTGATTTTATTTTTCTCAGAAGCTGCCATCCTTGGTTTCCTGCCTTTTTCCTCCCTTCTTTATCTCATGAAGGAGTTTTACACACTCTGGGCAGAAAGTTCCTATTCTCAAAACGTTTCTTATCAGGCTGTGCATGTATATACCATGTTTCCTTTCTCTTTTTTTATCAGATTACATGGAACAATTTGGCCCTTCAGAGGGTCAAATGTTACTGCTTTCAGCCAAATATTTCATAAGTTGGTTTAAATGAGATTTCCAAACGATTGTGTAAGTAACACATAAAACGAAAGAGAGGAATGGAGGGAGAAATGGCTTTCATATAGGGAGCTATTTTATTACTTTAAAAAAAAACATTTAAGCCATTTTTCAAATATAAAATTTCCAGGACGCTGTTCACTATAAGATAAATGAAATATAATACCAATAGATTTTCAAAAAAGAAAATATAAGACTTTTCAATCAGCAAGTTAATTTATTCAGTAAGTGTACCGTCTTTTTGACTAACTGAGAAGTCAAAGCAGCTGGCAACAATTAAGATATAGAATATTAAAAGATAGAAGAACTCATGCTAAAATTAATTAGTGATGAATTATCATAAAAATGCATTTTGGTTTCTCTGCAAAAGCTAGTGATCTCCAAGCACAATTCCTGAAGCAGTGCATTCCAGAAATAGTTAAGATTTAAAAATCCTCAGAATTGAGTTTGATTCTTGGTGACTACATAGTCATGCTGATGTGATGTTTTTGTCAGAATGCAGAATGGTTTGCCATTGCTTTTTTCCAATTTCCATAGAAAGCAAGATTTTAAAATTAACTGAAAATGCCTGTCAGAGGGAATGAGTTCACACTGATAGTGATGCTGAAAAGAAAATATGAATATATTTTCCTATTAAGGAATGATGCACAGACACACATAAAAGAAGAAATAAATGCATATTTACCATGTTTTCCTAATTATGTTTATAGCAGAACTAACTGGTGGCTAGTTCAAACTGGTGGTGGAGATGTAGGATCCAAGATAAAGAAATGAGTGGATAGAAAATGGCAATAGTTATAAATGTTTTATATATAGGCGCGGAACACAATAGGGTCTCATCCAGCAAATCTAACTTCTGGTCCATCTAAGTGTACTTTTATGCACTGACTAGTGGTGGCTCTTGAGGGTTGTTAATTAGATTATTTTCTGGTTATATTACAGTAGTAGTTGTCAGGACCTGAGCTTCTGACAAAATCATTTTGCTTCATGCAAAACAAGACCTCTATGCCTACTGAAAGTGTACTTGCAAAATGTCTGGAGACGTTTGTGGAATTGATGGAGCTGGAAACTTGTCCCCAGCAACTCTCTTTTTGCAAAGATAACAAACATCCCTGGCTACTTTCCAATCTCCTTGTGCTCCCTCCAATTTTTAAAAAATATTTGATGATATTGGCAAAGTTGATGTTGGATATGGCCTTTCCTGGATGAGATAATCTTTCTCTTATGCTTCTGTGGGAAGGATATACTGAGAATCAAGGAGAAATAAATAAACAAGGTTCCTGATTTTAGCACCTCATGTCTGCCCTAGTGTGAAATAACTGGTGACATGTTAGTCTGTCTGATGAACGTTTCACAGCTTCAGGCAAGCCATAAACTTTTATCATGTTCCAACAATGGAAATCTTTTTTTGTTTTGCTTGAGATGAGGTTGACACATTGCTTTAATGGGATACACCCTTTTTTCAACAATGCAAAGTTAATCCTCATCTTGTCTGGGGACATGGGGAAGATTATCACATTTTTCTAGCCATATCTGAAGCAAAACAATAGCACATTTCTAAAGATTTTGGGGGCAAGTCTAAACAAAATATTATTTTAAATATTTGAATCATGAATAACTTCAAAGAGGATTAAAAACAAAAACATAAGCAAAAAAATCTGGTAAATCATAACCATACAACTGAATAGTAAAAAAAAAAAAACCAAACTAAGGCTAATGTACCCTTCCCCCATCCTGTTGCTCTTAGTCCTCTTTTTAAATAGCATCTACTGGATCACATGAAATCAGGATTAAGACATAGATTATATTGTCTTTTGATATCCATGCTAGCATAAGCACAGAAGGGCATTTTGCCATTTTTCCAACAGAGGAAAAAATATGCCATTTGAATTTAAAGTAGCAGCCTCATCTTAAGAAATAGCATGTTTGCCTCTTTCAGCTTGATAAACCTTTTGTTGTATTGGGAGTAAAAACATCAGAATTCCCAGCATAGAGGCCATTTGAAGGAAGGGCTGCCCTGATCTTTTAGGAAATGGTCAACAGTCCTTTTTTGTTATATCTTTTTATTTATCAGTTTATATAATAAAATACAAAAGAAAAGAGTGGGAAAATAAGGGAGGGAGAAGGGAAAGGAAAAGTGTAGTGCAAAGGGAAAAAAGAAAGAAAAGGTGTTACTTCTCACCAGAACATGCACACATAGTATGAAGGCCAGAATATGTGACTCCTTCTGAATGTTTGTAGTTGTATGTATACTTTGAGATGTAAATTCCACATTAGGGCAACACCTCTTTAGGTCAACTCAAAGTCACAAAGTAATTCTCTGAAGACTCAGAGGGATGAAGATGTTGTGAATTAATAAAAGTACTTGAATAAAGATTATTAAAAGCTTGAAGTAAAGTGCAGGGTTCTGGCCCTGCACTTCTGATTGGCCGATAATAGCGACATTGGATTGGTCCGTTCAGGAGAATCTGATTGGCTATTAACGAGCCTCTCCCATTGGTTAATGGAGCTAGCGCTCCCTGTGTTTTCATTGGTTAAATACTCAAAAGCTTGCCTATATAAAGGGAGTCATTGCGGCCATAGAGCTGAGCTGTTTCATATGTTTATAAAGAGTTTGAAGTTCACTGTTCACCAGCTCGTCTCCTCCTTAACGCCCATGCACAGAATTTAACACTGGCGACGAGGGTGGGATGTGGAGATGTCAGAGCTGACTGAATGATGAAGAACTATAACAGAGCACGTGGCTGAAACGCACCAACGGCGGAACTATGTCTGGCGGCGTCATACCACCCACTCCATTCGACCTGGCCCAAGAAGACTGGGACTCATATATGGATCGTTTCCACATGTTTCTGGAGACCAACAATTTGAAGGATGCCACTACCGGAAAGAAACAGGTGGTATTCCTAACTCATTGCGGGCCGACCGTATTCAAGATGGCCAAGGCACTAGCGAAACCAGCAGAAGTAAAGTCTATGGACTGGGACATCCTCGAACTCCTGCTGAGGGCTCACTATGCACCGACTGTGCCAACGCTTGTTAGAAGGCATGAATTTTACCAGAGAAGTCAGCGGAAGGGCGAAAGTGTTGCTGATTTCATAGTGGATCTCCGGAATCTGGGAGGCCTATGCGAGTTTGCTGACCTAGAAGAAGCCCTAAGAGACCGAATAGTTCTGGGATTAGATGCTCCAGGCACACAGAGTAAGCTAATGGCGAAAGGCGACATTAGCCTTAAAGATGCCATCGCTGAAGCTACTGCAGCAGAAGCAACCAGGAAGTCGGCTGCCCAAATGCGCCGCAACCACGCCCTGCTTCACCAACTCGCCCGTGAAATTTCACCTCAGTCAGAAGGACAGCTTACAACAGCCTACCACGAGGATCTCGAATCATCATCAGAAAGCGATGAAGAAGAGGTTCACCGACTTTGGTCCGAACGAGACCAATGCCAGAGATCGCAGTACCAATGCGCTAGTTGTGGAGCAAGCCACCCCTGGTCAGAATGCAAATTCCTCGATGCGCTCTGCCATGTGTGCGGGAAAACAGGCCATATTAGATGGGTCTGTAGAAGCAAGCTAGGACCCAGCCAGCCCTCGAGGGGGGCTAACTATCACCAACCGACAGGAAGCTGTCCTGTAAAGCGAGAACCCGTGAACCACCAATGGAACAACCACTCCTACAGAAAAAAAACCCTAAACCACTCAATGAAGCAAGAAGAGGCTCACCAAACTATCACAATCAGTCATGCCTCATCTCTTGATGCCAAGAAGATCCGAGTGAAAGTGACCATCGAAAACCAGCCCTGCCTGATGGAAGTCGATTCAGGATCGTCCCTCTCGATGGTTTCCTGGAAGACCCTCAAGCAGCTCATCCCTACTATCCGGCGGCAAGACCTCAGATTCCAAAGACTCATACTCAAAGACTATCAAGGAAATCGAATCCCGGTCGTTGGATCCAGCCGAGTCCGGGTATCATTTAAGAACTGTATAGCATTCCTACCCCTGACTGTAATCGACAGGGATCGGCCTAGTTTATTAGGCCTCCAATGGTTCGCTCCACTCAGAATTGAAGTAGCCAGCATTCACCGAACCTGCAGCAGCGACTGGGAAAAGGACCTCGTCCAAGAATTCCAGGACGTCTTTGCAGAAAAATTAGGCGAGTACAAGGGGACCCCGATATCATTTAACCTCAATCCCGAAATAGCTCCCATCCGCCTTAAGCCTTGTCGAGTTCCATTTGTCCTTAAACCAAAGATTGACGAGCAGCTTGATAAATTAATAGCCCAGGGTGTGTTAAAACCAACCAATCACTCTCCCTGGGAAACCCCAATCGTAACACCCATCAAGCCGGATGGATCGATAAGAATTTTTGGGGACTACTGAGCCACCCTGAATCACGCCCTTCAACAAAATGCTTACCCGGTACCGGTGGTGCAACACCTCCTCCATTCCCTGGGGGGTGGAAAAGTCTTCGCTAAACTAGACTTAGCCCAGGCATACCAACAACTGCCTGTAGACAGAAAAATGGCAGAGGCCAAACGATCGTTACGCACCGAGGTGCGTTTAAATGTAACCGACTCCAGTTCAGAGTAAGCGTAGCCCCGGGAATCTTTCAAAGTTTGATGGAAAGACTATTACAAGGGATAAAAGGCATTGTCCCATATTTTGATGATGTGTTAATCGCTGCCCCGACTCGGAAAATACTAAAGGATTGCCTGAGGTTGGGTCTCCAGAGATTTAAAGACTCAGCTCTCAAAGTTAAAAAAAACAAGTGTCAACTATGTATGGATCGTGTAGAATTTTTAGGATATTTAATTGATAGTCAAGGCATTCACCCCACCGATAGCAAACTTAGGGCAATCAAAAATGCCCCCAAACCTCGAAATAAGGCCAACCTCCAGGCTTTTCTGGGCTTTATCAATTTTTATAACGTTTTCCTGCCTCACAAAGCAACCGTAGCCGAACCCCTAAATCGTTTGTTGGACAAAAAAGCAGCCTGGGTATGGGGACACAGAGAGGAACAGGCGTTTCAACATGTGAAAAATTTATTGACTTCTGATGCTGTTTTGATGCAGTATAACGAGACTTTGCCTTTAACGATCACGTGTGATGCATCACCATTCAGAGTGGGCGCCATTTTGAGCCACGTTTTGTCAAACGGTAGTGAAGCCCCTGTTGCCTATTTCTCAAAGACGTTATCAAAAGCAGAACGCAATTACAGTCAAATTGATAAAGAGGCCCTTGCTATTGTGTCTGCTGTTAAGAGATTTCATGAATATGTGTATGGCCGAGCCTTTACTATAGTGACTGACCACAAACATTTGCTGGGAATAATAGCAGGAGATAGGCCAACACCTTATATATTATCTCCCAGAATAACTCGCTGGTCAGAATTCTTGGCGGCATATAATTACAAGTTCCAACACCGCCCAGGGAAGGCCATTCCCCACACTGACGCATTGAGCCGTACACCACTTCCAGAGACCATTGATGACCCCGCTCCGACAGTTACAACACTGCAGATCGAGACACTTCGAACACCGCCACTAACAGCCCGAGATATCGCGATGGAAACGAAACGCGACCCCATTTTAGCATGAGTCCTCAGTTGAGTCGAGCACGGATGGCCATTTGACCAGATACCAGACGACTACGTCCCATTCAAGAATCGACAAACGGAACTATTTTCCCAGAAGGGCTGCATTATCTGGGGTGATAGAGTTGTTGTCCCAAAGCGGTTACGACGAGCGATACTAAGAACCTTGCACGATGGCCACCCCGGCATCGTGCGCATGAAAGCCCTCGCACGAAGCTATGCGTGGTGGCCGGGTATCGACAAGCAGATCGAGACATGGGTAAAAGCTTGTCACAAATGCCAGGAAGTAAGCAACGCCCCTCCGAAAGCAACCCCGACTGAATGGGAAACACCTAGGGGACCATGGTCCCATATTCATCTGGACTTTGCGGGACCTACCAAAGGACACACATTTTTATTAATGGTGGATGCCTACTCGAACTGGCTTGAAATCCATGAGATGAGAAATACAACAACCGAATCAGTCATCAGGAAACTAGACAGACTATTTGCAACACACGGATTACCAGACGTTCTGGTATCCGACAATGGGCCCCAATTTACCGCGCTGTCCTTTGAACAGTACCTGGCGGACCACGGTATTCGCCATGCGCTGACTTCACCGGCGCATCCTGCTGCCAACGGAAGGGCCAAGCGCATGGTACAATTCGTCAAGAAAACCTTGCATAAAATGGACTATGGCAATATAGAAGACAAGATTAAGCGGATACTCCTTTTGCAGCATATCACTCCGCACAGCATCACCAACAAAACTCCCGCCGAGTTATTGATGGGGCAGAAGCTCCGCTCCCACCTCGACCATCTGCACATCATATGAACCTGAAAAACCACACGGATCCAGTGGGAAATGCCGTAGCTTCCAGGTAGTTGACTTGGTTTTTGCTAGGAACTTTTCGGGCGATCCGTTGTGGGTCAAGGCAACTGTAGTCCAAGTAACCGGCCCCAGATCGTACCGCGTGAGATGTCGTGACGATAGAATATGGAAGCGCCATATTGATCAGCTGCATTCAAGGCTACAGTCGGGGATCTCCGAGTCCCCTGACTTCCAAACTGAGGGGGGAGGAGATACTGAGGAAGCTGAATTTGAAACAGCAGAAAGCTTAAGCGGAAGTAATGACTGCTCAGAGCCAACACGTGAAGAAGGATCAGGGATGGGGGTGAGCTCGCCTCGAGGAGATGCTGAGAACATTAGCGGCAACGAAAATTTGAATACAGAACTGGAGGCACCCTCTTCACCAGATAACATCCTACCCCAACAAGACTGTAGCCAAATACCGAGAGAACAACGTAAATCAAATAGACAATCAAAACAACCTGCCTACCTCAAGGACTACGTGACCGCACCCCTTAAACGAAACCCGGGGGGAGGGGGTGTTGTGAATTAATAAAAGTACTTGAATAAAGATTATTAAAAGCTTGAAGTAAAGTGCAGGGTTCTGGCCCTGCGCTTCTGATTGGCCAATAATAGCGACATCGGATTGGTCCATTCAGGAGAATCTGATTGGCTATTAATGAGCCTCTCCCATTGGTTAACGGAGCTAGCGCTCCCTGTGTTTTCATTGGTTAAATACTCAAAAGCTTGCCTATATAAAGGGGGCCGTTGTGGCCATAGAGCTGAGCTGTTTCACTTGTAAATAAAGAGTTTGAAGTTCACTGTTCACCGGCTCATCTCCGCCTTAGCGCCCATGCACAGAACTTAACAGAAGAAATAAACAGTGGCCAACTTTCACGTCATTGACCTGATAAGATTTGTAGAAACGTTTTTAGAGCTTTTTTTTTTTTAGTTTATTTCAAACTTTTGCCTTAGAGGAATATGCATTGAATGTATATCTTATGAACAGATATATGAGTATGGAATTTCAAAAGAAGAAATAACCTGAATACTATCCTTCATAAACATCTGATAATATCACCATTTCCTAGTTCAATGTACTGTTTAGTATGTTAAACAAATCTTAATAAGAGAAATATGCAGTTCTTCAAATTGAATCCATTGGTATGGATGGAGGAAACAGATGGTATCTAACTCCACAACGGGGAGTAGAAGCTTGTGAAGCACAGGCTAAGGAGGTCACCCCAAAGAAGGAAACAAAGGCACCCACTGCCAAAAAGCATCGTACAGCTGATTGAATTGATAATATTTTCAACTATTTTAATTTGGGTACTAATGTTAGTTAGCAGTTCATTAACTTGTATCTCTTCTAGGTTGCCTACATGTCTATCATACTATATCTAGATAAAAGTCAAATCATGAAAATGACCCCTAGATACCTTAGCTGTGCTCATTTCCAGATGATGCGTTGCATTTCTAAAGCATAAATTACTCGTCTCCTTTCTCCTTTGATATTCCCATTAAGACTTTTGTCTCAGGGCTATCAAGGGAAATCCATCTGCCAAGGGAAACCTATCAGGTAATCATGAAAGGTGTGGTCTTTCTACTAATGACACACTATCTGTGGCACACTATCCTTCCTAGTTCCAATTGGGAATGGTCCTGTCTCTGCTGAAAATTAGATACTCCCACTGATAATATTATCTATTTGGGTAATGGAACTTCTGCAAGCAAACAGTGAAGTTCAGAGAGCTCCAGCAACTCCTGTTGTTGTTTTTTAAAAAAATGTAATTAAGGTCTCAATGAACAGTATGCATTTATTTATTTAAAAGATTTGCTTGGCTGCCCATTTTAGAACGTAACTCTGGGTGGCTCACAACAATTACATAAAAGCAAAATCGTACAAAAAAATAAAGGTAAAAAAAAAAGCAATACAAACAGAAACAAAGAAATCTGGTGCCACAACAAACTCCCTTCAATGGAGCCAATAGCTCTGTATTCCAGATTCCAGCATTTTAACTATTTTGTAAAAACATATTACCTTTATGATTTCATCCTATAATTTTATTGATTTTTGTGGATTTGCATCCCATTTGAATGTCTTAACTAAAAGTGGGATTCAGCTATTTGAATAAATATGTTTTGTATGTATATAAAAGGCTTTTTGTGTTTCTTTTTTTAGGGGATGAACTGGAGTATATCAGGCCCAATCTTTATCGAAACATAGCACGGCAGCTAAACATCTCTCTCCATTCAGAAACTGTGGTGACGGATGCATTCTTGGCTGTGGCCACTCAAATCTTTTCATCAGGTGATGTATTGAAATGCAAACTATGGGCAAAGGAAAGATAAAATAGAGAAGCCAATGTGTGTAGAGCATAGCAGTTGCTGGTCAGTGGAGTGAGTGGAGGCCACTTAGCAAAAAGTATCACTGGCATAAGCAAAGAGGCAATGGATGTTGCATTAAAGATATATTGTAAGCCAAATGAACATTTTTCTTGAGTAACAAAATATTTTAGCCTCTCCCTGTTTTCTGTCTTCCAGAAAGGGAGCCTCTTTAATGTCAAGTACTTATTTTTATACGTTCTTGGCAGCTGCTATGCTACAGGCAGTTCTGTTTTTCTCCTCTTTTTGGTTTGTGAGATTATATATGCTCTGGCTGCAGAACGAGCTTCATTTTTACGCTATTTGTTTCTCAAGTAACAAAGCAGTCAGAAAAGTCGAGATCACGGGTGTCAAATTCACGGCGTCACATGTGACGTTTCATAACATTTTTTCCTTTCAAAGAGCTGGAGTGGGCGTGGCCTGTGGGCCACCAGTTTGATATCCTTGGTCTATATGGAAAATCAAGGAGTACCAGTAATTGAGCTGCTTGTTTTTATTCCAGAGAGTCATGTTGAAATTTATGATTTTTACCCTCCCCTTTTTAAATATATATTGCAACACAGTGAAATAGGCTAAGCTTTGTGTCACTTTGGAATCAGTTTCAGACCTGATTTATTGCATTTCTTTGAGTTATTTTAACAGGTTGATCCCCCCCCCCACGCCCATTTCTTTGAAATTGGAACAAAGTTAGTCTTGAAATGATAATGTAGCCCTGCTACATTTAGTGTATATACTTTTCACAGGAATGGTGTAGATTTATTCATCCTCCAGTCCCTAGGCATGCTGTTCCTTGCCATAAAAATTTGGTATTGGCTTCCTGAGGAGTGTCTGCATTGGTGAGCGTTTATCTCCTCACACGCACAGTAGTGATTGCAAAGTGGCTGTTAAGTTGTTCTTTCACACTCAGAGCTATTTCAGAGATAAACAGAAGGAAATGCTTTTTCATAAGCATGTAGTTATTGTGAAATTGTATTATGATAGTGAGTTGGCTAAATGTCCAGTCTTCTTCTGAACAAGTCTTATCAGTGATTCTTGTTTACTACCTGTTAAATTATAGACAGCATGAGTTAAATTCTTGTTGCTGAAAGCAACAGTGGAAGGGACAATCACTTTTCATTCTAGGTTGGGAACTTATCAATACATCCAGCTGGCCACTCTGTGCCAGGCAGGACTATGGTAGATGTACATATGACCTGTGCCTGAAAGGCTGTTATTATTTTCATGCATTTTTCAATGCAGCAGAGACAAGTCATTTTACATATGTTTAGTTAAAAATTACATTGAACTCCCCCACCTCCTTGCACTGGTTCCATCATATGGCTACGCATGGGAAATGGTACAGATTCAGACATTCTCTGCATCTCATCCAGGAGGAATAATCATTTGTTCAAGATGATCTCTGTGTGTTCTCAGCATTTTGAGGACAACAGGAGTGAAAAAAATCATTGTTTTTTTTTTTACCATTGATCTTTTTGATCATTAATTTTTGACCAATCAAAACATTTGATTGGTTTCAAATGTTTTTATGAGAAGTGAAAATGTAAGGTGTGGAAGTAGCTATGAAGGTTTTATCTACATAACACGCTCAGCAGTGTTGTATTATTTATCATACTTAAGATACTGACCTAACCAACATTAGACAAACTGAAGGTTCCTATAGTTTGCTACACCTACTCCTTTTGGACCTCATAATTTGTGCTGATTATCACTTTCCACTTTTAATTTTTACAGTTATGTTATCCAGAATGAAATCATTACCTATGGGGTTCAAGAAAGTTAGTATTACACCAATCCACTTATTTTCAAAATATTAATGCTTATACATCCATAAGGCTTTCACTACTTTGTACTTAATTATAGTACAAACATGTTGACATTTTTTCTACTATGTCTCTATCATGTATTTCTCATTTCCTCCCTACGACATAAGTGAGATGGCTTTAACACCTTCACTGTACTAATATGTTCAAGTAGAGTTTTCTCCCATAAGCTGGTCACATACAATGGCAGCTGTGTTCAAAATTTGTTCTTGTTCGCCATTCATCAAGTTGGTATAGACTAGAGACTAAGAAAAATGACTTTCCAAAGATACACAGAAACTGTTACTTAATAACTGTTAATTAATGACTTCCTAGTTTGTTCTAACTGGTGGGGCAGAAAGTCCTCCATGATTTTCAAGAGGAAAATGGTTATCACCAAAGGATTTGTAGCACATGGCTACGGTTAAGAGGGTGCATAATCTTAGAGCCTGCCTTATCTACATTTCCTGGGAAAATCTCATTGGTGGAAAAATGCAAGTATAGTTACTGTTAGGATTGTGAAAAGTAAGCAAAATAGACACTGCCAATTTATTAGGTGCCCGTGGGCATGGTTAGGAGGCTGCATATTTTTCAGGTCTGCCTCATCAATGTTTCCTGACAAAATGCATGGGAAAATCCTATTCGAGGAAGATCCACAGAGTTAGGGTTAGGTTTCCATTAATTTGGCTATCAAAATGGATATCGCCAATGAATTTGTGTCCATAGTTATAGTTAGAAGGTTGCATACTTTCAGGCCTGCTTTCTGTATGTTTCCTGAAAAAATGCATGGGAAAATCCCGTTTGTGGAAAATCCACTTAGAGTTAGGGTTAGGTTTCCATGAATTTGGAGAACAAAATGGACATTGCAAATATATACCCCAATGGGGTGTCATTAGGGTTAGGGATAGGGTTACGAGGGTGCATACCTTTCAAGGCTACCTTATCTACGTTTCCTGACAAAAAACATGGGAAAATCCCACTTGTGGAAAATTTACTCAGGATTAGGGTTAGGTTTCCATGAATTTTGAGAGAAAAATGGATATCACCAATGAATTCAGAGCCCTTGGGAAAAGTTAGGAGGCTGCATGCTTTTTGGTCTACCTTGTCTATGTTTCCTGAAAAAATACATGGGAAAATACCATTCGCAGAAAATCCACTTTGGGTTAGGGTTAAGTTTCCATGAACTCGGAGAGCAATATCAATTGATTCTAAGGACCTAGCTATGGTTAGGAGTGTGTAGAGTTTCCGAGACTGACCTATCTAGGTTTACTGACAAAATACATGGAAAAAACCCATTCAAGGAAAATCCTCTTAGGGTTACGATTTGGTCTCCCTGAATTTGGAGAGTAAAATGGACATCGCTAATGAATTAGGAGCCTATCAGCATGATTAGGCAGCTGCATACTTTTTAGGCCTTCCTTATCTATATCTCCTGGTGAAATACATGTGAGAATCCAATGTGCAGAAAATCCCATAAGGCTTAGGGTTAGATCTCAATGAATTTGGAGAGTAAAATAGACTTTGGCCATCAATTCAGAGCACATGGGCATGGTTAGGGGGGTGCATACTTTTTGGGTCTAACTTGGGAAAATACATGGGAAAATCCCATTCACTGAAATTCCCTTAGGGTTAGGATTAGGTCTCCATAAATTTGGAGAAGAAAAGGGACATCACTAATGGATTTGTAGTGCATGAGTAAGGTTAGGATAGTGCATAATTAGAGCCCAGCTTATCTACGTTTGCTGTGAAAATACATGGGAAAATCTCATTGGTGGAAAAATACAAGTATGATAACTGTTTGGACTGTAAGAATTAAGTAAACAAAATGGACATTGCCAATGTATTCAGAGCCCATGGTTATGGTGTAGAGGGTGGATACTTTTCGGGCTGCCTTATCGATATTTGCTAGTAAAATACATGTGACAATGCGATTGCTTAAAAATCCACTTAGAGTTAGGGTTATGTCTCCATGAATTTATAGAGCAAAATGGACATTGTCAAAGTATTCGGAGTCTGTGGGTACCTTTAGAAGGGTATATATTTTTCGGGCCTGCTTTATCTACATTTCCTGGCAAAATATATTGGAAAATCCCATTTTCAATCCCCCATCAGAGTCACTGCCAGATGATGATCGATAAACATGATCAATATACTTAGGTTAATGCTGTTAGGGAAAAAGAGGTGCGCGCGCACACACACAACACACACGCACACACAAAGTCAGGGTAGGAATCAACAAAAGAGGTACCAAATATTATGTCACAATAATTTTATGTTGATTCAAGGTTTGGTGGATATTAATTTAACTCTACAGTTAAATGTAAAAACAAAAAAAATGGAACAGAGGAGTCTCCATTTTGTTGCACTTTGTGCATGCTTTTTTTTTTTTCTATAGATCTAGTGGCTGTTTAACTATAAGATAACTTGTAATCTGAGTTGGATGTCACAGCTGGCGCTTCTTAAAAGTAACAAAATAGTTATGCATTATGATTAATGTCATATTATTTAACCACAAAGTTAAGATAACAAAGTTTCTATTTTAGAACAAGATTAATACAACAAAGCACTATGTGGCTTAGCATATTGCATGAATATTAACAGGGATAGTTTAGCATCGCCCATGAGTCATGAATTTAAAATAACCAACTTGACCATATTAATTTAGCACTGAAAATGTATTCAGTGTACAAATGTATTTCATGCTTTCTTGAATCTTTGAACACACATGCAATTTAGAAACTTATCAAAATGCATGTTTATAAAACATAGTTGTTTTGTTCCAATGGGCCATTTTTAAAAGAAACCAAGGAATGTGTTTTAAATATATATATTGTTTTTTTTAGTGCCTCTTTGAAACCAGAAAGATCATTTTTTAAAATCTCCTATTGCTAGAAATACCTCCCCATTTATACTTAATACCATAGGTTGGCATATTCATGTTCAAAACCCAAGAGAATGATCATTTACAATGTGAACAACAAGTCCTGGATTATAGTGAAAGAACTAGATGTGCTTCTGTATGTTTGTCTGTGTGAGAAAAAGTCATGGAATCACTTATGTATGTATTGCATGTGGATATAAGCACAAATGACAAAAATCCAAAGGCAGACTTACCCACCTCTCTACTGAATACAAAAGGAAAATAAACATAGTACTTGGGAAATTACCACGCTAGGCACACTGTTTGGGAAAGACAAGACATTTTGGTTCTCCAATGATACCTAAGTTTTTCATTTTTTAACAGAGTCAATGCTTTGTTATATTGTCACATAATTCTAGAGAAATGGAATAAATCATACATACTCCATTCGACAAAGCTAAATACAGTAAGCATACACAGGGTTTCAGCTTTAATCTTTTCCCCCCAGAAATATCAAACACCTCCCTCCCTCAGCAATCTTAACTCCCACTTTCTTGATATTGTGTCTTATGTAATGTTATCCCCACAGACAAAAGTATCTTGCAAACATAGCTTATTAATAAAGGAGAATATTTGTAACTCAGGGTTGACCTGAGGGGGTCCTGGGTGCTCTCTGAGCTTGCTCATTTTCTTGCAGCAAAACAAGCAATTAGGACTCCTAATATGGCTTATAACTGGAAGTAGACCTTTTGTGGCTGGATTTCTATAACTTTTGTGGATTGTTGTATATAACATGAAGAGTCAAGGGTATTTCCCAAGGTATGGTCAAAAAACGTATCCTGTAGACATTCCTGTGAAGAGGCAAACCCAAGCAAATCATGTTTAATCTAAGGTTACTTCAAATACCCAGTACTATCAAGTCAGAGATGCATCTTTCATATGGGTGTTCATTTGAGGTGTCATCTTAATTACTTTAAGAGACAATTGGAAAAAGTGGAGAGAAACTGTCTTCTATTATTGTTGTGGTTAGCCGATAGCAGGTGCAGACAGCTGAGGAGAGCGAGGACTCAGATGAGGGGCCAGGACCATTAGGAAGTGGACTGCTGCCTTGATTGTGTGAGCTGGCAGCAGTGATGAGGAGGTTCCCGAGGAGCCTGTGTCAAGTGCATGTGCATGCAAGATTTCTCAGAGGAAAGAACAGTTACAACAGCATGGGCAACTCAAGAGTAAGGCTGCAAGGTAATGGCCCCTCCTTCAAGAAGATAAAAGCCAGCTGTGAAGCTAACCTTCTTTGCAGAAGGCAAAGAAGTTTTGAACTCAGCCTCATGGACATTATAGTTGGTATTTGAAGACTCTTGTAAATTATTTCTTATCTGTTGTTTTTTGTCAGACTTGAAAAAACTTGGCAAGGCTCTTTCTTGTTGGAGCTAATTAGTTGGAAGCAGCCTTTTATCTGTGAAGAAACAGGATTCTTAGCTGAAACTTAAACAGATTATACTGCTGCTTTTGTCTTGTGTTTGCTCTCTTGGAACCAGGTTTAGGTTAGAACAATTATAAGCAAGACATTGTATAAACTGGTGTATGATATTCAGTGCTTATTTTAAGGTAAAACTACATATACTCAACCTCTGCTGTTCTCTGTCAAATAAATAGCAAGACACAAGGAGTTGACTCCAGACTAACTACTCCATAATTGTCAGTTTGGTAAGATAGAGGTGACTTTCCACATCTTCTTTCCATCTGCTATTCTATTTTGATATTCCTTATATCTACTATGAGCACAGATGAAAGATAATAATAATCATTCCAGTCTAAGACTGACTGAAACTTACTTTCCATCTTTTTATACCGAGCCTGCCAATCCCAAAATGATTACCATTTGCCGTTACAATTTATTACTAGTTGAATGATTCATGTAGGGTTTATAAAGTATACCGGGTATACAAAAGGCAAGGGTTTCTATGCTGTTAAAATGTTCTGCTGAAAATAAACCATTGACTATTGACCTCTGTGTAAACTATATCTGTTAAACAGGATCTTTCTGAGATTCAGAGTCTTGGAACAGAATTTTCATCATAGACCTCTCGTCATTTTTTGCTCATTGTGTCTTGTGCCAGAAAATAATTTCTCTGTGAAAGAAGCTGATGAAGTTTTATTTAATTGTAAAACAATAATCTGTAGTGACATTAGAATTAATAGAAACATGTGTTAAAACTGTATGTCTTAATATGGAATGAAAAAGATTGTTTTGATTTAGTTTTACTTGAAAAATGTAGGACTCCTGCAAACTGTCATATTTTTCCTGTTTTTTTATAAACTATTATGAGCAATGTTTACCCATAATTACAGTGCACTTTTCCTGACTTAACACACTGAATATGGATAATTTTACTTTTACTTTCCTGACTTAACACACTGAATATGGATAATTATTTTACTTTGAGCCTGAATTCTATTACCTTCTGTTTCTTTTGTCATGATTTAAAAAAAACACCTGTTTAACTAAACCACTGGAAAGCTTACATATTGTTAGATTCACTGAATGCATTGTCACAACTTTCTTTACTAATGTTAAATAGAGCAAGACAAGAGCTAATTTTTACTCTTGGAATTACTGTAAGAGTGAGGCTGGAATTAAATGCTATTATGTCGTGATTGCTGTGGCCAGCTACTTTCCATTCCAGGGAACACTTGTCAACCACATTCCTTTCAGTGGGCAGGTTCTAATGGATATAAATGCTTTTATATGTATTTGCACATGTTACATACAAAAATAAAAATATGCGTGTGAATCAGGTAGGCTCTTTGGAAGCTAGAAGTGAAACCCTTTTCTTTCAGACATCTGGAAAAATTATAAGAATTATGAAACCGCACACTGATGGATTTATTATTTTTTCAAAAACCCCAATAGAAAGATATATAGCTCAGGAAAAATAATACAGAGAGTCCTTAAGTTATGACCACAGTTCAGGTCAAAATTTATTTTACTAATTGAGAAATTTGTTAAGTGAGTTTTGCCCCATTATTTTTACTTTTCTTGCCCCATTTATTAATCACTGCTGTTGTTACATTAGTAACTAGATTATGAAATAAATCTGGTTTCCCCATTGCCTTTGCTTGTCAGAATGTTGCAAAAGGGGTCACATGATCCCAGGACACTGCAACCGTCATAAATGTGAGCCAGCTGTCAAGCATCCAAATGTAAATCACATGATGATGGGGGATGCTTCAGTGGTCAAGTGTGGAATATGGTCATAGTGCTGTTGTAACTTCGAACGGCCACTAAGCAAACTGTTGTAAGCTGCGGACTATCTGTAGTAATAGACAGTATATATTACTGGGTTCAAAACAATTATATTCTAGATAAGTATCATAACCATTGTGGAATTAGATAACTACAGTACTGATAAAGGTAGCTCCAGAAGAGATTGTAGACCATAAAAACTATTGATTTTAAATTGAGCCCTACTCCTGCCTCTACACAGTGACCAATCAAAGAGAAGGGATTTGCCTAGAACAAAACGGGCAAATCTTGAGCTGGAACGAGCCAGAAAATCTCACTTTCAGGAAAGCATTGGCAGAAGTTACATTCATAGTAGGTTGGAGGTGAATAGAGGATTACAACATCCATTCCGGACCTCTCGAATATGGGTATCCCATACTCACCAGAGGCAGTTGGCCATGCAGACTTACCCTCTGTCAAATGATACTAAATTGAGCACGATCTGAATTAAAACTTAGATTTCCAGAACACGCTAGCTTAAAATAGTTGACTTATTTGTTGTGGCTTATTATCTTGAATAATCCTGGACTAAATAAAACATGGTTTGGTTATTCAAGGTTACTAAATATGTTATTCTTACTATTGTCATTTGCAAGTGGTGAGAAGGTGGTGACATTGAAAAGGAACACAGGCTCGCTCAGTTTTCTCTCCCTTCTTGTAATAGAGTCCATCACAAGTTTGTTTTGGACTGGAATAGAAAGCTGTGCACTTTGATCATCAAGTGGATAGGTTTATTTGTACAGTGAAAGGAAGTGTAGTTTTTGTGAGCTCAGAAACTGACCAGATGCTTATCCACGTGGTTTCCTGGATATTTTCTAGCATCTAGGAGAGCAAAGCAGGGGATCAGTTCTCATTTATTTTCTCTGTTTTGCTCTATTTGGTATTTACATGCCTCAGCTCAACAGATGGCTTCCATCTGTCTGGAATCAGCAGGATCAGCTGTTTTTCTGCTCTCTCATAGTTTTGCAATAGAGGTTGGTTTTAGAACCAGTTCCTTTGAGCTATACGGAGCCTGTTCTCCAAGCTGATTTCTTGTTTGCAGCTGTTAGGAAGATGCTTATGTAAAGAATGACAGTTTTGCCCAGCTGGAATCTGACCTGGTGGCATTTTTATTAGATGCAGTTTGCAACTGCTCCCACTGCTTGCTATGTGTGGGTGGACAAAGGAAAGACAAAGTAGCAAGCAATTTAAGCCCACTTTATTTACACATGGTCAGTGGGAGGGAGAAGATGGGGATTCTTCCTTTTCACAGCAATCTTAAGGAGAATGGTGTGTGTGTGTGTGTGTGTGTGTGTGTGTGTAATTAAATTCCCTGGCTGACAACTTTTGTGGCCATGGGGTGGGTGTGTGGGTGGGTGTGAGAGAGAGAAATTCTATATATGCCTCCACTAAGAGATGCATTTTTAAAAACTATTGTAACAAATTGTGAACTTCATTAGAATCACATACTAATTTTATCTCTAGAAATAACTCTTTGGGGATAACTGGCTTCTACTTTTTTCCTGGCCTACAATTTTTATTTTTTTAATTAACCATATTGCAGCTTTATATAATGTGTACATTTAGAAAATAAGAAGTTGCAGCAAAATTATAATGGCATATTAATCACTGCTTAGACATAATCCTTTAAAAAGATATGTTTTTTTTAATCCTAACCTAACAATAATAAAATAAAATAATAGTAATAATGCAGGAAAATAAGATATCAACCAGAGAATGAGTGAAATGTGGAAAGAAAAAAAAAGAAAGAACAAAGAAAAAAATAAGTAAATATCAAAACCATTTGTATTTATGATACTCAAGCCTTAAGCAACAAATTAAACCCTGACCATGTGGAATTATATTATATTGTATATTACATTGTAATTGATAGTCATGTGTGAATCGTGTAGATGTAGATCAGTCACATATCATTAAATCATCTATTGATTTAGTTATTGCTCTAGCACATGAAAAGAAAATTCTTTATACTTCAGTAGGTTCCTAATTTTCAGAATGTAGAACGACAATTTTGGCAATCCTCACCTATGCCTGAAATGCTTTACATTGGGCTGACATTATCTAGAACGCTCTTGTGTCTTGCCCTTAGCTTGGGTTTAGCTCTTTCATGTGTAAGACAATGTTTGTTTGTTTATTACCACCCCTCCCATTGATGAGGCAACACTATATCTGCTGTACCATGCTTTATATTTGTTAAGAGAATGAATATTAATTGGTGGCATTACATAAAATATATTGTACTATAAAATCCAAATCATCTGTTCCCTCATTTAGGTAATAAACAATTTTGTAAATAAATGTTTAAAAGCAAACTGAGATGGTCGAAGGAGATGAGAATGGAGATTGGGCTGTTCCTTGGTGACTTTAACTCTTCTCTATATCAGAATCCAGAGCAGGCCCTAGCAATTGCATGCGTCCAGATTTCTTATTGGTGCAAACACACCAGAGGAGAGAGGGGACAATCTAGACCTGACCCAAAGCAGGATATTATACACATTTATATATACTTTTATAAGTTGTCCCCATAATTGTGTGAATGGCATCTCATCTAATTGGATTCTTTAAAGAATTGTTCTTATTCAACAGCAGCTATTCAGTCAATGCCTATACCTGGGGAATGATTACAAAATAGGCAATGTTAATGTACTAATTGGGCAAGTGACACTGAACAACAGTTGCCAGAATATGTGAAAATAAATTGTGTACACATAATTTGGTGTAGACTCTGGCTGCACACCTATCCAGCTGAACTGTCTAGTGTGTGGTGATAGTGGGGAGAGCGGAAAGAACAATGTCAAATGCAAAAATACTTGCCTGAGGAGGTTATCTAAACAGGCTATAGCTACCTAACTTTGTCATTTTCCTGCCAGCTCTGTACTATGTTTGATTTTTGCCCCCCTTGTTGTAGGAATAACATGGGGTAAAATTGCATCTCTCTATGCCGTGGCAGCAGGCCTTGCTGTGGACTGTGTGAGACATGCCCAGCCAGCCATGGTCCATACCATCGTGGACTGTTTGGGAGAGTTTGTACGCAAGACTTTGGTGACATGGATGAAGAGGAGAGGAGGCTGGGTAAGTGGCCCTGTAGAGTTACACCTTCCTTAAAAGCATGAGAGGACAAGCTTGAGACTGTTACTGGCAGAAATCAAATGAAATGGATATTTCACAGGAGGACAAAGTTCTTCTTTAATAAAACATTGTCTGTCAGGCCTTCTTCCCATCGTTAGTCTGAATTCTGACTATATTAGTTTCTCCATATAGCTTTGAGTCTGATCCATTGGGACTGTGGCTGCTTTCTACTCAAGGTTTTAGCCTCATTTCATTTGCTTAATTTGCTACTGCTGACTTGCGATAAATCCTTTAGCAGCAATCTGGCAGGAATCATGCAAAACTCTATTAGTACTCAATCTATAACATATGCAAAAATGCTGATTCTCCTTTTCTTTTTCACCACAGGCAGACATAATGAAATGTGTAGTGAATACTGATCCCAACCTCCGCTCCCATTGGCTTGTGGCTGCCATTTGTAATTTTGGCCACTTTTTGAAGGCCATCTTTTTCGTGCTCTTGCCAGAAAGATGATATCTAATTAACAAAACAAATTCCATTTTCTTCTCAGTGACAAAGAGACACAATGAAGAAGTAACAAGATGACTTTCCTCTATGCTTTTCCAGCAATGGGAAGCCTTTTTTCAGTTCATGTTTTATACCAAGCATCTTTGTGCTTTGAGATTTGCACAGATCTATTCACAAGGCTGAGCAATGGAAGAACTTGCCACTCAGTTTATTGCTTATAAATTGTGTTACATTTTAATGTACTAAAAACATAAGGAAGCTGATTTGGAGTTGTGCAGAGGAAAACTGTATCCTAAACTTTTTGTATTTTCCAATTGTGATTTTCACAGTGTTATTCATTCTGGATTCTAAATGCTTGGTTAATGATTGCTAAATAAAGGAGGGGTTTCTCCAATCTATTGAAATTTAGTTTAAATACCACTTCCTGTCTAAGAAACTAAACTGGGATTATATAGCATAGGTGGTAAATCTACATATTCATCTTTGTATTTTCACACCTGAGGCACCAAAATATAAGGTCATGTTTTTTAAAAGCTATTTTTAAAGTTGAATAAAAGGATCCAGAGACATCAAGGCAACAACTTTTAGAATGCAGCAAAAAGATACTTATTTGGAGCATACAACATTTTAATGTAAGGTGCAATTGGCAAATTGTGTGATTTGATTTTAATCCTACTGTAGTCCATATGTGATAACAAGCATGACAGAAGGAAATCTAAGCCTGCTTTGATGTCTAAAAGCAAATAAAGAACTGTGTATACACAATGAAGTGTATAAACATCTTAAAGATACTCCAATTCATTTTGTTTCTTTCTATTTTGTAATTTACATTGTGCAAAATGCTGGTAAATGGGGATTAGCAATGAAGATTATCCTTGAAATTCATGAAAACAGCAAAGAGCTTCTGGTGTTAAACCATTGGAACAGAATTTGAACACTGTAGATAATGAAATGTCAACTTGAAGAGGTTGATTTGTGACTAAATAAAATACAACAGAGCATGAAGAACATGACTTCTGTAACTCTTTGTGATCACTTAATCATAGTCTGGGTCAAGTGGTCAAGAGTGAATTTTAGATTTGTGGCATCAGCAATATTCCAAATAACTACCTAACTGCCTTTCCAAAAAGGATACATTTTGGGATTTTTCCATGAGCTTTTTTCTTTTTCTCTGGTTTTTTTTACTCAATTTTCTTTCTACAAGGAAGGAAATGGAATGGAATTTCCAGGAGTGAAAATTGAGTTCTATTCTGATGAATAAAAAGCAAGACAATGTCTCAACTTCCTTTATACAAGTTGTTTTCACCATTCTATGGTTTAAAAAAGAATATTTGTATACGCTGATGTTTGTTGAAGGAGTCCTTATAAAGCCAAATTGATGCAGGGATGAGTAGGCTTGAAAGATCACTAAGAGAAGAAATATATATGTTGAGTGTGGAAAGTGGGAGGTCATACTCTAACATCATGAGGAGAAATTGAATATTTCAGCTCCAGAGCAGAAGCATTGTAGACTGCTACATTTTATGAGATCTGTTGCTATAGATGCAGAGCCCTAAAATATATGTGTGTGTGTGTGTTGCATTAAGCGTGAAAACATGCATTAAATGTTCTTAAATATTATATATATGAACACCAAGTAACATGACAAGATCTATAAGAATTATCCTGAGTTAAGGAATGAATGGACAAATATAACGGCAATTCTGCCACATTAAATAAAGAGAAGCTGGATTTGTACAATATGTTTAGTAAAGAGCAAGTTACACTGTTAACCATCTTCATGTGACTTTTTACATACGGTAAGTAACTCTAAATATTAAATATATTCAGACTGGTGGTTATTTAGAGTTTAACTGATGGCAAGTCTAAAATGTTGCATGAGAAAGGGAAGAAAAGTGTCCTATCCTTACTGAAGTTTCACACAAACATGTCATGAGAGTATGGCAAATGAAATCAATATCAATCCAGATTAGCCATGATTATTTGGGCACATTAAGAAGATTCTGATAATTATTGAATTCCATGACATACATACATTTATTGAGACGTATGTGCTGCCTTACCATCTCATGGTGCTCAAGGTGTCTTTCAGTGATAACACAAAAATAGCATGAAGGTTTCAAACATGTAAACGATAACATTAAAAATGTAAACCTTGTAAAAATATGTTAAATCAATTTCAGTGGGCCCATTCATATTTCAGGAAATGAGTAATTGTACACTTCACTGTTTCAAAAAGTCCAAAGTAAAGAGGCCTGTTGGAAGTTTATTCCAAGCTCTGGCTTTATTAAACTATGGAGGTCTGCCAATTCATCTTTTACAAATGGGACTGTCATCAATCTTTCCTTAGTAAATCTCAGATTGTAGATATTATTAGGCAAAATGCTTTCAGATATCCTGGTTCAGAACTGTTTAGAGCTGTGTAAATAAATGCCAATATCTTAAATTAGGGCTGGCAGCTAGTTTTCAGAGCCAACATCTGTTTCTAGCCATTATAACATGTACAACTGAGGTTGTACTATTTTCTCTATGGTAGCAAAGACAGAGCTGATTGCCAGCCAAATCTGTGCCTCTTTCTAAACAAAGATCATATGCACCTCCAGTGATAATTTGACTTTCCAGATTCCCAAACTCAGTCCTAGAGAGAAGTGCTAGCACCGGAGGGGTGGGGAACCACTTCCTGGATTTCCAACCTGCCTGACCAGTGAATTGCTAAACTTCCTGGGTCCATTTGCCCTCATCTGGTTTGTCACCATTTGTAAACACTGATCAAATATAAGCTGCTTTTTCAAAACTATTTTAAAGGTCGTTTAGTTTTGAAGAATTTGGAAAAGGAAAATTGACTCATTCCCAACAACTCAAAACTCTGAATTCTCTGAAAAAGGAAGAAGTAGGAAAGGAATGATTCAGTTATTCACTCTTAAAATAAGGGTTACATCATCTCCCTTTCATTTATGGACAGTATCTTCTGTGTGGGTTATTTTGGGAAATCGGGACTTCCATCCATATGGGCTTCAAGTATAGGGGCAAAGGACTCCCAAGCCACATTTGGACATGAACTACAGATTCATCATTGGTCATTTAGCATTAAGCAGGTAGTGGTTACTATACTACTATCATGGTGTAATTAACAGATTTGAACTTTGGCCAGCATTGAAATAGAATCATCTGCAATCTCCCTTTGCATGCAATATTTATTTGTAAATCCAAATTGTACCAAAAGAAAACTCCCAAGATAAAATCCCTTTAATTTTCATTATTTTATAAATAATACATTTTGGAAGTTTTAATGCATCCCTTTGCAATTATTTTTAATTTCACAATGCTACTCCAAGTCACACCTTTAAAAATAAAAGCTTTTTTATTGGCTTTCGATTTTGTTTGGTTTTATTTAAATCTACTATTACAGAAACTGAAAATAAACTCCTTCAGCAACTGCAGTTCTACTCTTGGTTATGAATTGGGTTGTGAAGATGCAAAGTCATATTTCACTTTCAATCTATTTCAGTTCTCTCCATGCAATGTCTTTTTCTTCAGGAAACAAATCCAACTTTTTAAGGAATCACTTTTTTGTATGTTATATGAAGGTGCTGAGTCATTGGTTGCGTAGTAGTTGACATAGAGACTGTCTGTTCTAGTTTCCCCTCGGAATTGAGCCTGAATTTTCTAGTAATCTAAAAAGAATATAAAAAGACATTACGGTATGTATTATTGGATTCTGTTTAGAATTCAAGAAAACAGCAAAACAAATTAAGATGAAGGGACATAAATAAAAATGTTCCCAAGTACTACTGTAATATGCATACTTCAAATCCTCGCAAAATTCCAAGCAGGATATTGTGGCTTATTTCAACATTTATCTTTTCACTTGACACTTATTGGAAGGAGGAGGAGAAACCTTTTTAGAAGACTTCTGAACACAAACCAGAATATTGGTATGTAATACAAAAAGGACAGACTATTGGGTACCCTGAGAATAAAAGTACAGAAATCTGTCAATAAATCATGGTGATCTCTTTGCTTTGCATATTTATATTTGCTTCTAATTTGTCAAGTTACAATTAAACAGTTGTAAGTAATAAACCTAATAGTAATTCTTAAAAAGAGAGGTAGAATAGTTTACGATTAAATATATTTGAAAATTACAGGATATTATGTCAAAGAGTTTATTAATAGCCCATCTCACCTCAAAGGATTGTGGGGAAAATAGAAGGTGGAAGGCTATTAGGTATGTTCATCACCTTGAGTTACATACAAAAATAATAAAGGCTAGATCAAAATAAATAAGTAAAATAAGTTTCACATATCAATACTGGTCTGCAATGCTCATCAAATTCTAAAAAACAATTCTGTTTCTCATCTAGATTTTGAATCTTGGTGCCCTTTGTTCCTTTGAAATAGTTACTTGTAGAATGACAATGAAATACCCGGGATTGCAAAACCCTCCCCAAGAAATTCTGCCAAAAATTGTTCTTTTGGGGCAAGTATTCAAAACAACTTGCAAAACAGTTTGCCTGGTACAGATGAATAATAAAAATTGCACAGTAATAACATTAACAGACTGATGTCTATTAATGGACCAATTATTTTCAGGGATAGATTATGAAAAAAGACAACTACTGCAATAAAATCTATTTTTAGAGATTTTACTCTTTTTATATCCCAAATCAATCCACTGCAAGATAAAGGCCTCTTTAGTGAAGTTTATGGATCATAATCTACAAGGCTAGTTCTGTGCAGGTTGGCAAATAGGTGTGTTCTGGTTTCCCAATCCAGAGCTAAGACTAGAAGTAGAATTTGAGGATTTGATTTCTACTCCAGCACCTTAATCATTACACCATATTTTCAATTTCTGAATGGACTTTTTGGGGTGTATGGTTGTGAAATTCACTATTGTTACATAATCACCAAGAAATAGTATAGTAAATATCAAAACAGAGCTCTTCACTTAAGATTCACTTAAACATATAGAAAGGGGGAGACCTGATTCAGAGTAATAGCTATGAAAAAGAATTTGGACTAGCAAATTATTCCAAACTTTAAGACTATTAATGTGGCTGCAAGTGGCTGCAAAAAAAAAAAAAAAGCAAATGAAATTTTAGATTGCATGAACAGTACTTTCATGCAGTACTCACAAGAACTGTTTGAATAAAGTCAAACTCTATCTTGAGTATTGTGTCCAGTTTTAAGCACTTCACTTATTGTGTCCAGTTCTGGGCATTTCACTTAAGACTTTTTGAAGCTAGTTGAGAGAAAGGTAGCAAGAAAGATCAGGAGGGCACGAACTACATCTTGTGAAGGGACATTGAGGGCACTAGACAGTTTGACCAAAGATTTTGGCTAAAAACTGATAGCTGCTATAAATATCTTTGCTCTTCCATAACTCTAGAAATCTTTGATCACTAGTTAAAGAGAATAAGAATGCTACTACTCCACTCAAAGAGAAACAAGATAACTTTAAAGCAAACATTTTAACTTAATTGTAAAAGCAGCTTGTCTTTTGTCTTATGTGATCAAGCTGCTCTCAGTGTTTTCTGGATTTATCAAAAGTTTCAGAATAAATCTTTTTATATTTATGTTTTGCAGGTAAAAGTATTTTGTTATTGGGTTTTTTTGGCAGAATTGGTAAATTAGCACACACATACTCAATCTCAAAGATTCTCATACTTTTACTAGGATTTATATTACACATCAAAAAGATTTGTGAAGAACAATGCAAGTAGCCATTTTTATTTAACCTCAATCCCAATCTACCACTTGACTTTAATCCTATATTCTTTACAATACGCATAAATGGTCAATTAATGGGATTCCTATAGAACAGGTGTGAACTTATACATATCTTGGACTTCAGATTTAGACCTCCTTATCTTGATTTCTCTTGACTGACCAGTGTTGCTTAATGTATTCACAAAGTCAACAAGGTCTTTCGTACTATGATTATTTTGCACCTTCTGTATAGGGATTCAGATTTATACTTTTATAAATTATAATATCCTTAAAGCTTTCCAGTGCAAGTTTTTGAAAGCTATCTTTGCAGGTCCAAACTGCAGTTCAACATTGCTGCCTTATGCCTAGAGACAGAATGGGTTTCTGTGGGTTCCATAGCCTGGTACTATCACATTAATTAGTGTTTTTAAAAAAATCCCCCCCCCCCCCCGCATCTGATCGCATTAGTTCTTAGATATCATTTTAAACCAACTTGTCTAGCAAGAGCTAAGTCTTCAACTTCTAGGATTCTCTTTGGAGACCTTCTTCCCATTTGGGTGTAAAAAGGCGAGGAGTACTTAAGAATCTGAGATACTGATTTTCAAACCATTCTAAGTCTAGTATCCAATCTCACAGTCCACAGATTCATCTTGACCAAATTGAAAAACAGTGTGGTTTGGGGACATGCAAAACTCCATCGGAGCATCAGAATCTATGGAAAACAGTACAAAGTAGCCTCTGCTCTACCAGTCTTAAAAGCAGGAGGACCAGATCACTGGACTAGATGAAAAATCCTAGCAGTGATGCAGGAATGTGAATAAAATTACCATTTGAAGAGTTTTAAATATTATAATAGCACAAAGAAACCTTTGCATCAAGCAAATGTACTCTGGTACCGTAGAATTAGCTGCAAATGTCTTAACCCTAAATTCCATTTCATTACTTTCATTTTCACTTAGCTAAAACTAAATGGAAAGGTCAAATGATGATAAAATATTAAAAGCATAATCTCTAATGATTCAATTAAAATCCATGTTTACAAATAGCTAGTCATTTTCCACAGTGGTAATATAACTAGGAACACAACTAGAGAACACAAGTGATGATACAACAGCCGAGTTTTCTGGCCCATCCACCTAGTCATTGGTATTAGTCCTGAGAAATGCTTAATTTGACAATAATTAAAAAAATAGTTGTGGTTTAATTGAATAGAAAAATAATTTTCAGTAGCATTAGAAGCCAATGTTCTCACATTACTTTGTCCAACAGCAAAACATACAGGTTCTTCAGAAATTCCAAAGGTTCATCATAAATATGTCTTCAATCACTTTTTGTGTTTTGTATTTAAGAAAAAAAATGCTATATAATTAATAATTATAGAAATTATTACAAATGTATAGAATGGCATTGACCAGAAATAGAACAGTTTCTGGGGAATCTAATAGAAAAATTATATTGTTTGGGCTAGCAATAGGATACCGAGTACATATTCATCAACTAAATTACAATTAAGCATACTTACTTGCTCTACATGAGGTTTCTTGGCAAAGGAAATCCTTGCTACTGAGTTGGAAGCTATAGAAAGCTCTTGCCCATTTACCTCTCCCTCTTCTACTTCCACCAATCCTACATAAAACAAACAAACAAACTTGATATACATAGGATTTACAGAACTATATCAAATATACCTCCAAACCAATCATTTACGAAAACAAAAGGGTAGATAGCCTAAATGCTTTCAGGAAAATCAAGTTCAAAAATGGGATTAAAAACAACTAATGCAATAAGATTGATACCTGTGTTCTGAGCACTAATGAAGGCCACCTTGTTAGTGTCAGGTTGGATGCGGATAAATCCACATTCTCGATGCATTGGTTTCTTGGTGTTTGGATGGAAAGCATTGAAACTGTTGGGATAAAAAACAGTACTATCTGCATTCTTCTGTTAACAAATCCATATAAATCAGAATTCATTCATTCATTTGCCCCCAATATTATTTGAATGAAAGAAATGTGAGTGGCATTCTCATATACTCTTTTTAAGTAGGAAACCTGAAGTACTATTGAACAGTATTCAAATGTAAAGTAATATGTTCATCATAAAATTATTGTCTGAAGCAAGATATATCTCTCTCTGCTAAAATATTGGACCATTTTTATAGTCTTGATTCAAAAAATAATTTATCGATGTCATTAGATAACTATCGGACTATCTGACATTCAGAAATAGATATGCAAAAATAATAGGATACTGCTTTTCCTGCAGGCACAAAATGCCCCAAATTCTTGCTCATTATAAATTGTTGTTCATTGATCATCTTAATCAGTTCATGACGATTAATACTAGAAAATAGTGCTATTTCTAAACAGCAAATCCAAAAGGGAAATAGGCAAAAAACCCATGCTTTCCCACATAGCTTCCTTGTTTCCTTTCCTACATTTATGATGTAACAGAATAGTTTCTATACTTTCATTCCTTCATGCTATACAAAGCAAGGTTAGATGCTTATTTCTAGCTTAGATGGTTGCCTAAAAAGCTATGCAAGTAAAGTAAAAATCACCAATTCCCTTGAGCTAGCCCACAAAGAGTTAAAGTGTTTCTAATTATTAACAATTAACGAAGAGAAAAATCAAGGTTTCTGTGGCAGTCGTTTGAGGGCTTACAGTGTAGAAAGGGGTTTTCTCCTAAAATTAGTATACCAGCATTCTATGTTGTTAAGGTTTTCTTTATACCTCATTAATATTTAGGAAGTCATAGCAGTAGATTATTTACTACATATTGTTTCAGAGGTATTCTTCTTAAACATATGAAAAAAAATCCAGAAAACTCACGAGAAATTCAGCACGGGTTGACCAACGTGAGAGATGTGCACTTCTTCAAGATATTGGAAGGGCTTCATTGAAGGGAAGGTACCATCTCCTGGGGGATCTGAAAGCCATGTGCCCAGCATCCAGGAGAGTGGTTCAATCACAGGATTCAACTGTGCAGTTTCTAAATAAATAAGCAATCTGAGAGTAATCAAACTGTACCAGTTTTTTGAAAGTAGCAATAGGCAACCTTCTTTAATAAGTTGTATAAAATTCCAGAAGAAATGATAAATAGATCCTTACAATATCAGCTTTCTAATTGCAAAATCAAATGTATTCTATACATTTTATTACAAATGCATTCTTTTTAATTTGGAGAAAACCTGAAGAAAATCAACGGAGTACTGTATTTGTAAAAAAAAATATTCAAGTTAATTTTGTTCCACAGATATCAGGCGGGGCTTCTTGGAAACTATAATAAACAATAATCTACTTTAAAAGAATTATTTTAGGAGTCTAAGGAAATCTATTTTCTTACGATTATATGAAGCTTAGGACAGTGCTGAATTTGGAGTCAGTATTTCTATGGAATGGAAACTAAAAAGCAGTAAGATTTTTGGGGGAGAATGAATTCAAATAACAAAACTTGAAAAATGAAGTGAGGCTAAAGAAGTGTTTTTACTACCATCTAGTGGATGAACTCACATCATAGCAACTCAGAACATAAACAGCACTATTACTTTTCAAATTAAGCAACATTTTGCAAATGTTTAACTTATATTTGCTTATGGAACTGCAACCATAACTGTATCATCATGCATAACAGAAAGCTATTCACAAATTCAAGTTAAATACATGCTCTGAAGGCATTACACTTCCATATATTCTCACTGACACATACCTACACATAAACCAAACACTCTAACTCAAGGAGGGAATGAAGAGGGCAACTAAGTCACTAACAACTCCATGGCTTTAGATTTTTAGGGATCAGAAGGGAAAAAAATGAAAACTGATTGGGAACGGGAATAGAATGTATTGGTGGCTATTAACAATGAATGAAGAAAAGGATGTAAGAGATAAAAGGATGGATTGAACTATGCTATTGTTTGAGTAAGCAAACTGCAATCACACTTAAAACTATTTTTAAATTTCCCTAGGGATGAATGTGACAGCTACCAACAAACATTAATAGAGAAATCAGATATTTTGATGCAGCTGAGTACTGACATATAAGTACACAACCAGCCCCAGGTATTCTCCCCCTTTTTTGTGGCTGGAACAAATAAAGGAATAGAACTTATTAAATATGTTGGCATGCAGTAGAAATTTTATATCATGATTTTACAATTTAAATATAAAAACTGATCTAAAAACCAAAATACACATTTTAATAATTTGTTCCAAATCATTTTGCTCACAACTTGATTTATTCTTCTATGTCATAATTTGACTAATTTTCCAACCGATCATGCAAGTTTTATTTTTATTTTTGGATTGAATTAAACCAAAGAGAATGGTGAAATATAACTAGTTCCCTAACTTAGAAAACTGATCCAAAACAAAATATTACATATTATTAACCAGTAGGCTTCTCCAAAAGCCATATAAAAACACTGCTTAAGCAGTGGCTAAGTTCTTCCTGTTCATCCTCTCCCTCCTTTTAGTACTATGCTAAATGCTGTTTGGTGCAATTCAAATCTCCTATTTTTCATTGCAAATGCTGCAATAGTACTTAATTGAACAGCTTCAAGGAGTTCATAATTTCACTGAATGTATATTGTTTTCTAATAAATTAGTATGGTTACATAATTCAAAAATTGTTGATATCTATCTACTACAATTTTATAATTATAATTATTTTGAAAAGGGGAAACTCATGGAACTACATTTACTGAAATAGTTAAAAACTAATAAACATTACAAATGTTACAGTTAACCTATCAACTTCATAATCCCCTTCTGAATAGTTCATCTAATAGTTGTGCTATTAAGATGCAATTAATAGTAAATAGTATAAAAATAGTAGAGTTTAAAAGCTTATTATGTATTATAGTATTTATGAGGACTAAATTACTGAGAAATGATCAGTCACAGAAAAATAATACTATGCCATACATTTTAAGTATATATCTTGAACACAACAATATTTTGTTAGCATTCATGCCCTGGAAATTGAGCTGAATGTTAGCCAAATTCTTGTCACCGCAAACATTGACATAATTGAATTCAAAAACATATAGGAACTTCCTGGTCCTTAACATTAACAAAGTAGAAGAAAGAGTGTGCAAATCTGGAATTTTCTATTTTTGGTACTATCATGGGTTCAGAAACAATCAACAATCAGTACAAATTCAAACATTATAGAATTTACTGTCTGTGCAGTACTCCTGATTTAAATGTTTTCTACATGCAAAGGAAAAAAATAGCAAACAGCAGTGTAATTTAATATACAGTACATAAAACATAAGCCACATCTCTATATTCACCATGTATTAGTACTTCAATTTTAAAAAGCAGCTTTTTTTACACAGTACCTGTTTGGATTTCACGACTGGCCATATTTTGCAATGTTATTTATAGCTTGCTTACTTAATATCACTAATCCTTTCCCTAGCCTCCATGAGAAGCTGCAAACAATCTAAGACAAAACAGGAAACAATCTTTGGACTCTATCAAGGTTATTGCAGTGTTTTCTGGGATTTGTAGTCAAGTTTCACAAGTTATGCAGAATTGATCTGAAAGTTCGGCATAGATTGTGTCACAATTCTTTTTGGTTCCTTCTGCTTTTTCATAAAGGTAAGGCACATACTAGCATCCATAAAACAAAGGCAAGCATTCAGTACTGTATTCAGCTTGTAAAACAGGGCAGAAACAAAGAAGGAGAAAGTTAAAAGTCAGACTGAGAAATGTTAGCATGGCTAAATAGTTGTTTTGCTAATGAAATCTAATTTGCCAGGCTTTCTTTTTTATAAGCTATGTAAACAAGAGATAGAAATGGTGGCAGCTTATATACATTTACAAATGAAAATGTACTTCAACAATATTACAGTTCATTATGAGTGATATTCGAAAATAAATTTATGTCCCAAGCATAAATTTAGGGTCCTGGGTGCTCTCTGAATTTGGTTGTTTTCTTGCAGATATTTCATTACCCAAACTAGGTAACACGCATCAGTGTTAGTCTATCATCACTTGCACTGATGATGTTACCTAGTTTGGGTACTGCAACCTCTTCAAGAAAACAACCAAGCTCACAAAACACCAAGGACTCCTCATTTCAACCCTGAGTTACAAATATTCTCTTTATTGGTAAAATATAAAGAATTATAAATCTAATCAGGGTTATAATCTAATTAGGAAATATTAAAAGGGCAATGTGGCCCTGTGGGTTCTTTTGACAAGATTTAAACAGCAGCATCAGGTAACTGTAAACAATATAGCAGGGGTCTCCAACCTTGGCTCCTGGAAGCCTGGCGGACTTCAACTCCCAGAATTCCACAGCCAACTCTGGGAGTTGAAGTCCGCCAGGCTTCCAGGAGCCAAGGTTGGAGACCCCTGCAATATAGTATAAATGTAGTTCCTAGATTTCTTGTTTGGAAAGTGCAATATGGCACAGAACTAAAGCAGATTTAGTTCTATCTACCGGACATTTCCCCCCCCCCCCCAAGGAGAAATGTATATAAAGGGGAAATAGAGCAAGTGACCCTTGAAAATATTCTATGATAAGAAACATTAATTATCTGACCTTGTCTACCTGTTTCTCAGAAGGAAAACTCTGAGTTCAATCCTGCATCCTATGCTATTTAGCTTAAATATGAAATCAATGGGAAGATCATGCAGAAATATCAATACACTACTGTAATTTAATTCTGCTCAAGCTAAGACCAGAAAAAGATGACTGTCAGTGCAGATCTTCTAAATAATGCGTAACACAAAATCTCCATTAACAATTTGATCCAGTTTGTTTCTGACACTTAAGTTTCTTCAAAATGCCTTGCCTATCTGGTTTTAAATGTTATTCATGTTTTCTTCTTTTGAATGTTTTTCTGTGGGTTTTTATCATGATTGAGAAAGGATATAAATTGACAACAGACTCCCATTAAATTGTGTCCTATTTTAAAAATAAATTAAAAGGATTAGATAAGAAATTAGGCATTCAGAATAAATATTATATAAAAATCTGAAGGCTGGCAACAATTGGTTTCCAGCACTACAGAATACCAAAAAGATATCTGTGTTTTTTATTCTCATTACACAAATTAATAAGTAACAGTAATCATCCCTCAGAAGTATGAAATCTGTGTAGCACATATAACATAACTAAAACCATATTTAGTAGATCATTAAAAATTATACCAATAGGGATTATTGTAATGCCAAATCATAACAGTCCAATGGCCAATTCTTTCGTGCTTAACTCACATTATATAAAAATTCTAAATGTTTCCATCACAATCTCAAAATGTAACATTTGTTCTTTTAACTTAAAGTGCATGGCTTTTATACATTTCTTTGGGACAGTAGCTATAATCAGTGGTATAATTGAAATTGGGACAAAGAATACCCACCCTTAGGAGGTCTCGGAATGCAGGCAAGGAAAGCATTCTGACCTCATTTGAAACATCTTTTTCTTTTGCTGTTTTAAATCATTACTGAAGGGAAACAACCTTGGTCCCTAGTGCTGATAACCTTAATATTAGGAGTGAAAGGCAGGATTTGCCAATTCCCAACTGGAAGGATACAGGGCCACATCACTTGGCCATTTTCAGGCTTTAGTAAATTTGCATTACTAAATGTACAGTTTACTTGTAAAGAGCATAGGAAATGGATGTGAAGGACAGGAGAAACAGTCACTACCAAGAAACTAGATTGATTGACAGACAACTGAGTCTGGCCAAGAAACTATTTGAAAAAAAACAAGCCCTCCTATTCACAATAAGATAAAGCAAAGGAGGGTGGCAACACATTCAAGACTTGCAAGATTCTGTAACTATAACAGCATTGCATCTTTGTTTCTTTTCCATTTTGGGTGTAATTCATGTTTGAAACTTCGTTCAAATGCTGGTTCAGTTATATTTTTGACATAACCTATATTTTTTAGGTCTGTATTCCACCACTTGGCAGCCAAGCCTCCAGTTCAAACAGAATTAATTTTATCTCTTAGGAAATGCTATACTAATAAAGGGATATTCATTCCTGAAATTTAAATGTAATAAAATATTAATAATAATGAGGGGGGAGTTACTGCGCAGCAGCATGAAGCGAAAAGAAATTAAGATTAGTGAAAGTGAGCTGGTGAACTATGAGTAGATGAGAAGATGGAAGCATTAGTATGTCAGCTTATTGGAGAAGAAAGAACTCAGTTGAAGATAAAATGGAAGGGAAGAAAGACAAACTGACTTTATACTGTATGCAACAAAGGAACATCTAGGTGGGAATTAGTTAAATGTGACCATGGAATGTTGGAGATGCCAGATAGTAGAAGACACTGATGGCATCCAAGGAGTGAGTAGAACAGTGAAAGTGGTCTGAAAGAGAGACAACTGGTAAAAATGGGATGGATGTCCCAGAGCATTATAGGCAACAGAAGCAGCTCTATCTTTTTGGAAATGTTGCTACCTGTTCAAGCCTCATATTTGGCTTGGTTGGGTATATCCATAAGGACTATTATGTGAGGCCACTTGATTGCCTTCACCTTTGAACAAGGAGAAAGCATATAGGAAATGACCATGACTTCAACTATTCTATGAGGACCACTGGCTAGTTTTGGAAAAGTGGTAGATAGAATTGGTCTTATGGAAGGTTATTTGGAAAAACAATCTATTTGAGGTGAGGATAAGGGAGGATAAAGGAAAAGTTAATAAAAGTGGAGTACATGGGTTGGATCTGTTGATAAGGATATATGCTCTTCTCCAGTTGCAAGACAGAGAATAATCAGAGTAGGTTTGGGGAGTCAGAAGTCAAGGATGATATTTTCCACCAATTATGGATACAAGTGGAGTCTACTTGGGGAGAGTGGAAATAAAATTGATTTTGGTTGGGATTATGGTAATTAGAGGACATTTAGATGGGATTTCTGCAATTAGTAGTAGCAACTCAGACAAGGGAAGCCAAATGATGGAGAAAGTACATGGGATTATTGATGTGCGAAAAGTGTAGAACATTGGAGTGTGTGACTGGTATAATTAAAAATTAAGATAAGACAGTGATGGTTGAGAATCTCTTCTAGGCAAGCAGGACCAGATCTTGAGAACAATAAAATTGGAGAAGGATATAGAGGAAGGAGTGAAGAATATAATAGTATTGAGAGAAAGAGCTAGGGCAAGAGGCAATGTGAATATTTCTTGAACAGAAAAAAAGAAACATCATATTTTATGCTAGATACCTGCATATTTTGCCATCAATTTTTCTCAGCTGTGAAAGTGCAGAGAATACTAACCACAGTCCTGGGACAACAGGGTGTTCAAGAAGGGGAAATTAATCCTCTTCAGCTCATCCAGCTTTTCCTTCAGCTTTCTAACCTGGCTGTCAGAGCGGCTGATTTTTTGCCTCAGCTGCTTCAGCTCTCCATTCTTCTTTTCTACTTGTTCTCTCAAACAACACACTTGACTTTTACTTTGCCTAGAGGAGAAACAGTAGGAATGAAGGGAATCAATGAGCTTGCATGCTCCTGAAGCAGACATAATGACCTCATTGATTGACATGGGGTTGGCATCAGTCTCTCCTTTCTGACCTACTACAGCTTCTGTGGCTGGTTTAGGGGTCAGATCTGCAGGGGATGCAGACATGCTTTGGGAAGATTTCTGGGGGATAGCAGTAAGAGAAGAAGTAGAGGAGGCTTCTCTAAACCTCGTGTCCTGCTCCATAGGGTTGTTACCAGAGTTTGATTCCACACTTCTCCTTAACCTTTTTCTTTCTAGTGGTTCCTTTGGAAATGATGATTTCTCTCTAGTATGCTTGGAGAAAAAGCTGTAAGAATGAAGGGATCCAATAAATTTACATGCATCTGACACCGGAGGTGTGAAGTCATCCTCTGATATACCATTTTTATCAATTTTGAAACTTCCTGGATGGATAACCACTTCAGAATGGTCCTCAATAGAATGGTTTTCTGGCTTATGCTGAGTAACTTTTGTAACTAAGTTATCTGCTAACATCCGTCGGAGAGAACCTTCAAGTTGGACCTGAAAATTCTCCCCCTGCTCAGTCATTGACCCAATTTCAGCTTGAAGAGTCATGTGCTCCATATTATTAGTTCCTTCCACAAGCAAGTCTTGGCCAGATGATAAGGTTCCTTCATCTACCTCCCCACTTCCTTCATTTGATTGATTGCCATTTCTTTGTAGAGTCTGGGTTATTATTTTTCTCTTTCTTTTGAGATAACCCCTGCTGTTGCCCCTTGGTTCAGAAATATGGAATATAGATGGGATGGCGGTAGGTTTCAGAAACCGATGCTGGTCTTCCAGCCGTTTTGAAAAACTGTCTTTAGTGAAGTGTTCACTGCAGAGAAAAGAATACTTGGTGGGAATCCAATTGTCCCGTTGCACTGCTTTCAACCACTGGATTAGTCGCTTTGAATCCTTTAATGGAAACCTTCAAAGAAGCATAAAAGCAGAAAGTTACTACATACATTTCTTTCTTTCTTGGAATTATGAAAATACATAGAGGTGAAACTCAAAAAGTTAGAATATCGTGCAAAGGTTCATTTATTTCAGTAATGTAACTTAAAAGGTGAAACTAATATATGAGATAGGCTCATTACATGCAAAGCAAGATACTTCAAGCCGTGATGTGCCATAATTGAGATGATTATAGCTTACAGCTCACGAAAACCCCAAATTCACAATCTCAGAAAATTAGAATATTGTGAAAAAGTTCAATATTCTAGGCTCAAAATGTCCCACTCTAATCAGCTAATTAAGCCATAACACCTGCAAAGGGTTCCTGAGCCTTTAAATGGTCTCTCAGTCTGGTTCAGTAGGAAGCACAATCATGGGAAAGACTGCTGACCTGACAGCTGTGCAGAAAACCATCATTGACACCCTTCATAAGGAGGGAAAGCCTCAAAAGGTAATTGCAAAAGAAGTTGAATGTTCCCAAAGTGCTGTATCAAAGCACATTAATAGAAAGTTATGTGGAAGAGGAAAGTGTGGAAGAAAAAGGTGCACGATCAGCAGGGATGACCGCAGCCTGGAGAGGATTGTCAGGAAAAGGCCATTCAAAAGTATTGGGGACTTTTACAAGGAGTGGACTGAGGCTGGAGTCAGTGCATCAAGAGCCACCACACAGACAGATCCTGGACAGGGACTTCAAATGTTGTATTCCTCTTGTCAAGCCACTCCTGAGCAACAAATAACGTCAGAAGCGTCTTACCTGGGCAAAAGAAAAACAGAACTGTCTATTGCTCAGTGGTCCAAAGTTCTCTTTTCTGATGAGAGCAACTTTTGCATCTCATTTGGAAACCAAGGACCCAGAGTCTGGAGGAAGAATGGAGAGGCACACACTGCAAGATACTTGAAGTCCAGTGTGAAGTTTCCACAGTCTGTGTTGATTTGGGGAGCCATGTCATCTGCTGGTGTTGGTCCACTGTGCTTCATTAAGTCCAGGGTCAATTCAGCCATCTACCAGGAGATTTTGGAGCACTTCATGCTTCCTTCCGCAGATGAGCTTTATGGGGATGCTGACTTCATTTTCCAGCAGGACTTGGCACCTGCCCACAGTGTCAAAAGTACCAAAACCTGGTTCAATGACCGTGGGATTACTGTGCTTGATTGGCCAGCAAACCCACCTGACCTGAACCCCATGGAGAATCTATGGGGCATTGCCAAGAGAAAGATGAGAGACAGGAGACTGAACAATGCTGAACAGCCGAAGGCCACTATTGAAGCATCCTGGTCTTCCATAACACCTCAGCAGTGCCACAGGCTGATAGCTTCCATGCCACGCCGCATTGAGGCAGTTATTGCTGCAAAAGAGGCCCAAACCAAGTACTGAGTACATATGCACGCTTATACTTTTCAGAGGTCTGATATCGTTCTATGTACAATCCTTGTTTTATTGATTGCATGTAATATTCTAATTTTCTGAGATTGTGGATTTGGGGTTTTCATGAGCTGTAAACCATAATCATCACAATTATGGCACATCATGGCTTGAACTATCTTGCTTTGCATGTAATGAGTCTATCTCATATATTAGTTTCACCTTTTAAGTTGCATTACTGAAATAAATGAACTTTTGCACGATATTCTAATTTTTCGAGTTTCACCTATAGATTAAACTAAATAAACGTCAATCTTCTAAAAAAGTTAGATATAACATGTAGACATAAGTAGCATTCATTACATTTTTAAAACCAGTATTTTATAAAGATGCTGAGCTGTTTTAGATTTTGACATATTCAATAGTTATTTTTATGAAACATTTCCAAAAAGCAGTTCAACTATTAGATTTTAAAAGATTAGATTTTAAAAGATGTCATCTTTATCTTTTAAAAGATAATGTCATCCAAACATTAATCCCAAGTGAATTTATGCCCCAAAGGTTCTCAGTCAATTCACTGAATATGATAAAACTACAGACTAAAAATGACAAAGAATTGGATGAGATAGCTAATACAGAAATACATAATTAAAAATTCAGAATGGTTTTGATAAGTTAGAAAAGCAGGCTATGAAAATATAATTAAATTGAATAGAATCAAACACAAAGTTCTCTTCAGAAACTACAATCAAATATTCAAACAAAAGATTGAGGATACTCGACTTGGTTATATGTAAGAAATTCCTAGAATGCTCTAAACTAGCTATGAGTCATCAAGGAGATACCAAAATTTTTAGATTACAACAAAAAGAGTAGCTCCAAATCATGGGACTATAGCTTCCCTTTATTTTGGGTGGTTACACCCCCACTTCAAGTATTGTGTTCAATTCTGGATATCACACTTTAAGAAATATTCAGAGAAACTGGAACACATTCAGAGAAGTCCAATGATAACTATCAAGGTAACTATCAATGATAACTATCAAGAAATCACAATCTAAAAGACAGAAATAGTTGGGTCCATTTAGTTTTTAAAGAAACAGAAAATATGAAAGCACTATTCAAGTACCTGAAAGGATGTCAAATACAAGTTCAAACCTGTTCTCCATTATTCCAGAATGCAATAACATTTAGTTTAATACACTAAATAGTATATTAAAGTTGAAGAAAATTGAATCCAATTGAATTGTACAACTTTTTTTCTAGCAATAACAGCAGTCTGAAAGTGGTATCAGTTAGTGAGATGAACTGTGTATTCTCGATGAACTGTGTATGTAGATTAGAGTTGCATGTGATGGGATGGCTGTATTGTGTTTTTAGATAAATGTTCTTCCAGAACTCATTTCTATTTATTTTTCAAAATGTTTTTAATAGATATAGGAGGTGGTCAGGCTGAGCCCTGAGACAGGATCAAGGATGTCATCAGTCTCAATCCCTTCATGCCCACAAGAGATTGAAGTCTACCCCATCTTGAATTATGTAGATTCTTATCTACCGCCAATTTGCTTTGACCATTAGTAGTTTAGATTCTTGTAGAAAGTGCTAGCGTGCAATAAACTTACATTCATTTGAACTTGCTTCCTGATTTCTTGCACCTGACATGATATTGTTGTAATTGTTGGTTATATGCCCAAAGACATACTCAGCGAAATGGGCAGCCATATACTAGTAAATGTGTTTAATTAATCAAGTAAATACATTTCCCTTTTCACCCATTTCTAGTTTAGTGTGTCAAGGCTAAATATTTGTGAAACTCAAATTTTATGTTATAGCTAATCATAATTAGAGGACACCATGCAATTCTAAGCATTTTTCGAAGTCAGTTTTAATATTTTAATGGAATTTACTCAAAAGAAATGTATATAGATCTCTTGTTATAGAAATTATGTATTTCTTCTCCAGTTACTACCATAATTAGGACAGAATTTTTCATTTGTTAAGATACAGAAGAAATTTAATCACATATACGGTATATAGTTGGAACCTTAAAAAGATGTCACACATCTATTTCCAATTTTTAAGCAGCAAAAGTTAAGCAGCAGCAATAATTTATTTTGCCCCTTTTTACTATTACCTTTATTGTCAAAGTACAAAATGTATAAAATGAGACTGGCTGAGCCTCCCTTTGTGCACCCCCCCAACACAACTCACAGTGAGGACAGAAGTCCCTAACCCAGTCCTAACCTTATTACGCTATGTGACCTTGTTGCACAACACGCCAGCCCTGCATGTCTATTATACTATGTTGACATGAAGTTATTTTCTGTTCAAAAGTCTGACAGCCCACGGGTAGAAACTGTTCTTCAGCCTGTTGGTGCGGCTAGCTATGCTTCTATATCTCCTACCTGATGGTAGGAGAGTGAAGAAGTGCTGACCGGAATGTAAGTCATCCCTGATAATTTTCCTCACTCTTCTAAGGCAGTGAGCCCTAGCAATGGCATCTAGTGGTATCAGGGAACAGCCCACAATGTTTTGTGCTATGCTCACCACCCTCTGTAATGTCTTTCTATCCATGGCTGTCAAGCCAGCATACCACACCGTAATGCAATATGTGAGGTCACTTTCTATTGTGGACTGGTAAAAGGAGGTAATCAGTCGTTGTTCCACTTTATTCTTTCACAAGATACTAAGGAAATGGAGTCTCTGTTGGGCCTTTCTGGCCACCTGGGTTGTGTTGATTTTCCAGATGAGATCTTTGCTGAGGTAGACTCCCAGGATCTTAAAGGAGGAAACTCTCTCCACACAGCCCCCCTCGATGTAAAGTGGGGCAGGTTCCTCTCTCTTCTTCTGGAAGTCTAACACTACCTCCTTTGTCTTGCTAATGTTTAGTTCCAGGTTGTTTTCTAGGCACCATGAGGATAATTTTTGAACCTCCCCCCTGTATGTTGTTTTGTCTCCACCTGTAATGAGACCCAATATGTAGTATCATCTGTGAACTTAATTATCACAGTGGATGGGTCAGACAATACACAATCATGTGTGTACAGTGAGTACAGGTAGGGACTGAGCATACAGCCCTGTGGGGAGACAGTGCTAAGCTTCAGAGAGGTGGATGTGAAGACCCAGTCCTCGCTGTTGTGGCTGGTCCCTCTGAAAATCTTTGATCCAGTCGCAGATGGAAGAGGGAAAATCAAGTCAGCCAGCTTTTCAATAAGGATACTCGGCAGGATAGTATTGAAGGCCAAGCTGTAGTCAATGAAAAACATCCTGACATACTTTCTGGGTTTCTCCAGTTGGCTCGCTACAGAATGTAAGGCAGTAGCTATGGTGTCATCTGTCGATCTGTTCCCATATAGGCAAACTGATGTTTGTCAAAGTCTGGTGGGAGGCATGTCCTAAGGTGTTGGAGAACCAGTCTTTTGAAGCATTTCATCACTACTGAGGTTAACGCGATAGGTCTGTAGTCATTTAGACAGTTAATTACTGTTTTCTTGGGAACTGGGACAATAGTGGCTGTTTTCAAGCATGATGGAACACAGGCTATTTGCAGGGAGATATTAAAGATCTTTGTCAGGACCCCTGCTAATTGATCGCCACAAGTCTTTACCACTATCCCCAGCACGCCATCTGGACCTGCAGCTTTACTGGGATTCACAGCCTTCAGTGCAGCTCTCAGTTGATGTTCGTATAGGGTGATTGTCTGGGAATCAGAAAGCTGGCAGGCAGAGGCTACGGGGTTTGGTCTTTTCACCTCGTAGCAGGCTAAGTTGTTCAACTCCTCTACCAATGAGGTATCAGCACTGATTGTGTTCCTTGTGTTGCCCTTATAGTTAGTTAGATGCTGCAGTCCCTGCCACACTTGCTTCAAGTTGTTATCTGCTAGGTGGTTCTCCACCTTATATTTGTATTGTTGTTTTGCTGTCTTAATGCCTCTTCTAAGGTTTGCCCCCCCCTCTCTCTATATATATATCCCTGTCCCCTGCCCTAAAGGCAGAATCCTAGGCTCTCAGAAGTGTCCATACCTCGGCAGTCATCCAGGGTTTACAATTCCCATACACTCTAATGCACTTGTCCGTTGTTACACTGTCAGTGCACACTTTGATGTAAGGGAGTACAGCATCAATGTATTCATGCAGGTCTTGATGTTCAAATACACACTATAAAACAGTCCTGCAGCTGACTGAGAGCACTCTCTGGCCAGATTTTAACCATTTTCATGACTAGCTGAGTTCTTTTTCTGAGAGGGACGTACTTCGGGCATAACAGAAGTGAAAGATGGTTGGATGTATCCAGGTGGGGGAGGGGGATTACTCTATATGCCTGTTTCAGGTTAGAGTACACACAATCCAAAGCGTTCTCCCCTCTGGTGAAAAATTGCACGTACTGCACAAACTTAGGGAGAACTGTCTTTAAACAGGCTTGATTGAAGTCCCCAGCCACGACAAGAGCACCCTCTGGGTGAGTTTGCTGCTGCCTGGAGATGACGTCATATAGCTTAGAAAGCAGCACACTGACATTGGCATCAGGTGGAATATAAACAGCTATAATAATTATCAGGGATTTTTCTAGACAGATAAAATGGTCTACATGTGACGGTCATCAGTTCTACATCTGGGGAGCAATAGGTATAAGCTACTCTGCTATTAACACACCAATCACTGTGTATAAAGATACAAAGTCCTCCTCCCTTGCTCTTATTGTAGTCGCCATTTCTATCAGAGCAATAAATGACTCGGCTTGTCAACTCCACTGCCGCATCAGGTATAGCTGGGTGTAACCAGGTCTCTGTTACAATCACCACACAACTTTTCCGGAAAAGCCTGCTTGCTGCCATCTGCACTCTAATTCATCAATTTTGTGGACGAGGAATCTGGTGTTGCTTAAAAAGACAATTGGCAGCACTAGTCTATGGGTCTGCTTTCAGAGCTGAGCCAACAGACCAGCTCTACAGCCACGTTTTTGTTCCCACTCCTTTCGCTTTTGTTGGCATCTCCCCGACCCAACGACAATCCATGGAGATCCTGGAAGCCTCGCTATGCAGTTCGGTATGTTGTGGGACTGCTGAAAATCACTGGTAATCCCGGATAGACTTGCAAGCCCGATGTTTAGCAGCTCTATGTATGTGTAAGCAAATTTTGCTCCTTGCTCTACACTGTACACACACATCGATACACACATCATTCCAAATGCCACACACTAATACCGGGAGCTCGAGGTCGCTGCGTGTGAGCACACCGCCATCTTGATGGAAGAAAGGCAGGATCAGGAAGAGGTGAGATTGACAGCAATTAAACTTAACTGTTAGAATCATTGTTAAGTTTAATTTAAAATTAAAACCACACAACACAAGCTTGAAGATGTCATGATTCACCTCAAAGTTCTTTGAAATAACTCAATTTTAACTAATTTTGGAAAACTGTTATGGATGACTCCATTTTAGGTAGGGAATGTTTAGAGTGGTTTAGATGGAAGAACAATGCAATCTAAACAATACAAACAATGCATCTAAACAAAGTTGGTTTAGATTGGGAAACAATGCAAGATTCAGTTGACAGCAAAGAAACAGGAAAAAGATATATCAATGAAAAGACTTCTTGAAGAAGTTATTCTTGTATAATCAATCTCCCACTTTGGTCTCAGGAAATAAACAATTGACACAATCAAATACTATAAGCCATCTTTAAAATATGGAGACAAGCAAAACTAATTATAGTGCATATCAAATAATGACACAGGAAACTCTCCATAGATTTCTTCAGTTCATTAAAAACCAATGGTTATTTCTAATAAACTCATATTTTAAAATAGCACACATTTATATTTTTCAAAAATATAAATTCATTTCACATGCACACAAAAATAAATCACAAGACAATTGCAGAAGAAAAATATGGGATCCAAAGAATACTCACTACTTGTAATAATTGAATCAAACTCCTATGTTGAAAATGTTTTGAGTTGCAAACAGGGGCCAGACATTGTCCTTACTTGGGAATTTTAAGATGCATCTCATTTGATGCTTTTAAGTTTAAGCAAAATCACTAGCCACCATCCAACCCTTATCTTAAATTCATGTAAATTTCTTCAACTGAATTAAATTAATCTTGCATATTTTCACCTTTGCACCACTTTCACATTTTTAAAAAATTAATCTTAGACAGGAAATAATGGGTACTATTGAATGTTTGAATTTTTAAAATGTTTACATTTTAACACCAACATCAAAAATATTAGGAACCATCTACTGTAACAATAAAGATATATTTCTTTTTCTGCTATATGCAAAATAAATAAATAAGATTCCTTTATAGTTGTTTTACATAGAGTACACAGAGATGACATTTCTTGTTTTACATTAATAGTATACTGAAGAGTACTGTCACTTTTTTGTTTATTTTCTCATAGCTGTAATATGTTCCTTTTCTAGTTTAAATAAGAATCCACACACTACTGTATATATTGGATTAAAAACCAATCCATATTCAGCAGATACTTCTAGAATACAATCTTTCTCTTGCAAGGATTGGCAAATATGCCATGTCTCAGAGCAAATCAGAGATTAGGATGTGACAGGAAAATGAACCATCAGCTTTTTTTCTTATGAAAGCAGGTTGATCCATAAGCTACCTATAGACAGATTTGCTACTGAATAAAGTTGGTTTCTCCAGTGGGTGTATACTTGCAAAACTCAGACAAGACAGAACAGGTAAACTTGTGAACAACAATAATACTGCTTACTCATGCATCCGTGTCCCACATACGAAATTTAATAACTAAAAAAATAAGTAAAAATCAGAGCTAGAACTTGAGGCATATCTTAACACTGGAATGCTTCAACTACAAAACCATGGTGCAGAGTGGCAGTGGAGGAATAGCGGGAGGGGGTCACTATAACCAAGCAAGTACAGAGTCCTTTCCTTCCCTTCTCAAAAAAAGAAAAGAAGAAAAAAAGCCCAAAACATGTGCAATCATTTCCACAGGAGTTGCAGCCCCTCTCACCATTTTATCTTAAACTGGGCACAGATAGCAAGAAGAATTTGGGGGGTGGGGAGAGAAAAAGAAGGATGAGAAAGGCAACAAATGGGTTTTGAGCCTGCATGTGTGGCTCTGTGTATGGGGGTGAAGTTGGTTCCTATTGTTGGGGGGGGGGGGGGAGTTAGTCCCCTATTGTTGAAGGGATGCTCACTTGGCCTGTCTGGGAGAGACCAGCAACGAGGGATGCAAGTCGGCGAAAGAACCGTCCAACTCCCCAGAAGGCGAGTGTAAAAAGGTACGTGAAGGGGGCGGCCGGGCTTAGCTTCGGGGGGCATCAGCCTGTCATAGAACTGCGAGCGGAAGAGAAACGGGAAGCTCTGCGTCGGTCCACCCGATCGAAAAGGTGCGCCTCGAGAAGCCCCGTGTCGAGGTACGAAGCAGGAGACGGGCAGGTGCGAGCGCTCCTCTCCCTCCCCCTGGTTACCTGTGGAAAGAGACGGCCACTCGGTCCCGGGGACCTTTGCCCTGCCGGTTGGAGCAATTCAGTGCCGCGCAACAGATCACCATCGCTGGAGGCCGCACGGGCGGCCCTGCCTCACCCCCCTCTCCGCCCCCCTTTCAGCCGTACAACAAGATGGCGAAGCCAAGCAAGTCACACAGCTGTCTCGCCACACCCTGCAGAGTAACTTCCGTACGGAAGAAGCTGTCATTCAGTTACACCCCACATGCCTTCGGTGGTACAGTGTATAAGCGAAGCAGCGCTTACAACCGCCCATAACACTCCTTAATTCTCTTTTGCCTCTCTTTGTATCTCGCCGATTAACTCGCTGTCAGGCAAACCAGAAGCAGCGAAGAGCAGCTATTCTGTTGTTGGGCCAACGTTGTTAAAACCACGCTACGATGCGAATTACTTGAAAGCGCCATATTGGGTCAACTGGATGGTGTTTAATACTCCGTACAAGAATATGGCGGCTCCCTTCTACTTTCTACACCTGAGATGTCAGTTAAATTACTCCGAGGGATAGAAAGCAGTACATGGTAATTAACGAAAAAAAGTTCCTCCTTCAGAAGGAAAGCGAGGCCGATTTAAGTAATCTTGCGCACCAATCAGTTTCTCCGTACAACAAAATGGCACCTGCCATACAGCGGGAGAAACCATTGCATCTGAAACTAACCAATCGTCGCTTAGATGAGTGCTGAACAATTCCGCGATTGGGCGAAAGCAGCGCTATGGGATGAGAAGTATAAAGTGCGTCGCTTTGGTGATCTGTGTCAGTCAGGAGACAGCCGTGGGCCCCCCGAGTTTAAGAGGGCGGGGGCAGGATGGACGCGGGTGAGTGGGGAAATGTTTGATGGGGGTCAATTGGGAAAGCTGCGTGGGTCGACAGCAGCTCTCTATATTTGGGGTGTCGGGCAATGGGTGTGGAAAGGAAGGAGTCGGTGTGTTTTTTCAGCAGAGGGCTAAATTGCGGACTGGGCTAGTCGGTGGAATTGTGATTATGGATTGCCTAAAAGAGAGAGGTCGATGAAGGGTCAGTTATGTTGCCTTGGGAACTGTGTTTTCTTACGGTATTTTTTTTCTTTATTAAATGACTGTGATTAATAGAAGTTGCTAAAGCAATTTGGCTAATATGGTATTTTGCCTTGCCTTGCCTTTTCTTCTCAAATAGAGGCAACTCCACTATAACAAAGCCTTTCAAATTTAAGACTGTGTTTTGCCGTGTTTTTTCTAGCATTAGTTGATTGCATGGTTTATAAAGCTTAGTGCTTGTCCTTCAGTGCTTTGATGTATGGAAGTAATCTTAAAAGTTTTCTAAAGTTTATAACGACCCAAGGTTCTTGTTTAAATCGTTAAAAGTGAATGTACTGATTCCTTATAAAACTAATATAGTGACCTGAGATGTGATGGAAGAAAAGTCATGCTCTTTTAATACTACCTACCAGAGTGCCATAGCCCAAATGGGAAAACTAAGACCCAAAGGCAAATGGGTAATACTCTCCTTTTCATCAATTTTTTGACTTTCTCCAAACAGATAAACAAATATTTAAATACCCTGTTTCTCCAACAATATGGCCTCCCCCAATAGGGAGTCCCAGCATGTTTTATAGGCATGAAATGAAATTAAGCCCCTCCCTCCAAATTAAGGCCTATATTAAAACATGCGAAATGGGGGTAATGGGGGGGGGCTTGCCATTAGGAAGTACTTTTGTTGCACACCTGGATATGGTTCTGCCTGTGTTGACCCCAACACGAAGTGCCACACCAACGCTGAGGTCAACAGCCAAGCTGTTGCTGCCCGCCCACCCAAAGATGCAAGGGGGGGGAATTAAGTCACCCCTGAAAAGACAGCCTAGCCATTTTTTGAGGGCTCAAAAAAAAATAAGACCTAGCCTTATTATATGAGAAACACAGTATATAAAACAAGCACTTTATATAAAAATTTTGTACTTGGTTTTATTGTCCGAATAAGGTTATGAAGACAGGTGCAGGTGTTCTTTAAATCTACATCAAATTGAATTCTCATTGAAATTTTCCAAATACATTTTAGTAAGTGACAGTTAAGGAGTAAACCTACATCACATCCTATGACAGTTATTTGTTTATTAATTTGGTGTCTTCAAATCAATCTGACAACTTCCTGGTCAAAAACTTCCTGCAGTTTTCTTAGTGAAGTTTTTCTGAAATGGTTTGCCATTGCCTGCTGCTTAGAGCAGAGAAAGTATGACTGGCTGGGTGAAAGATCACCCAGCTGGCTTTGTGTCTAAGGCAGGACTAGAACTCATGGACGCCTGGTTTTTAGTCTAGTAGTGTCTTTATTACATCAAACTGGCTCTCTAGTTAAACAATGAATTTTGAAAATTCTTTTATTTAGTGAAGTTTCATAAACAATTGATGATTTTAAGGCATATAAAATACACAAACTTTTTCCACAATATATCTAAACTATTCACATATATTAAAATTTTATTGCAATCCTGTATGCTATACTGGAGTTGGGGAATAAGGCCCAGGTAGAATGCGCTTGTATGTAAATATGTTTGGGATAGTTAAATACATTTATTCCAGGTTGGCTCCTATAACAGTTGTTTCCATCTTATTAGTTGTTTTGTGTTTTGGCCATTAGCAGAATAAATTTTTATAAACTTCCTTCTTTCCATTTTTATTTGAATATATGTTAATATTATATAATGATAGATGACTGTCTAATATTAATTCACTTTTTAAGTTCTGTCCTGAAATTTGGCATTCCCTTTTTCTGTTTTTTATTTTTATTTTTATTTCCCAGTCTAATCTCACATATTAATTCTGATATTCGATAATTTAAATTTTGGAATATATGTATTGATAATGTTTTAACTTCATATAAACAGTGTATTGAATGTAACAGACTTGGGACTTCGTAGCAAGTGCAAAATGAACCTTGTCTGTTATGTATTTATGACTAAACTGAGGAAAAGGCTTAGCAGTCTTTTCTTGGAACCTCTCACATTAAATGCCATTCTGAATCACATGGTGTATGGGACATGATGTTCTCTAAGGCAAGGTTGCAGAGTATGTGAAATTTGAACTGAATGGGTTATCTGGACAGTAATTTTGGGATTTAACAACTATGAGGCAAATAGAAGGATGTGATGTAGGTTTACTCTAGAGTGCATTGGACTGATTCTCAGTTCTTTTTTAAAAAAATAAGTACAACAAACTTTAATTTCTGAAAGCAGAGAAGCAAGTAGATGCCCACAGTCAACTTGTGCTTAAAGCAGAGTGGAATAAGGAATCCTTGGTGCTCTATGAGCTTGGCTGTTTTCTTGCAGATGTTTCATTACCAAAACTAGGTAGCATCAGTGGCCATGATAGTGTTATTTAGTTGTTAATGAAACTTCTGCAAGGAAACAACCAAGCTTAGAAGAGCACCAAGGACTTTTCAATTCTAAGCTACAAATATTCTTCCCTATTGGCAGAATGGAATATAATAGTTGAAGAGGTTATAAAAAGAAAGGATGAAAAAAGCCAAATATAAGAAGAGGAGAAACTGGTTCTAAAGCATGGGTGCTATTATTAAGAAGATTTCCCATCTAGCCCATGCCATTTATGCTTGAACATCTGCACATATTTATACCAGTTTTGATTTTGGCAAGACAGAGCATGATATTTAAAGATGCTAAGAAGTATGTTGAATCTGGACTTTAAGTAGAAGGTTAATGTTCCATCTTATGCTTCTTGCTAGTAACCCATTCCATTACTATTAAGGTCACTTGAAGGCAGGCAAGGAACCAAATGTAGTTTTAGTGAAGTAATATGTGAATTGTTGTCATAGTACTGAATTGTTGCTCTACAGAGTGATGCTTTTATTGCAGAAAGTGTATTTGTGCTCTGAACAAAAGGTGAGAAATTAAGACTGTTATTTTGGTTCCTTTATAACATGAAGAAAATGGTTATTACTGGCATTTGATAATGTGCTAATTTTCAAAATAGAATTGAATCAGACCTATAATGATCTCAGCCCCCCTGCCCCCCCCCAATTTTAGAAAACATCTGTGGGAAGGAAAACAGTGCTTTAGTTTAAGTCACAATGTTTTTTTGCCTCTGTTGTTTGATGATAAAACCTGGAGCATAACTGCTACTTTTTCATCATCTAAAATGTTTTACATTGTTGAAATTTCTTGAAGGAAACTTTTTTTGTATTTTGAATGGCAGATCCTGAAAAATATTTGATACTGTCTTTGTTTGTTTTGAGCAGCTACTCTCACTTATGATACTCTCAGGTTTGAGTATGAAGACTTTCCAGAAACCAAAGAGCCTGTTTGGATCCTGGGAAGAAAATACAGCGCACTAACAGGTACTTCTGCTAATATTTCAAGGGCTTTTTGATTCTGTACCATGACTTGAAGTCTGCTGTCTCTTTATAGATTTGACATGCCTTAGTTTCCTGATGTTATTCTGGACCAACTCTGCCACCCTAACAAATGCCTTGCTTTCTGCTGAACCTTTTAGAAAAAGCACATATTTTGTAGATAATAAATGCTAGAGGGTATTCTATTCTCCTATATGAGAGAGGTTTGAAAGATATTAAACTATTCCCCCCCCCCAAAAAAAAAATATATCACAAAAGGTTTACTATTTTAGATGTGCCATACTATTCTTAACTTTAAATGTTGAATAACCCTAATTAAAAATGAATGTATTTCAGTTAACATTTATCATTGAAACTATACAATCTAAGTTCTGCAAGTGTATTGAAATGTTGTTTTCATCCCTTTAGAGAAAGAGGAGATTTTGTTGGATGTGACTTCTCGTCTTTGGTTCACATATAGAAAAGGTTTTCCAGCCATTGGTAAGCACTAGTGTTCGTTTTCCAAATTGTTGTGGAAATGGTGCATTTTCATTTCTAAAAATTGGATTTCTTTACAACCTAAAGAAACCAAATAGAATTTTGGTCTAGCATATTTGTTGGTGATGAGATGAGCAGCAAATACATTTCATAATAAATAAATATTCCATTTAGTGTTTGTTAAACCATCCTGACATTTCAGTTTGTACTCAACTATCTAGGTTTCAGCAAATAACATTTGCTTATCATCTATTGACAGTAGTGGGCTGCTGCCGGTTCGGATTGGTTCTAACGAACCAGTAGTTCCAACTGTCAGCTGGCCCCGCCCACCAGCCCCCGCCCTATGCTGTCCTATATTTCTGTCTTTCTGGGTCAGCTGATTCGCGTGGCACAGCTGTTCTACTTACCGGGACTGCCCTAGAAGGTAAGCAGTTGAGCTTCAAATTGGTGTATTTTGGATGCTGCGCACCCAAGCAAAGCATACGCTCATGAACCGGTTGTTAAACCAGTTGCAGCCCACCACTGTCTATTGTGGACTTGTGAGTATGTTTTCACTTTATTGAAAATAAGATTCTTCCACTTTGAAAATAGTATGGAAGGATGGAATTTGCAGAAAATAAATCAGAGTTGTAGATTTATTTATTTATTTATTTTTGAAAGAGATTTTATTAATTTTCTACAAACAAACAAGACAAAACAAAACATTAAAACATCAATTCTCATATGTACATCCAGTGTGTTAGTTGGTTCATCAGTTTTTTGCATTCCTTTTGTAGTCTCAATTACAATTATGTTACATAACAACTCATATTGTCATTCCGAACTTATATATCCTAATATCACTTAGAAAAAAGAAATTTTTGACTATACTTTTAATCATTCATGCTTTATGAGATAACAATACTTTAACCAGTTTATTCTGTAACAAATCATATAATCATACCAAATCAATCCTAAAAAACCCTTTATAAATATAATGTCAAATAACTAAGGAATAACAAAATAGCAAAATAAAGATATTCCTTACTGTCTAGCATTCTAAATATTCTATTATCGTATTTTATCATCTAGCCATTGATAAAAAAGATCCCAAATTTCATAAAATTGTTTATCCTCTTGCTCTCTAATTTCAAATGGCAATTTACTCATCTCAGCACATTCCAATATTTTCTTAATAATTTCCTCCTGTAATGGTATTTTCTCATTCTTCCAAATTTTAGCAAATACAATCCTAGCTGCTGTCAATACATTCACAATCAGGTATTTCAAATCTTTACTATATATATCAGGTAAAATTCCCAATAAGAAGATCTCTGGTTTCAAGTCTATGTGTTTCTTTGTCATTTTTTCCAACCACATGCGAATTTTAGTCCAATATTTTCTAGCGTCCTCACAAGTCCACCACATATGGTAATACGAGCCGGGTATCTGATGACATTTCCAGCATTTTTCAGATTTGTTCTTAAACATTCTTGCTATTCTTGTTGGGGGAAAGTGCCACCTGTAAAACATCTTATACAAGTTTTCTTTATATGCTGTTGACATTGTTATTTTATAATTTTGAGACCACAATTTTTGCCATTTCTCTAGATCAATCCCATATCCAAAATTCTTCCCCCAAGCAATCATAGTTTCTTTGACTTGTTCTTCCTCTAATTTAATTCCCAGTAAATAACCATATAATTTTTTAATCACCTTCTCATCAGTACCCATCAAGATCTTATCTAAATCAGTCTGCTTATCATAGAATCCCTCCGTTTTAGAATCTTCATCATACCTTGAATGTGAAAACCAATTCATCCTAAGTTTTGGATCGATTTAAGTTCACCCTTTTCATCCAATAGTTCCCCATATCTAACTGTTTGTTCCTTCTTATAAATTATAGGATAGGAAAATGCTTCAATAGTCAATACCCAAACTGGAATTTTCAAACAACATTGTCTTTTTATCTTCTCCCAGTTTAACCACAAAGACTCCCGTATATAATGTCTTCTAAAATAACCCTGTGTTTTAGTTCCCTTATACCATAAAAAAGCATGCCAGCCCAACAGCAGATCATGCCCTTCTAATGTCAACAATCTATGCTTTCTTAATGTTATCCATTCTTTGACCCACATCAAACTTGCAGCTTGATAATACAATTCCCAATTAGGCAGGCCAAAACCTCCTCTAATTCTAGCGTCTTGCAAAAGCTTTAGCTTTATTCTCGCTTTTTTACCTTGCCATATAAACTTCAGCATGATTTTATTTTAATCTTCAAAATAGTCTTTTCCAAGCCTAATTGGTATTGTTTGGAACAAAAATAAAATTCTGGGTAAAATATTCATCTTGATTGTTGAAATTCTCCCTATTAATGACAATTGCAAGTTTTCCCATTTCTTCAAATCTGTAGTTATCTGTTGTTTGAGTTTAATATAATTATTCTCTTTTAATGTGCTACATCTTGCTGTCAAATATATCCCCAGATACTTAACCTTATTTGTAACTTGGATTTTCAAAAGATTCAGTTCTTCTTTCTGTCTCAATAGCATGTTCTTTGTCAAAATCTTTGTTTTATCTTTATTTATTTTCAAACCAGCCATCTCACCATATGTCTCTATCTTTTCCAATAACCTTGGAGCTGTTTCTAACGGGTCTTCCAAAATAAAAGCTAAATCATCAGCAAAAGCTTGTAGTTTAAATTCTTCCTTCTTAATTTTCATTCCTTTTATGCTTTTATCATCCCTAATATTTCTATTCAACACTTCCAAGGTCAACACAAATAGCAAAGGAGATAGGGGACACCCTTGTCTTGTGCCTTTTCTTATATTAATAAGATCTGTAAGTTCCCCCTCCATCATTACCTTTGCCGTCTGTTTATTATATATGGCTTCTATTGCTTGAGTAAAGTTTTTCGCAAAACCCATCTGTTCCAATAGTAATAACATAAATCTCCAGTTCACGTTGTCAAATGCCTTTTGAGCATCTAAAAATATCAAAGCCATTTGCTTTTCAGGATGAGCCTCATCCTAGATTTATTTATTTAAAGCATTAAGCCATCCATTTTTCAACCAACTTTTTATCATTTAGATCAATTAATTTTTTTCCTTTCTATTTGCATAAAGATTAAAGAACATATGGTAAAAATAGAAAAGTTTTCAAGTTTGAAAATAATTTATCTGCCTTTATGAAGCCATTGTGAAATTTCTAAAAAGCCCTAAGAGCCAAAGGTACTTCTAAGAAGATTGTTGTTGTTCCTGCATATAAACTTGGAGGCTGAAAAAATATGTAAAATTCATGTTTTAAATATTCGTAGTGCATTTGGGCTATATATTTAAAAATTGTCATCTCTAATATTTTGGGACTTAATTATTCATCTATAAGCATTAATATCTGGGAATAGATGTTCATATTTATGTCCTCCGTTATTCTCCTCTCTACTGAGTTGCTGAATAGATAACAAGAAAAATGAGAAAAAAATTCACTTTAACAAATGTTTCATTTAGCAACAGAAATTTTGGCTCAATTGAGGTCATAAGTCGAGGTCTACCTGTAGTTGCATGTTCTCATATTCAGAAGGGCATAATATTAGATCAGCATATTTCTATCTACAACTGTATTTTGACTTCTGGCCCCTGATCTTGTTCAGGTACATCATAAAACTCCAATGCTTCAAATAATTAGTGATTAGTTGTCAAAAAGTTGGTTTATGTGATTTGTTTATGGCTGCAGGGGGAACAGGTCCAACATCTGACACTGGTTGGGGTTGTATGCTAAGATGTGGCCAGATGATTTTTGCCCAGGCTTTGGTTGGCAGGCACTTAACTAGAGGTAAGTCACATTATTGTGATGATTACAATGCAAAATCATGACACTCCTTATATTCAGGTAATACAAAGACCTTCACATAGGTGTTTTTCACTTTAAAGGAATGCATAATGAAGCAGGCCTGTTTGTGAATATTCCAAGTTCCCCTTGGTAGCATCATTTCCTTCAAAATGTATAACTCTTTTCTTGGGGAACATGGTGGCTCACATGGTTAGAACACTGGGTTGACAATCAGCAAGTCCATGATTAAGTGTTGAGTGCTGATATGTGATGGGGTGAGCACTCGTCATTCACTCCAGCTCCTGCTCACCTAGCAGTTTGAAAGTGTGCAAAAATGTGAGATAGCTACCACTTCGGTGGGCTCATTAATGGAGATGTGAAAAGGCCAACCGACAGGTGTCCCCTGAGCAATGATGATGTCACTGGGTAATCCTTTACCCCTGGAAACACCACCAGCACGAATATGACGACAATTCTTGTCATGATTAAAAGGAATGTGGAAATCAAGTTTGATGATAGATCAGTTTATTTACTTCTTGCAGTTGTAAAGTATATTTTGACATTTTTCCATAGAAATTAAATATTGGTGGAGTTGATTGTTGAATTACAATTAAAAAACCAGAAAAGTATTTGTTACTTTACATGCAAATTATATCTGAAGTTATCTTTTCAAGCAGTTTCAGACTATAATCATCAACCTTTGTATTAGAAAGGATCCATTTAAAACAAGTTGATTATTTTGGTATGAATACCTTGAAAATATAAGGGTGGCAGTTGGATTTTCTTTTCTTTTTCTTTAGCATTGCCTTTTGTTTCTTAGATTGGAGGTGGATGAAAGGGAAGAAACAGACAGACAACTATTACAATGTTCTCAATGCTTTCATTGATAAAAAGGACAGTTACTACTCAATCCACCAAATAGGTAAGATTATTATCAGCACTATAGGCAATCAAATATGAGAATAGGTTCGTTTGCAAATTAGTATAACTTACTATGTTTTATTATTGAATTGAGTTAGGGAAATAGTAATCTAGAAATTGGTCTAGCTTTTCAGTTTTTTCTATTATGGATCTAGGTTATTTAGGAATAGGCCAGGGGTCTCCAACCTTGGCTCCTGGAAGCCTGGCGGACTTCAACTCCCAGAATTCCACAGCCAGCTGGCCGTGGAACTCTGGGAGTTGAAGTCCGCCAGGCTTCCAGGAGCCAAGGTTGGAGACCCCTGGAATAGGCCATTTCAGAATAAAACTTAATTGTATAAAGGCCAACTGCTCTACAAATTAGAAATAAATTCCATCTTCAGATGTGAGCATGTCTATATTTTTCCCTTAAAATCTATGCAAACAACACATAGGACCACTTGTATTATTTTAAAAAAGTTTCTACATTTTATGTCAGAGAAGAAATCTATCCTAAAGAAATTTTGTTCTGTGGATTATAAGATGCAATAAGCTAACACTTCAGTTTGCCTTTAGCTATAAGTTATGCAAACCATACATACATGTACCCTACTTTAATCCCTTTCAGGATAAGCAGTGTTATACAAACTGAAACAGGGGAATCAGAAGTACTAAGCCAAGGTAATTAAAACATGAGCTAAGGAAAGGAAATGTAATGTGTTTAAGGAATTAATATGCTTCACTATACCTCTTCGTATCTTTCCTTAAAAAATTTCTGTTATGCTTCTGGCAGCTGAAAATTCTTCTTTCCCAATCACAAATTCAGAGGTGTTTTTAGCAAAATTTATTAAAATAAAAAAAAACACAAGAATTACTGCATAAGAACTAGTTTTCATTGTAGAATGAATCTATCTTTTATATCAAGACAAAGATTTTTTCATCTCTTATCGCCTTATATAGTAGAGGGGTGGCGGTTCTCATCACTGTTAACTGGGAACTCTGCAGCTGTTATAGAATTTTACATAAAGATTGCACAAACCATTATCAGTCAGAGAAACAACTTATGCCACCTTTGTTTCCATTGTATGGAAACATTGCTTCATGCATTTGATTCTTTAAAGTCCTCAACTCTTTTAGAGAACCCTATTAGTTCCATCCAATGCCAGTTTTCCTCTTCCTTTCAATACAGGCACAATTTATTTGTCTTACAATTTGACTTTCAGTCATTCTCTCTACATGACCCAACTACCATATTTCTTGTATAGTGCTCACTATGTGTTCAATACATATTTATTCCCTGTCCTCAATTCATATTCATTTAGCATTTATTCATTTGGGGCACTATCTCTTCTTGTTTTCCACACGTATTTCTTAAACATCCCAATTGCCCTGCATTCAATTTAGTGTTTATGGTGTTGCAGACATGTGCAAAAGTAACTTCCATATAACAACACTCTTATACATATCCATTTTTGCTTCTTTCGGCAAATATTCATGCCCCCCAAAGAGACCACAAACATTTTCCATCTATTCGGTTGGGAGATTGTATTCTAATACTTTTCCATACTTTGTTTGCTCCCAGAGTTCTTTCTCATAGAAGGGTGGCCATATAACTTTGTTTAATAGGAAATAATGTATAATTACTTTCATATGCATCTACAGCAGGGGTCCCCAAACTTGGCAACTTGAAGACTTGTGGACTTCAACTCCCAGAATTCTCCAGATAGCATAGCTGGCTGGAGAATTCTGCAAGTTTTTTTTTTTTGAAACAAATTTTTATTAATTTTAAAGATAAAACAACACATCATTAACCATTAAATACATAAACACATAAAACCTCTTAATATTGTAAATCCTTACAAGTCAAACAAAACAATATTTTTATACAACATAATTCCAATTTATCCCATCCCCATATGGACACGCAAATATCTTTCATCAAGTTTCTCATTATTTCTCTTTACTCCAATTCAATTTCATTTCTCTTCCATATTTATCCATTTTATAATCATCATATTCTTTTCTTTCTGACTTGTTTAAATTATTCTCATCTAACATTCCTCCAAGGTTTTACTGATTCTTTTTTCCTTTTTTTTAATAAAAAACAAATTTTGTTAGTTTTATCATAAGCATAATACACAAACATACAAACACAAAACATAGACAAAACTACAAGATCTTTTCTGAAGGTTGTCTGTTCCCGGGTTAAAAACTCTTTACACAGACACAAATTCAAACATCATATTCAACCTAAGTCTCCTTCTATATCTTATTATCATTTTCTTTTTTATATATGTATATAAAAACCATTTTTATCAGTTTTCTAAAATCAATACACACAAAATCAAGGCATAACAGCTTATAAATTCTTTTCTAAAAAAAAATAATAATGATAGACCAATAAAACATAACATTTCCAGATTATAATATCAATATTTCATATAATATTAACTTCATATCTTATCCCTACTTCTCTTTTCCATCCAAATTATTTATCAATTAAAATTTTATTGCCTTTTATCAATATACAAAATCAAAAAAAAAAGCATATATATCCTTCCATTATTACCATTTTCAACAACATTCTTTGTCTGTTCTATTTCCAAACATCCATTCATCTTTTTTCTTTTACTATACTTCTCCTGTAAACCAATTGGAGTTGCATCTATAACACATTACCTAACTTAAAAATACTACATATAAATCTTTCTTGGGATTCTGTTTAAAAAATTCTTAAAATTACATAATAAATTTTTTATTCTAAATATACATACATATAAAAACACACTCTTAAATACCCTCCAGAATCCCTCTTTTAATCTAAATTAAATTCACCCATTGTCTCTAAATAAACTTTTTTTCTTTAAATCTTGCTTCCCCCCATTAAGGCTTCTCCTCCCCCCTTTTCTCTCTTGCTTATTCTTCTCCTTGCCCTTTCTACCCCTTTGCTTTTTCCCTTCGCTTTTCTTGCTCCTTTTCTTTTGTTTTCTAACCTTGCCTCCATCTCTTCGCTCATTTTTCTCTCTTTTGGTTGTTTTTATAATTCTTAAAAACCCCTTTTTCTTATCCTTTTTCTCCTCCTCTCCGGAAGGAACCCATTGTTCATCAAAGATGGCTTCTTCTTCCTCTTCTTCCTTGTCCCAGTCCTTCTGCTGCGTCAACTTTTCTAAGGAACATAACGCCATTTCTAAGAATTGGAACAAAGCGCCCAAAGTATCTTCTTTTTTATATTTTTGATATTCAATCTCTAGTTCATCCACAGAGAATGCCATTATGAAAAGGGAAACTTTTTCCAAAACAACCACAAGTATTTTTAATCCAAGACAATCAAAAGCAATTAAAAAAAGGAAAAAAAGAAAAAAGTTCCAAAAGTTAATACTTTTCTTCCTTCTTCTCTTTCTCTTTCCAAATTAATTTTTGATCAAAGAGGTCCAATTACCATATATCTTCTTTTGGGATCCACCAAGACGTTCTAGACAGTCTCCTCCTTTTTCAGTTTCTGCTCCAATTTTTCTTTCTCCCTTCCCACTTGCAATAACAATTTTAAATAATCAAAAATCCATACCTCCAGCAGAGATTTTCCAATTTCTTAAATTTTTCAATGTCCAAAAATCCCTTTGTCTCTTAGCTTAGCTTTCAAAGCAATCCACTTTCAGTGTCTAATACATCCAAATATTTCTGCTTTTTCCGTGGGATGGGAGAGTAAAAAAAAATAAAAAAAAAAAGTTCCCTTTAACAGCTTCTCCGCCGCTTTCGATCTTCTTAGGGATACAATGTATCCTCCAGCAACAAGCAGCTCAATTCCAGGAGATTTAAAAGTTGTTACTTGACCCGGCTCAGACAAAACTTTCACTTTTCACACTTCCTCCAGCACAGTTCTTACCCGGTTGCTGGCTTCTTCGTGGCGGCCATTGCTGACCGCCGCTCCACCGCCTTGGGAAAAAGGGGTTTTCCCGGAGAAGGGGGGGGTCTGCGATGCCCCCACCTCCCTAACCGGCTCCCCTCTATCTTCAGCTGTCCCTACAGGGCAGCCATAACCCCCTGACCCATCTGGATCGGGGGTACCTCGGCAGCTAGCCAGCAGGAATCGCAAGCTGTCGCGAATTCCTGCTGCTCCGAAGCCACGCAAACCGGAAGTTTTCGAGAATTCTGCAAGTTGAAGTCCACAAGTCTTCAAGTTGGCAAGTTTGGAGACCTCTGATTTACAGCAACAAGAAATTGCAGTTCATTTTTTCTGTTGATCCATAGTTAAATCTTTCCTTCACTTCTCATATGTACTGTACTGCCATATTCCCGAATCAGAATCAGACCACCTTCATTCAGATCTGTTATATCTTTCCTTTTTCTCTTAGTTGCTGATAGGAAACTCTTCTTTGAAAAACATACAGCAGACATTTGGTTAAGATTTGTTGTAAACTAGCTATTTGTTCAAAATAGTTATTAATATTTTTGTTAAAGTGACTTTTATTATCTAAGCCTTTTTGTCTTCTTTTTTGTCTCCTTTGTCTTATGGAAAATAATTTCTTGCTGTGAGAATCATTTAAAAAAAAAATCTCTTGAGACATTAATTTGCATTGCAGCATTCTCAACTTTACTAGCAAGCACAAAGAAATATGAATGATTGAAGGACTTAAGGATTTATAATGAGGAAAAGTTGGATTTTATCTTAAAGGAATTAATGGAGAATACAGGAAATATATTCTATGTCTGGATACTAAAGAGAGAGGTTGCATTTCTATTCAGTGCAAAGAGTGCATTCTTTGCATCTCTCAGAATAGGCTGTTGTCCTGCACCAGGGTGGGCCATTCACATTAAAACTCATAATCTGAAATATATAGCCCCCAAACTGCACCAAAAAATGGCAAAATAAGGCATTACTTGCTTATTTTTCACTTTTTAAAGTATTACATCTTCACAAGGCTTCACCTATATGTTTCCAATCATTAAACTTCTTCCATATCTTAACAAATAAAAAAGGTCAACATTTTTCAGCTACATTCACTCAGCAAGGTCATCTCTTTGCCAGACATCTTGCAGCCTCAGAAATCAGATTTTAAAATGCTCCCCAAGGAAAAAATCCTTGCCCTAAAGAGCATAATGATTTTATAGTAGCAAAGGACGGCAATAAATCAATGTTTCTCAACCTTGGCATCTTTAAGATGTGTGGGTTTCACTTCCCAGAATTCTGGGAGTTGATGTCCTGACTTCTTAAATTTACTAAGGTTGAAAAACATTGTAATAGATTAATATGCCTGGAATTATTTGTTCTTGTTTATTTTTATTTTAAAAAAACAATTTTATTGATTTTCAAAGACAATACACAAACAAACAAAACATAAAATATAAAAACATAGAACATCTTTTCTCAAAGCTGCTTGATCCCAGGTTACAACTCTTCGTACAGACACAAATTCAAATTCATATTCATTTTATATACCATTCCATATCTTATTACCATTTTCAATTTTCTATATAACTTCTTACCTCTTTTAACTTTCTTAGTTTTATTTTATTTATCTCATCTCAGTTCAAATCATAATACTTATTATTCTTTGTTCTGTTTCCAGCTATCCATTTATCTTTTCTCTTTAAACAAAACTTCTCCTGTACATTGATTGGAGTATGATGCCTTTAACTCTTTCCCCTAAATTTATAATACTTAATATAATACATAACTTGCATTGGGATTCTGTTTAGTACATTCTAAAATTACACAATGTTTTTTATAGAATTTTTTTTTTATAGGTATATGATGTAATTAAAACAACTATCAATGCCAAAACAAATCTAATCATTAATATTTATATTTATATCTTAAACACTTTACACGTTACTTTTCAATTAAATATATTTTTATGGGAACACTTATACTTTCCATAGTTATTTCTCCCCCACATCACATATTTTAAATCATTATTTCATTAAAATGTTCCCACTTCTCCTACTTCAATTCTCTCATTTATTTCATTGCCTTCTTTTTCTTCACAAAAATTTCACTAAATTACACTAAATATTTTATCCCATTTTTGATAACATGTTAATTCCAATTTTCTAACATTATTTCTGAATACAAATATAAGAATACAGTCTTATGTACCTTTGCAGAATCCCTTTTTCAATTAAATTTACCCATTGTCTCTAAAAGAATTTTGTTTCTTTACATCTTGCTCCCCACCATTGAGGCTTTTTCTCCCTTGCTTATTCTTCTCCTTGCCCTTTTTACCCCCTTGTCTCTCCACCTCCATTTTCTTCTTCTGCTTTCCCCCTTTCTGTTGTTTTCTAACATTGTATCCACTTTTCACTTTAGTTTTCTCTTTTTTGGTTGTTTTTTCAAATCTTAAAATCCCCTTTCTGTTTTCCTATTTCTCCTTTCCTTCCCCAAATAGAGTCACTTGTTCATCAAAGATGGCTTTTTTTTTTTTTTTTGAAACAAATTGTATTAATTTTAAAAACAACCAAAACATCATTAAACATTGAACACATAAAACCTCTTTCCATAATAATTTTTTATAAAACAGATAAAACATTATTTTATTTTATACAACATAATTATAATATATCCCATTTCCATTTAAATATCTTTTAGCAGATTTCTCATTATTTCTCTTTACTCTTATTCAATTACGTTTCTTTTCTATATTTATCCATTTTATACTCATCATATTCATATTTCCCTCTGTTTTGTTTATAATTATCCTCATCTAGCTTTCCTCCAAGGTTTTATTAAATCTCGAACAAACATAAATACACAAAACACAAAAACATAAAACTTCTTTTTAGAAAGTAGCTTGGCCCCGGATTACCTCTCTTTATATGGACTTCAATTAAATTTATGCTCATCTTATATACCATTTCCTATCTTATTTACCATTTTATATCTTCATTATAGCTTCTTCCTGCTTTCCACTCTTCTTAGTTATATTTTATTTATTTCGTCTTAATTTACATCATTATACTTGTATCTTTTGTCCATTCTTTTCCAATTACCCATTTATCTCATTCCCTATAAAAGAAAAAAAGGATTTCTCCTGAAATCACTAATCGAAGTATGATGCCTTTCCATCGCTCCCCTAAATTAACATTTAAGGTAATACCTGTTTCCCCATCTGATTCTGCTTAGTACATTCTACCTACTAATTTTTAAAAGAAAGAAAAAATAGTAAATCTATAAAGTAATTAAATACATACTTAAACATTAAATCTTATAACATTCCAGTTATCTATTTGAAAGTCAAATGCTACCATAATAAATTTATACTAACATAGTCAATTAATCTCTATACTTAAACTAAGTATTTTAAACATTCCTTTTAATAATTTATTAAAAAAATCTATCATTGTTAAACATTTAATATTTTAATCTTTACTTAATTTTTATAAAATTCTAATTTTCTATTTCTAATACAAATACTACAATACTATCTTAGGTACCTTGCAGAATCCTTTTAAGAAAAATTTTACATTACCCTTTATCCCTAAAAAAAAATTTCTTTTTCCCATCTTGTTTCATACCTTTGTGGCTTTTTTCCCCCTTTTCCCTTCCTTTTTTATCCCCCCTGGTCTTTTTACCCCCCGTCTCCAAACCTCCGCTTTTTTAGCTTCTCCTCTCTGTTGTATTTCTCTTTTCTTTTGCTTTCTAACATTGTATTGATTTTGCATCTTATTTTTCTCTTTCTTGGATGTTTTTTTTAAGTCTTAAGTCCTTTTTCCTTCCTCTCTTTCTCTTTCCTTTCTTAATCAACTTTTTGGATTCATTAAAGATGGCTTCTTCTTCTTCTTCTTCTTCCTCTGCTTCCTCCTTCAATTGTTGTATTTGCTGGTAAGTAGCAAGCGCCATTTCTAAAAAGCGAATAGTTTCTCTCCAAGTGTCCTTGCCTTCGTTCTTTATTTTTCCATATTCCTCTCTTAAATCATCAACAGATAAAGCCATTATAAACCTTTTCTTCTTTTCTCTTCTTCTTCTTAAGACAACCACGATATTTCAAAACTTAGAACAATTCCCCAAACTCCCAAAGTCATCAAACAGTCCAAACAGAGCACAAGATTCTTCCCTTCGCACTTTTTCTTCCTGGGGTAATATCAATTGGAAAGGGAAGAAAAAGCCCAATCTGTATTTAAAAGTCTTATTGCAATTAACTTCCAATCTCAAAGTCTTCCAGGCATCTCCTCCAACAAAATCTTAATATAAATTTCTCCTTTGTCATCTCCATCCCGAAGATGGCTTTTTCTTTATCCCAGTCATCCTGTTGCGTAGTCAGCTTTTCATAAGTACAAACCGCCATTTCTAAAAATTGAAAAAGAGTGCCAAGAGAATCTTTCCCTTCTTGTTGTTCTTTTTTGTATTTTTGGTATTCAATTTTCAATTTATCCACAAGTGATGCCATTGTAGAGAGAAAAAGTTTTTCCAAAACAACCACCCAAGTGCTTTTAATCAAAGATAGTTTCCAAAAGTTCCAAAATCACCAAACAACCCAAATAAGCTGTTTCTTTTAATACTTTCTTCTTTCTTCCCTTTCTCTTTCTGGGGTTACTGTTTAGTCACAAAGTTCCAGTTAAAATGTATCTTTTAGAAGTCTTGTTAATATTTAATAGCTCTTTAAAATTCTAGGCAATCTCCTCCTTACTTTCAAATTCTGCTCCAGTTTTTTTCCTCTCCCTTCCCACTTACAGCAAAAAAATTTTTTTTTTAATGTTCAGAAATCCTTCTCCCTTTAGCATTTAATTACCTCCAATGCGGGTTTTCCGATTTCTCTTGCGGTTCTATTCGCTGTCACATTAGGAAGGAGAGTGAAAAGAAAGAAAAACTTTCCCTTTTAAACTTCCATTCGCTGCTTGTAAATCTCTGGAAACGATGTATCTTTGGCAAATTTTAAGTTCCAGGGTATTTTTGCTGTTACTTTATCCCAGTCAGCAAAAAACACTTTCACTTCTTCACAGCTCCTCCTGCACTTTCTTTTTCCGGCTGAGTGCTTCTATGTGGCGGCCATTTCTGACCGCCACTCAGCTGCCTTAGGAAAAGGGGGTTTAGCCGGCTAGGAAAGAGAGGTGCGATATCTCTCGACCCTGCCAGGTCCCCCCTATCTTCGCCACCTTCTATGGAAGTGGCTAGCCCTGAAGCTGGGTGGCTCAGGGCACTCGGGCAACGAGCACAGGCAGAAACCGCACACAGTCGTGGATTCCTGCCTGTCCCGAAGCAGTGCAGAACGGAACTCTCCGAATTATTTGTTCTTGTTTTGAAGCCTAGTGGGATTCCTTATTCTAGACAGGGTAGAAAGATTTTCCATTATGAATTTTTATGTATGACTTTCCAAAAATTATTGTAGTAACATTTCTCTAATATTCATGAATATACTTCTCTGCTGGGTAGGTATGTTATTATTTGAAACATTTTACATTTTTAATAGGGCTTTAGTTCAGTACTCTTAAGAAATCTAAATACTTGTCCAATTAAATTTCTTAAGTGATAATGATTAAGAAGTAGCCTTGAATGATACTATGGAGCAATTATGTGTTTGTTGCAGCCCAGATGGGAGTTGGAGAAGGCAAATCCATAGGCCAATGGTATGGACCAAATACAGTTGCACAAGTACTTAAGTAAGTATTCTGTAGCTCCAACAGTGGTTTTAGATACTGTATAAAATAAAGCAGTTAAATTACTTATCCCAATGAAATGTTAAAACCCCCGTTTCTACTCAGTAGGTTGTATCTAGTGTTGGGATATTAAATTCCATGGGATAATTCTAGAGGTTGTGAGTAGATGATTAATCTTCCAGTTGTTCTAGCTTGTGCCCCGAAATCACCTGAGCAATGTGTATTGTTCTTTGACTGTATTTGCTCAGTTTTGTGCTAAGCTTGAAGTTGCTAAACCAAGGCAATCTATCACATTTTCTATTAATATCTGAATTAGTTTCATTAATTGTTTTGTGAGGACGTGGATGCAGGTTTTTCATTCTGTTAATATTACTACTTCTCTAAAGAAATGTTCTTCAGCCTCAAACAGTTCTATCCTGCCAATGATAGATCAGTAATACTCAGATCAGTAATACTTCTTTTGCATGTTGAATTGTCTGTAACCTTACAGGAAAAAAAGATGAGGTTTTTGCTTCAAATAAGGCCATAATTAGACTTACTATATTTTAATAAGTTTCAGAAGTATCTGATGTTCTATATTAAAACAAACTGATGGAGAAGACAGTAGCATTGCAATTTCAGGAGTATTTAAACTGGTCAGTTTTCCTTGACCCATTCCCCTCCGGCTTACATGTGATGGTCTTGATAACTTTTTGGGATATTCTGTACTAGGGAAGTGGAGGGAGAAATATGATTCTATTGGATCTTTATGTGAATTTTGATATGGTTGACTACAGTAACTTGTTGGAGTGCTTATGATAGCTGGAGGTTGAAGGTGCCATCTGGTATTTCCATTTCAGCCTCTCTGGGTGAAAATAAAATGATACTGCATTGCAAGGCTTTTCCTTGGGAATGGGCCTGTTTGGGGAGAAAGGCTCAGAAGATTCAACTTTGTCTTCTGTATTAATAAGTGTAAAACATGAAGGTTGCTGGAAAGATCATTCACAATTTGAAGCTATAGTTGTCATCAATATACTGATATTGATGGATATTGTCATCAATATTCTTGTAGACTCTGAATTGGATATCAGCAGTCTGTGTCTCATGATGTTCATTTATTTTGTCTTCATGCTGGAAGAATTTATGCCAAATATGTCAATTATCAAATGTTTATGCTTAGCTTTCCCTTATTTTTTTTATGATGCCTTGAAATATAGTTGTCTGAGCAATTTATTGAGCTCCAGAATGAATGGCTTTTCAAAATGCTATTAACTTATATATTCCATATAGTTCACTGTTTTCAAGAATTCTAGAAAAGTCACTTGAGACTCAATATTGTCCTGAAACTTCAAAATGAAATTCATGTAACTCATATAATATTGAATTATATCTTTCTTCTGCCTCCATTTCTCACTCCTTGTTCCATGCCCTGCTAGATTAGGCCAAACACTTATCTGATTCAGCATCTTGATCCTATAGGGAACAAATATATATATATATATACACACACACATACATACACACACACACACATACAAAGACCATAAACAGGAAATGAGTTTTTGTCTAATGAAGAACACTATTTTTTAGCTCAAAAGGCCTTTGAAAGAATATAATTATTCTATACTTTTAAAAAGCTTTACATACATCAATTGCACTATATAAGTGAGTATTGATAACATTACAAATAGAACAGGATTGGTAGGAACTCAGAATTGAGTTCTGGAAAAAAAAAGGGACTGAGAAACCATTTTCAAAATATTGTCAAGAAAACTGTATCTCATCAGGAGTCAAGTGTACTTTGAATGACCATAACAAGAACATATTAACCATAGGTGGAAAGTCCTTTTCTCTGTAAGCTCTTTATTTTGTGTTGGTCAGAATTATAAAATTTAAGTATTATGAAGTTGTGTGCAAAAGAAGAAATCAGGTAATTTGTAATACATACTTATATTCTTTATAACTTCGTTATCATTTTGTGTATTTCATTAAAATATGAGATTAAAACTTGGGATGTTGTATTGGCTCACTGATACTGACTTGGATGATGTGATTGCCCTTGGCAATTTTATAGATCTCTTAATGTGCACCTGATTCACTAGTTTTTAATTTTTATCCCTAGAAAACTTGCCACATTTGATATGTGGAGTTCTTTGGCAGTGCACATAGCTATGGACAATACTGTTGTGATAGAGGAAATAAGTAAGTATCTTTGTACTATTTATAAAAGTATGTGCCTATTGTTGAAGGGATATGTTTTTTAAGATAATTGGTCTTAAATATCCTAACAAGACATTTGTTAGGTTTACAGGGTGCTTGCTACAGTGTGTCAAATCTCTAATTGATTGGCTTGAGTAAGTTTTTATTGGTACTGTTGTTAGAGGTAGATTTTGAAATAGTGCAATTTTATAATTATATATATTTCAGTATTTACTGTTATGTCTGGTAAAAACTGAATTGTTAAGCTCTCAAATCTACAATATACAGATTTTTTTTTCTACTTATGAAAAACTTTACTTTTGCAGCTTTATGGTAGCAATAAAATGTGTGGAAGAACCTGCTTCCAGGCTCTGAAATGTTGATTATAAATATAACTATATAAATATATATATAATACAATACAATATAGTGCAATGCAATGCAATGCAATAATAGCTGTAAGTAATATGTGGTAGATGTATGGTTTTTTGTGATTTGCTATTCAACAGCAAATTAGGCTATATGGGCATAACCAAAGCCATTTCTGCTGATTTTTTATCTTTTGGCAGGAAGGTTATGCAAGCCCAACAGTCCATGTCCTGGAGCCTCAGCATTTCCTTCTGCAGAATCAGATTTTCTTTCCAATGGTTATCCAGATGGAGATGAATCTACAGACAGTTTATTGCTTTGGAAGCCACTTGTGCTGCTGATACCTCTTCGCCTTGGTCTCACAGACATCAATGAAGCCTATATTGAAACACTAAAGGTATAAAAATAATTTTAACTACCTGGATATCCTGAAACTATGTGGTTTGGGATGCATTTTTAATACTTATAATTCTGGTTCATATTCAGAATGCAATAGCATGCCAAGATAAATTCTTTATAAGGCTCAGAATGTCTGAAATACATGATCTACATGTTCAACTGTTCTATCCAGAACTGTCATTATTAGAGCAGCTCATTCTGAATAAGTAGAATTTAGTGCTTTTTGCAGTGATTTAAACATGCAGGTGCCTAATGCACATTTTTCCTAGTTCTATTTAATAATTCTAGGACATAAATATTTTTCTCTGAGCTACTTCTGAACAATTGTGTTTTCACTGACTAATTAATAACATGATTAAACTACAAACTTGTATAAACATTTGCCTGAAAATGGGGCTTAGTTTTGAGTAAATACTATGCATAAACTCGTGCTGGTGGGTATTGTGTGTAGGGAGCCAATCATCATTTCATTTTACCATTGTCAGTCACCCTTTGTTGGAGTTTACTAATTATATAAAGTAGTTTTGACACTATTATTTCATGAAAACTATTGCACTTTAAATGGCTTCTCCCTGTGGTTTCTTGTCTTAAAAATGGCCAGCGCTGAAGTAATTTGTTTGAATGTTCAGTGGTTATGTGTAAAAAAACTATTGTGAATAGCTGGGTAATGCTCTTTATTGCAATGGTGTTGTTTTCCACTGTGATTAATTGTGCATATATTACTTTCCAGCATTGTTTTATGATGCCTCAGTCTTTAGGTGTGATTGGAGGAAAACCCAATAGTGCTCATTATTTCATTGGATATGTTGGTAAGTTTAAGCTGTATAAATGATGAATATATTAATGAGCACAGGTCCGTAAGGTATTTCAAGCCATTTTCTCAGGTGCAAACCAGCTGCTGTAAGCCAAGGCTTAGTGCTATTTATTGACATATCTTGAAACATTCCTCTTAAGAGGACTCACTCTTAAGTTTATATTTATACTATGTAGGAAACATCTGTTTTTGTTCAAACATGGTCATCCCTAAAATCTGTATTCCCTCAAATTTTGATCTGTAAAAAGATAACTTCTTACATGATCACGCAAAAATATATTAAACTTTCTTTCCAGCCTGTACTATGATAAAGTGGTTTGATAACCTTTAACCTGTATTTTTGGTGACTATTAAGTTTATATAACAATTTTCCTAGTAACCCAGAATTACACATACACACAATTTGAGGTAGTCCTCAAATTATATAACCACTCATTTAGTGATTGTTTGAACTTACAGAGACATACAAAAATGTGATTTGTGACCATCTTTCACACTTAAAAACATTGTTGAGGGAGAGCATTACATAAGGCTGGAGTGAAAACCTTCTCTGAGTTAAAACATTTACCTGGTATTTCATATATCTCTTATTACCCATGAGAAACTGAGAACTATTGCCTGCATTGATCTATATCAAACAGTTGCTTTTTAAATGTTACTGTTCACTGTTCATAATCTAAATAGAATTAGGTAGAAGAGAGAAAGTCATAGGAGCAAAAACTTGTGAATTTGCTTGCTTCTACTTGCTTTGAAATCTATCCTAAGCCTGATGGAAGAAGTGTTTATTCAGCCAGTAATTTAATGTGGTCTGCACATTCTCATCTCCAAATGTGCCATTCCAGCCCCATATACATTAGGTGAAGGACTCAAAGTTGTCTTTAGAAATTTGGACTGCACGAGTTTCAATGAAGAAAAATTGTGGAATGTTCCAAACTACTATGTGCACCACATAGTAATTATGCTCAAGGCTTGGCTTAAAAAGCATAAGAGCTGTAGGTGTTTATATTGGTCTTTATTAGAGTAGTAAAATCTTAAAATATCCACTGTGCTTTTATGTGCATTCTGTGTAACATAGTTACCGGTAACATCAGCCATTTTCTTTCCATTAGCTTGGAGGACCACTGCTAGGTATTTAATAAACTTGTTCAGTGGCATTATTGTTGATAGACTTGGGTAGCCTTTGGGGTCAATTGGCAACTTTTTTGGGGGGGTGGGAACTGTAATTAATTTCCATTTGTTCTATTTAGCTGTACGTAAGCATTCAAGTCCAATAGGGGTCCTTGAGATGATTACTGCATCATCTGCTTATAATTTAATGAATAAATAAACAGAATAGCAATATGCCTCTCTGCTGTTTGGGTGCTTGGAAATTCAGGTTGTCAAGCAAATCTACCACTTCATTTGAATACAATTTGAATACAAGAAGTGCTGATGTGCAGTTGTTTTACAGCTGGAATGAGTAATCAGATATCCATCTCAATGACATACAATATTAGAATGATATTTTATCTGGTTCATGAATAATAAGTCAGTGATCAGTGGTGGCATTATACACCTTTTGTGAGTTTGTCTGAGACATGGAATGAAGATAAAGGCAAGATTGAGATACTACTTATGGGAGCTATATTTTTCAATAAGATGGTCAAGTATTAGGCACTAGTCAATTGTACAGTGACCTTTTCCACAGCAGCTTATTATTTTGCAGGTAATCTTTTAAGTTTCCAATGGATATGCCTCATATGGAGTTTGTTGATAGTATTAAGCAGCTTGCAGATCCATGATCTTTCCATTGATCTTTATTTAGGTGAGGAACTAATCTATCTTGACCCACACACTACTCAGCCTGCAATGGATCCTGTAGACAGTTGCCATATCTCTGATGAAAGTTTTCATTGTCAGCATCCGCCTTGCAGAATGAGCATTGCAGAGCTGGATCCTTCTATTGCAGTAGTGAGTATACGTACCTGAAGTTCACTTTCCTATCAAGGGAGTGTTACGATTTCAGACAATCCTCTAGTTACTAGTTAGCTAACCGATTTCTCTCTTTATGAAGGTATATTCCTGTGCTCTCCCTTTGTATCATAAAATTAATTATATTGCTGTTCTGAAGGATGAGAAATAATTATTTCCAGATAACAATAGTTGAGGCTTCTAGATTATGGGATAACAGAAGAAAGACAAGTATCCTAGACAAATCTTTGTACATGTTGTGTAATGAATGGTCAGATGCCATATTGTTTACGTTATATTACAATGTTACTAGTAAAGATAATCCATTGAAATTTAATGTAGTGAGATTCAGGAGAGACATCGTGTCATACAGAAAACTGGTCAAGTTGATGGACAATCAGCCTATCAGTGCCTACTAATGTGGATGAAATCACAGACAGCATGCCTTAAATACTAGTTACTGGGAATTCATATTGCCCTCCAAGTACAAGCTTGTGAGCTTTCCAAATATACCTATTGGCCACTCTGTAATACTGAATGCTGGAGGAGAAGGACTTATCTAATAAAGGTCTTAATTTGAATCTGTTTTAGAATAATACAAATATTGCCATTATAGGGATTCTTCTGCAAGAAAGAAGAAGACTTCAGTGACTGGTGCCAACAAATCAAGAAGGTTTGTATGTAGCTTTTTTTTTGTAAAAAAACCCAAACGATCAGAACTTATGACTAGGGTAGTGATAGTGAACTTTTTTGGCACTGAGTGCCCAAAGTGCGCCCATACCCAAAATGTAACACAAATGCATGCACACATTAGGTGCATCTCCCTGTGCATGCGCACAAGCCCCCTGTGTATGCGCCCCATCCCCCCACGTGCCCTGCACATGCGTGGTAGAGACCCGAAGACCATCTGGCCGGCAGGAGGCACACACACATGCGTGGTGAAGCTGAGCTGGGGCGATGGTGTGCATGCCCACAGAAAGGGCTCTGCATGCCACTTGTGGCACACGTGCCATACGTTCACCACCACTGGACTAGGATGTCTGAATATAAAAAAATATATATAATAATGAATGCATTTGGAAGAATTAGGGTAAAGTGAAGAGTTTTTTTTTAAAGTCTACCCATCTTATCAAGATATCTTTCTTATAGGTTACAGTTTTTTCTTGATTGCCTAATTATTAGCATTTTACTATTGTAGGATAGATAAATCTGTGTGCTTTATTTGATATTGACAATGTTTTACCTCCTTCAGAGATATCCATTGGAATATTTGTTTTTTTTTTAAGTGATAAAATATGGGAAATGTACAAATAAAAGTACTTCTATTATCTTGAAGCATCTAGTAAAAAAGATCTAAGTTTTACCATGGAATTATTTGTTTATGTAAGAAATCAATGTCCCATGTCTTCAAAGAATCCAGATAATCATCCCTTTGGAGTGTGTTGTATAATTGCCCTCTATTAAATCTTTCCTTTTTGGAGTCAGTTGACAGTGGTCAAAAGTGGTTGAATCCAGGAGGCCTATTAAGGAGGAACACAGGAGTTTTTTTCAGTTGCCTCTTGAAGTGAAATGCAGATCTGTAGAAGAACCAGGAATGGGTATGGCGTTGGCATCTAAGCCACAAGCCAAGGACACATCGAACTCTACCCATTCATGAAGAGATAAGAAATTAGGGGAAAATATTAAAAAGATAGGAAATTGAATGTTTAATGTCTAACTTTGTGTAATATACTATGCAAACTGGTCCTAGTAGCTGGGTGGGAAATCGACCTTCCCCCATCTTCCAAAAATAGAGCTAGTTACCTTAAACAAGAGCCTACCAACACAATCAAAGAGGGAAATAAATTCCTTTTCACCCCCTCTAGACATTACTTTGACCTCATAGTTTACAGGAGCGCCTCAGTCCACTAGGGAACCATCTGTCAATAGAGAGAGGTTGGTTAAGAGTAGTCTCAGCAAGTGTCTGCGTCATCCCCTATTGCCAGTGAGCACCGGTACTCTACAAAACTGCCCAGATGATCATCGGGGAATTCTCCCAAATTCTTGCTTAAAACCATATGATCCGCAAGGCCTTTGAAACGAATCATCTTAAGGCTTCCATGGCAAGATCCTGGGCTTGTGCACTGCTGAGGTTGGCAGCTTGATTCCCGTGAACAAATAAACCACATAGGGACAAGAAAGGAGCTTCCCCCAGTTAAGATAACATTGCCTGAAAAAAATTCCTTTCACAGAAGCAGCCAGCTACCTCGGTGATCCCTGGCTAACACGTGTTGTATGCTTAAAAAAAACCAAAAAATGTAACTGAAACATTAAATGATAGAACATGAAATAACAATGAGCATGAAATATCTCAATTAATATTGCAAATTTCATTAAAATCAATAGGGCATCAGCTAGCCACAATTATTTATCCTATTTGCTTAAGATTGAAGCCCAAGCTTTTTCTGCATTTCATATAAGGCACATTAAAGCCATCAAACTAGGTCCTAGGCCTAGTTTGGGAATGTAGTTTCAATAGATATATAAAATAGGGTAAAGAGCTGGATATTGTGATGGAAATCCTGTAGCCTATTATTAAAGGTTTAATGTAATGATAGTGTGCTAGAACCAGTATTTCCATGCCAGTTAATATTTAGTGCAAAATAGATTTTAGAAAACAATTGGATAGAAAGTTCAACAATGAAATATGAAATTGTTTAGACAGTAACATAATACTGATTGCTAGCTTTTAATCTCTAGAAGGGCTTTGAGTACTACCTAGTTGTAGCACTTCTAGCACTGCTTGTGCTTTCAAGAAGCTGACTTTCTTTGGTATTTAAAGAGGATGGAACAAGAAAATATTACACAGTAGCAAAGTCTAAATCAGGGGTGTCCAACCTTTCACCTTCCCTGGGCCACATTAGAAGATGAAAATTTGGTTTGGGCTGCACATATAATAAATTATTATAAAATAATTATAAAATTATATAATAAATAAATTATTTTTATAATTTATAATTAATTATTAAAAATTATTTTTTATTAATTTTCTGGCCAAATTTTGTGGGGTGGGGGGGCGGCGGGGGCAGAAGTGGGTGGCGGGGGCAGAAGCGGCGGCAGCGGGGCAGAAGTGGCAGCGGCGGCGGGGCAGAAGCGGCAGCGGCGGGCGCAGAAACAGCAGCGGCGGGGCAGAAGCGGCAGCGGCGGCGGGGCAGAAGCGGCAGCGGCGGGGCAGAAACAGCAGCGGCGGGGACAGAAGTGGCAGCAGCGGCGGGGCAGAAGCGGCAGCGGCGGCGGGGGCAAAAGCAGCGGCGGTGGTGGGGACAGAAGCAGCGGCGGCGGGGGTAGAAACGGTAGCGGCGGGGCAGAAGCAGCGGTGGCAGTGGGGCAGAAACGGCGATGGGGCAGAAGTGGCGGCGGCGGAGCAGAAGCGGCGGCGGCAGTGGGAACAGAAGTGGTGGCGGCAGGGGCAGAAGCAGCGGTGACGGCAGGGGCAGAAACGGTAGCGGCAGTGGGGGCAGAAACGGTAGCGATGGGGGCAGAAGGAGCGGCGGTGGGGGCAGAAGGAGCGGCGGGGGCAGAAACGGTAGCAGCAGGGCAGAAGTGGCAGCAGTGGGGCAGAAACGGCGGCGGCGGGGCAGAAGAGGCAGCGGCGGGGCAGAAGCGGCGGCGGTGGTGAGGGCAGAAGCGGCGGCGGCGGTGGGGGCAGAAACTGCAGCGGGGCAGAATCGGCAGCGGCGGGCACAGAAATGGCAGGGCAGAAGCGGCAGTGGTGGCGGGGGCAGAAGCGGCGGCGGGGGCAGAAACGGCAGCGGCGGGACAGAAGCGGCAGCGGCGGGCGCAGAAATCGCAGCGGCGGGGGCAGAAGCGGAGGCGGCGGGGCAGAAGCGGTGGAGGTGGCGGGGGCAGAAGCGGCGGAGGCGGCGGGGGCAGAAGCGGCGGCGTTGGAAGGGGCAGAAACGACGGCGGCGGGGCAGAAGCGGCAGCGGGGGCAGAAATGGCAGCAGTGGGGCAGAAGCGGCAGCGGCGGTGGGGCAGAAGTGGCGGCGGCGGGGCAGAATCTGCAGCGGCGGGCGCAGAAACAGCAGCGGCAGGGCAGAAGCGGTGGCAGTGGCGGGGACAGAAGCGGCGGCAGGGGCAGAAGCAGCGGTGGCGGCAGAAGCGGGGGTGGCAGCAGAAGCGGCAGCGGCGGGGGCAGAAAGGGCAGCAGCGGGGGCAGAAGCGGCAGCGGCGGCGGTGGCAGAAACGGCGGCGGCGGCAGCGGCAGGAGCAGCAGTGGTGGCAGTGGCAGCAACAGAAGGAGGTGGCGGGGTGCGACTTTTGGGCTGCGGTTTCCCGCCTTTTCTGTTGCTCGCCTCGCCCCGCCTCGCGCCTGCCTCTCCTCCACCTCCTCGCTGGATCTTTCATGAAGGTTGGGGTGGGCGTTGGGCCGCATTACGAGGCGACCTGGGCCGCATGCGGCCCGTGGGCTGGACAAGCCTGGTCTCAATGATCTGATTTCTTCAAAAGGCATACAGACTTGATTTGTGACAGTAACAACTTCCCTACTTTTGTATATTGAATCAATGGTGGAAAAAAGGAAGGGGAACCTAATTGTACATTACATAAATGGGGGAAAAGTTAAAAAAATTAATCTTATCCAGTAAGTCACCCTTGGTGAAATAGTGGATATAAATATGATTAATATAAATAAGCATACATTTAACAAATATATATAAAAAACAAAATTCCTGGTTTTCCAGCATCTGCACTAATCCTTATTTTACAGACAATTTGCAATACAACAATGCACATTTAAAGAAAATGGCATTTGCAACTCTGCATGTTAGGTGAAAATGCACACAAAAATATATATTCAAATTTGTACAAGCTAACATATAAGGATAGATAAATGTAATGAAAAACAGTGAAATCAAACTATATAAATTTGCCCTTTCTTGGGTTAAAATCTCACTTGAAAGCTACTGTTCTGCATTAATTTGTGTTCCTTAAGTGCTTGTGTATATTCTATTCCCAATTAATTTTCCCGAGCTTTTATTATTTTGTTCTTTTTATTGTAGGAAACTGAAGAGAATTATACCAAATATGTAAAACCACGATACTTTTCAGAATATTTTTAGTATTGCAATATGCTGTGCATTCACACATTTTAAGCAAGTATTTACAATCATAAAGACTGGAAATTTGTTTTGTAAATGAAACCATGAACTGAAGGTGCATTATGCATCAAATATTCGACACCCCTAGAAATAGCAAAGGAATATAATTGTTTTTAATGTATTTCTAACAGTTGTCACTGATTAGAGGAGCCCTTCCCATGTTTGAGCTAATAGAACATCAGCCTTCACACTTCTCTAGTCCCGATGTTTTGAATCTCACTCCAGGTAATGTTCATATATTTGGCTGTAGAAGGAATGAATAAAGGAATTTTAATATTTGGAGATATTTTTTATTCCAGATAAATTATGGTACCATTTGTTTGTTCATTGCCTAGGAAATAGTACCAGTTTTCAAAATTGATATTTGATCTTTAAAAATCATTGTTTTTGGATTTTTAGATACAGTTCTATATATTATGTCAGCTGTATTAGATAGACCAGACTATGAAACAGATTGTGCAGATCTAAAGTTATTGTTATCAGAATAGCTACAGTAACAGAATCCTGTAGGTTTAAGAGATCTTCCCTACCTTTTACCTGCATGAAAATTGGAGAGGGTGGCTGTCTGAGGCATTTTCTCAAAACATTTTTTTTTCACTTGGACTCACATTTGGTGAGGGGTCGTCCGTGCTAGGAGTCATCCTCTTTATTCACTACATTGTTATTGTTTCATAAAATGCAGTGATTTAAAAAACAATTACTTCTTAAATCCTGCAAAGCAGAGCTGCTCTTGCAGGATTTTTGTGGTACAGTACTATTTTAGTTTTTTCATCCCTGTAAAACTTCTGAAAATAGATAAGGCCAAGTTACCCTTGTACTGTGCCTGATGCAAAGTGAGCTACCATAAACTGTGAGCATTTGCTAAATAGTTCAACTGTCTGGCATTACCTAGTGTTTTTATTATTCAAATTCTTGCAAATCACAGCTGATGTTTCACATAGTTTATATTATGATTAAATGTGTTGTGGGGACAGTGTAACTGAAGCATATAAATCGTTCGTGTCTTATAGATTCTTCTGATGCAGACAGATTGGAAAGATTCTTTGATTCAGAGGATGAAGATTTTGAAATCTTATCACTCTAACAAGAGAAATTACAATAACTGCCAATTTGGGTTGAGGGGGGAGGGGAGCTCCTTGGAGAGCATAGGGATACCAGCTTTCATAGGTGCTTGTTGACATCCTTGCCTCCCATTTACCCCAGCATTCTGTGCAACCTTGGAGCAGAGTGGATTTTTGCAGTGGGATCAAGAAAACGGGTCATCATTAAGGCCTTAATAGCTTTAGTTACTTTCTCAGTGCAAGAACGGGATGCAAAGTTTCCTAGGAGCTGGAAATTATTTTCATAGGAACAGGCACAAAGGCTTGACCTCTAATAGTAAAATCCCTTCAGTGTTTAGCCTAAGTCTCTCTATTATTAAGGGAGTCTTATTACTTCTGTTCCCATTTTTACAGTGTGAAATGAAAACCAGCACAACAGGTGTGAGACAAGTTTCTGCATTATGTCTCCCTAACCAGCTGGCCATATTCTGAATTATTTGGGGCCACAAGGTCTCAAGATTAACTGCACCAAATGTTTCAACTTGTACTTTAGATTTTCTCCAATACAGTGCTTCCATAGTTTTGGTTTCAAAGTTGCAATTTATTTTTTAAAATATAATGGTCTGCATTCTAGCAATCACAATAGCATATCATATGGAACATGTTAAAATACGTTCCAAAGATGACAAGAGAACATCACTATATAATAATATGAAAAGCCCTCACAGTTACTCACTTGATTCTTCTCATAGTTGCACAAACAGAATGGTGTTATTCAGATTTTGCTTCATTATACCTAATTTTTGTTTGGACATTTTTCTATTTTGTATTAAAAATATGGCTGCTATTAAATAAAATGAGGTGAAAATATCCATTAGCTCACAAATTAAAAGTACTGATTCCTCTTTTTAATAAAGTTTAGACTGTACATGGACACAAATCTTGCATTAACAATTATTTTAAAATAATGATTTTAGGCCAAAGGTGTGTTCTCATCTCCCCCTTTTTGAAAATACTACAGAAGACTATTTATATTGTATGTCTTTGTTTTTCATTTGTTTCAGTTCTTAACATGAAATTCTAAAGAAACTTAAAGCAAATTCTGCATCCCTTAAATGATTAGCTTTCTGGCCAGGATTTCCAGCCAATTATATTCCAAAATAGCAGAAGAGCTCCTGTTTCTAAAAGGTAGGAATGGCTGGGAAAAAAACCATCAGTTCCAAGCATTAGCTCAATCAATGGATGTTGCAGTAGCAAATATGTTTACAAAGCATTCTTGCCTGCATTTATAAGCAGAACTGTCCAATTACACATGGTACTATAGCCATCTATAAAGTAACTGCATATAGTAGGTCCAGTTGCCTATTTAGCTACTAGAAATTAAATTTGAACCATGATGCTTGTTTGTCATTGTTATAGCTTGCTGTGCTGCTTCTTTTGGAAGAAGAGCATAGTCGGATTGTGTTCCATTCATCAACTGCTTTCAATTTGTATCTGAATAAAACAAGTTTAAAAAGGCTTTTGTATTCCTGGTACTTTTTTCTGCACCACTGATTTGAAAGTAAGATAAACATAAGAGAATCATAGAGCTTCTTTTAATGAAAGCTCTATTGTGTATTTTAAAAATTATACACATTGTGAATATTCCAATACAACTTTTCCCATCTAGGATATAAGTGCTTAGGCATCCTCATTAAACTTTGTGCAGACGTAACACTACCAGTATATACAATTGAAAATATGATTGACACATACAGCTTTAAAAGAACACAAGTTAAATTATACAAGCTTTTAAAGCCTCTCTTTAAAAGTAGGTGGACAAATAATTGAATTTGAAGAACACAGCACTAAAAACTACATACACAATTTAAAATTTGAATACATAATTTAAACACATTAAATATAAATCATATATAACTCATTAAAAAAAGTACCAACAAGAGGAAGGAAAATAAGGCAGCTCCTTCCATGTGTCAGTGCAGATTTGTAACTATAACCAAATCACTCTGAGGACTTTTCAACTCAGACAATGGAGGAACGCACCCACAAAAATTAAAATCAAATCCTAATTTCCTAAGAATTCTATAGAACTTGGGGAAGTTTAGCCTCCAGTGAAGAAAATATGCTGAAACTCTTGCACTTCTAACTCAAGCTTTTAACTATTATTAACTAATTAAATGAACACCAAATGCAAAACTTCCTGGAGATGCTTTGCAAAAAATTTAAAAGAATTAAAACAACATAAAAGAGCTAAAACAAGGAATCAGCTATCCTCTTCCAAAAAAGGGCAATGAAACAAATGCAAACCAAACTCTTAAATCATCTTGTTATTCAAAAGAATTCAATCATTTGTTTTCAAAAATTCAAATGTGTCTTGAAATTGGAATGGGAGAAGTCCTTTATTTTAATAAAAGATTTAATAGATATGTCTGAGAGAATTGGCAAATATTAGATATTACTCACCGTGAAGCTTATAACTTAAGTGCTAAAATGCCTGTAATGTACAGTAGATTCAGCAGAATAACACTGAGGTTAAAATAAGAGCAAATAAATAGCAAAACTTGAAGTTTGTAACAAATGAAGCAACCTCTGTATGAGGTATTAGCAAAAAAGTGAACGATGTGATGGAGTACACAGTAATAAGATGTAATGATTTCTTCACAGAAGTACATTAGATTGAAGTGCAGAGTTCAACATTCCAAGCCTGCAAAATTCAACAAATCAAGAACAGGTAGTCCTCAACTTATAGCAGTTCATTTAATGACCTTCAAAGTTAGAACAAAGTTAGAAAAGTGACATGACCATATTTCAGTTATGACCTTTGCAGCATCCCTATGATCAAAATTCTGATGATAGTCAACTGGTTCATATTTATGACCATTGCTGTGTCAAGATCATGTGATCACCTTTTGCGACTTTTTGACAAGCAAAGCCAATGGGGAAGCCAGATTCATTTAACAATCACGTTACTAACTTAACAACTACAGTGATTCTCTTAACAACTGGCAAGAAGGTTATAAAATGGGACAAAACTCACTTAACTATTGTTTCACTTAGCAACATAAATTTTGGGCTCAACTGTGAGTGTAACTCGAAGACTACCTCTAATTAGGTTATCTCACTTCAACCGTTATACCACAAGAAGCTTATAGGGCAGTTTTAAAGATAATTGGGGGGGGGGATTTGTGTTTATTAAAGAGTTAGATAATTTACAAATTGCTATTGCTTCAATCTATATTCAGCATCTGTTTAATTATTGAAATATCAGTGGTTGCATTATGTGTGAATAATAAAATTCAAGGAATTAAAATAGAGGGAAAAATTATTGATTGAAACTAATTGCTAATTATTATAATCTTCTGTAATGCAACATATTCCTGCTTGTTTAATAAAAAAAACAAATTTACTTAAATCTAACAATTTTAAAACTATAATAGTATCACACTCATATTCACGTAAGGAAAAATTATATCCATTTTAGAAATTCCATTTGAATATAAAATCAATCACAAAAAATGTAAGAAAACAAAAATATAAGAATTAACATATTAAAAATTTTAAATAAGTTGTTCAAGTAATAATTATGGCATTGCTTGGGATAAAGTAAGAATATAAAAAGGTGAAACAGAAATTATTTTAGGATTTTAGGCCATATATCAGCAATTAAGATATTATTCCCAAAATTGATCTAGTTCAAACTCTTCCAATAGATATTCCTGACAAAAGTTTTATCATTTGGGACAAAATAAGTTTATTATTTTGCTCTAATTCAATATACAATAGAATAAAATGTTAATTTAAAATGATGCTACCAGATTTTTGTCTTCCAAAGACTAACCTGGTTGTCTTCATACAATGCTTGAAACAGTCTTTGTCAGTTTGGAGAATGATTAGCAGCCTCTATACATGCAGACACTATTTTAAGCTGTTACATCAGTGGCATCAACTTCCTTTAGAATCTATACCACCACCCCCACACACCCCCATTAATATTGTTGATACCTCAAGTTATTAAATGTCATTACCCAAACATGCAGGAAATATTTTATTTACTTACTCTACATATTACAAATGGAATATTACACACACATTAAAACCTTATTATAATGAGAAAAAGTTAATGCACTCATACACATGATTTTATTCTATTCAATATCTTTATAGTAAAACTATAGTATTGAGCATATCAAGTCTTATCTACAAGGAATATAGAAGATATTACTCTATTCATGCATTTTTTTTCCAGATGTGAGTCCCTGCAAAATTGCTTTCTAACGAAAGGAGAAGCTTCACTCTTCTAAAACTCCAAGTTTGTAGAGGATGGAACTAATAAATAGTAAAGATTAGCAAATGAAACCTGCGTGGCCTCAAAAATATAGATACAGAAACGTTGGTTCACCAAATACGTGAATGCAAATAGTGCAGAATGTGATTATATAAGCCCTGTCTTTTAGAAGTTAAGTAAATTTCATTTCCACAGTTCTCCGAGAGTTTTGTGCTGAGCTTCTTGCATAGCCTCTTCTGCAAAGGATTTAATTTCTTTGTGCAAATCTTCTACACTCTTTGAAGCATCAATCAACTATATTAGAAAAACAAAACATACATGAATGAATGAAACATTCATAAATAAAACATTTATTATTCAATGAAGAAAAAAGTGTCATTGAATGAATGCCCTAAATTCAGCTTTTCAGCTAGAGATAAATGATTCATTCCATCTTATGGTCATAAAGTTAAAACAAATAATAGAGTTAACTGCAAGTATTACCAGCTAATTCTATTTTTTAACATTTAATTTCTTACCTTCCAGTTTAAAGATTTATCTTTTATCAAATGGTAAAAGCACTGTAGAACTTTCTCCTGGAAAGACGTATTCTCATAGCGTTCGTTTCCAAATTCTCCCCGTTTGGCTGCTTCCGATGTGCTCAATTGAAGAAAAAGTATCAAATCTGGCTTTGGAAGCCCCACATCTGGTTGCTTACACCATTCTAAAGAGAAGTTCTGTTCAGAGAGAATTAAGAGCTGTAGTAAATAGTTAAAAGTAAACAAAGAACTATTTGATAAGATTATAGGAAGATAAATTATAGTTCTATTTGTTCACTATTGTCCATAATTTCAGTTCTCAACAGATATACATTTGTGTCTTTTCGGTTTATATCTTGTACAAATATTTGAACATAAGAACTTTAACAGGTGTGCTATAAACTACTATCCTTCCCCAAGGATATTGTCTATTCTACTAAAATTCCCATAATATTTAGATACTCAACTATGACTTTTGAGACTAGTAGCCCTATGAGTTGTTGATCAAAGAAGTCTTCCGCTTTTTCAAGGGTATCCAGCCTAAATCTCTTTTCCTGCCATGTTACCCACCTAAAATTTACATTATATTTTATTAATGTTGATGTTAGAAAATGGTATGGCCTCCTTGGATCTCTTACCCTCTTTGGAATTTGCTTTAATTTTTTTTTGGGGGGGGAACAAATTTTTATTGATTTTAAAGACAAACCATCATGAACCATTAAATACATAAAACCTCTTTCCATTATTAATTTTACAAGTCAAGTAGAATATTATTTTATGCAACATAATTCTGTTTTACACCATTTCAATATAAACATATAGATATCTCTTAACAAATTTCTCATTATTTCTCTTTTCGTATTCAATTTCATTGTTACTATTATTATTTTCTATATTTATCCAGTTGATAGTCATCATCTTCATTCAACTCTTACTTGATTACCATTGTTCTCATCCAACATTCCTCCGAGGTTTTATTAATTTTCAAACAAAACATAGATACACAAAACACAAAAATATAAAACTTCTTTTAAGAAAGTAGTTTGGCCCCAGATCACCTCTCTTTGTATGGACTTCAATTAAATTCGTGCTCATCTTATATACCATTACCTATCTTATTTACCATTCTATATCTTCTATATAACTTCTCCCCGCTTTTCATTCTTCTTATTTCTATTTTATTTAATTCATTTTAATTTAAATCATTGTATTTGTATTTTTTGTCCATTCTTTCCAAATTATCCATTTATCTCATTCCCTATAGTAAGAAAAATAAAAGAATTTCTCCTGAAATCACTGATCGGAGTATGATGCCTTTCTATCCTCCCCCTAAATTAATATTTAAAATAACGCCTGATACCCAATCTGATTCTGCTTAGTACATTCTACCTACTAACCTTTAAAGAGAAAAAGTAATAAATTCATAATAATTAATATAATTAGATAATAAATCTAAATATTAAATCTTATAACATTCCGATTGTCTATTTCAAAAAACAAGTGCTACAATTTTATTAAATTTTAAAATCTGTCATTACTAAACATTTCAATATTTTAATCTTTTATTAATTCTTATAACATTCTAGTTTTCTATTTCTAATACATAGTACCATCTTATGTACTTTGCAGAATCTTCTTTTTTAAAGAAATTATACCTTACCCTTTATCCCTAAAAAAAAAATCCTTTTTTCCCATCTTGTTTCATACCTTTGTGGCTTTTCCCTCCCTTTTCCCTTCCTTTCTTATCCCCCCTGGCCTTTTTACCCCCGCCCCCTCTACTAACGTCCGCCTTTTTAGTTTTCCCTCTCTGTTGTAATCCTTTCTCCTTTTGCTCAGTAACATTAAGTTGGTTTTGCATCTTATTTTTTCCTTTCTTAAGTGTTTTTTAAAGTCTTAAGTCCTTCATTTTCCTTCCTTTCTTTCTCCTTTCTCTCTTAATTTTTTAGATTCATTGAAGATGGCGTCTTCTTCTTCTTTTTCTTCTTCTCCTTCTATTTCCTCCATCTGTTGTTGTGTTTGCTGATAAATAGCAAGCGCCATTTCTAAAGAAAGGAAAGCTTCTTTCACAGCGTCCTTACTTTCTTGATATTCCTTTCTAAGTTCATCATCAGATAAAGCCATTCTTTGTTCTTCTTAGAGCAACCAAAATGTTTCAAAAGTTAAAACAATTCCTCAAAGTCCCAGAGACATCAATCAGTCCAAACAACGCACAAAGTTCTCGCTTTCTCTTCCTGGGGTGGTATCAGTAAAAGGGAAAAGAAAAAAAGCCCAATCTATATTTTACAGCCTTGTTGCAATCAATTTCTAGTCTCAAGATCTTCAAGGCATCTCCTCCAGCAAGATCTTAATATATATTTTTTGTCCTCTCCCTTCCCACTTATAACAAGAAGCCAAGTTTTTACCTTTTATAAAAAACAACAGGTTTCTCAATGGCCATTTGTTGATTCCATAGGGAAGGAGAGTAAACTTTCCTTTCAGCACCTCAATTTTGCCGCTTGAAATCCTCCTCTGGAAACAAGGTATTTTTCAAAAAGTCATAGTTCTCAGGATTAAACGCCTCTTAAAGTCCTGGATCAGCCAAAAAACGTTCTCTTGTAAACTTTCTCCCCTCTTCCTCCTGCTCAGTCTTACCCAGCTGCCGGCTTCTTTGTGGCGGCCATTACAGACCGCCGCTCGACCGCCTTGAGAAAAGGGGGTTTTGCCGGCTGAGGAGGGGGGTCTGCAACACCCCCAAACCCCTCACCAGCTCCCCCCTATCTTCAGCTGCCTCTGCAAGGCAGCCTTAGCCTCCAAACCCGTCCGGATCGGAGGCACCAAAACGGCTAGCGCGGCAGGGATCGCGCAGGATCGCGAAACCCTGCCGCTGGCGAAGCCGACAAACTGGAAGTCTGGAATTTGCTTTAAGACAGTTGTTTACCCGCATATTCAAGTGGTTCATTTCTTGTCTTATGTAAAATTTTGTCTCGCATGGATTTTTTGACTAATCTGATATGGACTTCTCTTGGGAGGTTAAACTTCCTTGCATAATTTGTTTGAATGCTATAAGTTTGTCTTACCTCTGTGAATATCTCCTCCTTACCTGTCCCTAATATCTTTGCCAGTATGTGAGCCATCACTTCCAATAAATTTTCTCCTTTTTCTTCCTTCACATTTTGAAATCGTAGGTAATGGGCTGCCTTTTCTACTTCCAAAAAGATGACCTTTGTCTCTAATTCCTTGTTAGCTTTTTCTAGTTTATCCGTTAAATCATCTACCCTTTTTTCTTCTTTACCCATCTTTGTCTCAATTTCTACATTTTTTCTTGATTTTTCCTAACCTCTTATTGAAAAGCTTCAAATTTTTCATCTATCTTTTGTATCTTTTCCTTTAATTCTGATCTCACCACCCCTATCTCATTCGTCATATTCTCATGATTTTTAAGCATCATCTCTTGCATATTCATCATTAAACTTTGTAGGTCTTTTATAGTTCTTGATCTTTCTTTTGGAAGCATTTCATCAATAGCCCTCTGTGTGGAAGGGCTTGCCGTAGCTGTTGTAGTCGTTTGTGTGGGTATTTTCCTAACTGTACCAATCCTTGATACGTTTGAAGTGCTTGACATATCAAACAATCTTGTCACTATATTATTTTTAATTCACCACTCCTACTTTTTCTCCCACTTCCCCAATCCCTCCACCTCCCCCACACTTCACCCTCCCTCTTATTTCTTTCCTCTTAATAGCATAGTATCACTATAATTCTCCTGTTATCATCCTCCAGTAATCAATTTCTATAATAATCTATAGTAACTTTAAATTATCAGATCTCTCTATTTAGTTTCCTCTAAATCTATAATACGTTAATATTAACAGTAATACTATAATATCTTAATCAGGATTATAAATTTATTAAGTTAAGTACTTTCAAAAATTCTATATAATATATACTTTATAACAATAATACTTTGTAATAATATTAAACCCATATTGGAAAGTCCATTAACAAATATTTAAGTGTATCAGTTTTTCAAATCTCTTAAACTGCTTGACATTTTTTTAGGTATATCAGTATATTGTCATCAAAGAAAAAAAGAAAACAAAAACAGGGAAGGGAAGAAGGAAAGGGAAGGGAGAGGGGACAGAGAGAGAAAAGGATAACTAAATAATTCAATTTCAAATGTATGATTATTAAGGAAGGCACCAATAAGATTTATCACTCTGAGCCCTTTCCTAAGATGTCTTCACACTGTAACAAAAAGAGAAAGAGAAAAAAAAAAGATCCAGTACTCTAACAGCAACTCTCTGCTCTTTAACTTTGTTGCAAAGAGTCATTGTGTATCTTCCATTCAGTCTCCCTTTTTTTTTCACCTCCCTGTTACCAGTAGGTGTCTCTTTCGCGATACAGCGTCTCTGTCTTCTTTAGATTCGCTGTGTCACTCTCCAGCCTGCATCCATTTTCTTAGGGAAATCTTTTTTCTTTTTAAGTCCCTCCAAAATCTCAATCTAGGATGCAACAAGGAAAAGTAAGCAAAGGTAAACCTCCAGTCCACTGTTAACGATCACCGCTTCCCCCAGTCAGCTTTCTAGTTTTAGTGTCCAAATCAATTTTACTTTCACAGCGTCCATCCAAAAAAAGACTCCGCTATCAATGTTATGTCCAAAAGGTTATTTTCTCCCAATCGTGTGTTCCGATTCTGGAACCAAACTTAAAGTTTAAGCAGCCAATTATTTCTTCACCCCGTCTCTCGTTTGGCTTTACAGTAATCTTCCAATCGCTCTGTTCGCCATGTGTCTCGCCGCTCTGGCATCTCTTCAACTAGAGCCAACTCCGATAGCCAAGCTATTTTTCAATATTACTGTGTTACGCCTCCTCTTCAATTAATTTCTGATTCGCTTTCAGGTTGTTGCTTTTGTTAGTTTAATTGTACCTTCGTTCCACTAATTCATCGCTTGTATGACCGGCTGTCAGCGCTCATGGACGGCCATTGTTGGTCATCCGCTTCACCATTCGCCCGTCCCTGCTTTACCCCGATTTCCACCACAGACCACCATCCGTAGCTTGTCTTCGGAGACCCCACTCCTTTGGAAGCCCTCCGAGCTTCCTTTAGATTCCGTAGAGTCCTGCAGAACAGGGATAAGGATCCGTGTTTTGCAGAGCTACCTGCTCGCACGTCCCTTCTCCCTGAAAGCTGGGTCCGTCCTCCCTTAAAGTTAAAATGGATTTCCTGCCAAAGCCTTTACACTAACAAAACTTTGCAACACTGCAAATCTATAAAAAAATCTAATCAGCAAGCAGAAAATTGACATAAACTATTTGATTTCCAGAGACTGCTGCTAGAAAGGGTAAAGTAAAAAAATGATACAATGCTAGGCATTTCTGATTTACTCACTTCTTTTGCACCTGTAAAGGCTACTCCAGAAAAGGCATATCTGTCCACTATTAGAGTGATACCTTGGCTTAATTTTTCTTTAATAGATGGCCTGAACAAGAGAATGGCATGTTATTTACCAAAAATAAAAATAGATTAAGTTACAACAATAGCATTCCATGACTATTCATTTAGTATGCAGGTGAAGGGCAATGTTCACACATCTTAGGGAAGAACTCCAGAAGCAAGTAATGGTGCAAAATGGGAGATTTCAGTACTTCTACTTTATATAGATTACTTTAAGACTGCATTGTTTTGTAACATCTTTTAATATAATGGAGATAATATACTAAACAAATTGGGCTACATCAAAATTATAACCAATTATAATTAGTTTTTATTAACTCATTGGATAATTTTTAAAGGCATAGTCACTGGCACTTGGATAGCTCTTTAAGGACAGTAAAATGTGTTTTGCTAATATCATAGTTTTCAGTGTCTTCATTTTGTTACTAAGTTTAAAAACTATATTGTTCTGTGGGTGTGGCTTGGTGGGTGTGGCAGGGGAAGGATACTTTAAATCTCCAGTCAGAAGTGGTATTTGCCGGTTCTCCAAACTACTCAAAATTTCTGCTACTGATTCTCCAGAACTGGTCAGAACCTGCTGAATACCACCTCTGAATTTGATGCAGTTTTATGACTAGAAATTGAGAGACCATGAATTCTAGACCCACCCTAGGCATGAAACCAGCTGGGTAATCCTGTGCCATTCTCTCTCAGTCTTAGGAAGGAGGCAATGGCAAACCACTTAAAAAAACACTTGCCAACAAAACTGCAAAGACTAGTCCAGGTAGTCTCCAGGTATCAAAATATATCAAAGACACAAAAAAATAATAATAATGAGTCTTTACAAGAATTTCAGTACATTTTTTGGGATGTTTATATAATAGGTTTATATAATGTTGTACCAGAGTTGCAATCTTATGGCCTATGTTTTATAATTCAAAGTTAATTTCGTCCTCTTCTCTTACATTATTATGCCATTCTGTACCATATCTGTGCCAGGTTTAAATGGGTTGTAAAATCTACTTTTTGGTACAGTAAAATCTAACTTTTGGTACAGTATAATTTAAACGTGTGTTAAATATAGTTTGCACCTGTTGCATTGTTATTCTAGAACATTTCTTTATTTCAGATATTTTACCAGTATTTCTATACCATAACTCTGAAATTTCTGAATCTTGACAAGAGATAGTATTCTTTTCCTGATTTTGTTCCCTGGTTACCTTTCCCATCCTTTTCAGGAAATATGCACAGAACAATCCTATCTGTGCTGTTAGAGAACTTTTTAGGGTAGAAATAAGCAGAAATAATCTGCTTTATCTTCCCAGAAATAATGCTTAACCTCTTAAAATAATTCTGCTTACATCTAGTAATTTAATTACATCTAGTTTATAGTAACAAGTAGTTAATAATAATCAAATTCCAACCTGCCTTTCATCTTTTTCTGAAAAAAAAAAAAAAAAACTACTGATATTTCGAATGTTCTTGGGAGAAAGGGTTTTATGCCCGATTTCCTTCTTTGAAATCAGAGCTGCCTCTTCAACCTGAGAAGGGCATCTAAAAATATTTTGGATTTTGGAACATTCTATACAGACCATAGGATTGCAGCCTAACACAATATTTGAAAGTCATACATTCATAATTTTCCCGAAGTAAAATGTGAAATCAAATTGGATTTAATGGGAAATATTCGGACCCCCTAGTACTAGACAAAAATTTATTTTACACTTGCTCCCAACGATTAGCAGAAAACAGTAGATGCACTGTGTGGTCCTCCAAGTTGTTTTTCTTTTCCAAGTAAGAACTTATTAGCTTTCCAGTTTCTGTTGATCTTTCTGTGATAAACAAAGAGGAAAAATGAAATATAACACATTTCTTCAGTGTCTGCAAATTCTTTCTTCACGTGCATTAAATATGCATTCGATAAAGTGCAACTGCTTTCTCTGATAATTTTCATTTCTCAAAATTCAGTTGAAAGTATGGCATGACTTCAATATGCAATTAAAGTACTATTAAGTATGGTACATACAAAAACTATGACTAAGTCTGCATGTTAGTTAACTACACTTCATGTCTTGAAGTGCAAGAAATAAAACTGTATGTGCCTTTTCCCTCTTTAGTGCCATAATTCAAGTTAACATGCAAACAAGATCTTAATGGAGTATTTAAATATTGTATATACAATGGTGTCTTGATACTCAACTGCTTTGAAACTTATCAAATTTTGTAGTCAACACATTTTGACATGAAAATTTTGTCCTAGTATTGTTTGGTACTCATTGCACAAGTTAAAATTTGTGTCAGTGACGGCTGCCTTGTGATTCACTGCATTATTCTTTATGGAGGAAATTTGATACTCATAATTTTTTGTATTCATCAGCCTCCTGGAACCAATTATCAATGAGCAACAAGGCACCACTGTACCAAATAATCTGCAGTGGAAATAAAGGAAACGTTGTTTAATAACTCACTAGTAGGCTGAAAACGATTAAATGTAAGCATATTTTGTACAGAACCAGCTGCTGAAAATGCGTTTTCCAAGTGTTCCAATAGAAAGAGCTTAAAGAAAAGCTTAACAGTGTAGGACAGGATTACTTTTGAGTATTTATTAACTGTAGATTAATCAGATTATAATAAACCATAGATGGTGTACAACACTTTCCCTAGCAATAGAACAATCGCAAAACTCTTTTAGTGTTACCATTTCTTTCTTCTACCAGTTGATCCATAAATATAAATTCCATAATGTCATCTAAAGCATGCTTGTCTGGTTCTGAAGGGCTGTACCGAGTTTCAGTCTGTTCTGCAACATTCTATGACATTCCTGCATTGTGTATCCACTCCGAGGTCTGCATTCCACTTACCGGGAAATCTGAGAAGTTCGGCCTGGTGCCCTCTTGCCCAGAGGGCCTCCACGAGCCTTCGGCTCTGTGTGCTTTTGCCTGCTCGGTCAACCCCCTCCAGGACAATCAAAGCCCCTCGACGGCCCGCCATTGAAAAACCCTCCCAGTTTCTATCCGAAGCGGGCGTGGGGAGTCACCGAACTTCCAAATTCCCGCGCTTGAGTCATAGAAATGATCCCTCCGGCGCGCAGAGCGGCCCCACAGCCGCCATGGTAACCAAATAGGAAGGTGAAACCGGAAACGCGCGAATATTTTCTTTCCACGAGGTCCTGGAGAAATACCAAGAAATAAGATTGACCTAGAAGAGAGGGGGAAAAAAACCTGAATTTCCTTCTGAGCACCAAGAACTGCGAGTTAATTAAAAGTGCGAGCAGGGAAGCCGAACGCCCGGTGCTTCGACGGCTCTTCTCTAGGCTCGCTTTTTAATCTCTTAACCTACAGCATTTATTAACCGCCAAGTCTTTTGGGGACTACCTTGTAGAAAATTTCAGTGTAAACAGACCGTCCCAATTAATTTGTAAGGAGATAGGTGGAAGCACCTCCTGCGAGATAGGTTTTAGAAATCATTTTTTAAAAATTCCTAAATGAAGGGAGAAGCGATTGCTGAAGACTCTCGTATGCAGCATTTTAATTTAACGAGAGAACGTCCCATTTGGATTTATTTCCGAGGATTTTTAGTCATGCTTAGGAGTACGTGGCATTCCCTCACTTATCCCCACAACCCTGCGCGAGATTGGCCGGCTCCAATAAACCAAGCGAGTAACTGAAAGGACTACATCTTTTCAAACCATTTCTGCAAGTTAACCATAACAAATAAAGCTTCACTCTCAAAATCTTAATTCTTTTCATTGGAAAAAAAAAACCCTTCAAGGTAGCACGCTTTGGTTTATAATCAAGTCCGTTGTGAAAAATTTCTATTTCCACTCCAGGGATTGACAAACAGTTCGCAACCCCATTTTAAGTTCATTTCCTCTGTTGGCGTGGCTAAAAGGGCACAGCCGGAACAGGGATAAAGGGAGAACTCTTTACTTTGAAAAAGAAACACGAATTGAATACCCTCAGAGGAGCATGAAACATTAGCCCCAAAGACTTCGAGGCGAGAACGTTAGGTATCCAAGCTGCGTTTGATATTAAGCAAAAGGCTTGAAGGGAGATACTGTTTCCTTGCAGGCGCGCCCCAGGGCCACGTTATGCAAACTCTCCAGTGTCCAGCCAACTTCGCCCGCTGGAGGAGAAGCTGTGTCCGGACAGCTCCCGGCGTTCCAGTCCTCGTCCCCGCCTTCTCACTGATAGGCGGCACGGTGGCGGCGCGACCAATCGGTGGCGGCGCCTCATGACTATGCGATGAAAGCTTGGCCGGCCATCGCAAAGGCGCTGGGGTGACAGCGCCGAGCGCGCGACGGCTAAAAGGTGGGCGTCGGCCGGTTGGTTGGCGGTTGGCAGACTCGAGATGGCGGCAGCGGCCTTGTATTTGGAGCACTATCTGGACAGTGAGTGAGTGCGGCGTTGGGGCGGGTTGAAGCGCCGCGTGGTCTCGCCGGCTGTTACAGCTGCGCCATAGCCCCGGTGTGCGTGTTGGTGCGGGGATAAGATAAAAAACCCCCCGTTTGGGGTTCAGAGGAACTAACCTGCGTGGTATTTTTGCTGCGTCACACCTCTAACTGCGCGCCGAAAAAGACGTTTAGCCGGGTCAGGCGCTGTAGTTGATGGTCTTCGCCGGTAGGGGCCGCTTCGGCGCTCCTCGCCGTCACTGCCACCTGTCTTTAAACGGAGAGCATTTTCCTGGGTGACAGGCCCCATCTTCTCTCTCAACAACCTCGTGGCCCATGTACTTCCTTTTTATGCCTCGCAGCTGGTCGGCGCGAGACAGTTGCTTGAAAAAAGTTTGAAGAGCAAAAGCGAACCATCTTTTACCGATTTCTCTCTAAAAACAATTGATCCGTCGCGGATTTTTAAAGCGAACTTGCCGCCTTCTGACTGGCTCAGAAGAGTTCTACAGAAAGCTTCCTTTCAGTATCCAATACCGACGAGAGAGTTGTGCAAACGTCGAAACGAATGCTATCAATATTGAATTCAGAACTGCAGTGAGGAAAAACTCAGAGGAAAGAACCAGAAGTCGGCTTACAGTCCAGCTTTCACCATCTACAAGTAGTCCTCGACTTACGACTGCTCATTTACTGACCGTTCGAAGTTATAATGGTGTTTTAAAAAAGGGATTTATGGCCGTTTTTCCACACTTACAACATTGAAGCATCCCTTTAGTCAAGTGATCAAAATTCAGATGCTTGGCAGTTGGTTCATATTTATGACAATTGCAGCATCTCAGGGTCATGTGGTCCTCTTTTATGACCTGACAAGCAAAATCAATGGGGAAATCAGATGGGGCAAAACTCACTTAACAAATGTTTCACTTGGCAACATAAATTTTGGGCTCAGTTGTTGTCAAAAGTTGAGGACTAACTGTATGAAGATTGAGTTGAGAATCCGGTCTGCCCCCCTTGTTAGGCTTATCCTTGTACCTTCATGGATGTGGATGCCTCATATCCTTGACTGGAGGAAAGTATGGCCCTACAAATACATAGTGTTACAGCTCAGGCTTAACATGTTGCATCATTAGATTTGGGGACTGCAGATTTTGAATTATTGCATTAGAAAAGATACAACTTTGAAGCAAGCAACTGAAATAATGTGCAGTACATTGAATTCTCTGAAACTCACATTTCTATTAGAAAAGGGCAGCAAAGCAGAACCTAGGAATCAGCCAGGCAGTGAGTTTCAGTAATGAAGTAATATCACAAAAGTAAGTAGATTAATAAACTGAAGATACTTCCCTGGATTGGATTTGACAGAGGAGCTAAAGAAAGTAAGGAACCATGCTTTCACTGACAGCCCATTTGTAGATATGTGGGAATATCAGCCTCCTGGAAGAGCTGCTGTACGAGATTAATAGTTTCATTATAAAAGAAAGAAGAGGCATGATTGATATTTGTTTCTCTTCATCAGCCAGAGCCGAAATGTCTAGGAAACAACAAATTCCCATGGCTGGATGGGATAAGTGGTCTTGCAGCAGAAGAATTGTAGCCTTGCATGCTCCTGATCTCTTTTATACTCCTCTTCCCTATAATAGGGAGCGTTCACACAGAAGGTTTTAATGCATTTTCCAATAGAAGACTGCATTCAGTCCCCCGTCAGTCAGTAATAGGCTCATGAGATGGAAGGACCACTGAGGATCAGGAATTCTCTCAGATACCCAACAGCCTTGATAAAGGATCCATAGAATTAGAATGTGAAGTGTTGGAGATATCAAATGTACAGAAAATGATTTATCATGCTGGAAAAGGCATACATTCTGTGCCAAAAATGTATTATGCATGCTGATGATAGAAGTAAAGTTGATGAAAGAATTAGGAGCAAAATCTTCTGCCATTATCCATAATATTGTTAGAAAACATGGAAACTGCATGTTGACATTGCTGCAACTTTAAACATTTCTGCTTTTTTCCTGCTAATATCTTCTGATAACAGAATATTCGGAGATAGCACGAATGTTAGTGAACAGAACTAATGAAGTGAGCAGTGTTTATGAGCCACAATTATCAATTTTAATTCTCATTTGGAGATTTTAAAGTATTTTGGGCTCTAGCAATATTTGTTTTCCACCCTTAGGCACTGGAACCTATGAGACCAAGTAGCATATACAACTGGGAATGATGTGTGGTGGGAAGAGATCATAATGATAGTTACAAACTGTGGTTAGAAACTTAATTTGAATAGGTTTGTGATATGAAAAGGATTCAGTCTTTCTATCTCTCTCTCAGGCATTGAAAACCTGCCCTGTGAATTACAGAGAAACTTCCAACTTATGCGTGAACTGGATCAGAGAACAGAAGGTATATTCAAAAATACTATCTATTTCAGATAATGCAGGGATACAATTGTTTGTTCTAGAATCACATGTAGCCTTTGGTCTAATTTAAAAAGGCCTTCGCAAAAAATCAGTTCAGAATCATGGTAAGAGATACACTTCTATACTTTATACTCTCCTATACTTTATTCTTGGAAGAGAGTTGAAGGAGTATCAAAAAGAGAATGAGAGGGAAAAAAAGGCTTTACAAAAAGAATGACTATGTACTTTTGGTTCTAATCCCATTCACTGTTTTAAGCTGTATCATTCATGGTACCTTCAAAAAATATATATTTCTCATTTTGTTCCTCAGTAATATAGCCTTTAATAGAAAGAAAAGTTTCCCACTTTTTGTTGCAATGTATATTTACCTAGTGATAGATTCAGACAGATTTGAGAAGACAAGTTTAAGGGCTCGCCATACATTTTAAAACTAAAAGTCAAACAATTAACTTTCTCATCTTGGAAATAACTAGTGATAAGAATCAAATTATTGAATATTTCATTTTTGTATATGACATGTTTTAAAGGACAAACAGTGCAGTGCTGGTACTGCAGTGCTATTTATTAACAAAAAGTATGATATTAGAAGTAGCCATTTTCTTTAATTTCGGTTCTCTGCTTGCATATGGGAAAAAGGTACTGTATTTGAATTTATAAGATATTGTTGGAAAACAGTTGTTTAAATCAAACTATTTCAGAAGTCTGAATACAAAGGGATGTTTTCTTCTAGCAGCAGAAATTTAAAATTTTAATCCTCAAAATTATTATTCTAGTCATTTACATTCAGAGAATCAAATAATACTCTAGTCTTTCCTTAACTAGCTGGTTTTTGAAGTGAAAGTGTTTAGCTCTCTTTTAATGTTAGTGTTCGTTTAGCATCTCAAATCACACATGATATATCCAGTAATAGGCTCCATCCATCTGGTAATATGCTTAAAGATTTTGTGGTAAAGAGATAGTTGCCAGTGAGTTAGTAAGTGAGGTAAGTTCATTGGAAATTGAAACACTTAAATTCTAGAAATTACAGTGCCAAAGACTTTTAAAATGATATTTTAGAATTGTAATTTCCATCCTAAATTTTAAAATACATATTTGTTAAATAATATTCTTAAAATAAAAAATAAGTTTTGTTTTGTATGGTTCTTGAAACATTTCAGTTATAAAATACAATTAGATACTGTGTTTATGTGAAAATAAATCCCAATCAAATTAATAAAACATCCTCTGATAAATGAACTCCTAGCAATAGCATTGAAGCACATTTTCTTATTTCTCTACTTCATTTAATTCTTTGATGCTTTTTGGTATGATGAAGTTTGGATTGCAGTTTCAATTTTATACTTATACTGTTTCACATTGTCCTTCAGACAAGAAAGCAGAAATTGATAGTCTTGCTGCACAATATATTTCAACGGTGCGGGATCTGTCATCAGAGCAACGAGTGGAAATCTTGCAGAAGATCCAAAATGCTTATACAAAATGCAAAGAGTATAGTGATGACAAAGTGCAGTTGGCCATGCAGACCTACGAGATGGTAAGATTAAATAGAGCAATGATACTGCAGAAGGCCTATGTTATGATATCCCTTAACTAATCTTTTAGCTTGTCTTTCAGATGGCAATCTTTTTAAAAATATTTAGCAACCATTCACTGACAAATGGAGGAACAATGCTGGACTTCAGCTAACACCTATCATACATTTTCTGATTCAGGGATTGTGTATAAATAGTAGTGTTTCCTCATTTAATCTTTTGCAAAATGAAAAACAGTAAAAATGTGAAGTCTAGAATAAATACTGTATGTCTGATAAGTAATTATATTTGTTAGAAATAAATTTATCAAAATTGTCTCTTCAGCCATATTTCTGGAATGGATTATTGATTAGAATTTCATTGAGGAATATATTAACAGCTGTGAAACAATTGGTATTCACACATTGAACTAAGTCATGATTTTTGACCCTGACTTATTGATAGGTATAACAGTTATATTGTGCACATTTGACATTGAGACATAACTGATAGATAACATTCCTTTGTTTCTGCATTTATAGAAAAAAGTTTCCAATATTGTCTGGAAAAAAATAATAATTGTAACCATCACATATATATTTGTTACTGCTATGAAGCTTCAGAAGTATGAATTTAGTATACCTGCTAGCTACACTAGTAACCACATATTTTCATGTGGTTTGTAAAATTATAAAAATATATACAATATATGAATATTGCATATTCTGTTATTTAAAATTAATGAAATATTGAAAAAAATGACAATACTATATAGTTTATAAATTAAGTATCAATCTATTTGATGCTTTCTTTTTTCTCTTCCTGGTTTTCCTTTTCTTAAAAATCTTTAATTAAAATAATGTAATGGTAGGAAGGGACATTATTAATCTAGTTTTAAGAATCCCTTATTATAACATTAGACGGCCATTTAGGCTACGTTTATATCCTTTCAGTGAAGGAAAGTATGCTGCCTCTTGAGACAGTTCTGTTGTTAAACAACTGCTATGATTAGGAAATTATCTGATATACAACCAAAATCTGATTCCTATTCTTATTTTACCGTCTAAACATGTATAGCCATCAGAAAATTGTCTGATTTTTAATTAAAATACTATTTAAGAAAATTTGTTTTCTTCAGCTCTGTGGTGTATCTGTCTGTTTCAGGTGGACAAGCACATTCGACGGCTAGATGCTGACCTTGCCCGATTTGAAGCTGATCTGAAGGATAAATTGGAAGGCAGTGATTTTGAAAGCCCTGTGACACAAAACTTAAAAAGTATGGATATTGTGACTAATATGATAGAGTCTTTAGAACTTGAATTAATTTTTTAATCAGCTTCAGCCAACAATCTTGGTCCTTGGGATGTGTATACATCTGTGTATATGGGGAAGTTTGTTCTATGAGGAAGTATATGACTGATGATATAATTACATACTCAAATACTGGAATGAAGAAAAAAAAGGCTTTATCTGACCAAACATGATTTATGAGATAAATTGTCTTCAGGAGAGAAAAATGAGAAGAATCCAGGGATGCAGTTTTTCTGGTTTGGCATGTCTCCTTTGTACTGGTAGTCCTTGACTTACAACCATTTGTTTAGTGACTGTTTGAAATTACAGCGGCACTGACTTATTGTTTTTCATACTTAAGACTTGCAGCATCTCCATGGTCACATGATCAAATTTACTGTTTAGTGTCTGGCTCATTTATGACAATTGCAGTATCCTGGGGTCATGTGATCATTCGTGACCTTTTGACAAAGTCAATGGGGAGGTCAGGCTCACTTAACAACCTTGCTACTAACTTAACTATGGTGATTCACTTAACAGTGGCAAAAAAGTTGTAAAATGGGGGAAAACTAACTTAACAACTGTGTTGCTTAATAATGGAAAGTTTGGTCTCAATTGTAGTCATAAGTCGAGGTTCACATGTACTTCAAATTGATGCTTTCAGTTCGGCAGATTTTGTGAAGAGAAGTTGTTTGAACTAGACATATCAATCTTCTTTAACAGGACTCCTTAGCTGCCAAGAGAGTGATAATCTGTGAAACAATTTGAGGGAAACTGTATTCTAGAAATCATCCAGATTCCTGCAGGATCAAGCCGTGAATAATAAAAATTAAGAATAAATAAATAAGCAATGAAATTGTAGATGAAATCCCTCAGCCTTAATCATTGCACTAATTTGTATTTGAAATCCTGCCAGCAGGTGATGCTGGATAGGAGAAGAGAAGGAGATTTGGGAATCTACTAAACGCTGTTCTGAAATTATACCATATTTATTAGTGTCAGGGTAACAACAGTGCTATGGTGCAATAATAGGTTATAGGAGCAGCTGGGTTTGTATCAATAGGCTTTCCTATATGATTGGAAAGGAGGAAAGTATATTAATGTGGCCTTGAGGAAGTGCCTTATGACAACACTTCCTATAAGAAAAGCTTACTTCTTGCCCTGAACACCTATGAGAAAAATTCTCAATTAAAAATGGCATTGGAGAAAAGCCTCCTGTAATAATATTAGTCCACATGTCTAAAAACAAAATTATACTATTTTCCTTAACAATGTAGTTAATGAAAAATACTTGTATTTTAGAGGGGAGAATTCCAAAGGATAAGAAAACCTCCCGTGGTCGAGGCCGGCGGACATCAGAGGAAGAAGTTCCAGTGAAAAAGAAACCAAAAAGAAGGTTAGAAATTAGTAGAGACTATAGTCAAGAGTTTTGGGGTTTTTTCCCCCCAAAATCAACTTGCAATAGAAACACTTTTTCATTCCAGACTCCAAGAAAGTATTGTAGGGTATGTATATTTTGGATTGTAGCTTTTGGTGAGAAGGAAAAATCCCATTCACACGAAAGATTTCAAAATTATGCAAATTGGATCTATCAGTCTATAAAGAATTGACAGAAACGAGTAAAGTTTAGGAACCCAATCTCTGAACAACTAGTGAAAAGCAAGAAAAATCCTTTCCAGATAGGCTTAAAAAGGAAGAAGGGAAACTCCATTTTGCCTTCCTTCTCTTCTAGCTGGCTTCAAATGGGGTTTTAAAAAACCCACCCAATCTGGTCAAGGGTTGGAGAATGAGCAGAAAACAGCTATTGGGAATATCAATCCCTAGTTTAAATATCCTAGCTCACAGACAGTAGTGCCAGTGTGCTTGGGTTTTTTTTTTTTTTTTAAAGCATTGCAATTGTAGCATATGGGCAAAATATATCCAAACTAATTGGTACTGTCCATACCTTTAGCAGGAAATACTACAAGGAGATGAAATTGTAAGTTTATGAATGAAACTGTAGGTATCCTAAAGGAACCAGTGGCATCATCTAAATGATTACAGATGCACATTGAAGTAGAAAACCATAGATTTGTGATTCTGTTATGCTGCAGTGAATAGAGTAGAAGAGAATGTTTTTATTGGGTGACATAAATTTATGAGTGAGAGCAAGATAAAACAGTACAGAAAAAATGTTTAAGCTATTCAAAAATCCAATGGTGGTGTCTTTCTGCTATGTATCATCTTTGAAAAAGTTCTGTTGATAGTAACATTTAAACATAAGATCATACATATTTGTATCCTTGAATCTTCTTCCAGGGATTTGAAGAGACTTGTCTTGTTCACTTCTTTTTTTCTAAAGAATGAAACATAAGAAATCGTGTCTATTCATAGAATTTACTTTCCAGCCCTTTGATCATTCTCCTAGCCTTTCTGAACCCAGTGCAGTATCTTGAATTCTTTCTTGTGTATTAATATTGTACTAAATTTTATTTCTGGCTTGAAACATTATATTACAAGTAGTCCTCGACGTATGACCACAATTGAGCCTAACATTTATGATGTTAAGTGAGACCATTAAGTGAGTTTTGCCCCATTTTACAACCTTTTCTGCCACAGTTAAGAGAATCACTGCAGTTGTTAATTTAGCAATATTTTTTAACTGAATCTGGTTTTCCCGTTGATTTTGCTTGTCAGAAAGTCGCACAGGTGATCACATGACCCCAGGACACTGCAACTATCATGAGTCAGTTGCCAAGCAGCTGAATTTTGATCATATGACCATGGGGATGCTACAATAGTTGTAAATGCAAAAAACGGTCATAAGTCACTTTTTCAGTGCTGTTCTAACTTGGAATGGTTACTAAACTAATGGTTGTAAGTCAAGGACTACTTGTACTATTTTGTTTTGTCTGCAAGCTTGTTGAGCATGTTCTCTTCTTTCAAGTCGTTCATAAAAATGTTAAGAAATAGAAGGGATATTGCCCACTAATTGTCAACCTATCCTGACCTCATCAACTTGCTAATCAGAATATCATGGAATACTTTGTCAGATGTTTTGCTGAAATCATGATATATGATGCACAGCATTCTCACAATTCATTAAGGATGATTGTTGATTTAAAAAATGCAATAGAGTTAGTTTGGCAATTCAAAAAAATCAGTTTTTGAACCCTTCTAGTTAATGACAAATTCTTAACATTCTGAATTACTGAGTCACTGACATTCACCCATTTCCATTGAATTTATATCATAGCAGATCTGAATTAGCAGATACCATCCTGTCGGTTCACCCTTCTGATGTCTTGGACATGCCAGTGGATCCCAATGAACCCACATACTGCTTGTGCCATCAAGTATCTTATGGAGAAATGATTGGGTGTGACAACCCCGATGTGAGTATTGAAATAAACCAAAGTATGACAAATGCTATCGATTTGTGCTGTGAGTTGAAATTTGCTGTCTAAACCAAAAACAACTGCCAGCCCAATATAGGATTCTTCATAAAATCACAAACCATCCCTGGTTCTTGCAAAGTGTTAGAACATTAAGTCATCTTGTACCCTTCCAGGAAATACAATTTATTTTGCAAGAATTTGTATTGCAAATGTGGAAGAAGCAACATTGCAGTAGCTATTTAAAATTACACTGATGTATAGGTTTAAAGGAAAGAAAAAGAAGATGCAAAGTAAAAAAAAATCACAGCCATAGTAACACCATGGAGAGTTTCTGCAGACTTTTTGTTACACAATTTTGGAAAAGGTCAGTTATATTTTTTAATTTGAAAAAAATCTATATGTTAACATTCTCTGCATATCGTTGCTCCATATTTCATACTGCATAGCTGTCACAAACACACAGAATACATACTATTATGAAATCATGAATATATTATCCGTGTTTTCCTTTGCTGTAAAGAATAAGCTGTGTAATTCTACAATGTAAGCATTTTGCAATAAAGAATATTGTAATAAAATTTGCTATTTCTGCATGTGATACTGAAGGACCAGATAGCCAAACTCATGTTGCTTATAAGACTGATGAGGAAAACATAATGCCATTCATCTTTTTTTCAACCCCAAATATAGTGTCCAATTGAATGGTTTCACTTTGCTTGTGTGGATCTCACGACCAAACCCAAAGGAAAATGGTATGTACCATGAATTGTTTACTTTTGGTTCCCCTATTTTCTTTATAGATCATTTGTCCCAAGAAGGTTGAAAATACTATTGTTAAGATATATTTGATTCAGCGCTTTCTATATTATTGTGGAAGAGCTATCCTTTGATATCTGAGGTTATAATATAAGGCAACTCTTCCTCAATCTAGCAACCTTCTGGATGTGCTGGAAATTATAGTCTCAACGTATTTGTCAGGTACCAATTTAGGGAAGAGTGGTCTGATGCAATTACTGTAAGCATATCTGTTGGGAAACATATTCCACTAAATTTAGGAACGTATATAATTTAACAAATTGCTCTTATGAAGAAATTCCTTCATTTGCAAATATCACTGAAATCTGTGAGACTTATATTTTAGGATTTATACATCTGCGTATTTGCAAATTTAAATTGGCAAATTAAAAAAAACTACATATCCACACACGTAATATACTATACATATCTAGGATGGTCTAGGATGTTTAGGCCAACATAGAGAGATATGTGTATGGAATGAATGAATGAATGAAAATAGGGGCGTGAATATGTCTGTGATAATAGGGCACATGAGACCTCCAGTGTTCCTTGTGCTAATCTATTCATAAATCAATGTATTCCTTTGTCAAATAGCAGTGGTTTCATAGGGCTAAATATAATGCTTCTCTTTTTTTAGGTACTGTCCTCGCTGTGCGCAGGAGAAGAAGAAGAAGTAAAAATGATGTATCGTATGAAAAAAAGTTTAATATATTCATATGTTGCAGTATTTTGTTTTCATCACCCATCTTGTTTGGCCTGAAACAATGTGGTAGCAAGATGTTATCTTTATTAGCCATACGAATGACAAAAGTGGCGTATACAGAAAGTTCATTAGTGATGATTAGTTGGGTTAGAAAGTACACTTCTTCGTCACTGTAATCCAAGATATGAAGTACTTAAGAGTAGGTCTGCACTGGAATTTCTGCTAATATATTATATATATAACCTGTGAAAACTGCCTGTGGCCTTTCATGTGAAGAAAATGGCATCTTTTGTTGTCACGAAATGTAGTCACTTTGGGAAACTTTCACCAGTACCATTTCAGTGGCAGAATGACATGTATCTCTTGTATTTCCCAATGCATCCTCTAAAATTATTTTAAAGGTTTGGAATGAGCATTGGGAAACAGGTTCAGAATGAAGTATGAGTCCTGTATATGAGAAGGATAGGCTTGCATAATTTTTGATGCAGGCCTTTGCACAATAATTTTATGAAGTCTTTTAAATCCAGTATCAAAACCTTTATCATTGTTGATAAGATGTGGAATCACATAGTTCATTTTTGCAGGTAGATTTTCTATTTGTATAACATTGGATTCTGTCACAGTGGGTTGAGATTTTCAATGTGCAATTTTGCCACTTTGGAATAAGTTTACAAAGTTATATTTCACACAAAGAAATTGTTTTTGATGAGGAGAGTTCATAATGCTTATTTCAAAATGCTTGTTTCTGTGTACTGTCCCCTCTGAGCTTCATTCTGGTTTCACTGAAACTGGATGCATTGCTGTCATTCTTACTGATAAGCAATACCTGTGATATCAGTATGGTATAAATCCCTCATAAAATAAGATTTAATATTTTAAAATAGGTTTGGGTTAACAAACAAAGGAACAGGAAAACTAGTTTTCAGGAAATAATGTTTTATAAAATGAGAAGTTCCCATAACTGCACAAAAGTGTTAAATAGAATGTTATGCAGTACGTTCATGTTCTGACTTCACTGGGATACTTTCTACTACCCACTGTAAATATTAACATTCTTTTCTGAGTTTCTCAGGTAAGAGAGAGGCATTCCTCCCACCACACACACACACACACACACACACACACACATACATATACAAAACGATTTTTGTTGTTCACCTGTCATTCTCTCATTGGTAGGTCAAGTTTGCATGCTTTCGTATATTTCATAAACCTGAAAATTCTGTTCAGCTAGACAAAAACATACTCTTGTTCGCCAAGGATTCTGCCATATTACCTTCAGCTTTTAGATAGTATATTTTAATTTTTTTTAAGTAAAAAGTGAAGTCAGTTTAAATGGAGGAATATCCTTTTGAAAATATCCAGTTGCCTAATTTGCTAGAATTGGTTTTAGCTTGTAATGTAAAAATGATTGCCAAAATGTTAGCAATCAATACCTTTCTTAAAACACCATTATATCTGCAGTATCCAAATGAATCCCACTTCAACCTGGAAAAGTTGATCTCTAGAATGTTGCAAAACTCTCAAAATTGTTAGTTTACATTTAGAAAAAAAAACCTCTTATAAGAGTTTGGTTTTTATTATGGAAGAATGCAAATTCTTATAGTTTTGTACACACAATTTTGTAGTTAGTAATGCAGTTCAGTTACAGTATTTGTACCATTTTATGTATTCTGTAACTGTACTTGCTTTCTAAAAATGAAAACTGCATTATTTTCCTAAGAAGGAGAGGAAAAAATAACATTATAGTATTTATGCCATAGGGTCCTTATATGCTTCTGGAATGTCATATTGCTATACAGTGGTACTTCAGTACTTGTTGGAGGTGCAATGAGTACAAAAAAAATATTTCCCCATAAGGAATAATGTCAATAAATTCAATACATTCCCAAACCAAAAACTGCACATTTTAAGGCAATATATAAAAAGCTAGGATTGTATATCATTACTTTCCATGAAAACAAACCTAAAAAATCAGTAAATACTTAGATTAAATAAAATAAAAGCTTCACTGTAACTTTATTGATGAGGGAAAGAAATGCAAAAATACACAAGATGACTGCGGAAATTAAGATAGGACTGTAAGGTGATGAGGCAACTATGAATCATGAAGCAACTGACACCTTGCGTATTGAGTACCAAACAAACGGGACAAAATTTTTCTCATCAGAATGCGTCAAGCACCAAATTTGATGAGTTTCAAAGCAGTTGAGTGCCAAGGTACCAAAGTATAGTGTCTCTTTTAAACGTTAAGGAATTTTAGAAGACAGGCTTTGTTCCAAGTCGGATTCTTAAGATACTGCAAAAGAGATAAAACAAAGCACCGATAATTCTTTTTATAAAAGAGGAGGAGTCATTAGAGCTTTGGAGTCATAAAAGGGTAGTCTATGACCATATAAATGTTAGATAATTCCTATCATCCCTTACATTATTTATTCTGATTAAAGTTGACAGATATGGGGAATCAGTAGAATCTGGAGGATCACATACTGTATCTATTTCTGCCCTAAGTTATGATAAAATTCCTAGAAGTGAGCAAAAGATAAATGTGAAATTGTGGGTGCACTATATTGATCTGCTATAAAATAAAGTGTGCCTCTGTAGGTAGTGATGTATGATGACATTATACTACAATAGCAGTTACTTTTAAATTATGTTTTCCTGTTAGTAAAGAGTACAGTACTATAGGTTGATGGTAAAAGCTCTTTTTATGTAATTCCAACAGTTACTGCTGCTACATGGTTCCTGAAGCAAATTAACATTGTTAATTTAATAAACAAGATTTAAACTCAATTCTTCAATCCCAAGGAATTAGGTATTTAGTATGCATGAGTGAGTGAGTAAAAAGCCATCCAATTTTTGAAAAATGATATGGAACTGAGCAATTGTTCCATGTTGACTTGTCTATTTTGAAAGAAGGCTTTGCATGGATACCAACTAGTTTATATTTGAAGTTTTAAAATCCATATTGGTTTTGAACTTGTTATCTTGATTCTTGTCTTTTGAGAAACCATTCTGAATATTGCTTGTACAGTATCCTGTTCCATTATTGAAACTTGAACATGAGGAGCTGAATACATGTTTTAAAAAATAAAAAACAACTCCATTTTTCAAAAATAAATGTTATCTTTTCCCCATTGTTCCTCATAAATGTCACAGCCTAAATTTTCTAGTTATAGCTTTAGATTTATGTTTTCTTTGTAAATGAAGAGAATATTATAAATCTTTTTATTAAAATGTGAGATGTATTTTTGATCATGTTATGGATATATTAGGTATATTATTATAAATAAAGTATTTTTGAGAACAAATATGGATATATTTTGTTTCTGAGAAAGAAAATAGTGCACAAACTAGAAGTGAATTTGTTTTGCAAACCAAATTCTATCTATCTAGATATCTATCATCTATCTCTATCTCAGGTTTGAACTTTTAAGTCACGCTTCAACGTTCTCTGGAATAAAACGCAGTTGTGTAGTTGACTTATTTTAAGCTCTATTCCAGGAACCCTTTGAATTTCACTTTTGTTTTACACTAAATCTGGAGTATAAGTGATATTTGAAATGGAATTAACCCATTTTCACCACTGTATAACATAATCTTAAAGAAAATATGGAAGAAGCATCATTGGCTTTGACCAGTTTCATTCCATTCTTCTTGTTCAAAACATCTAGCTCAGTTGTACATTTGATGGCATAACCACTTTAAATTCATCCACACTTCTAGCAGTTGTTTCAGTCACATCATTTAATTTCCTGTCTATTTCTAAAGAGTAAAATTCAGCCCTTACTATTCTAATGATTAATCTCCCTGCATTGGATGATTTATCAGATCAATACTTGCTTAGGGTGATTACAGAATTTTGTAATCCTCCACTAAATGTTTACTTGGATTTAAAATCTCCAACTAAAATAAAAGCCTAAATTTGGCTTTTATTTTAGTTGGAGATTTTAAATCCAAGTAAAATCCTGATGACAAATCTCTTATTTTTGCAAGTCCATTCACTTCAATCTTTTATTACGGCTATAGACCAAAATAGAAATTACAACATTAAAATAGAACAGAACAGAACAAAACATAATGGTTATTAGAATTAATGATGGGATCATCGATGGTAGCCAAAGTCTGCCTTACTTTACAGATAACAGAATTTAGCTATGTTCAGAGATGCTGATCTGGTAGTAATAATTAATAGAAGAGAGACTTTCTGTGATATTTGTCTGGTAAGGAGATACGAGTCAGTCCTAACAGAGGGTGCAATGTAACAGGATAAGAGCTATGGTTTGAGTGATCCCTTATCCACGGGTACATTCTCTGCTCACATGGAACTTCCAATGTGGAGAGTGTTTCAATGTGTTCCGAATTTTTTATTTTAACTTCCCAAATGTTTATGCTGATAAACATAAAGCATGATAAACATTTTACAAACTTTGTTGGAAAAGGAAAAGTGCTAGAAAAATACTTTTACAATTTAAATAATGGTTTATTTAAATGATTAAAGTTAATGAAAAAAAATTGCTAAGATTTCAGCTTTCAGAATTCACTGGGCTGTAGATTAAGTAAAGCAGTGTGGGATAAAAAGAATCCTAGAACAGGTAATGCTATCGTTATCTTACAACTTCCTGATTTTAATGGTGTCATAAAAATATTCCAATAAAAGAAAGAGGAAACAGCTGATAGATTGGTGGCCATACATGCAAATCCAGGTGAGATATCAGAAGGACAAAGAACAATTTGGTTTCTGCATGGAAAAGCATCAATTGGATAAAATTCTACAAGAAATGGAAAAGAAAATGATTTCAATAATATATAACTTTCTACTAGATTTTAAAATAGAAGAGGTGGTCAAAGAGACTATGGTGGTATGGGCGAAAAATGTTGTCCATAATATAGACCTGGAAAATTGGGAGAGAATGTGGGGATCAAATTACAAACTAATTACATCCACAGCATATAAGGAAAATCAATACAAAATGTTCTACAGATGGCACCTTCCTCCCGCTAGACTGGCAAAAATGTTTAACTCAGACCCAAATTGTTGGAAATGTGGAAAAGAAAAAGGCACTTATTTTCATACCTGGTGGAAGTGAAAAAATATTGGAATACAATTAGACAATGGATAGAAGAAATCACGAATCAGAAAATTGAATTTAATCCGGAAACTTTTTTTATTAGGTATAACACAAAAATGCAATAAAACAGATAGATATATTATGTCATATATATTAACAGCTGCAAGGATTTCATACGCACAATTCTGGAAGGAAAAAAGGGTTCTACCGGAAAGCATGGTTATTAAAAAAAATAATAGATTGTATAGAGATGGACAAGCTAACAATGAAAATAAAAGAGAAGATTCAGTCTTATAGGGCCTGGGATGCCTGGTATGAGTGGTTTAGAAATAAAAAGAAAATAAAATGGCAATTAGGAAAAGAATGAGGGAATATGTAAATATGCAAATATACCATGGAGAAGATTGAGATGCAAGGAAAAATATATGATTTAGAATAAGAGTAAGATGCAATGGTAAAGGAATAAGTAAATACATATACTGAAAAAATGAGGAAATGCAAAAGATGTCTTGATGTTGATAACAATGTATAAAGTTTTGTTTTGTTTTTTTAAATTTGGAAATTTAATAAAATTTATTTTAAAAAAAGAAAGAGGAAACAGCAATACAATAAACAATTCTTACTTTAAGATTCAGAAGTTTATTTCATGAGCAATTTGGAACATGAACAGCCATCATAACACAACTTATATCAATAACCCATTGCAATGAGGTCCAGCAAGGAAAAGCTAGGGCCAGTGGCCCTGAACCTATCCCAAGAGATTCTTTTTATACTTTTCTGCACGAATTTCACAACTTACTTGTTCTTTTTTACTGACAGTTTCCACATATACCTGTGTACATGTGAAACTTCTATCCATCCGCTACTTTAAATTCCTTATTTCTCGCAGTTTTCAAAACTACATATTTTACAAAATCACGTTTCACAGAGACAGCTCAGCAGAATTACAAATAGTTCTGATACACTTTGAAATATTTCTAATATTTCTGACTAGAACTCTGGGGATTCAAGAAATAGTTCCAGCACATCTGGAGTCACCGGGTGGTTGCAGTTCCAGTAATGTTTTCAACCTCAGCAACTTTTAAAGAAGTGTGCACGTCAACTCCCAAAATGCCTCAGCTAGCATGCTTGGCCAATGCCCCAATAACCGCTTTTCAATGTTCCTGGGGCTGAATTGAGAATGAGAACTGATGTTATCTACCGACTTTCCATTTTCATTTTAAAGACGGGCGGGAGAGGGGGGAATGGAACACGTTTCTCCCCTCCCCCTTTCTACTGCGGCCAAAAAGCCGACTGGGTGGGGCAAAATAGTTTAACTTTTAGACGTTTTCCCGAAGCACCCGCTATTTTAATACGAGCATTAACCAGAATATTAACATAAAAACAACCTCTAATACACTCGTTAAAGTTTAAAGGGCAAACGATTGTATTTCTAGTGCCTCTCTGATAGCCCTGGGGGGCGTTAGGCTATGTCTTAATTGGGACGCTTCTGATCTGAATCGGCAGGGCGAACGATGCGCGTTAAAAGGTCGAGATCCAGCGCTGCGAGGGAAGAGTCGGGAAGCAGGACCACCACCCACATCCATCCGTACCCGATCGACTCAGTCGACCTTAGGCGACGAGCCTTTGAAGCGATCTCACGTGGCGCGTCGCTTCTTTACCCGCAAAGATGGGGGCGGAGCGAACAAGGGACCGCCTAGATCTGTCCGAGAGGCAAAAATCGGCCGCGGTCTGGTGCAAAAAGTGAGTAGGTGCTTGCGAGGTGCCCAGAAGAAACTTCCGCCTGGCGACACCCCTCCCTTCTTTTCCCTTCCCTACAGCTCTGCTACCGCGGATCAGAATTCTCCCTCAGGTCCTGCTCCTTCCGATCTGCTATAATTTTCCCAGCAGCTCGAAAAAAAGAAGCATCCCCTCGTTTTATTCCCTTTCCTATTCAAGTCCTAGCCATCGTAAAAAGAAAAAAAGAAACCCGCTTGCAAACCAGTTCGAGGTCACAAAATAGCGTGCAATGGTTGATATTTTCCAATTAGCAGGAAGAGAGAGAAAAAAAAGGGGGGGAGGGGGGACGTTCAAGACAAATGTCAAAGTTCGTTTTGTGGACTTCAGCTAGCCGAATAACCTCCACAATAACCTGCCAAGTGGAGAACTGTAAAGCACCTGAAATTAATACACTGTAATTGAAAATAGTCAAGGTTGGGAAACACTGCTGAATGTGAGTTCATTCAACTGGGATGTTAAATAAAGTGATGAAATTTGAAGATAGGTAAAGTGAGACTGAGAAGGCTTATCTGATTTAGTCTCTTCTATGGTTTGCATCCAGAAAGTTCAGCTTCCTTGCCCATTTTTGCACTGTGTGCATCCTTTATGAAACAAGTTTTCATATTTACTTCTTGTAAAAACTTCATTTCAAATACCGAACTGCATTTTGGATGAAGGCCCTTCATGTTTTGGAGCACAAGCAATTATTCACATTGGCTATCTTGCAGAATTAATGCAATTATACTTTATTGAAAATGTATTTTCTCCTATATAGCAATGTAGAAATAAACAGGACTGACGAAGTCAGTTGTGATTGATTTTTAGTCCCTGATTCCTTAGAATAGCTTAGCAAATTGCTGTGTCATGTGATCCTGTCAGATTATGACTTTCTAAACATTTTAATGGTCTTCATTTTTTAAAAAGGGAAAATTACAATGGGAGCTTTTTGGAAAGAGGGATTCCATCTGGTTATTTTTATGTTTCAGGTTGATTATGGCCATTTCCAGCCTTGTCTGGCCTTGTCTATTTCAGTACATTGGGACTGTACACAGATTGGTTGCTAGATGCCAAAAAAAACCTAGGAGTATATGGAATAGGACTGCCGCTCTATGCAGAATTGAGAAGAAAGCCACAGCAGCACCACTGAAGACATTTCTGCTCTTTCCTTCTCTCCAATGGAGCATCAGCAACATAACTAAGAGAAATCTGCACACCAGCCAGCTTCATCTCCAGGAAGTAATGCTCACCTGTGAACGCTATGGGGTAGAGAGGCTGCCTTTTGCCTGTATTTCTGATTCTGATTTAAATTTCTTTGAATACCTTTTGCCTGGGAGGGTCATTACTGATGCAGAGGAACTCAAATCTTTCAATGTGGACTGGCTAAAGTCTGTGAGAGGTAAATCATTTTAAATGTTTTATTACAACCGAACATTGCTATAGTTGCCATCCTGATAAAGCAGTTCTGCAAACAGCATAGCACAGGTCTTTAGCTCAAAGCATTACTTAAGGATAAATCTGGCATCGAAGGGGGGAATTGTACTGCATAGGAGTATCCATAGTGTAATACCAACGAAGTTGCATTGTGTAACTATCTTAATTCTGGGGTGGGTTTTATTTTATTTTTTTTGCAGCTAAGAAATAAGTGGTGGGTGGGGTGGGTTAATCCGCTCCCTCATCTAATCCTGATGCATGAAGGGTTGAGTAATTGGACTCCGGTCATGCTTGTTGAAATGGCTCAGTGGCTAAGATGCTGAGCTCGTCAAACAGAAAGGGTGGCAGTTCAGAGGTTCGAATCCCTAGCACCGTGTAACAGAGTGAGCTCCCGTTACTTGTCCCAGTTTCTGCCAACCTAGCAGTTCGGAAGCATGTAAAAATGCAAGCAGAAAAATAGAGACCACTTTGGTGGGAAGGTAACAGAGTTCTGTGCACCTTCGACTTTTAGCCATGGCCACATAACCACGGAGATGTCTTCGGACAGCGCTGGCTCTTTGGCTTTGTAATGGGGATGAGCCCCGCCCCCTAGAACCGGAAACGACTAGCACATATGTGCGAGGGGAACCTTTATCTTTTACCTTTACGTGCTTGTAATAGAATTCTTTCATTTCCATTGCAGGCTGCAGTACACTACTGCTAAAGCCACGGACAACAATGGAAGTATCTCAGATTCTCAAGTAACCATGTTGCTTTGAATATAGTGCACAGTGTGTTAGAAATTTTGTTATTCAAAAGAATGTGCCTTGCTTCTATATTGTCCATAGATATACAGAATGAAACAAAATGGGCCATGTCCTGTTACATTTCTAAAGTCTGAGTGCTTCAGGAGTTAGGATTGTAGTTTTTGAAGAAGAGTCTTCTTTCCATCTCTCTCTTCTCTCACCTCTCTTCTCTCACCTCTCTTCTCTCCCCTACTTGCCTCTCCCTCCCTCATCCCCTTTTGTAACTGGACTATAAGTGTTAAGCCTGAAGCAAGTAAAGAGCAGTTAGTATTAAGGTTTAAGGTGCATTAAGTAGGGAAAAAATATAAGCATGATCTTGTATGATAAATGATGTTGAAGAGGATAGAAAAAAGCTTGTAATTACTACATACAGAGAATAAAACATTACAATAATTTATCTCCTGGGTCTTCTCATAGTCTCTTAAATGATGAACAAGTAATTTTTATGTGGGAACACAGAACAATTCTCTATACTTTTCAGTTGATTCGATCTTTGTCTAATAAGAGAAACTAAGACAACACTAAGGTATCCTCAGAGTATACTCCATATCAGCTTTGTGCTTTTAAGAAGACATTAACCTTAAAACAGATTAAAAAGTGCTGCCAAAATTGTGCTTCTAGATAGATAGATTTTTCTATCCTAGGTTATTTCCAGACTCAGAATACATTTGTTTAATCCACTCCCACAGACAAATGATATTTATAGAAGATTTAAATATTGTTGACTATAATCTTTCCAAATTTTCCCAACACTTCTGTCTTTTCTTACTACTGTAGCTTTTCCACCAAAAATGGAAAAATGATGGAATAGCTGGTATCTTGTGACTGAAGCAGTATCTGCCTTCAGTTAGGAAGCATCCATACATCTATAGTGTATAGAAGTATATATAATCAAAAGGAGTTTTGCATGTCGACTTTCCTAGAAAACATGCAAATTCTCCTAGGACATATTTATACATCTATTTATGCAAGCATATAGCCATTTGAAGAAGCAGAGTCAACTAAATAGGTACCAAATGCTGACAGTCATTTAGTGCATGGGTCTTCAACCTTGGCAACATTAAGACTTGTGGACTTCAACTCCCAGAATTCTGGGAGTTGAAGTCCACAAGTCTTAATGTTACCGAGGTTGGAGATCCCTGATTTAGTGTATACTGAATGCTGACAATCCAGGTAGTCCTCAACATATGATACAATTGAAGCCAATTGTTGGTAAGCAGGATGGTTGTTAGATAAGTCACACTTGATTTTACAACCTGTTTGATATAATTATTAAGTGAATCACTAATTGTTAACTGAATCACATGGTTATTAAGCAAATCTAGCTTCCTCCATGAATCTGCTTCTCAAAAGCTGTCAGGGAAGATCCCAAATAGTAATCCCATGACCCCAGGACATTGCAACCATTGTAAATACATGCTGGTTGCCAAACACCTGAATTTTGATGACATGACCATGGGGATGCCATGATGGTCATAAGTACAAGAACTGGTGGTAAATTACTTTTTTCAGTGCTGTTATGGCTTTGAATGGTCCCTAAACAAATGGTTGTTAGGTGAAGATTAGCTAAATGTTGACAATCATTTCCTGGATTTGGGATGAACTCCCACTGCTAGACATCCCCATGTGTTAATATAGGAATCATACTGACTTTGTGACTAGAAGCCAGAAAGTTTACTCTCACTTGATCTGGGAAAACCTAAAGTAATTGTGTCCTGGATGCAGCATTTTTAACTTCTAGAACAGTCAAAAATGTGTTCCTTTTTAGGTATTGCAATGAGAAAAACTTGGCTGTGAATCCTCAGGGAGGCAATACCGGCCTTGTTGGTGGCAGTGTTCCTGTCTTTGATGAGATCATTCTTTCTACAAGACTTATGAACCAGATCATCAGTTTCGACCATATTTCTGGTAAGTTCTTGTCAAGGCTTGGGGGGCAAGTCTGTGGTCTAAGAAAGGATCTTGCACCTGACTACTACAAGGAAGGTTAGTTGAAGAGATAGTGACCTACTCATGGCTATCCAACTGAATTCATACCACAGCTTGAAATTTAATTCCTTTTTTTTTGTTTTGCACAATATATTGAGCCATAAATTCACCAGAGATTGGGTTAGGCAGCATGCTAAATGAAAACCACTGTTAAAATTAATTGAACTTAGCCAGGCTGCTAGATCTTTGATTGTTAATTGTATCCCACAAATCCAACCTGTTTGTTTTATGCCTGAATTTGGAGAAAGCTGTTCCATTAGAAAGAGAATTATATTTATCTGACATTACTGTGACTTGATACTTATGCCTCAGGAATCCTGATTTGCCAGGCGGGCTGCATTTTAGAGAACCTCAACCAGTATTTGGAGCCAAAGGGCTTCGTCATGCCTCTTGACCTTGGAGCCAAAGGCAGTTGCCATATTGGAGGAAATGTAGCTACAAACGCAGGTGGCTTGCGCCTCCTAAGGTATGGATCTCTTCGAGGGACAGTTCTTGGATTAGAAGTGGTAAGTTGAAATTCAAAAAAGCCCTTTCTGATTTTTTTAATTGTTTAAAGTGATTATTCTCTACCACTCCCTTTATTTTATTTCAAAGGTGCTACTATATTCCTTTCTTCTATAAAAATGCAACTTAGAAAATACTGTTTCTCTTGTTTGGCCTGTGTAACCATTATAAACAAGATTTAAAATAAGAACACTGTATTATTCATTAATGATAAACCAAAGTTTGTCCTCTTTCAGGTGCTGGCTGATGGCTCCATCCTGAACTGTTTGGCATCTCTGCGGAAAGACAATACTGGCTATGACTTGAAGCAGTTTTTCATTGGCTCAGAGGGGACTTTGGGGATGGTCACTGCTGTATCCATCCTCTGTCCACGGAAACCAAATGCTGTGAATCTGGCATTTCTTGGTGCGAATCATTCCTGTCTCTTGTTTTTAGTGCACTTTTTGTACTTCCAAGTCTTGCACAGGAAGAATGCATCTGCGGCAGCAGTTAGTTTATCAAGGTTACTTTCTTATGTTCAGGTTTTGTAACCATTTGATGTGATTAACAGTGTTAGTGATGAAAATAGGGATGAGAACGGGGAAAATAATTTATGCCACCAGCAAACTGCTTTTTACTGTTGGCACAGAAGCCACATGCAGATGTGAGAAATGAAGGCATCCTGAAATAATAACTGAATATGAAATAGAATTATCATGAATCTTGTCTAATTTATAGATGTCATCTTAAAACTGTTGTCAGTGGCAAATCACAACTCTCATGTAGAATGAAACTCAAGTGGCTTCTAAGGGATGGATTCAACCTGGGATCTATTGGTCCTATTAGTTCTGGTGCCCTGTGAGGCCTGGCTACTGTCTTCTGGGTCCATTCTGATTTGGGTCTTTAAAACCAGGCTCTTGCCCAATACCTACCAAATCTCCAAGCTATTCCTGGTTGCAAAATTTGAATCAGCTTGAATAGCTACTGATAAATCACAGGATGTGGGCAGTGCATGATGATGTTGGGAAGAGAGAAAATCTTGCTCTTTTGTTTCATAGTGTGCCTTTCCCACAGCTGTTGTCTGGGATGTTTTTGAATATGACTTTAGTACTTTCTTGGAGTAGCACACATCTTGGCAAAGTGTCATGTTCCCTTTGAACACCCTTACAAAACACTTGGACCTAAACAAAGCAAATGTCAGAATTCAACTTCTCCTCCAGCCCTGTTTCATCTTATTAAGATGGAAAGTGGGTGTTTTCCCTTCAGTTGGTGATATTTGCTGGAGGACAGGGGAACTGTCAAGCAAAGCTGGGGCATCCAATCTGGGTCAGTCACTGGGACCAGAGATTTTGACTTCTGAGCTTTCAAACTCGTGCCTAGAGTCCATTCTCTTTCTTGAGGGTGGGTCCAGCAGAAGTCTGAAAGTTCAGAAGACAAAACCTTTGGTGACCGACTCAGATTAGATCCTGCAACCTTATCCTGGGAAACATAGATTCACCTTCATTTGTGAAAGTTAGAAGAATGGACTAATTTCTGCCTTTCGTGCAAACTCTAAATGAGAACAATTAAATTCCTATTATCTATTTTAGTTTTGTAGAAATGACTTTATCAGTTTCGTTCTCTTTTATTCATCTTGGAGTGAAAATGAATGAAAATAGCAATTACATATTTAAAGAAAAAGAATAGATATGAAAAGTTCCAGTGCTTTTTCCCTACCATTTTTTAATTTTGTTTGTATGCCGTCTTACTTATTTTCTGTGATTTTTGCTTTTACCATAAAGCTTGCCCAAGTTTCTCTCAAGTCCTGAAAACCTTCATAACCTGCAAGGATATGCTGGGAGAAATTCTTTCTGCTTATGAGTTCATGGACAATGGATGCATGAAGTTGGTAGAGAGACATCTGAAACTGACCAACCCAGTAGCAGGTACCAGTTGCTCTACAAATGGATTCTCATTACTAGTTATATGTATGCAAATTTATTTTTGCTTAAATAATCTGATGGCTGGTTTTGAATGGTGGGTTAAGATATATGGACTTCAATTCCCAGAATTCCCTAGCCAGCATCATGGTATTTAAATATCTTTTCCAAAGTCTTCATGGCTGCTCTAGCAAGTGCTTGAATGAGGTGTATTTCTCAACTGCTTGTTCCTTTATGGTGATGGTTGATCCTAAAAGGAAGAAGCTAACCATACTTCAGCATCTTTACTGTTAATTCTAAGGCTGATTGTTGTATCTATTGTTATTAATTTGGTCTGTATATTTAATTTTAGTCCTATTTTTCACTGTACTCTTTGACTTTAGTTGGGCAGCTGGGATAACTTTCACACTTCTGGTGTCCCTGCTGAGAATATGTACTCTTGGCATACACTTCTGACATTCTTTGCTCATCCCTCCCAAGAACATCCCATCACTACAGCAGGACTTTATGTATGTGTGTCCCAACTCTATATTATTCAATTTTCATAATCCTAGGAAATTAGATTTAATTTTTACAAGTAAAATCTCATAGTTTCAGTAGATGTATATGTTTGAAATTGTATGACTCTTTATTTCTGCTTTTTGTAAACCTAGAAAGTCCTTTTTATGTGTTAATTGAGACTTCAGGCTCCAATTCTACTCATGATGAGGAAAAACTCAGCCATTTCCTGGAACATGTAATGGACTCAGATTTGGTAGTAGATGGAACTCTGGCCTCAGAAGGAAAAAAGATAAAGGTATTTTTCTTTCTTTCTTACCAGCATGTTTGGTTTGGATTCAAACATGATTTAAATTTGAAACATACTTGAGTTGAATTTGCAACTCTTGGCCATCTAGTTTTGATAAGTGATCACTGAATGCTAAATTCAAACAATACACTGTAGCTTTGTTGGTGTAAGAATCTCAGAGAAATGTCTAGATTAGGGGTGTCAAACACAATTTCACATCAGGTTTGTGGTTCACCTCGGGGGACCGGGTGGTGTGGTTGATTGGATGGGTGTGGCCAACTGGGTGGGTGTGGTCAGCTTGACACCAGGCACGGCATGGCTGATTGGGTGGGCATGGCCAGATTGACACCAGTTCCCAAACTGCTGGCATGTTTCCTCTGTGCACTGGGTAGACCAGGCTGAAGCCATGTTGGCTCGATGTTTCCTTTTTGCATTGGGTAGACCGGGCTGAAGCCATGCCATGCTGGCCCGATGTTTCCTTTTCGCATTGGGTAGACCGTGCCGAAGAGACACGGGCCAGCCCCTTGCATTTTCCAATACGGCCCTGTGGGATCCAGCCCTCAGGCCTTGTGTTTGACATCCTTGGTCTAGATTATCTGAGGGAATGTTATTCCCAAATATTTCTGATGGTCCAGTAAAATCAGGCAGAGTTAGTTGCATTTTGAGTCCCATCCCAAAGGTGCTTTTTAAAGAGACAACTGGACTTTCTGGTTTTGCTTTGAGGATATTTCGCTTCTCATCCAAGAGGATTCTTTAGCTCTGAAGAAGCTTCTTGGATGAGAAACAAAATGTCTTCAAAGAAAAACCAGAAAGTCCAGTTGTCTCTTGAAAAAACACCTTTGAGACAACCATGACTGGATGATTGAGAAACTCCATAGACATTTGGGTCTATGAGAGTCATCTATGAGACTCATCTTATGGGACCTACTCTGCTGCAGAACTTACCCTCAATACGTGGGTCTTGTGTGAACACCAGTACCCATCTACAATCCTCAGAACCCCACAGAATGAGTGAGTCTAAAATTTACATGTTTTGCATTTTAAAGACTCAGTATCATTACTGGCATCCCCTAAACCCTCAGGCAAGACAGAAGATCATAATGCAGTTTCTAGGTTTAAAGTCCCATCTTTGCTTCTCATCTAATGTCTAAATCCCTTGTTAGTCCCATATATATATGTTAGACAATTTCAAAAGTGGTTTGAAAGGCTACGGCATAATGCTTTGTTGGGAAATATGCCCAGAACTAGAAAAAAGACAAAGATAACTTGAGTTGGCATGCATTTTAGTTCTTAAGGAGATGAGAGCTATTTCATCGAATTAATAAATGAAGGTTTTGGGGCCAGGCCTCATATAGAATGGCCCATATTTTGCAAATAAGTAATTGCCTTTCTCTATAGAAGGTATGTCTGCCATATTGGAATAGTGTGCAGACAATGCTCTTAATCCAAAATGTGCCTCTTATCCCTTATTTATACAAGAGACCTTTTGGCCCCAAATCCTGCAATGCTGATGCAAGCATTGCTGCTCAGTGTACACATCTAAATGAATATAATGTAAGTTATTTGTTGTATATTCTTTTTTAACCTGGTTTCATTAAAAAAATTATCTAAAACAGGATACAGCGGAACAAACCAATAAAAATAATACAATATTCATAAATGAGCGCAGTTAAACCCATAACTTTTGCCAATCATATATTCTTTAAGAATGCCAAGATGGTATTGTCTCCCGCAAACAATATATTTGGTCAACTACAGGCATTATGGGCTTTACGGGAACGTATCACAGAAGCCCTGACATGTGATGGAGTTGTTTATAAATATGACATTTCACTCCCTGTGGAAAAACTCTATGATCTTGTGACTGACATGAAAGTACGGCTGGATACAGCTGCTAAGAATGTGGTTGGCTATGGACATCTAGGTGAGTTCCACTATCTTGATAAAAATTTCCTTAATTATGAATGATTTGGATTTTGAATCATTGTAGCAAATTATCTGATTGTGTTTCAGTTCTGGATTTAACTCTCATTTCAGCTTTCAGTTACTAGATAATGTTAAGCCATTATCTTTTGGTCTCAGTTGAGTTGGTATATTTGTGCATGGTTCAGCCATCTGCAGCAAAGATGTAATATTTGCTGACCTGACAGAATTACCAAAAGCATCCATATTAGGGGAGAAAGTGTTCTTGGCCCAGAATAAATTATGCTTTAAAAATGAAATAATCCATTGCCGGATTGTAATATTTGGATGATCTTTTCTGGAAATGCTGAAATCATATGAGTTCTTTGGGCAGGAAATTTCAGAAAGAGACTACTAAGCATGAACATAGGGCATTATTTCCTAAGCCCATGAACTAACCTTATGGAAGGCACAGATTGGCAAAGTTGTTCTAGTAGCTTTTGAAAGGGACAGAAGGCCAGGCTTTATTATAAATATGGACATGAGATGTTATGCACAAAGATAAAACACAGTTATTCTTTGCTGCCAAGAAACTAGTGTCCCTCTGTATTTTTTTTCTGTCTTTCAAGAATATGATAGTTGTCATGTCCCAGCATATAACTTTTATATACTGTTGTTGCTCTCTAGCTCTATCTAGTGCCTGGAGAGACAAATATCAGTTGTATTGTTTGAAGCTGACCCAACCCCTTCACCCATCAGCCTGCACTCTCAAAACAAGTGCACGCTAGAAAGCCAGACTCTATTTCCTTTAACATTTGGAGAAGGCAGAAGCACAAAGAAGAACCCATCTTAATCTGTAGCACATAGACATGCAAGGATAAACCCATATCCCACACACAGAGCATCACTGGTGAGATTTAGATTGCTTGTATTTATTAATTTTTACGTTCAGCAGTAACTCAATACTGTCAATTTTGTATTTGGTTCTCATTGTATGTATTCCTACTTTCCCCAGTTTCACCATATCCTGTTCTTTTAATAGAGCATTCAGATCTACGCACATGGTCTGTTTTATTGGAGGATAGGTGGCTTTAGCTGCATGTCAAGCTGCACACAGACTAACGTGTAGTGAGGACAGAACAATAGTTATATCTTTTAGTTCTTTTTTGTTCAAAAATAAAGCCATGAACTATGGAAGACTGGTATGATCCCGTGTTTAAAATAGACTTTTTCAGTTTAGTACCCTCAAAATTTCAGCATTCCGGAGAATAACACTAAAATATTACAAAGTGTTGTTGGCTTACCATTTTCACCATCTCCAGTTAACTGCAAAGGAGTATGGAAATTGTTGCCTTTTAATAAAAAATATTATTGCGTATCACAGTTAAAGAACTAGTATTGTCTACTTTCTCTTTTGAAACCAATTCTCAGTACTAATGCATTTCACAGTCAGAGAATACTTGTATTGTCTATTTTATCTTTTGAAATCAATTCTTATTTCTTTGACAGGAGATGGAAACTTGCACCTGAATGTAACAGCAGCGTCATACAGTCATTCTCTGCTGGATGCTATTGAGCCATATGTGTATGAGTGGGTTTCACAATATTATGGAAGTATCAGTGCAGAGCATGGCCTGGGTTTCAAGAAGAAGCATTACATCCACTACAGCAAAGCAAAAGAAGCAGTTCTTCTCATGCAGCAGTTCAAGGTTATGTTAGATCCTAAAGGAATTTTAAACCCTTATAAAACATTACCATCAAAGGCTGTAAGATGATTCTTTGGGAAGCGTTAATCTGTTGCTTGAAGTATGGTGTATCACGTCTTTTTGTAAAGAAACTCTGAAGCCAGAGCCAGTTTTCTATTTTTCTAAACAAGAAGAATAAAACAATTGAATTGGATTCATCTCACAGAATTATCTACCACAGGGGTCTCCAACCTTGGCAACTTTAAGACTTGTGGACTTCAACTCCCAGAATTCCTCAGCCAGAAAAGCTGGCTGAGGAATTCTGGGAATTGAAGTCCAGATAACAGATAATCAGAGTTGGAAGGGACCTTGTAGGTCATCTAGTCCAACCCCCCCCCACCCAAGCAGGAGACCCTATACCATTTTTGACAGATTTGGAGTCCAATCTCTTCTTGAAAGTTTCAAGTGATGCCGCTCCCACAACTTCTGAGGGCAAGCTGTTCCATTGGTTGATTGTTCTCACTGTCAGAAAGTTTCTCCTTATTTCCAGGTTAAATCTCTCCTTGTTCAGTTTCCATCCATTATTCCTTGTCTGGCCTACAGGAGCTTTAGAAAATAGCTCCTTTCTGTGGCAGCCCCTCAAATATTGGAACACTGCTATCATGTTTCCCCTGGTTCTTCTCTTCACTAGACTAGCCATGCCCAGTTCCTATAACCGTTCTACATATGTTTTAGTCTCCAGTCCCCTAATCATCCTGGTTGCTCTTCTCTGCACTTTTACTAGAGTCTCAACATCTTTTTTATAGTGTTGTGACCAAAACTGGATGCGGTATTCAAGGTGTGGTCTTACTAAGGCTTTATAGAGTGGTATTAGTACCTCACTTGATCTTGATTGTATCTCTCTGTTAATGCAACTTAGGATTGCATTAGCTTTTTAGGCTATATGACATTTTCTTCTTTGTTTTCAAATAGTTTGATTCAGTACACAAAGCTTCAAACATTTTATATATGGAATCATGCAGTAGCTAACAGGAAAAGCCCAGTGCCTGATTAGTAGCATACATTAAGCACAGACATAGAACATGTTAATGTAACTAATGTATCTGTTACATAACAAATAAACAGCAAATAAAACCCTGCAAGGATGAAATGTGATTCCTATGGCGTGCTTATCTCTCTGCTATCCAAAATAGAGGTGGTATTCAGCAGGTTCTGACCAGTTCTGCAGAACTGGTGGCAGAAATTTTGAGTAGTTCGGAGAACTGGCAAATACCATCTCTGGCCCCGCTCCCATCTATTCTCTGCCTCCTGAGTCCCAGCTGATCGGCTGGGTCTTCTTTGGTTGCCCTGCACAGGAGAACGGAGCTGGAAAGCAGGTTAGTGTGGTGGGGAGGGAATGGAGATTTTACAGTATCCTTCCCCTGCCATGCCCACCAAGCCACAGCCACAGAACCAGTAATAATTTTTTTTGAATCCCACCACTGATCCAAAAGACACCAGTGGACATGTATTGACTGATTCAAAGAAGACCAAAGAAAGATGGGAAACATATTGAAATACTATACAGTAGAGATGTCAACATCAAAGATACATTGGAAGATATTCCTTACAAGTATCTCTAGTAGTGGAAAATGAGCTTAGATAAGTACTCCATTGCCAAGTTGGAAGGGTATACAAATCGATAGAATCTCTACAGCAGGAGTGTCAAACCAATTTCATTGAGGCCTGCATCAGGGTTGTGATTGACTTTGTGGGACTAGGTTGGGTGTGGCTAGCTCAACGTCATGTCGGGGACGCCTGTGGTGGCCAGAGCACTCTGCCAGTGAAAATAGGCTCCCAAACTCCATTTTTAGCTGTGATGGCCTCCTGCAACCCTGTGCCAGTGGTCCACACAAGCTCCATTTTCTCTGTTAGAGGCACCGCAGGCCAGTCCTTTGCTGTTTCCAGTGAGGCCCCGCAGCCCAGATCTAAGCATACTGCAGGCTGGATCCAGCCCCTGGACCTTGAGTTTGACACCCCTGCTCTATAGAAACATGTATAACAACAAAAGAAAAATTAGAAAATAAGATTCTAACCAACAAGTCTAGGGGTTCAAACCTGTGACCTGTGGGCTGGATGTGTCACATGCTGGCCACACCCATTCCTGGTTTAGTGAAGGGGAAAAATTTGTGATACGTCATGTGACGACAACATGTCATGACTCCTGAACTCACCAAACAGAAAAAGAACAGTTAATAGATTTAAAGAGATAAATCTACAGAAAAACTGCAAAGTATTAAACCAAATAAAAATTGATAACATTGGAACTCTATATGAAATAGGAGATAAAAAATAGTGTTTAAGCTGGCTTTAGAAAAGGCTGGGAAACAAAACATTGCTGATGTCACTGGATAATTGAGTAAGTGAAAGAAAAAACTCACGATGTTGTTTATAGATATTACTGATTATAAAAGATATTTGATTCTATCAGTCATGTCAAACGAATGCGCTTTAAAAATGAGAACCTAGAATATCTCATTGTCATCAAAAGCTACAAAGAGGTTGGGCAACCACAGTCTCAGAGAACATGGCAAAACATTGGCAAAATATGGTTCAGAATGACAAAAGAATGAGAATCTTCCTGAATATATAAGGGAAATTGATTGGAAGAAGATGATTTTTTTTAATTGGAGAAAACCAATAATTTTCACTATGTTAATAACTATGTTAATAATTACTCTGATGGTTAAACATGAAAAGAATGTGCAAGCTCCCGTAACAAACATTAATGAGCCCAGTGAAAAGAATGGGAGTGAAAATTAATATTTAAAGAGACCAAACTAATTATAAAAGGAGTCATAACCAGCTTTAGAACTGACAATGAAAACATCAAAGTGGTAGTTAGCTTCTATTTTTTAGGATCAACCAAGGAACAAGCAGCCATGAAATATGCCACAGACTAGCACATGGCACAGCAGCTATGAAAAGTTTGGGAAAGATAGATGCCATGATCAGATAGTGCAAGCAATGCATTCCCTACGGTGGGGTCCCCAATCCTTGGTCCATGACCTGAGGCACACAAAGCTCCATTTCCCTAAATGATGGCACAAAACCATCCTCTTCCCTCCTCCTCCCCGCTGCTATAGCTGCTGGTCCACGAAGCCAGAAAGGTTGGGGATTGCCACCCTATGGCACTGTATGGAAACCAAAAGTTGAAGAAGCAGGATAGGAAGAGCATTAATGCTTTTGAAGTGTTAATGTTGATTTTTTAAAAAAATATATTGGCATCTTACCTCAGGGTAATTCTGGGCAGCTTACAATCATAAAAAAATTTAAAAATATACAAAAACAAAGGCATGAATAAAATAAAACGCAGAGCCAAATACAACAGCCCAATTAAAAGATGGGAAGGACAGGAGTAGGATGAGGGGAAGGTAAGATCTGTTGTTAATTGATCAACTACCACTATTGCAATGCTTCCCCCACCACCACTGGAGTCCCAAGCTAACTGACAGAGCGAGCTCTTTAGGCTCTTATGGATGATGGAAGATCAGGAGAGTTGGAGACAACCTCACTGCAAGGGGGGTGGCAAGGTGTTCCAGAGGGAAGAGGTGGTGCTGCACGATGTTGGAGAGTACTTCTGATAATTCCATGGATAACTAGCAAAAGATATAAATGGATCATCAAACAAATCAATCCAGAGTTCTTATTCAAGACATGACGAGGCTCAAAGCTCTATACTTTAAAAACACATTTATGCGAGGACCAAACTCTTGAGAAATCTATAATACTGGGAAAGATGGAAGGAAAGAGAAGACCAGAACCAAAGTGTGTGGATTTAATTATATAGTATCAGTAAAGGCAGCAGTGGGATTCAATTTTTTTTACTACCAATCGGTTCTGTGGGCCTGGCTTGGTGGGCATGGCAGGGGAAGGATACTGTAAAATCTCCAGTCAGAAGTGGGATTTGCCAGTTCTCTGCTACCGGTTCTCCAGAACTGGTCAGAACCTGCTGAATACCACCTCTGGTATTGACACTTTGAATAATCTTTTTGTATCCAGAACTAAATTTCTTCTTCAGTCAAGATTAATAAAATAAGGAGTAAAATTTTATTTTGCTGAGATTTCAGGCTGAGCATATGTGTAAAAGCAGGTTGCATCTGTATCATCTATGCTATAATAGACATGGAAGTCAGTGGTTGTTGTGAGTCTGACTGACTGTTCTGAGTATAAGGTACTTTCTTTCCCCTACATTGAAATTACTGTCAATCTTGGTAATTTTTTTCATTTGTATTTCCTTTTTTTCTACTGGCGGTGCCTTTCAAAAGGCCTCTATTTCTAAAGGCCTTTGGAAAAGCAATCAAAACCAGTGTGGTAACCTTAACTTACAACAGTTTGTTTAGGGGCCATTCAAAGTTACAACGGCACTGAAAAATGTGACTTATAACCATTTTTCATGGTTACAACCTTTACAATATCCCCATGTTTATGTGATCAAAATTTAGATGCTTGGCAACTGGTTCATGCTTATGACCTTTGCTGTGTCCCAGAGTAATGTGACCTCCTTTTGCCAACTTCTGACAAGCGAAGTCAATGGGGAAGCCAGATTCACTTAACAACCAGATTACTGACTTATAAACTGTAGTCATTCACTTAACAATTGTGGCAAGAAAAGCCATAAAATGGGTGTAAGAGAATCTCCCATACTGTTCTGTTCGGAGCATGGGCGCAAAGAATGGAGATGAGGCATCGGAAAGTGACTCAATTCTTTATTAGTGACTTCAGAACAGAGCTAAAATACTCGGGCAGCAGCAGCCCTTTATAGGGCTTGCTGCTGTCATAACAGCCAATGCTTTGAGTTTGCCGCGCTGGCGGCGTCCAATCGGCAACACCCGTTAACAGCCAATCAGATCGGCCTAGGACGACCAATCAGGATCCGCTGCTGGCGGGCCAATCAGAAGTGCAGGATTTCAAGCCTGTGTGGAAGTAAAACTATTTAAGCTTTTAAATTAGCGCAATTGCTTAGTCCGTAACACCCCTCCCCCTACGTTCCGTCTGAGGGGTGTGGTGATGTACTCTCGCAAGTACGCAGGTCGTTTCACCTGTCTGCCCGATCTGCGTTGCCCCAACAGTTCTTGCCTTGGCTCTGTTTCCGATGGGCTATTTGCTGGGCTGAACGGCACGGCTGGGTCAACCACTTTGCTGGGCGACGCGGGGCTGTCATCCCTGCTTCCGTCAAGGCTGCCTCCTGAGTTTCTTGGGTTTGCTGCTGTCGCAGTGCTGCTTTGTGGCGAGGCACTCATCTGATCCAGTTCTTCCTCGGAAGGTGAATATCCTGGGGTTAGTTGTGTTGATTTTTGGGTTTCGCGTACTGCGTCGTATGTTGGCTCATTTTCGGCCCCCTCGCTTTCCCTTCCCCCCCAGGTTTGAGGTTCAGGGCTAGAGACAGGGGTAGGTGCCAGTCTGGAATGAAGTTGGTCAATGTGGCGCTTCCACATTTTCCCTTCAGCAGTTTGTAACCGGTAGGAACGAGGCCCCGTAAGTTGAATTATGGTAGCGGGGACCCACAATGGGTCACCTGAGAAATTCTTTGCAAAGACTGGGTCGCCTACCTTGAACGTGCGATACTTGCTGCTGGACCCTAGGGGTTGTTCTGGCGTGTAGGCAGGGTGTATGCGGTCAAGGTGTGAGCGAAGTTTCCATCGCATCAGGAGTTCAGCTGGGGTTTTGTTTGTAGTACTGTGTGGTGTAATATGTTGGAGGAGGAGCATCCTGGTTATTTTATGATCGATGTCTCCTTGTTCCATTTTTTGTAAAGTTTTCTTCACGAATTGGACCATTTTCTCAGCCCTACTATTGGCCGCAGGGTGAGCTAGTGATGTCAAGGCATGGCATATCCCCCGATCCGCTAGGTACTGTTCAAATGCGAGAGCAGTGAATTGGGGACCATTATCGGAAACCAGGACATCTGGTAGTCCATGTGTAGCAAATAGTTTATTTAATTTTTTAATGACTGCTTCTATGGTGGTGCTCTTCATTTTGTGGACCTCTAGCCAATTTGAATAGGTGTCCACAGTTATGAAAAAGGTATGCCCCTTGGTGGGTCCCACAAAATCGAGGTGGATGTGGGACCAGGGACCCTGGGGTGTCTCCCATTCTGTTGGTGGGGCTTTTGGTGGATCTGCGCGAGTTTCTTGACACTTGTTGCAAGAGGCTACCCAAGTTTCTATTTGTTTATCTATACCTGGCCACCATGTGTAGCTCCTGGCTAGTGCCTTCATTCGCACAATGCCAGGATGTCCATCATGCAACAGTTTCAGGACTTTCTGTTGTAGCTGCTCTGGAATGACAACTCTGTCTCCCCATAATATGCATCTTTTTGGGAGAAAAGCTCTGTCTGTCTGTTTTTGAAGGTTTGAAGATATCACTGAGTTCGTTGTCAGGCCAACCTCTTTCCATCCAGCTGAGGATTCGTGCTAAACAAGGATCTTTCCTTGTTTCTGTGGTGATGTCTCGTGCAGTCAGTGGTGGAGAAGGAAGGGTTTCGATTTGTAGCGTTGTTAGTGTTGGAGCCGGATCGTCTATGACTTCGGGTAGTGGTGAGTGGCTCAAAGCGTCAGCGTGGGGAATGGCTTTCCCCGGGCGGTGTAGCAATTGGTAATTGTATGTGGCTAGAAATTCCAACCAACGCATCATTCTTGGCGATAATATGTGGGGTGTTGGTTTGTCCCCTGCTAAAATGCCAAGTAATGGTTTGTGATCGGTAACTTTGGAAAAGGGTCTTCTATATACGTACTCATGGAAGCGTTTGACAGCAGCTATGATAGCGAGAGCCTCTTTATCAAGTTGGCTATAGTTCCTCTCAGCTTTCGCTAAAGTCTTTGAAAAAAATGCAATAGGTGCCTCAGTACCGTTTGGTAGGATGTGGCTCAGGATGGCTCCTACCCCAAACGGTGAGGCATCACAGGTGACGGTTAAAGGTAAGGTCTCGTTATATTGTATCAATACAGCATCTGAGGTTAAGAGGTCTTTGACTTTCTGAAAAGCTCGTTCTTCGCGTTGTCCCCAGACCCAGGAAACCTTCTTGTCGAGGAGCCTATGCAGGGGTTCGGCCACAGTTGCTTTCTGGGGCAAGAAGATGTAATAAAAGTTAATGAGTCCTAGGAAAGCTTGGAGGTCTGTTTTATTCCTAGGTCTTGGGGCGTTTTTTATGGCAGTCAGTTTTTTTTTTCAGTAGGGTGAATTCCCTGTTTGTCAAGTAGATAGCCCAGGAATTCCACCTTTTCTGTACAGAGTTGGCACTTGTCCTTCTTGACCTTTAGGCCAGCGTCTTTAAATTTCTGTAGAACCATTTGGAGTCATTTTTCTAAAATGCATCTAGTCAGGGCAACTATTAGTACATCATCGAAGTAGGGCACGACCCCTTTTATGCCTTGTAGCAATCTTTCCATTAAGCTCTGAAAATACCGTGGGCTACACTTACTCCAAACTGGAGTCTGTTACACTTGAAAGCCCCTCTATGCGTGACTATAGTCTGGGCTTCTGCAGTCTGTGCGTCTACGGGCAACTGCTGGTACGCCTGACCTAAGTCCAATTTTGCAAATATTTTCCCACCTCCGAGGGAGTGAAGAAGGTATTGGACCACAGGTATGGGGTAAGCGCTCTGCTGGAGCGCATGATTTAGAGTGGCCCGGTAATCCCCACAAATTCTCACCAATCCATCTGGTTTTATGGGGGTCACGATTGGGGTCTCCCATCGAGCGTGGTCAATAGGTTCCAACACACCTTGTGCTTTTAATTTGTCCAATTGTTCATCAATCTTTGGCTTGAGTGTAAAGGGCACTTGACGAGGCTTAAGGCGAATGGGCGCAACTTCGGGGCTGAGGTTAAATGATATAGGGGACCCTTTGTACTTGCCTAGCTTCTCGCTGAACACGTCCTGGAATTCTTGGACGAGGGCCGCTTCCCAGTCATCACTGCCAGTCTGGTTGATGCCAGCTAGTTTGATTCCAGTCCATTGTCTTGACTTCTGCTGGTTTCGCAAGGGCTTTTGCCATTTTGAAGATGGCAGGCCCGCAATGGGTCAGGAATACAGCTCGTTTCTTGCCAGGCGTAGCATCTTTCAGATTGTTGGTCTCCAGGAACATCTGGAACCTGTCCATATACGAATCCCAGTCTTCGTTAGCTGGGTCAAATGGAGCGGGTGGTATAGCGCTGCTGGTCATTCTGCCGCTTCTTCGGTGCGCTCTTAGCCACGTGCTCTCTAGGGTTCGTTAAGTGTTTGATCAGCTCTTAAAGTCTCTGCATCCCATCCTCATCGCCAGTGTTCTGTTTGGAGCGTGGTCGCAAAGAACGGAGACGAGGCATCGGAAAGTGACTCAACTCTTTATTAGTGACTTCAGAACAGAGCTAAAATACTCGGGCAGCAGCAGCCCTTTTATAGGGCTTGCTGCTGTCATAACAGCCAATGCTTTGAGTTTGCCGCGCTGGCGGCATCCAATCGGCAGCGCCCGTTAACAGCCAATCAGATCAGCCTAGGACGTCCAATCAGGATCCGCTGCTGGCGGGCCAATCAGAAGTGCAGGATTTCAAGCCTGCTGTGGAAGTAAAACTCTTTAAGCTTTTAAATTAGTGCAATTGCTTAGTCCGTAACACATACCACCCAATACAACGGATGAAACTTCCAGGGAAGGAAGAGGAACATCTCCCGCTTCCTAAAAAAAATCAGTCCAGTTGCCTTTTCAAAAATAAAAACCACTTTTGTTACAGCTATGACCTGAATAACTGAGAGTCTTCATAGACATACACATTAATGACTTTTTCCTTTATTATTTCAACCAATTATGCAAAATGAATTTAGAGCCTTTCATTAACATGAGGCCCAATGGTGTAATTTCCTTAGCTTGTACCTAAACTGCAGAGATGCCATTTAATATTTTTTTTTACAATCATCAGAGTCTCTCATTAAAATGGCAGGGTAAATAAAAGGGGAAGGGAGAAATATTTACAGCAAAGGCCATTCTGTCACATTTATGGTATACATCATAAAATAGCAATAAAATATAATAGGGACAAGTCAATATGCAAGATTGTAGAAAATCAATAAATAAAATAAAGGAAGTAATGCAATTTGCCAAATCAAATATGACTGCTGTAATGTATAGTATTGTCATAAAATAAGACAAGTAGCACAGGAAATATAAGCATGCAACCTCATTTTGCTTTGAATCAATAGTTTAAATTTATTTCATGAGCAATTTGGAACATGAAAGTCATCAAAGTACAAACAACAATTCAGTAAGATAATACTTACATCAACAACCCATTGCAATGAGGTCCACCGATAATAGATAAATCCAGCAAGGAGCAGCTACCATCGGTGGCCATGATCTGAAACAAAACCCCTTCTTATATAATCTTTTCTACACATCTCTTCTGCTCCTCTGGAAGAGTACTGGCGTAAATTCCTCATTCACTATGCCAACCTGTCACTTGGTACTTATTTGAAAAACTCTTGTTGTCTGCACTTTTTGTTTCTGTATTCCCGTAATGTTCCAGTTATATCAAAAATAGCTCCAAAACTGATTGAATTGCAACTATTAGTTTTACACAATTGCAGATTACAATTTTCCTTTAGTGTGCGCCTTTTATCAAACTAATGCTTTAATATACTATCATATGAGAAGCAGTACAAACCAGGTTCAGAGCCAGGAAGCATAGATATAGGTAGGGAATCAAGGATCTTTTCTTACAGTATGTACAGAGACAACTTAATGAATCAATCAGAAAGGTCCAAGCGAATGCATGGGTTTTATGTCAGAACAAAGGCAGGAGCTGAGTATTTGCCAATACTCAGGCTGAGGAACTTGGGGTACAAACTTGAGCTGTGACCTGGTAATACTGATTTGCAAACTAGGGCATACATAAACTTTGCTAGACCAATACTTGATTACAGCTCTGTTGTCTGGAATCTGCACTGTATATCAGACATTAATACAATTGAATGAGTCCAGAAGTATTTTACAGGAAGAGTACTACACTCCTCTGTTCGCAACAGAATACCCTACATCACCAGACTTGAAATTCTAGGCTTAGACAACTTTGAACTATGCTGGCTAAGATTGGACTTAAGCATAGCACATAAAATCATATGTTACCATGTCTTACCAGTTAATGAATATTTCAGCTTTAACCACAACAACACAAGCGCACACAACAGATATAAACTAAATATAAACCACTCCAAACTTGATTGCAGGAAGTACAATTTCAGCAACAGAGTGATCAATGTCTGGAACTCACTACCTGATTCTGTTGTCACATGCTCAAACCCCCCACTCCTTTACCCTTGAACTAACCTCTATTGACTTCACCCCATTCCTAAGAGGTCTGTAAGGGGTGTGCATAAGCGCACAAACATGTCTACCATCTCTGTCCTATTGTCCCCAATTATTAGTTCCTATATCATGTATTTAAGCTTATGTTTATTCTTATTTCTATTATATTGTGCTTGACTAAATAAGTAAGTAAGTAAATAAGTATCCACCAGGTAAGTCCATTGGAACCTTGAATGGTCACTTAGCAACTGGTCATAAATCAAGGATTATATGTACACAAGTGCATCTTTGGTTGCTCTGTTTTTCTAAATGGCAGCCGCGCTCCAAATGGCGGTGGTGTTCCAAACAGCGGCAGTGCTCCAAACACAGAAGTGGCAGCTCCGAACGCAGTGGCAGCTCCAAATGCGGACATGGCAACTCCAAACAGCGGCAGTACTCCAAACAGCGGTGGGGTTCCAATCTCGGAAGCGGCAGCTCCAAATGTGGTGGCAGCTCCAAATGCGGAAGCGGCAGCTCCAAACAGCAGCAGTGCTCCAAACAGCTGCAGCGTTCCAAATGTGGAAGCAGCAGCTCCAAACGCAGCGGCAGCTCCAAATGCAGAAGCGGCAGCTCCAAACGGCAGCAGTGCTCCAAACAGCAGTGGTGCTCCAAACATGGAAGTGGCAGCTCCAAATGTGGCGGTGGCATGGGCAGAAGGGAAATCAACAGCGGCGGGCGCTGAAGGTTTTGGGTCTACCGCAAAGGTGCTTGGCAGGAGTAGGGAGCTCTCCATGCTCTGCCATGATCGCCCATTAGGAGCAGCTGGTGGGGAGGAATTGCTGCCCGCGGGGCACTCCTAATAGCAAATCCCCCCGCCCTTCCCCCAATTTTGCATGTTTTAAAATAGGCCTAAATTTGGGGGGAGGGGCTTAATTTGATTTTATGCCTAGAAAACATGCTTGGTCTTCCTATTGGGGGAGGTCGTATTGTTGGAGAAACACAGTGGATAGATAGATAGATAGATAGATAGATAGATAGATAGATAGAGACAAGCAAGCAGGGAACCAGGCAGACAAATAGATAAATTTAGTTCATTTGTTAATCATCTGAAATGCCATCTATTTATGGAAAGATGGACATACAGATCTGAAAAATAAACAATAGACTACTCTCGCTGTGAAACAACAAAGAAAAATAAACATCAGAAATAGATTGTTGAAAGACAACAATAAAAACATACAATGAACAAGAAAAACCATCAACTATATCCAGCCAAGTATACAATCATTTGGTTTCAACAGAGCTATCACCCAACCAAGGGAAAAGTCACCTCTTAACTGCTTTTTGGAAGATTAAGAGGATGGAGGCCTTCTGGATCTTAAGGGAAAAAGCATTCTACAAGGTGGAGATCAAAATTAATTACAAACATAGAATATAAACATTCCATGCCATGGAAATCTTTGTACTTTGTACATATAAAGCAGAAGATCTATATGATCTGAAGAAAGTAGAATATTGATTTTCAAATATCCAGGTATTATTTAGAAAAATGAATTCTGAATAAACAGCTTTTTGTATTCTCAAGACTAAAGAAAGGCTTACTACATTGTGTTTCATTCATCTTTATATGAGTTGAAATAATCTACATGTCCCTTTCAGATTTATGTATCCCATTGTGTGTCTTTGGCATTATGCCACCTACTTTGTCACTGCCCAACTACTCAGCTGGTCTATACAGGAACTGCACTCTAACCAAACGGCCATTACAAGAAATCCACCTCTCATCAACCACAAAATGAAAGGCATTTGCAGGTAAGGAGCAAGATGAAGGGGGAGAATATAACTTGCTTTCCTAAACTGTTGATGAAGGATAAAGCTATCTGTTTTATAACCATATAACCATTCAAGGTGACCCTTGGATGAATTTCCAGCTGTGGGTCTTTAGGTCGAAAAGAAGATTTTAAGAAGATGAATTGTGTGCTTAGCAAATCAAGGTGGATAGCATGTTCTTCATTCCTGTTTGCTTATCTCTTAGTGTTATAACTTTTTCCAGAGAATTAATAGAATAACAGACTTGGAAGAGATCTTGCTTGATAGTTTATAGATAAATACAGCCCTATTTCCAGCATTATTGCTGACATCCTCTCTCCCACAATAATTCCTATGTGAGGCTGATGGTATAATAACAATTCAGCACATTAGGATCTTAAGGAAAGGGGAAATGTTTTCTTATGTGTAATTTGAGCTGTATTCCAGAGCAGAGGTCACCAACTGGTGATCCATGGGCACTGGTGGTTCGTGAGGAAATTTTGGTGGTCCACAGAAAAATTATTTGCATTTTTAAATTGCACTAAATACTATTTATCTTTTTTTTAAAATTCATATTAGTGGTCCATGGGATTTAAAATTATGAATTTAGTGGTCCCTGAGGTCTGAAAGGTTGGTGACCCCTGTTCCAGAGCATTGTCTCTGTGACTCCCTAATTCTTTGGTTAGTGATTTCTGTTTCCTTTGTTTTTCCCTGAAGTTTGATCTTCTAACCCTAGTTCCATGCACAAGTCACGCGAGTGCAATTTACAACCTGCTGAGCTACCTGGACAGCTGAGCAGTGCTGCGTGCAAATGCGCAGCGGTTGGAAAAGCCCCTTTTTCCTGCTTTTTCAACAACAGCTGTGTCGCGCAAAGCAGCTGCAGTTGAAAAAGCAGGAAATAAAGTTCAGGTAAGAGCCCAGGCTGGCATGTGGGCCAAAACAGCAGCAGACATAGAACCGGTTCTATGTATGCTCTCTGTCTGTTGCTCTTCAGAGCTACCAATTCTACAGAGGTGGACAGAACCGGTAGAATCCCACCCCTGCCTAGTTCTACTTCTAACCATATTTGTTAGGGATAACATTGTTTTACCCTAACTGGTTTAGGTAAATAATAATATGTAATCATAGTTTGTATGTTAAAGTGTCTGCAACTTTAACTGTGGGATAGTAATTAAGGGAGTGGTTGTGAAAGCACTTTAAAAGAAGCAAGACGACAGCTTGCTCTCTCTCTGGCTTTGATGATCCCTGATTACTGCAAGGAAACAAGTCTGCATTGCTCGAACGGGAGAGAAAACAAAGAACTGACTTGTAAGTGAATTGACATAGGATATTTCTACACGGACTTTGCTAACTGAATATCCCTGAATGGACTGACTAAATGATACATGACTATTGGACTGTTATTTTGACTATGCTATGAACTCTTAATGGAATAAACTATATATTTGATAGCACAAGCGTATCTGTCATTTTTACTGTATGTTAATAAACATACAAGCTTAGCTCACTCATTTATCTGTGTGCCTATCTGACTAAGCTGCACATTCTGTTTAGCTTGTCTCCCTAACCCTGGTTGGGGAAACCAGGCTTAACACTGGTTATGGGCCCAGAGGCTGCAAAGTCAGTTTAACTAGGATAAAACAGATTTATGTAAAAGTGAAAGTTTGTGTTGTTATGCATTACAGTAAACAGACAGCTGTGTTTTATTAATTATAGTTTTATATCCATATAAGAAAACATGGCACAAGTCAATCTACAAAGTTTGTCCCTTATATCCAAGTTGGATGGAACAAACTATGTATCATGGTCTATGAAATGTAGTCTGCTTCTACAAAGAGAAGGTTTGTGGAACATAATTGAAAATCCACCAAACGTAGAAGAATGGGATCCAGAGGATGATGAAGATAAATTAAAGATAGAAGAATTTATGCATAAAAATCAACAAGCTATTTGCATTATTGCTTTAACCTTAACTGATATGCAACTTGTTTATATCCACGGTGAGAAATCAGCTGTTGGGTGTTGGCAGAAGCTGAAGAGGATTTATGTTCGAGATAATGTTGGTGCTCACATAAATATAACACGGAAACTTTTCAGTACACATCTCCATAAGAATGGTGATATGCTGAGTCATTTGAAAACTATGCAAAGCATTTTTCAAGAACTGCACGAGAAAGAGCTTATTTTCTCTGAACTACACCAAGTCTACATAATTCTATCTTCACTTGACGAAAGCTATGATAACTACGTAACTTCACTTGAAATTTTGCCAAAGGAAAGCCTAACTTTAACTGATATAACTGGCAGATTGATTGAAGAGGCCAGAAGAAGGTTTGAAAGAGACGAATTAAGGAGGCAGCAACCTCAAAAAGAAGATAATGAAACTCCTACTGCATATGCAATTAAAAAGTGTTTTAATTGTGGAGGAAGAGGACATTTGGCAAGATTTTATAAAAAGGCAAAACGCCAGAACGCTGGCCAGAATACTAAAAGTCATCAAAATAAAAATAAAAATTTAAAGTTAGCCATGTATACTAACGGAGCTGTAAAAAATAATTTATGGGTGGTTGATAGTTGAGCATCACATTGTATAACTAATGATAACAAAAATTTTATTAAAATGTCCAAGAGTACACAGCAGATATCGTTAGCCAATGGCTGGAAACTGAAAGCTAAAGGTCAAGGTATAGCATATTGTTCTTTTATAAAAGAGAATGTAAAAATGTTATATGTACCACAACTTAAGTTTAATTTAATTTCAGTTAGAATTTTGGTTAAACTAGGATATGTAGTTACATTTAAAGGAGATAACTGCATAATTGAGAAAGAAGATAAGAAAATTACTGCATCTTTAAGAGGGGAATTATATGTGCTAAATGATGATGGTTTAAAGGTGGCTAACACAGTTTATGAAAATAAGAAACCTCATGATGAATGTATTCACTTGTTACATCGAAGGTTAGGGCATTTAAATTTTAAAATGCTTAAGAAAACTGTTGAATTATCTAAGGGAATAAGTTTAAAACCTTGTCATAAGTATTTGCAATGTAATGCCTGCAATCAAAGCAAAGCCAGGGTCACACCGGCTAATAGAGTTGATGGATTTACTACCAAAGAGCCTTTAGAAGTAGTATTTGCTGATTTAATAGGTCCTAAAAAACCAAGTGTAGGAGGAGCTCGTTACATGCTAAGTATAATGGACCATTATTCTAGATATGGGTTTTGCTATTTAATGAAGAGCAAAACTGAAACGTATCAAAATCTCTTTAATTGGATTAAATTTGCAGAAAGGAAAACTAAAAAGAAATTAGTAACTCTTATAACAGATAATGGTACAGAATTTACAAATAATAAATTCCAGAACAGACTAAGAATGTTAGGTATTCAACATAATGCCTTTATAGAGAGAAGAGGCCAAACATTACAATCAATGACATGTACTATGATGTCTGATTCAGGATTACCTGACAATTTGTGGGGAGAAGCAATAATGTGTGGTAATCATATATTAAATAATGTTGTTAATTCAACAACAGGTGAATTACCATTCACACTGTGGCACGGTACAAAACCTGATTTAAGTTACATGCACACATTTGGAGCACCAGCATGGGTGCATATCCCTACACAACTTAGACACAAAGGACAGCATAGAGCTAAAAGATTATATTTTGTAGGATATACATCTAATCATAGATCTTATAGATTCTGGGAATCAGGTACATCTAGAGTTTACACCAGTGCCACTGCTAAATTCCTAGAACATGTAGGATGGAATAGATTAGAGCAAGATTTAAATAATGAAGTAATTATTGAACCCTACAAAAGGCAGAAAGATCAGATTAGTTATAAGAAGAGTCCAATTAAAGAAGAAGTCCACGAAGAGCAAATAGGACCAGAACAAGAGGAAACAGTTGATCAGGAAGAGTTAGATAATCAAGAAGAGTTAATAAATGAAAGTCCACCTGTAATTCCTGTAATACCTAGACGTACTACACGTGTAACTAGACCACCTGATAGATATCAAGCAAGTATAGTTTGCCAAGTAACTAAAGTTCCAACTAGTGTAGATGAACTTAGGATGTATCCTGCTAAGGATCAGGAGAATTGGCAAAAGGCAATGAAAAAGGAACTAAATTCATTAAAGGTAATGAAAGTTTATGAAGATGCTAAATTACCTCCAGGAGAAAAATCCATTGGGTGCAAATGGATATTTAAAGTAAAAACTGGTAATGATGGGACTGTTACCCATAAAGCTAGGTTAGTAGCTCAAGGATTTAATCAAACTGCATCTGATTATGATGAAGTTTTTGCACCAAGTCTTAAAGCAACATCTTTAAGAGTAGCATTAGTGTGGGCAGCTAAGAAAAACTATGTAATTAACCATTTAGATGTAGAAACTGCTTATCTACATGCACCATTGCAGCACACTATATATTTAAGAAAATCAGTAGGTATAAAAGACAATAAAGTAAATAGTAATGATTATTGGAAACTCAAAAAGAGTCTTTACGGGTTGAAACAATCTGGGTTTGAGTGGAACCAATATATTGTGAAAGAGTTTACAATATAGGTTTTAAATCTGGTTTAGCAGATCCATATGTGTTTAAAAGAGAAAATAATGGAACGGTGTCATTATTGTTATTATTTACAGATGATATTGCTTTGATAACTAAGACTAATAATGAAGCTAATGAGATTATATCATTATTAGCCAAAAAGATAAAATTAAAGCATTTAGGTAAAATTAAAAAGTATCTAGGATTGACAATTAACAAAACAAAAAATGGTTTTAAGATATCTCAAGAAGATAAAATTTGCCAATTAATTAAAATGTTTAAAATGGAACTTTGTAAACCGGCAAAGACTCCAATGAGTCAGGAAGTTTGCCAAACTGATGCTCAAAGTCCCAAATTTGATAAGTCAATATATCAATCTTTGATTGGTAGCTTATCATATATAAGCAATTGGTCAAGGCCAGATATAGCTTATAGTGTAAATCAGCTGGCACGTTTTAATTCAGATCCACATCAATGTCATTGGCAATCATTAAAGAGAATTTTAAGATATCTTAAAGGAACAATGAACCATGCATTGTATATAGAACCAAAGGGTGATTTGAGTCTTAGTGCCTATGCAGATACAAGTTTTGCAACTGATATAAACACTAAAAAATCAACATCTGGGATGGCTATATTATTTGGTAAGACACTAATAGGGTGGAGGTCAATCAGACAACAGCATATCAGTTTGTCTACAATGGAAGCGGAATTTTCATGTCTGTCATTACTATGCACTGACTTGATTTTGTACAAACAGTTATTATTAGACATGGGTATAAATGTAAAAGATTCCATTATTGTGTACAAGGATAACCAAGCAGCTATAAAATTAGCTACTAGTATTGCTGTTAAAACTAGATCAAAACATACTGATTTAAGATACTTAAATGTTAGAGAATCTGTAAAGAATGGGCTAATTAAATTGGAATACTGCATGACAGAAGAAAACATTGCAGACCAATTTACAAAAACTCAAGGAGTAATTAAGTTTAAAGAGAGTTGTAACAAATATGATTTAAAGATGTAAATAGTTATATTTATTATTATTTTCCTAAAAGGGGAGAATGTTAGGGATAACATTGTTTTACCCTAACTGGTTTAGGTAAATAATAAAATGTAATCATAGTTTGTATGTGAAAGTGTCTGCAACTTTAACTGTGGGATAGTAATTAAGGGAGTGGTTGTGAAAGCACTTTAAAAGAAGCAAGACGACAGCTTGCTCTCTCTCTGGCTTTGATGATCCCTGATTACTGCAAGGAAACAAGTCTGCATTGCTCGAACGGGAGAGAAAACAAAGGACTGACTTGTAAGTGAATTGACATAGGATATTTCTACACGGACTTTGCTAACTGAATATCCCTGAATGGACTGACTAAATGATACATGACTATTGGACTGTTATTTTGACTATGCTATGAACTCATAATGGAATAAACTATATATTTGATAGCACAAGCGTATCTGTCATTTTTACTGTATGTTAATAAACATACAAGCTTAGCTCACTCATTTATCTGTGTGCCTATCTGACTAAGCTGCACATTCTGTTTAGCTTGTCTCCCTAACCCTGGTTGGGGAAACCAGGCTTAACAATATTGATTAATATGTATGCATATCCACTATCATTAATTTGTAACAGATACTCTCTGTGTAGTTCATAAGACAAAAACAAGGACAACGTATAACTACTAAATTACAATTAGAAAATCAATTAAATGATGCAGATAAAAATACGATACAAATAATTTTTTAGAAAGGAATTAAAATGTATAAAGCTGATACAATATTCCAATTCTGCATTGATTAAAAATCTTAGGGATCTTTTTTAAAAAGAAGCCTTTGCTGAGTGTTGGGAGGATGACAGGTGAGGGAAAGTAGACTTTTCCAAGAAGAGATCCGTATCTAAGCAGATAGGTGAGGTGGAGGCATTGTGAAAAAACTGTTTTATGCATGACTACCTAACCATAATTATGCCCAGAAGTGAAATGTGGAAAAACCTTTGAATAATTTCAAAGATGTCACTTTTGGTTTTGTTCTACATTAGTAATATGCTAGTCTCTTTCCTGTAGTAAGTACAAATGTATTCACTAAAATCTTTAAATGTATTTTTAAGTGGATTACACAGGATTGGCATTGGAAGTCAGCCTTGTGAATAATAACAAATATAGTTTTGGATAATGTCTGTACAAAACTTTTACTGTACAGCCATTCTCCCTCAAAAATAGATTTCAGTGGAATTATTCCACTGTAATCATTTAGTGATTTCCATTTATTATTTTTTTCTAATCTAAAAGTCCTTCTTATGATGCATTTCAAAGCTTTTGATTGATAGCAACAGATGTTGATTATCCAGAAGCAACTTAATTCAGAAACTATTATAAAACATTTTCTTAAAATATATTCTACAATTTGCAGGACTAATTAGCAATACCCACACCAGTATTTGTAAAGTTTCCTATTGTACTCAATAGTGTTGTACCTTATGATTCTTGACTCTTGACAAATGTATCTTTTCTTTTATGTACACTGAGAGCATTTGCACCAAGACACATTCTTTGTGTGTCCAATCACACTTGGCCAATAAGTAATTCTATTCTATTCTATTCTGTTCTATTCTATTCTATTCTATCACTTAAGAATGATCTTAAACAGATTGTTGTATAAATCTATTATAGCTAAGTACTTTTAGGCTCTAAGATAGAAGGAAAAAGCAGAAATCAACGGCATAGATAAATGCAACTCAAGCTGTCCCTTTCAACATTTTATAATTTTTACCTTACTTGACCTTAATAACATGAATTTAAATTTGTAAGTCAATAATGTTAAACTAAAACCACATTTCTGAAAAACCGCTATCAGAATATTCTGAAACTGTGTTGGATAATTCACCATGTACAAGATTTAGCAAAACCTTTTCCACCGAGATTAATTTCTTTCCAAAATAATATTTTTTATAATTAACACTTTTTATAGACACACTGTAAAAATCATTAAACAAGAAAATGGCTGTCCACATGGAGCTACATATCCTCCCACGCATTCAAAATTAGCATTTCTCCCTTTATTTATGTGTAAAATATGGTTTTTCCTGTTTGTCTCCACAAAAGGTCTAATTATGTATAAACCATTAATAAGTGGGTGTACTACAGCTGCGTCATCTTTAACTGTTGGATGTCACTCTAGGGATTTCATGCAAAAAACATGGGCAGAGTCAAGACCAAGAAGTTTGGTATAATTTTAACTTATACAATCATACAATTAAATAATTTTTCCTCTTAAATTTAACCATTTTTTTTCTTACCTACACATTTACAATGTAATGGCAACTTCTGGAGTAACAGAAGAGAGAGAAGAGAATGGAACAAGAGAAGGAGGAGAAACAATTTTGTTTTACATCTAACCGGAAGAGCTACAAGCTGTTTCATTCCATTGCTGTTTGGGAAATGCATGACCAATCAGAATAGATCAATAAAGTAACGCTGATAAATAAAGAAGTAGAATTACTTGAATTATGAGACCCTTTAGATGCAGAGGTGGTATTCAGCAGATTCTGACCAGTTCTGGAGAACCAGCAGCGGAAATTTTGAGTAGTTCAGAGAACCAGCAAATACCACCTCTAACTGGCCCTGGCCCCCATCTATTCTCTTCCTCCTGAGTTCCAGCTGATCCTCTGGGTTTCCTTTTGTTGCCCTGCACAGGTGAACAGAGCTGGAAAGCAGGTTAGTGGGGTGGGGAGGGAATGGAATTTTGCAGTATCCTGCCCCTGCCACATCCACCAAGCCATGCCCACAGAACCAGTAGTAAATTTTTTTGAATCCCACTACTGAGCAGGAGTATTCCTGAATGGAGACAGTCATGTGTACCCTATTTTAATAATTAAATTTGACTTTTACAGTTGTCAAATAATTTAGGTATTTTTGTAAAAATAAAATAAAAGAAACAGATATTTCTATTAGTAGCATTAGTAGATTCATGCTACCATTAGGATATTGTACATCAAGAAAAAGTTTTACCTTTAAAAATTTATTACACCATATATGCTTTTTATCCTTTTTTATTTGAATAAACATGACTTAATGTTCTAAAGTCATGTTTACTTGACTGCTTATATCCTGGTTCTCTGTACATACCCAGATTTTGGAAATGTAAGAATAAAGAAGGGATTTTTTATCATCTATGGTGGACATGTGATAAAGCAAAAAAAAAAATTGGAGTTATGATTCACACTCTAATAGAGAAAATCCTGAAAATGGAGTTAGAAATGAAACCAAAATTTTTCCTTTTGGGACTAAAAGAAGTGGAGAAAAAGGAACTTTGTTACTGTATAGGTTGACAGCAGCAACACTATTGTACGCACAAAATGGAAAGACACTTTGATACCTACCATGGAAGAATGGTTGCAGAAGTTGATGGAGTTGGCTGAAATGGCAAAACGGACTACTCTGATTAAAGAAAAGAACATAAGTACTGTTCTGTCCCTGATTAGCATTCTTGAGATCCCCACGCTTTGATTGGCCAAAGTGCGGGGCACTCTGATTGGTCAGGCGAGCCGCGTCGATTGGCTCGCTGAGAATCTCCCGTGATTGGTCCATTCGAATCGCGGGAGATTCAAAGCGGTGCCATTGGCCGCGGCCGCCGCAGCTAAAGGAATAAAAGCCGCGAGCTTTTTCCTTTGCCCCAGTTCGGTTCCAACTTTAAATAAAAGAGCATGATTTGAAGTCACCAACTCTTGGCATCATTTCGCGGACACAACACTGGCGACGAAGGTGAGATCCAGGCCCTGAACCGAAACACGTGTCCGACAGAAGCCAGACGAACCACCACGATGGCGAAAATCGCACCCCCCGCACCCTTCAACCCCGCCACCGAGGACTGGGAATCGGACTCCGACCGATTCCGCATGTTCCTCGAGTGCAGCGACCTGAAGGACGCCACCGGCCCCATGAAGCGCACCGTCTTCCTGACCCACTGCGGGACCGAGGTCTTCAAGATGGCCAAGGCGCTGGCCAAACCCGCCGATGCAAACGCGATGGACTGGGACGTCCTCGAGCCAATACTTCGGCGGCACTACGCTCCAGAGGTACCCATCCTGATCCGACGCAACGAATTCTACCGTCGGGACCAACGGTCGGGTGAGAGCTTCAGCGACTTCGTCGCCGAGCTACAGCGCCTAGGGGGGCTCTGCGAATTCGACAACCTGAACGACGCCCTGTGAGACAGAATCGTGCTCAGTTTGTGGGACCCCGTCCTCCAGAGCCGGCTGATGGCCAAGGGCAACATCAGTCTAGCAGACACCCTCACCGCAGCCACAGCCGCCAAAGCAACCCGAACTTCCGCCGACCGCATGCGCAGACCGAACACTGGGGACCGCAGCAGAAACAACAACCCGGCGAGGTCGAGCGAGGCCCTACCCGAGACGACCACCCACCAGGGCGACTTCCACTCGGCATCGGGCACTTCAGATGACGAGGAGGACATCCATCGCCTCCAGACAGGCCGCGACCCACAGAACCGGCGGGGTCGTAAGTCGAGGACCAACTGTGCCGGTTGCGGCGGCGACCACCCCAGGTCGGAATGCCGGTTTTTCGAATCGATCTGCTGGCATTGCGACAAGAAGGAACACATCGCCCGTGTCTGCCGCCTAAAGAAGAATCGCAGCCCGGCACGATGGGACCAGAGCAACCGGAGGAGAGAGAGCACACCACCCCGGACCAGAGATCGTCCCTCGGACAACAGATGGGACCGGAACGGACGATCCCTGCGAGGCGGCGATAACCGGCAAAGAGAGGAGACCCATCAGACAGCCATAACCAATGACGCCCGGAAGGTCCACGTGGAGGTAGGCATCGAGGGCCAGCCATGCAAAATGGAGGTGGACTCCGGGTCCTACCTCTCCATGATAGCATGGCATGAAATAAAGCGCTTGGTGCCTACCCTACAAAGGAGGAACCTAGACAGCCAGAGACTCATTGTAAAGGACTACCAGGGAAACCGCATCCCGGTAGTCGGAACCAAACACTTCAACATCACATATAAAGGGCACACCGAAAGACTTCCCCTGACAATCGTCGACCGCGACCGCCCAAGCCTACTGGGACTGCAATGGTTCGCCCCGCTTGGCATCGCAGTCACGGGAGTCGACCACGTCACCGACGACAGCTGGGAGCAGCAACTGGCCCGGGAATTCCAAGAGGTCTTCGAAGGAAACCTAGGCAAGTACCGAGGGCCCCTTATATCTTTCAACCTAGACCCAAACGTCCCCCCAAAACGCCTGAAACCAAGGCGGGTGCCATTCGCACTTAAACCCAAGATAAACGAGCAAATTGACAAGCTCGTCAAGCAAGGGGTCCGACAGCCCATAGACCACGCCCGGTGGGAGACCCCCATAGTCACCCCGATCAAGCCCGATGGGTCGGTGAGGATCTGTGGGGACTATAAGGCCACCCTAAATGGCGCGCTGCAACAAAGCGCCTACCCCGTCCCAGTAGTGCAACACCTACTGCACTCACTGGGAGGGGGCAAGGTTTTCGCCAAGCTCGACCTCGCCCAGGCATACCAACAGTTGCCAGTCGACGAGCAAACGGCAGAAGCGCAAACCATAGTCACCCACCGGGGGGCATTTAAATGCAACCGACTCCAATTCGGAGTCAGCGTGGCACCGGGAATATTCCAAAGCCTAATGGAAAGACTACTGCAAGGCATCAAGGGGGTGGTACCTTACTTCGACGACGTCCTAGTGTTGGCAACCAACCAAGCCGAACTAGAGGGTCGCCTAAGGGAGGTCCTAACCAAATTTAAAGAGACCGGGCTCAAAGTCAAGAGGGAGAAATGCCAGCTATGCATGGAACGAGTCGAATTCCTAGGATACCTCCTAGACCGTCACGGCATTCATCCCACAAACAAAAAAATCAAGGCGATCAAAGAAGCCCCCACACCCAAGTCGAAGACGGAACTACAGGCATTCCTGGGGCTACTTAACTTTTACAATGTTTTCCTGCCCCAAAAGGCGACGGCGGCGGAGCCCTTGCATAGGCTCCTGGACAAGGCGGCGACCTGGACTTGGGGGAAACGCGAGCAAGCCGCCTTCCAAAGAACAAAGGACCTCCTCACTTCGGATGCCATCCTTATACAGTACAACGAGACCCTACCTCTGGCCGTCACATGCGACGCATCACCCTTCGGCGTCGGCGCTGTCCTCAGCCATACCCTCCCCGACGGAAAAGAAGCGCCCATCGCGTTCTTTTCAAGGACCCTCACCAAACCGGAGCGGAACTATAGCCAGCTGGACAAAGAGGCTCTGGCTATCGTTGCCACCGTAAAAAGATTCCACGAGTATCTCTACGGCCGGACTTTCACCATCATAACCGACCACAAGCCGCTGCTGGGAATCCTTGCAGGAAACCAGGCCACCCCGAACATTCTGTCTCCCCGAATGACAAGGTGGTCCAAGTTCCTGGCAGCCTACAACTACGGACTCATACACAGACCGGGTAAGACGATCTCCCATGCAAACGCCTTAAGCCGCTCGCCGCTACCGGAACCTGACACCGACCCAGCACCCACAACGACCACCCTCAGCATAGAAACTCTACCCAACCTGCCCATAACCGCGTCTGACATTGCCCGAGAGACTAATAAAGACAAACGTCTGGCGCGGGTGTTGCATTGGGTAGAGAAAGGGTGGCCGGAAAGGGACAACGACGAGTCCGTCAAAACGTTCCAAAACCGCCAAACGGAACTCTCGTTATTAAAAGGGTGCATACTATGGGGGGATAGGGTGGTCATTCCAGAAAAGCTACAAGGGAAGGTTCTGGAACTGCTACATGAGGGGCACCCTGGCATCATTAGGACTAAAGCCCTGGCCAGAAGTTACGCTTGGTGGCCAGGGATGGACAAACAAATTGAGACCTGGGTAGCAAGGTGCCAACGATGCCAGGAAACTAGGCCAAGCCCACCCACAGCACCCGTCCTAGAGTGGGAAACCCCAAGGGGACCTTGGTCTAGGATTCACATAGACTTCGCCGGGCCCACAAAAGGACACACCTTCCTTATAACAGTAGACGCTTACTCCAACTGGCTGGAGGTAAGCAACATGAAGACGACAACCACGGAGGCCGTGATCAAGGAACTCTGCAAACTCTTTGCAACACGGCCTCCCAGACGTCGTCGTTTCCAACAACGGGCCCCAATTTATCTCGCTGGAATTCGAAAAATTCCTAGTGGAAAGGGGCATCCGCCACACGCTGACAGCACTGGCGCACCCGGCGGCGAACGGTAGGGCGGAACAGATGGTCCAATTCACTAAGAAGACCATCCGGAAAATAGACCACGGGGAGATCCAGGAGATAATAAACAAACTACTCTTCACCCAACACATAACCCCAAATACCACAACAAATAAGAGCCCAGCCAAACTATTAATGGGGAGGAAATTAAGGTCCCCACTCGACAGGTTACACCCCACGTATAACCCGGAGAAGCCCCCAGACTCAAACAGCAAACACCGAACCTTCGCACCCGGCGACCCCATATACGCAAGAAACCTAACGGGAGACCCACTATGGATACCGGCCGTCATCACACAAATAACAGGCCCACACTCATACCGGCTACAAACAGCAGACGGACGAGCGTGGAAACGCCACATCGACCAACTAAGGTCGAGGACTACCAACCAAGAGACCACCGACGCACAAACAGGTGAAACCAACCCCCACAACACAAACCAAGGTGGGAAGGAATATCCAGGGGATCAAAACCAAAGAAGAATAAACCAGCCATACTTTCCGGAAAGCAGCCATCACGACCCCTCGCCAGGAAGAGACAGCCAGGCCAGCTGGACCGACCCGGAAAGACCGAGCGGGAGCGGCGAAACCCGCAGCTCAACCAACCCGGGAGGCCCAGGAGGGAGCTACGGAGAGCGGCCTGGCCCGACCGACCAGTCGGTTCCCACGATGGCATCAGGAGCAACAGAGATCCCGACCGAACCGGCTGGGATCCAACCTACGACTGAGCTGCGCAGGTCCAGTAGGCTCAGACGGAGCCCCGCCTACCTACGTGACTACGCGACGTAAGGATTGAACCAAGAGGGGAGGGGTGTTCTGTCCCTAATTAGCATTCTTGAGATCCCCGTGCTTTGATTGGCCAAAGCGCGGGGCACTCTGATTGGTCAGGCGAGCCGCACCGATTGGCTCACTGAGAATCTCCCGCGATTGGTCCATTCGAATCGCGGGAGATTCAAAGCGGTGCCATTGGCCGCGGCTAAAGGAATAAAAGTCGTGAGCTTTTTCCTTTGCCCCAGTTCGGTTCCAACTTTAAATAAAAGAGCATGATTTGAAGTCACCGACTCCTGGCATCATTTCGCGGACACAACAAGTACTTTTGTATCCACATTGGAAACCAGTTCTGAACTTTGTGCTTGATGCGGAAAAGAATGTAGTTTTGATTTTGGGCTTCATAGATTAGATTGATAGATTTTTATAGAAATGATTTGTTCGTATTACTATGGAAAAACAAAAGGCTGTGATTTGATGCTAATGCCTTATTTTACTGCAACAGAGAGAGTTGGAAGTCAATGATTCTTTTTCTTTTCTTTTCCCTACCATTCCTCCCTTCTCTTTCCTCTTTCCCTTCCCTCCTCATTGGTCTTTTATTTACTTTTGTATTTTGCATTTTATAATACTTAATAAGAAAATGTTTGATTAAAAAAAAAAGAATTACAATTATCCAGTCAGCCCCAGAATGCTTAGTCTGGTTTTAAACCATGTTTTTTTAATGTAATTATGTTAGGGATTCACCCTAGCAGAATCTGCACGGCAGTCAGGCAGGCAGGCAAATATGTGAGATAAACGTTTTTGTAGCTTACACTCAATAAAACAGATACACTGTGCCAGTTAAATAGTTTATTCCAGTAAGAGTTTTAGCATAGTCAAAACAGTCCATATATCATTCACTAGTTCAGTCCGTTTGGGGATTATTCAGTTGCAAAGTCCAGTGTCGAAAAAGAGGTCAGTAAACTTACAAATATCAGTCCAGTAATATATCTCCTCGCAGTAGAGATATGAAGAAGTCAAACCTCCTTTCTTCCTTCAGCAACAGGGAACACGCAGTTAGCAAACCAACAAACCAACATAGTCAGCAAACAATCCAGTAAGCCAGCAATTAATCAAGTTCTCTTGCTCCCTCTTATGGCGGTTTTACAACCGCACCCAAAATTACATCCTTTGCAGTTTAAAGTGACACATACTTAAATTCACTATCATAGTTTATATATATTATTTTACCCAAACTATGTTAGGTAACCTTGTTATTCCTAACAAACTGTCTCCTTTGATTCATAATCTATGTCTAGCTGTCAAAGGAGTAGCATTTTGGGGCTACAGATTACACCTTTTCAAGTTCATATTTTAGACAAGGGGTATCAAACTCAAGGTCCGTGAGCCAGATCCAGCCCGCGGAGTGCCTAGATCCAGCCAACAGGACCACCTGGAAAGAGCAAAGGACAGGCCCGCAGTGCCTCTGCCAGCAAAAATGGAGCCTCCCGGGCTCCATTCACTTTTTGCTGGCAGAAGGCTAGCAAAACAAGCTAAAAACAAAACAAAAGGAGAAATGTTTCGCATTTTGAATTTGAGCATCCAAGAAGGTACAGGAAGGGAGAAAAGAACAGAGACAAAGAAAAAGAAGGAAAGATCAGAAGAGAGCAAGGAAGAAAAAAGAAGGGAAGAAGGGAAGGAAGAAGAAATGAGAATGAAGAGGGAAGGAAAAAGAAGAAAAGGAAAGAAGGAAGGAAAAAGATTATAATGAGAGGGAGGGAGGATCTGAGGGAAGTTCTTCCTTAGCACTTGGCTACCACAGGTGCCCCCTGACATATGTGACATCAAGCTGGCCAAACATCATATCTCCCTGAGGTAAAACACAACCCTTATGCCACCCTCAATGAAATTGAGTATGACACCCCTGTTTTAAACAGTCAAGGGCTACAGTAGACAATACAGTAGATATTACTCAAGTGGAATGTGACTCAACTCCCTGGACTTTTTTATTCTGGTAGATTAACCCAGCAATAAATGAATTAAGCCCATCAGAGGTTTAATGCATTCCCATTTATTTTTCACCTAAAATTTACAAGAAACCCCATCAGCATATTTATACAGTTATAATTCCACAGTTCACTATCACGTTTTGGTGTTACATATTTTGGGAAGCTTGGATCTCATCTACATTTTTCACACAGTGGCTTTATTGGTTTATGTTGGGTAAGGAAGTGAATGCATTACATTCAGGAGTTGGCAAAGGCAGTTTGTAATATATAAATGTCCTAAGAACTCTGATAGATAATTAGAAAATGAAGATTATATCTGGATTTTTTTCTAGGTTTCAGCGATTTTTGTACTTCATTCTTTGCCTGGCAGGTCTTACTCTGATTGGATTCTTTCAATACTATGTTATTGAGGACACCAAGTAAGTGCATTTCTAAAACAAATACAATAGAAATGACATTTCCCTTTAAAGAATACTGACATTGAGCTACTGAATTGTAATGAAAAGAAAGTTCTAGGATGAATTGATCCATCAAGTGTTTTTTAACAACCAGTTCTTTGGGTGTGGCTAGGTAGACACGGCCATGTGATTGGGTGGGCATGGCTCCTTCTCCTTCTTCTTCTCCTTCTCCTCCTCTTCTTCTTCCTCCTCCTCCTCCTCCTCCTCCTCCTCCTCCTCCTCCTCCTCCTCCTCCTCTTCTTCTTCTTCTTCCTCTTCCTCTTCCTCTTCCTCTTCCTCTTCCTCTTCCTCTTCCTCCTCCTCTTCTTCCTCCTCCTCCTCCTCCTCTTCTTCTTCCTCTTCCTCTTCCTCTTCTTCTTCTTCTTCTTCTTCCAGCAACCACCTGGTTTTGGGCCTCTTGGGCCTCAGGGAAACCTCCTGGGGGGTGTTTTTGTTGCCAGAAGGCTTCCCTGGGGCCCAGGAAGGCAAAAAATGCAGCCAGGGGGGTTCAGCATACACACCCCATTCTCCATTTTGGGGCCTTCTGGGCCTCAGGGAAGCCTCCTTGGGGGCATTTTTGCTCACAAGAAGCTTCCCCCTCACAATATCTTCACCTGAGGGCATGGCTGGCAGCCACTCAGCCTCTTTGATGCACAAAGGCAGGATGCAACACGAGTTCAGAGGTTCCTTTCCCCCCACCCCTGCCCCATCACAGGCCAGGGAACACCCGGGAAGGGCTCCGATGCTGCAATCTCCTGCATGCTACCCTCTGTCCCTGTGCACAACAGTCCATCCGCTGCTGGTATCACCTCTGTTCCAGACACAGATGTGTTACAGACCACTAAAATTTTCTCATGGACTACCAGTGATCTGTGGACCACTGGTTGGTGACCTCTGGTCTACAAGGTGATGTCCATTCAACTTGTATTATTTTCTGACTTTTTTTTGCCAATATGTAAGACCTAGCATTTATTTGTTGTGATTTGAAATTTTCACTTGTTTGACCATTCTGACACATAGTCAACTGACCTAATGTTCAATCTACAGCTGTTATCAGCCTTTAAGTCAAACTCCATAAGGGAGAAATGAAACACAGAGGCAAAATGGAGATTACCCTCCCTTCTTGTAAAAGAAGAGAAGAGAAATCCACTCCTCTTATTAGCCCTTTGTTTTGGTTTTCCTTTCCTTAACTTTATCTGGACTGACAGATCAGCTGATTTGTTTAATTCTTTTAATGTGAGCATCTTAAAATAGGTGTTTCTCATATTCATTACAACTCTGAACAGTCTGTTCATACTTTGTACAAAAATCACATCTAGTTTTTTTATTATTAAAGTACAAAAAAGGCACTGTATGTTAATTACATAGTTTATGGCTCATAAATGCCACAGACAATTCACAAACTAGAAACTTCCAGCTTTCAAACATAGGTAGACCCATGACCAATTGTAATGTGTCAGAGAAATAAAAGCAGATCAGACTAAGCATAGAAGCACAAAGGAAAGCAGGGAAGATCATGGCAGTCATAAGAAATTAATTATCAAGTGGGAAAGAGTTTCTAAATATTTTTCCTTCATTATATATTGTGTATCTATCTAGGCACAAGCATCCTTCCAAAATCTGTCAACCCATCACAGATGTCATGTTCCTCAAGACACACAAAACAGCCAGCAGTACAATACTCAACATCCTCTACCGATTCTCAGAGAAACATAATCTCACCTTGGCCTTACCCTATGGAAATCACCCCCATCTTGCCTATCCTCATCGCTTCCAAATATCATATGTTGAGGAATTCAAAACATTGGCAAATAAGTTCAACATCATGGGCAATCATTTAAGGTTTAATTGGCAACAGGTAAGAATATAGAAGTTATTTTGTAAAGTTTCCATTTTTTTTATTCCAGTTTTTGTCTGTTGGAGAAAAAAGTCTTTGTAGGAGTCATTGTTGCTGTTAATCGGTGCTGATGCTTAATTTGGAATTTGCAAAGAATGGCGAGATTCTAGAACAGTAACAAATCTTAAAAAGGGGTATTAAGAAATTGTCCTGGAATGTACTTACAGCATTAGAAGATGATGATGCATGACCTCAAAGACCTAGACAAGCCTAAACAGCAAAAGTTTCTGGAACTCTACTCATGAGGAAGCTAATAAAAGGGCAAACCTTATAGTCCTTTTCCCCTACTCCCCCCTTCTTTGGTATGTTCACCAGGCACTGGGATAATTAGCAAAAAGGGAATTAATGTTGGTATTTACATTCATTGGAGAGGAAGCGGTTATAAGGTAAGGTAAGCAGGAACATCATGGGATATATATACATTGAAAAGAATGCACTAGTGAGGACCGCTTAAGCAATCTCTCCATTCTATGCAGGGGGAAGAAAAAAACAGGACAGTACACAGGACAGACATTAAGCCCAGTCCATTTTTGTAACCTCCTGTAACTCTACCCCAAAATTTGTACAACCAAATTTCAGCAGCAAAATGCCAGTTTTGAGTGACATAATTATTTAGTAAACAATTTAAGATCTCAAATTAGATGTATTAATTTGATGATGATCATCTATGATGACGAATAATCCTACTCTCTGTTGTTCTCTGAATAAACATCTAAAAAAATACAAATACATCCACAAAAATTTAGCTCCATGGACTCTGGTAACATCCTCTTCTCCACAAACTCCATAGCCTCCAAAGGCAAAAAAAAAAAAAAAAAAGTTTAAAAACTTCAAAGAATTGCTAGTTCCCCTTATATATCTGAAGGAGTGCAATTTGGAAAAATTGAGTCAGTTTTCTTTTTAAAATATCAGCTTCATCCATCTGTCTCACCCTCTCATTGAGCAGTATGCAGTATTTCAAGTACTTTCCATAGAAAGTTCAGAGGAATGAAACAAGCTCATTCAGCATATGCACACAAACTATACTGTGTTTATTGTTAAGTATTATTAATTTCTAAACATATTGTTCTGCAAATAGATCAAATACAGCATTTGATTCTGCAGTCTACAATAGCTAGCACTTATGGTTCTAATAAATGGAGACCCCTTTTTATATACCCTCTTCCCTGCTTGCTTCAAGTCTCTAAGAATGAAACTGATCTTCTTCTTAATTTGTTTCCAATTATGCGGTTGGTATGATAATTAATGAGAGGTCTGTGGGAAGGGCCTCCTCTCCAGAATAAAATATTAAAAGAGGCAGAATAGAATATTTCCCTTAAAGGAGAAGAGGAGAAAATTTCATTAACAAAGGCAGAAAGCAACCCCAGTCTTTTTGCTGTAGGAAAAGAACCTCAAGTAGAAGCCTGAACAGGCTAGGCTTTATGAATGAATATTTTGCATTCATTCATAAAGCCAGGCCACTCTATTCATAAACAAAGGTCAGCCAACAACTCTAAATAAGCAGCACAATAGGCAAGTAGCTGAAACTGACAAAATACCTAGGATTTGCATTTCCCCTTTTGCTTGTAGAGCCAGTCATGACCCCTACATGACTCCATAAGAACAACCATTAAAATATTAAATGACACATTCATGCAGAGGAACGGGCATCACAAAGCCACCCCCACCCCCCCAAATTGTATAAAATCCCATCTACTGATGCTGCTGTTACTGTTGTTTCTGGCTACTAAATAAAAGGAGACCTCCTTTCCAAAACTTCATCCTGTCTCCAATCCCTGCATCTGTCTCCTGGCTTGGAATAAGAACCAGACTGGTTTTAATTTTCAAAAGTTCTCTGAACTTGGTTGTTTTCTTTCAGATGTTTCATTACTCAAACTAGGTAACAGTATTTTAATATTTTCTTCAAAGACCAGCCCTTTATGATGAATATAAGTAAGCATTTTGCTAGTTTCTCATACTTACTGAATGCAAACATGATAAATTAGATCTTCCTTTACCCAAACTATAAAGAAAGATATCAGAAACTTTCATTTCTCTCCCAATTACCTATTGTTTAAAGTAGCATCCAAACTTTGAGTTATGGTTAATCTAATTTATATTAAATTAGTTAAATAAAGCATAGATATTCTGATTGGGACAATATAACCTGCTATAATTACTTAAAAATGGAAGTGATTTTTTAAAGCATTCCTTTAAAAGGAGAAGCATGGAAGCCCAATGGAGTTTAAAACTTGTTTGTGCCATTAGCGTCTTTGTTTTCTTATGGTTTCTTGTAATGTCTCAATTGATATGGCTAAATTAATGTATAGTAACTCTACAGATATGCAAAAGCAAGTACCATTTCATATTGCACCAATTTTCCTGAAATCTTGTTAAGTTCTACAAGTGATAGATCAACTGTATTTATTTCAGAATACAGAATTTTTACTAATCATTCAAAAATATTGATACATATTTTAATCTCTCTCCCCCTCTCTTTTATTTAAAAGGTCAGAAGAATAATGCCAAATGATACCTTTTATTTTTCTATCCTGAGACACCCAGCATCATTACTTGAATCATCTTATGTCTACTACAAAACCATTGTTCCAGCATTTAACAAATCCAAGAATGTTAATGAATTTTTATCATCTCCTTGGTCATACTACAATATGACAGAAAAAAATAATATGTATGCTAAGAATAACATGTGGTTTGATTTTGGGTATAACAACAATGCAGAATATGATGAACATTATATCCAGTTTGTCCTGCAGAATATAGAAAAGATTTTCCACTTGATACTGATTGCTGATTTTTTTGATGAGTCAATGATCCTTCTGAAGGATGTTTTGTGTTGGGATCTGGATGATGTGATTTATTTCAAGATGAATGCCAGGAGCCAACGTAACATTCAGACTCTGAATCCAGAGAATAAGAAGAAAGTAAAGGAGTGGTGTGCTTTAGATTGGGAACTTTATAAACATTTCAACAAATCATTTTGGATGAAGATTCAGGAAAGAATGGACCTCAAAACACTGTACAAGGAAATTGATCTTTTGCAGAAGAGACAAAATGAACTGATGGAGACCTGCCTCTTGGAAAAAACTGCAATTGAGGATTATGAAGTTAAAGATAAGAATATGAAGCCTTTTCAAGCAGGAAATGCTCATATCATGGGTTACAATCTCAAACATGATTTAGACAATAAGACCCTGAACATCTGTGAAAAGATGATCATGCCAGAGCTCCAATATACGGCCCATCTATACAATTCACAGTTCCCATTTAAGAAGAAGAAAAAAAATGTTAGATGAGTTCCCTTAACAATACATTTTTTTTTTATACTGGGGACATGGCATTCTAGATTTCAGTTTTTCTTCTCCCAAAATTATCTGGATTAATTTCAATGCCCTTTCAGAGGCAAAAATGAGATGGAAATTAAAGTCATTTTTTGTCAACACCAATCCTGAACTCTAATCTTGCAGAAGTCTTAAGGAACAACAATTATAAAGTTAGAAAAAAATCTTATAGAATCATTCTCATCAACATCTAAATACAGCCACCAAAGATATAGATTAAAGACATCTTTCATGCGGAGATATAGATTAAAGACATCTTTAATCTCTGGCCATACTTGGACACACACCTCTTCCAAACAAACAGTGGACTGGATCATATCCACAGTTCTCAAATTTTCATAGTAGCAGAATTAAAGCTGCATCTAAGACCATGAATTATAGAGGAGTAACATAACATTTTAGCAATTGTGTCCAAACCCTTAATATATATATATATATTTTTATAAATTATTGTTTAAATCTTGCTTTTACACATCTATTGAAAAAGTTTCCCTCTTCCCTTGATACTTGGTTGTACTGTGCTTAGATTCAATTTAGGCTGCATTACAGCTGCAAACTTGATGGAAGACTCTGCTTCAACATTGCTCAAAGGTTTAACAAACCTCTTTTATATATCCAAAAAGAAAATATTTTTATTAATTTTTCCAACAAATAAAACCATATTTCAATTTTACAGTGTGTCGGTTGGATATATATATCCTGTGCTCATACTAGTATTATTATACATTTTTTATTTAATTATATTCACAATTTATTCTAATCAACATTCTATATCATATTGTTCCATTATTATAATCATTAAAGTTTTAATTTCAATTCTAGATTATCTTTCAAAAACAAATCTCAATACTTACTAACTTATATTCATATTATTACTTATTCAGAAATGATCAATTATAGCATATTATTATAATAACATATTTCAATTTCTTACTCTTCTATCTAGTCATTCATAAAATAAATCCCAAATCTTATAATACTCCTTTTCTTCCTTTTCTTTAATTTCCATTGTTAATTTACTCATTTCCACACATTCCATTATTTTCTTAATCGTTTCCTCCTCTGTCAGAATTTTCTCATTTTTTCAATTTTGTGCAAATACAATTCTAGCTGCTGTTAATACATTAATCAGATGTTATCCCTTTATTATAACCTTCAGGCAAAATCCCCAATAAAAAATATCTCTGGTTTTAAATCTATATGTTGTTTGATCATTTTTCCAACCATGTGTGTATTTTAGTCTGGTACCTTTTAGCTTCTATACATGTCCACTACCTATGGTAATATGATCCAGGTATCTGACAACATTTCCAACATTTCACCGACTTCTTTTTAAACATCTTTGCTGTTCTTGCTGGGGGTAAATGCCACCTGTAAAACATCTTATACAAATTGTTGCGTCCGTCGTGGGAAAGGAGACTTGGAGCCAGTGACTCAGTTTCAGCTCTTTATTTGGTCCCGAGATCGGCTCGCGCTCCAAAGGAAAAACAGCAGCTTTTATTCTTTGGCCGCGGTGGCCGCGGCCAATGGCACCACTTTGAATCTCCTGCGATTAGTTTCCACCAATCGCGGGCGATTCGCGGCAGGCCAATCAGTGCGGCTCGCTCAACCAATCAGATCGCCGTGTGCTTGACCAATCGCTACGTGGCATTTACAAGTATGTTAATGACCGTACAGAACACCCCTCACCTCTTACGTAATGTGGTCCTACGTAATGTAGTCCCATCAGTTGGCGGGGCTTCGTACTTGCCTACTTGACCTGTGCAGGTTAGTTGGTGCTTGGCTTCCAGCTGGTTCGGTCGGGTTCTGTGTTGCTCTCTGCCTCGTCGATGGAACCGCCTGGAAGGTTTCGCCAGGCCTTTCGTCGCAGCTCCCTCCTGGTCTACCCGGGCTGGTTGAGCTGCGGTTGTTGCCACTCCCGCCTGGTCTTTCTGGGCTGGTTGAGCTGGCCTGGCTGCTTCTCCCTGGTGAGGCTTTGAGCTGGCTGCTTGTCGGTGAGTATTGCTGGTTTCTTTCTGTTGGTGGTTGGTTCCCGGGGTCTTCCCTCCCCTCTTGGTTTGTGTTATGTGGGTTCCCTTCTCTCTCTGGGTGTCTGTCTGTGTCTGAGTTGCTCTTCCCAGTCGGCATCTGCGACGTGATCGACGCCCATAACTTCGATCCCAAGTGGCGCGAACCACTGTAGTCCCAAAAGGTGGGGCGGTCTCGGTCCATGATCGTCAGGGGAAGCCCTGCTGTGCGCCCTTTGAAGGTTACTTCGAAATGTCCTGTTCCAAGTACCAGAATGCGATTCCCCTGGTAGTCTTTAAGGATTAATTTCTGGGTTTCCAGTCCCCTCTTGTGGATCGCGGGCACCAAATGCTTGATTTCCTGCCATGCAACCATGGAGAGGTAGGACTCGGAGTCCACCTCCATCTTGCATGGTTCGCCCTCGATGCCCACTTCCACATATACCTTTCAGGCGTCTGCGCTTGATAAGTGGCCGATGACGACCATCTAGTGGGTTTCCTGTCTCTATTGGTTCTCACCATTCTGTCAGCCACATCCGTCTCGGTGCCAGTGATTTTCAGCTTGGCAGTCTCTGGGCCTGGGGGGGGTGCCGTCTCCTCTCCGGTTGCTGTGATCTCGCCGTCAGGGGCTGTAGGCTTTCTTAAGTCGGCAGACTCGGGCGATATGGCCTCTTTTATCGCAGTGTCGGCAGATCGCATCAAAAAACCGGCACTCCGATCGAAGGTGGTCACCTCCGCACCCGGCACATTGGGGTTCCGACTTACGACTCCGCTGGTCGCGCCAGTCTCGTCCCATCTGGAGTCGATGGATGTCCTCTTCCTCATCCGTGGTATCAGAGGCGGAGTTGAAGTCGCCATGGTGGGCGGTGGTCTCTCGGCGGCTTGCTTTGGAGCGTGCCTCAGTCACCGTGCCTGTCTCGGTGGTTGCGGTGCGGTCCTCGGTGTCCAGTCTCCGCATTCAAGCCGCCAATTTCCGGGTTGCTTCAGCTGCGGTGGCCTCGGCGAGGGTGTCGGCAAGGGCGATGTCGCCTTTTGCCATCAGTCGGCTTTGCAGGACTGGGTCTCTGAGCCTGAGGATGACACGGTCTCGCAGAGCCTCGTCCATGTCCGTGAACCCACACATGCCCCCTAGGCTCCGTAGATCAGCCACAAAGTCGCTGATGCTCTCACCCGATCTCTGGTCCCGCCGGTAGAAATCATGCCGCCTGATGAGGATGGGCATGGTGGGGGCATAGTGGTTTCGGAGCAATGGCTCGAGATCGGCCCAGTCCATCACCTTCACGTCCTTGGGTTTTGCAAGAGCTTTTGCCATCTTGAACACTGCAGGCCCGCAGTGTGTTAAAAAGACGGCTCTTTTCTTCTGCTCGGTTGCATCCTTTAAGTTGCTACTTTCGAGGAACATTAGGAATTGGTCTGTGTACGATTCCCAATCCTCGGTAGTGGGGTTAAAAGGTGCGGGCGGTGCGATGCTGGCCATCTTGTCGGTCTCGCTTCCTCAGGACATGTGCTTGATGGGGATTAGTCTTGAGATCCCACCTTCGTTGCCAGCGTCGCGTCCATCGCGGGAAAGGAGACTCGGAGCCAGTGACTCAGTTTCAGCTCTTTATTTGGTCCCGAGATCGGCTCGGGCTCCAAAGGAAAAACAGCAGCTTTTATTCTTTGGCCGCAGCGGCAGCGGCCAATGGCACCACTTTGAATCTCCCGCGATTAGTTTCCACCAATCGCGGGGGATTCGCGGTGGGCCAATCAGTGCGGCTCGCTCGACCAATCAGATCGCTGTGCGCTTGACCAATCGCTACGTGGCGTTTACAAGTATGTTAATGACCGTACAGAACACAAATTCTCTCTATAAGCTGCTGACCTTGTTAGTTTATAGTTTATAGACTTGTTTTCTTGCAGTAATCAGGGATCATCAAAGCCAGAGAGATAGCAAGCTGCAGCCTTGCTTCTTTTAAAGTGCTTTCACAACCACTCCCTTAATTACTATCCCACAGTTAAAGCTGCAGACACTTTAACTTAGAAACTATGATTACATATTATTATTTACCTAAACCAGTTAGGGTAAAACAATGTTATCCCTAACATTCTCCCCTTTTAGGAAATAATAATATAACTATTTACATCTTTAAATCATATTTGTTACAACTCTCTTTAAACTTAATTACTCCTTGAGCTTTTGTAAATTGGTCTGCAATGTTTTCTTCTGTCATGCAGTATTCCAATTTAATTAGCCCATTTTTTACAGATTCTCTAACATTTAAGTATCTTAAATCAGTATGCTTTGATCTAGTTTTTACAGCAATACTAGTAGCTAATTTTATAGCTGCTTGGTTATCTTTGTACACAATAATGGAATCTTTTACAGTTACACCCATGTCTAATAATAACTGTTTGTACAAAATCAAGTCAGTGCATAATAATGACAGACATGAAAATTCCGCTTCCATTGTGGACAAACTAATATGCTGTTGTCTGATTGACCTCCATCCTATTAGTGTTTTACCAAATAATATAGCCATCCCAGATGTTGATTTTCTTGTGTTTATATCAGTTGGAAAACTTGCATCTGCATAGGCACTAAGACTCAAATCACCCTTTGGTTCTATATACAATGCATGGTTCATTGTTCCTTTAAGATATCTTAAAATTCTCTTTAATGATTGCCAATGACATTGTTGTGGATCTGAATTAAAACGTGCCAGCTGATTTACACTATAAGCTATATCAGGCCTAGACCAATTGCTTATATATGATAAGCTACCAATCAAAGATTGATATATGGACTTATCAAATTTGGGACTTTGATCATTAGTTTGGCAAACTTCCTGACTCATTGGAGTCTTTGCCGGTTTACAAAGTTCCATTTTAAACGTTTTAATTAATTGGCAAATTTTATCTTCTTGAGATATCTTAAATCCATTTTTTGTTTTGTTAATTGTCAATCCTAGATACCTTTTAATTTCACCTAAATGCTTTAATTTTATCTTTTTGGCTAATAATGATATAATCTCATTAGCTTCATTATTAGTCTTAGTTATCAAAGCAATATCATCTGTAAATAATAACAATAATGACACCGTTCCATTATTTTCTCTTTTAAACACACATGGATCTACTAAACCAGATTTAAAACCTATATTGTTTAACTCTTTCACAATATATTGGTTCCACTCAAACCCAGATTGTTTCAACCCGTAAAGACTCTTTTTGAGTTTCCAACAATCATTACTATTTACTTTATTGTCTTTTATACCTACTGGTTTTCTTAAATATATAGTGTGCTGCAATGGTGCATGTAGATAAGCAGTTTCTACATCTAAATGGTTAATTACATAGTTTTTCTTAGCTGCCCACACTAATGCTGCTCTTAAAGATGTTGCTTTAAGACTTGGTGCAAAAACTTCATCGTAATCAGATACAGTTTGATTAAATCCTTGAGCTACTAACCTAGCCTTATGGGTAACAGTCCCATCATTTCCAGTTTTTACTTTAAATATCCATTTGCACCCAATGGATTTTTCTCCTGGAGGTAATTTAGCATCTTCATAAACTTTCATTACCTTTAATGAATTTAGTTCCTTTTCCATTGCCTTTTGCCAATTCTCCTGATCCTTAGCAGGATACATCCTAAGTTCATCTACACTACTTGGAACTTTAGTTACTTGGCAAACTATACTTGCTTGATACCTATCAGGTGGTCTAGTTATACGTGTAGTACGTCTAGGTATTACAGGACTCACAGGTGGACTTTCATTTATTAACTCTTCTTGATTATCTAACTCTTCCTGATCAACTATTTCCTCTTGTTCTGGTCCTATTTGCTCTTCATGGACTTCTTCTTTAATTGGACTCTTCTTATAACTAGTCTGATCTTTCTGCCTTTTGTAGGGTTCAACAATTACTTCATTATTTAAATCTTGCTCTAATCTATTCCATCCTACATGTTCTAGGAATTTAGCACTAGCACTGGTGTAAACTCTAGATGTACCTGGTTCCCAGAATCTATAAGATCTATGATTAGATGTATATCCTACAAAATATAATCTTTTAGCTCTATGCTGTCCTTTGTGTCTAAGTTGTGTAGGGATATGCACCCATGCTGGTGCTCCAAATGTGTGCATGTAACTTAAATCAGGTTTTGTACCATGCCACAATGTGAATGGTAATTCACCTGTTGTTGAATTAACAACATTATTTAATATATGATTACCACACATTATTGCTTCTCCCCATAAATTGTCAGGTAATCCTGAATCAGACATCATAGATCGTGTCATTGATTGTAATGTTTGGCCTCTTCTCTCTATAAAGGCATTATGTTGTGGCCTATATGGTGCAGACTTTTTATGTTGAATACCTAACATTCTTAGTCTGTTCTGGAATTTATTATTTGTAAATTCCGTACCATTATCTGTTATAAGAGTTACTAATTTCTTTTTAGTTTTCCTTTCTGCAAATTTAATCCAATTAAAGAGATTTTGATACGTTTCAGTTTTGCTTTTCATTAAATAGCAAAACCCATATCTAGAATAATGGTCCATTATGCTTAGTATGTAACGAGCTCCTCCTACACTTGGTGTTTTAGGACCTATTAAATCTGCAAATACTACCTCTAAAGGTTCTTTGGTAGTAAATCCATCAACTCTATTAGCAGGTGTAACCCTTGCTTTGCTTTGATTACAGGCATTACATTGCAAATACTTATGACAAGGTTTCAAACTTATTCCCTTAGATAATTCAACAGTTTTCTTAAGCATTTTAAAATTTAAATGCCCTAGCCTTCGATGTAACAAGTGAATACATTCATCATGAGGTTTCTTATTTTCATAAATTGTGTTAGCCACCTTTAAACCATCATCATTTAACACATATAATTCACCTCTTAAAGATGCAGTAATTCTCTTATCTTCTTTCTCAATTATGCAGTTATCTCCCCTAAATGTAACTACATATCCTAGTTTAACCAAAATTCTAACTGAAATTAAATTAAACTTAAGTTGTGGTACATATAACATTTTTACATTCTCTTTTATAAAAGAATAATATGCTATACCTTGACCTTTAGCTTTCAGTTTCCAGCCATTGGCTAACGATATCTGCTGTGTACTCTTGGACATTTTAATAAAATTTTTCTTATCATTTGTTATACAATGTGATGCTCCACTATCAACCACCCATAAATTATTTTTTACAGCTCCGTTAGTATACATGGCTAACTCTAAATTTTTATTTATCTTTTGATGACTTTTTGTATTCTGGCCAGCTTTCTGGCACTTTGCCTTTTTACAAAATCTTGCCAAATGTCCTCTTCCTCCACAATTAAAACACTTTTTAATTGCATATGCAGTAGGAGTTTCATTATCTTCTTTTTGAGGTTGCTGCCTCCTTAACTCGTCTCTTTCAAGCCTTCTTCTGGCTTCTTCAATCAATCTGCCAGTTATATCAGTTAAAGTTAGGCTTTCCTTTGGCAATATTTCAAGTGAAGTTACGTAATTGTCATAGCTCTCATCGAGGGAAGATAGTATTATATAGACTTGATGTAGTTCAGAGAAAATAAGCTCTTTCTCGTGCAGTTCTTGAAAAATGCTTTGCATAGTTTTCAAATGACTCAGCATATCACCATTCTTATGGAGATGTGTACTGAAAAGTTTCCGTGTTAGATTTATGTGAGCACCAACATTATCTCGAACATAAATCCTCTTCAGCTTCTGCCAACACCCAACAGCTGTCTTTTCTCCATGGATATAAACAAGTTGCATATCATTTATGGTTAAAGCAATAATGCAAATTGCTTGTTCATTTTTATGCATAAATTCTTCTATCTTTAGTTTATCTTCCTCATCCTCTGGATCCCATTCTTCTACATTTGGTGGATTTTCAATTATGTTCCACAAACCTTCTCTTCGTAGAAGCAGACTACATTTCATAGACCATGATACATAGTTTGTTCCATCCAACTTGGATATCAGGGACAAACTTTGTAGATTGACTTGTGCCTTTTTTTCTTATATGGATATAAAAATATAATTAATAAAACACAGCTGTCTGTTACTGTAATGTATAACAACACAAACTCTCACTTTTACATAAATCTGTTTTATCCTAGTTAAACTGACTTTGCAGCCTCTGGGCCCATAACCAGTGTTAAGCCTGGTTTCCCCAACCAGGGTTAGGGAGACAAGCTAAACAGAATGTGCAGCTTAGTCAGATAGGTACACAGATAAATGAGTGAGCTAAGCTTGTATGTTTATTAACATACAGTAAAAATAACAGATACGCTTGTGCTATCAAATATATAGTTTATTCCATTATGAGTTCATAGCATAGTCAAAATAACAGTCCAATAGTCATGTATCATTTAGTCAGTCCATTCAGGGATATTCAGTTAGCAAAGTCCGTTTAGAATATCCTATGCCAATTCACTTACAAGCCAGTCCTTTGTTTTCTCTCCCGTTCGAGCAATGCAGACTTGTTTCCTTGCAGTAATCAGGGATCATCAAAGCCAGAGAGATAGCAAGCTGCAGCCTTGCTTCTTTTAAAGTGCTTTCACAACCACTCCCTTAATTACTATCCCACAGTTAAAGCTGCAGACACTTTAACTTAGAAACTATGATTACATATTATTATTTACCTAAACCAGTTAGGGTAAAACAATGTTATCCCTAACAGTTTCTGCCATTTATCAAAGTCTATCCCATATCCAAAAATTTCCCCCAAGCAATCAATGTTTTTTTAACTTGCTCTTCTTCTAACTTCACTCCTAATAAATAACCATATAATTTTTAATCATCTTCTCCTCAGTGCCTGTTAAGATTTTATCTAGCTCAGTCATTTCTTTATGAAACCTATCTTACTATCTTTTTCATATCTTGAATGTATTTGCAAATATGAATACCAATTCACATTCATCCCTTGTTCATCTAATTCTTGCTTTATTTTGAGTTCACCCTTTTCATTTAAAATTTCATTATATCTAATAATATGTTCCATTTTAAAAACATTTGGGTATGCAAATCCCTCTATTGTAGATAACCAGACTGGTATTTTCATATAGTGCTGCTCCCTTATTTTCTCCCATATTGTTAATAAAGTGTCCCTGATATAATGTCCCCAAAAATATCCGTGTGCCTTACTTTCCTTATACCATAAAAATGCATGCCACCCCAATTGCAGATCATGACCTTCCAATGTTAACAGTCTAATATTTTTCAATACAATCCATTCTTTCAGCCACATCAATATTACTGCCTGATAGTATAATTCCCACTTGGGTAATCCAAAACCTCCTATCTTTCTAGTGTCCTGTAAAAATTTTAGCTTAATCCTTGTCTTTTTTCCCGCCATATAAATTTCAACATCATTTTATTTAAATCCTCAAAAAAAAATTCTTTAGTTTTATAGGAATCGTCTGGAATTAAGCCTAATATTTTTGGCAATATGTTCATTTTAATTTTCACTATTCTCCCTGTTAAGGATAATTGTAAATTTTCCATTTTTCCAAATCTGTCACAATATATTGTTTCAGTCTATAATAATTGTCCTCTTTCAATGTTCCACATTTTGCTGTTACTTGTATCACCAAGTATTTCACTTTTTTTGTAATTTGGATATTTAATCTGTCCATTAGTACTTTCTTTTGCTTTTCTATCATATTCTTCACTAAGATCTTAGTTTTTTCTTTATTTATTTTCAGTCCTGCAACCTCTCCATATTCTTCTATTCTTTCTATAAACTTAGGACCTGTTTCCAATGGTTCTTCCAATATAAAAACCAGATCATCTGCAAAAGCTTGTAATTTGTACTCCTCGTTTTTTATTTTCATTCCCTTTATTTCTTTATTTTTCCTAATATTTCTGTTCAGTACTTCCAAAGTCAATATAAATAGCAATGGCAACAGTGGATATCCTTGCCTGCTTCCTTTTTTAATGTTAATATTGTCTGTCAAATCCCCATTTATCATTTCTCTTGCTGTTTGTTGTAATATATTGCCTCAATTGTCTTAATAAATCTGTCTCTGAAGCCCATCTCCTCCAGTTGCAACAACATAAATTGCCAATTTACATTATCAAAGGCTTTCTATGCATCTAAGAAAACCAGAGCCATTTGTTTCTCTGGATGTGCTTCGTAGTATTCCAGTGTGTCCAGTATTATCTTCATATTGTTTTTTATTTGCTTCTTAGGCAGAAATCCATTTTGATCTAAGTGTATAAAATGATTCAAATATCTTTTAAGTCCTTCTGCCATTATTGAGGCAAATATTTGGTAATGTGCATTTAGTAGGGGTATTGGTCTATAATTTTTTATTTGTTGTAAATCGGTATCTTCTTTTGGTATAAGTGCAATATATGCTTCTGTCCATGAATCAGGAACTTTATTTTTTATCAAGACATCATTCATTACTTCAAGCATTATTGTACTAGTTGATTTCTGCAATATAGAATTCTGCTAGTAAACTATCAGGGCCAGATGCTTTTCCAGTGTTTTGTCTATTTATTGCTTCTGTCAATTCCACCATTGTTATTTTCCCTTCTAACATTATCTTAATTTCATCAGGTATTTTTGGTAATTCTGCTTCTTGTAAATACTGTTTGACCTTCCCTTCTGCAATATTTTCTTGTTTGCATAGTTTCTCATAATACTTCTCTGCTATTTCTTTCTTTTCTTCATTTCCATAATCTACCATTCCATTTTCATGTATTAATTGTGTTATTCTTTTTGATTCCCTCTCTTTGTTTCAGTTTGTATGCTAGCCATCTACCTGGTTTATTTGCATTTTTGAAGAAATTCTGTTTGGCTCTCCTGATTTTTTGTGCCAGTTCTTCTTTTTCCAATAGTCCCATTTTATGTTTAACTATATCCATGTGGCTTTTAAGATTCTTAACCTGTGGATCTTGCTGTAGTTCTTTTTCCAATTTCTTTTTTTTTTAAACAAAGTTTTTATTTTTTACAACAAACATATGAACAAAACATAAAAACATAAAACCATCTTTCAAATATATACATACAGTGTGTCAGTTGGTTACAATCTTTTGTGCTATCCTTTTTTTACCATTACTCACAAGTTATATAAATTCTCACCTTATCAATCTAGCTTGTGCTTATATAATATCAATTATTAAACATTCATTTGACTATTTTTCCATCATTTTATACAAGATATTCTATTTTTCATTATGATTTAATCTTATACTCCAATGGATATATATTTTATATTGTATTCTATATCAATCTATTAACTTTTATTGTAAGGGTTACTAGTCTATTTCTTTACCATGTTTTTTTATCTAACCATTGATAAAATAAATCCCATATCATATAAAATTGTTTATCCTCTTGTTCTCAAATTTCAAATGTCAATTTACTTATTTCGGCACAGTCCATGATTTTCTTAATAATTTCCTCCTGCATAGGTATTTCTTCATTTTTCCAGTTGTTAGTAAATACAATTCTAGCCGCTGTTAAAACATTTACAATCAAATATTTCAATTCTTTACAATATATTTCCAGTATAATTCCCAATAAAAATATCTCAGGTTTAAAGTCTATGTGTTGTTTTGTCATTTTTTCCAACCATGTGTGCATTATAGTCCAATATCTTTTTGCATCTGAGCATTATTTTTTTTTGTATAGACGCTCTTAATTTTCCAGCTGTTGTAATGAGGAGGATATAGCTTAAAATTATTTTAGTATGAACTACAATGGAATCTCTTTTATCTCTAAGATAATTCTGGATATTTAACATATGTAAATGAATGCATTAAGTCTACATAGTGTTTAGTGATACACATTAATCATTACAGAATAGTATTCATTGTGTTCCTAATCCTGTTAATTGCTATAGCTATATAGCACAGCACAGCACAGCACAGCACAGAATAGAATAGAACTTTTTATTGGCCAGGTGTGATTGGACACACAAGGAATTTGTCTCTAGTGCATAATTTCTCAGTATACATACAAACAACAAAGTGATATGTCATAGATGATAGTACATAGCATATACTATATATTATACACTATATACCAGGGGTCTCCAACCTTGGCTCCTGGAAGCCTGGCGGACTTCAACTCCCAATTCTGGGAGTTGAAGTCCGCCAGGCTTCCAGGAGCCAAGGTTGGAGACCCCTGCTATATACTATAAGGCAAGATAGTGTAACTATAGGAAGAATCAATGATATTTGAAAGCTCACATGTATGTTTTATCATTTGTGTTTATATACACGTCACAAACTACTCTGTAATACTAAAATGCAAGAGAAGTAGGAGGATACCCTTCCATTAGCACATCCTGATTATTAGCTATTTTGATATTTCTTATTTTGAAGAGCTAACATGACAAAATAATGTTGGAACCAGTTATTGCCTAATTTATACAATACCCAGTATTTTTTGTGAAAAAACAGAATTGTAGTATAGGAGACTGCCTAGAGCCCATACAAAAGGAAACATGATTACATAATCCCTAAATGGCTAATAGATGCCAAGCTGACTTTACCTACTATGGGTCACCTGCTGATGGAAAGAGCAGCTAAAGACATCAAAATTCATGTCACTTACTATTTGAGTATGCTAGTTCAATAGTAGCTTCATAGTAGTATAGTTAAGGGCATTTTCAGCTTGTCTTATACATGGGTTGAGTAGGACAATACTCATATGTGAGTAGGACAATATGCTGGAGACCATGCAGAAAAAAGTTGATGCCAGGTATATTTGTGTTATAATTAAGTGAAAATGGATAAATAGAGTTAGATCACAGATCAATCATACAGATACTGGGAGTGTCACAATCTCTTGTTATTTGAAAATTAGAGAGTGGAATATCTTTGTTCATGATCACCCAAAATTCACTTCCAATTATGAAATTTTCTACCAAATTATGTTTCAATTATGTAAATATGGTCTGGAAACCAGTGTCTCAATAAGTAAATAAGTAAAATAGGGATATTATAGCCATTAATACTTATTCATGGAAAATGCTGGTTCTATCCTCATTGAACTCTTGACAATAAAGTCTTTGTCTGACATTGCTGATCAAGCTACTAAATACTGCCTCAGGGCTTTGTCTGTAACATCTAGCAAGGTCATTGAATCAAAGGGAGAGGAAAAGGCAGGGTGGGAGAGGAGGCTGGAGAGTTAAAACACAACAAACAAGGTGTCACTAAACAAAGGAAAGTGCTGAGGCTGTACTAGTCAGAAAGCAGCTTTTGTACATGAGTACATATGTAATTCAAATGACTACCGATCCATCTAAAGAACAACTAGTGGGTTTAGTGGTAACAGAGATAGTGCACAGCCAGAAAAAAAACAAGGTTTGTAGTCTCATGCTCTCTTTGATCTGTCAGTTTCCCTATGTCTCTTCTCTTTTTACTTCGTATTTTGTCTCTGTAATTTTCATTTGACTCCTCTGTTTCATTTTCCTATGCAATATTCCCTTCCTTTGTGGGATGGGATGGAGAGAGAATGCTGCATGGAGTCACAGTGCATCCGGTGCCCTTCTGGTATTTTTGGAATTAATTTCTCATCACTTCTGGCTAAGCTGGCCCCCATCAATAGATTATAGAAGTTCTGGTTCAAAGCATATGAAAGTTGTCAGATTGCCTATACCTGGTGTTCATATTCTTGGTCTGTTTCTCTCAAGAACCCATAAAACAGTGTACAATCTAAAAGGTCTCCAAATTTCATTTCTTTGGGAAGGTAATGGGAGATGAACTATTATAACCCTTGAATTTATTTATCAAAGTATAGATTGAATGAATATTCTTAAGATCAACATTCATGATTCATGCAGATTGACAGAAACATTTCTACCTGAGGGATTTTCCAGAGTTTACAATGCTTCCTTTTCTTTCTCCCCTCCATGACTAATATTGTAGTAATAATACTATCCTTAACTTATAAGTGGAGAGACATTAAGCTATACATTAATATTTCTTGCTATAACAGCTCATTTTCTTTTCAGATATTTGCTTAAGTAAAATATGTGCATGGCATGCTTTGCCAATGACTATTAACATTTCTGGAAACCCTTAAATCAATTAATCCATCCTGTTCAATCTTCCAGTAGCACTAATTGATTATAATGATGTATGTGATATATGTGAGTGCCATTGTTACTTACCAAACCTATTTTTAATGTAATCGGTGATGAATGAAAGGATGTCCTTCCCCCTGCATGTTTGATCGGAGTCTCTCTAGTTACAGTCAAAATGTATTCATGGATTGGATGATTATTAAGATAGTTGGAGTCTGCAATGTAGATACACCTGGCATCCAAATTCTCTGCTCAGTGTTTTGGATATTCTTCTTGAATTGTAGCTGCAATGGGCACTCGCCATTTTCCTGGCAGAACTGTCTTATTTGAAAAGGAAATAAGTGGAATGACTTACCGAGTGCCAGCATTACTCTATATCCCATCTGTAGCCAAGCTCTTGGCTTTTGCCGAACAGCGGCTTAGTGTGGATGATGCCGATGCCAATTTACTGGTGCTAAGAAGGGGTACTTTCTACATGAACGCCATGCAGGTAAGACAAAGCAAAAACAGCTTTCCCCAAACTTGGATAGCAGGACTAGATATTAGGGACAAAAGCAGGAAGGTGTCTCTTATGAATACCTGACTCCATACTGCTACTTCTTCCTAGCACTTCACTAATCTGTTGCTGTGCTGGGATGACATGTAGGACAAGGCTGTCAAACTCCGGCCCACAGACTGGATGCGTCACGTGCTGGGCACGCCCATGCCTGGTTTAGCAAAGGGGGAAAAAGTCCTGATACATCACGTGATGCCACCATGACGACATGAGTTTGACAGCCCTGATCTAGGACTTGGTCACAGCCTACATGGAGAAACCCAGCTGGAAAGAACTATAATAGTCATCATTCATTGCTTGATAATAGAGCCAGTCCATATATGCAATGGCTAGTTATTACATGCTTTCACATCCTGCACTTGGTAATCTTTTCAGGCTTCAAGTGCCACTTAAACAACCTTGTACCAGGTACAATGGGAGGCGCTTTGAAAAATAATTAAAAGATGGCCAAAATCTCACCCTTCCCAAAAGATTGAACTGCTGCAAAATTGTATTGACAAAACCGTGCATTTAAGCAAAAACTGTACAAGTAGTCCTCAACTTGCAGCCATAATTGAGCCCAACATTTCTGTTGCTAAGTGAAATATTTGTTAAGTGTATCTATCCCATTTTATGATCTTTCTTGCTACAGTTGTTAAGTGAATCACTGCAGTTGTTAAGTTAATAACACAGTTGATAAGTGAATGTGGTTTCCCTATTGACTTTGCTTGCCAGAAGTTTACAATATAGGGGGATCACAGGACCCTGAGATGCTGCAGGCATCATAAATGTGAATCAGTTGCCAAGCATGTGAATTTTGATCATGTAACCATGGGGAGGTTGCAATGGCTGTGTGAAAAACGGTCGTAAGTCAATTTTTTCACTGCTATTGGCACTTTAAACAGTCACTAAGTGAACTGTTTTAAGTTGAGGGCCACCTATATTGAGGAAATCATGCATTTAAGCAGACTATTATTATTTCAGTCTCCTTCTCCTCATTGGTAAATGGTCTACAGTCAGAGTTACTGGATGAATGTTTTGTTTTGTTCATTCTTAAAAGAGCTTACTATCTCATTCTCCTCCATGTGCGTTAACTTAAACACCCTGTCAGGTACTTTTTTTTTTGTTGATGTCAGGAGGACAAAGGAGGTTGTTCCAGTACATCCCATCAACTGTTGAGCCATTATTCAGTGATGGTTGATCCCTCAGCATTCTTAGAGGTGTATTTACCTGACTTCTATTTGGAAGATGAAGCTTTTAGGCTTATAAGCAAAGGGGAATAGAATCGCTGTTCTTCAAGGATGATATTTCTGTCTCATAAGTTAGTAAAAAGCATGTACAGAATATGTTTATGTTCTTCTGGAAAAAATCAGAGGAGACAAAAAACGCTTGACCCAGGAGGTTAAACATATTCTCCTGGTCGCAATCAATTACGTGATATTTTGAAAGCAACATTACTCTGTTTATCACAAATAGTTCTGCAAATCATAGGTAATAACCTAATTATTAACATGCATAGTTATTCTTAGATGAGGAAAAGGAACTTATTGGATGGGTTTTCATATACATTTGAAATCTTACCTAAAATAAATGTTATTTAGATAATCTTGAGTCTCCTTACCTTACTTGAACTCACCAACTGTGAATGTTAAATAGAAGATAGCAAAATTACAAGTTAATGGGGTCTCATCTCAAAATAAGCAACATAAAAGTTCTAGCTAAACAAGAAGTTAAATCTGGGGTTCTAAAGTTCTTTGGGTGTCTTTTTTTTTTTTTTTTTGCCAGTGGGAAGATATGCAAACCATTGAAACAGCAACTCTGATGCACCATCGATCTATGAACCCTTGCCCCATCTATGATGAAGTCACTGGCATGGTTTTCCTATTTTTCATTGCTGTGTTGGGCAGGACTTCTGAAGTCTTCCAAATTGTCACAGGTCAAAATGCGGCTCGTCTCTGCTATGTGTTTAGTTCCAACCAGGGCATCAGCTGGAGCCATGTGACTGATCTCACTGAGCAAGTTATTGGCATGTCCATCCAAGGTACAGATATTTAATAATACCTACAAAAGAGAGAGAGCACAAGAGCAAAGATGAGATGGGGTATCAAAGAACAACAAAAATATTAAAGACTCTTGTTGCATTCATACATTTATTGTTAGACTTTATCAAGATTTTAGTTACCTTCTTTTAGGCTTGCATCAAGGAAAGAGTTTCTGTCCCCTTGGACAGAATGGATTAACCAGGTCATAGTTAAGATAAGGATGTCATTGTTCTGCTCAGTATACATACTGGATATATAATTATCACAAAATGTCATTTTTCGTTTTTTAAATCAAAAGAATGTTGGAAACACTTGGGTAAGGAAAATTGGGAGCCTGCCCATCTCTGCCAAATAGCAAGCTAATTCTTTGAAAGCAGAACGGAGCAGGACCATATTTGGTGATAGTGGAAGAAAGTAGAAGAAAATGGAAGAAAGGCTAGGAACCACAAACATCTCCAAAACTCCAGAAAGAATTCTCCCAATAAATACTTACAGGAGAGGCAGTTGTGTTCCATCTTCTCTGTTATTATCCCCCTTTACTCCAGAGAATATGACCCAGAGAATAAGGAGCCAGAAAGAATTTCAAAGCAGATCTCTAGAGGTTTTTGTCATCTTATTGTATATCACTGTTTCCTGACTTTTGTGTTCACAACTCTTCCCTTTTGTCTCTTTATAAATGACCCATCTGCCAGTTAAAATTATCATGGAATGCAGTGTCCAATCTGAAGTACATCTGAAAGTGTGCAATCTTTAGCTTCAGGATCACATAGTGCCCCCAAACTGCTTTTCTGCAACTCACTAGAACCCTTTCTAACTATACTATAAATTCAGTGATAACTTAATTTGCCAATTTGAAGCAGGAAACAACATGCACATGAATACAAATTATCATGTGGGTGTTGAAATAGCTTTAGCAAAATTTGAGAAGTAAAACAGTTAAAAGTAAAACACTGAAAGATCCGCAAGCACAAGGCATACACAAAAATGACAATATACACACCAAACAAGATAACTATGCTGGGTTTCATATTACAAATCACTAGTTGAACACTTCCCAAGTGTTTAAGACTGCATGATGTATCTGCGGATTATGCGAGCAGAACCCAGTAAGGTGGCCTTCTGCAGTTGACCAACAGTGATCTTGTCAGCGCCAATTGTTTTTAAGTGCTTGCCAAGGTCTTTAGGCACAGCACCCAGTGTGCCGAGTACCACTGGAACCACCTGCACTGGTTTATGCCAGAGTCTCTGCAGTTCGATTCTCAAGTCCTGATATCTGGTGACTTTTTCAAGTTGTTTCTCATCGATTCTGCTGTCACCAGGTATGGCCATGTCGATGATCCACCCTTTTTTCAACTCTACAATCGTGATATCCGGGGTGTTATGTTCCAAAATTGGGTTCCTCCATCATCATCATCATCATCATCATCATCATCATCATCATCATTATTATTATCTTTACACCAAAACATAGTGTCATGTTTTTCTTCCATATACAAATAAATGCATTTCACTACACTACATAACTTTAAGTTAGAGAAGGGTTAGAGTAGAGAACAATCAGTGGAACAGCTTATTTCCAGAAATTATGGGTACTCCATTACTGGAGGTTTCAAATAAGAAATTGGACAATCATTTGTCTGGAATGATATTATAAGGTTTTCTGCCCAAGCAGTGAGTTGTACTAGAAGCCTTTCCTTCCAACTCTGTTATTCTGTTATTAAGGAGAATAATATTCATTACCCCTCCATCCCCATAGAAGGGAAACTATATCATCCAAGGCAACCTGTTAAAGGCCTCTCCCATGCTGGCCAGAACTGAGCAGGATTAGTCTTGCCATATCATTTACATTTTTTTAATGGTTCTGTAGGAGATGACCAGGCTGAGTTCGAAGGAGAGGTCAAACTTCGCACCCATAAGAGATCTAAGTGTGACCCTCCTTGAATGCCTTCTTAATTCCCATTCATTGCCTTTAACCACTAGTAGCTCAAATTCTTGTAGAGAGCTTAAACCAGGGGTGGGATTCTACCGGTTTGGCCTGGTTCTATAGAACTGATAGCTCCAAACCAGTTTTCTTCAAAAAAATTTTCTTTTCTTCCTTTGGGCCCAGCCATTCACCTGAGCTCTAGCTGTCCTTCATTCTTACTTTAGTTGCTTAGTGCAGCACAGCTTAATGCCGCGCGTCAGCAGGAGACGGTGATTGCTGGCATGAGACGTTGTTTTGTAAGTACTGCACTTGTGTGTGCATGCACAAACCGGGTGCCCACCAAACCGATTGTTATGCCGACAGGATCCCACCCCTGTTTTAAACTTGCAATAAAACTTTATACTCATTTGAACTGCCAGAATCTCCTGATTTCCCCAGCACTTAACAGGTTGGGTCTTAAGACAGCAGACACCACCCATGCTTAAGTCCAGCATCTCCTTTGTATTTTCTCTACAAATATTAGGGCACATTCACTTCAATGAAGCATGTAAAGCATGGGTGTCGTGTCTTCGAAAATGATGCCAGGAGTCGGTGACTTCAAATCATGCTCTTTTATTAAAGTAGGAACCGAACTGCCGCTTTGCAAAAGGTTCACGGCTTTTATTCTTTTAGCCGCAGCGGCCGCGGCCAATGGCACCGCTTTGAATCTCCCGCGATTCGAATTGACCAATCGCGGGAGATTCTTAGCGAGCCAATCGGCGCGGCTCGCCTGACCAATCAGAGTGCCCCGCGCTTTGGCCAATCAAAGCGCGGGGATCTCAAGGATGCTAATTAAGGGACAGAACACCCCTCCCCTCTTGGTTTAGTCCTTACGTTGCGTAGTCACGTAGGTAGGCGGGGCTCCGTCTGAGCCTACTGGACCTGCGCAGCTCAGTCGTAGGTTGGATCCCGGCTGGTTCAGTCGGGATCTCTGTTGCTCCTGATGCCGTCATGGGAACCGGCTGGTCGGTCGGGCCGGGCCACTCTCCGTAGCTCCCTCCTGGGCCTCCCGGGTTGGTTGAGCTGCGGGTTTCGCCGCTCCCGCTCGGTCTCCCCGGGTCGGTCGAGCTGGCCTGGCTGTCTCTTCCTGGCAAGGGGTCGTGCTGGCTGCTTTCCGGTAAGTATGGCTGGTTTATTCTTCTTTGGTTTTGGTCCCCTGGGTATTCCCTCCCCCCTTGGTTTGTGTTGTGGGGGTCGGTTTCACCTGTTTGTACGTCGGTGGTCTCTTGATTGGTAGTCCTCGACCTTAATTGGTCGATGTGGCGTTTCCGTCTGCTGTTTATAGCCGGTACGAGTGTGGGCCTGTTATTTGTGTGATGATGGCCGGTACCCATAGTGGGTCTCCCGTCAGGTTTCTTGCGTATACGGGGTTGCCGGGTGCGAAAGTTCGGTGTTTGCTGTTTGAGTCTGGGGGCTTCTCCGGGTTATACGTGGGGTGTAACCTGTCAAGTGGGGACCTTAATTTCCTCCCCATTAGTAGTTCGGCTGGGCTCTTATTCGTTGTGGTATTTGGGGTTATGTGTTGGGTGAAGAGTAGTTTGTTTATTTTCTCCTGGATCTCCCCGTGGTCTATTTTCCGGATGGTTTTCTTAGTGAATTGCACCATCCGTTCCGCCCTACCGTTCGCCGCCGGGTGCGCCAGTGCTGTCAGCGTGTGGCGGATGCCCCTTTCCGCTAGGAATTTTTCGAATTCCAGCGAGGTGAATTGGGGCCCGTTGTCGGAAACGACGACGTCTGGGAGGCCGTGCGTTGCAAAGAGTTTGCAGAGTTCCTTGATTACGGCCTCCGTGGTTGTTGTTTTCATGTTGCTTACCTCCAGCCAGTTGGAGTAAGCGTCTACTGTTATAAGGAAGGTGTGTCCTTTTGTGGGCCCGGCGAAGTCTATATGGATCCTAGACCAAGGTCCCCTTGGGGTTTCCCACTCTAGGACGGGTGCTGTGGGTGGGCTTGGCCTAGTTTCCTGGCATCGTTGGCACCTTGCTACCCAGGTCTCAATTTGTTTGTCCATCCCTGGCCACCAAGCGTAACTTCTGGCCAGGGCTTTAGTCCTAACGATGCCAGGGTGCCCCTCGTGTAGTAGTTCCAGAACCTTCCCTTGTAGTTTTTCTGGAATGACCACCCTATCACCCCATAGTATGCACCCTTTTAATAACGAGAGTTCCGTTTGCCGGTTTCGGAATGTTTTGACGGACTCGTCGTTGTCTCTTTCCGGCCACCCTTTCTCTGCCCAATGCAACACCCGCGCCAGACGTTTGTCTTTATTAGTCTCTCGGGCAATGTCTGACGCGGTTATGGGCAGGTTGGGTAGAGTCTCTATGCTGAGGGTGGTCGTCATGGGTGCTGGGTCGGTGTCAGGTTCCGGTAGTGGCGAGCGGCTTAAGGCGTCTGCATGGGAGATCGTCTTACCCGGTCTGTGTATGAGTCCGTAGTTGTAGGCTGCCAGGAACTTGGACCACCTTGTCATTCAGGGAGACAGAATGTTTGGGGTGGCCCGGTTTCCTGCAAGGATTCCCAGCAGCGGCTTGTGGTCGGTTATGATGGTGAATGTCCGGCCGTAGAGGTACTCGTGGAATCTTTTTACGGCGGCAACGATAGCCAGAGCCTCTTTGTCCAGCTGGCTATAGTTCCACTCCGGTTTGGTGAGGGTCCTTGAAAAGAATGCGATGGCCGCTTCTTTTCCGTCGGGGAGGGTATGGCTGAGGACAGCGCCGACGCCGAAGGGTGATGCGTCGCATGTGACGGCCAGAGGTAGGGTCTTGTTATACTGTATAAGGACGGCGTCCGAAGTGAGGAAGTCCTTTGTTCTTTGGAAGGCGGCTTGCTCGCGTTTCCCCCAAGTCCAAGTCGCCGCCTTGTCCAGGAGCCTATGCAAGGGCTCCGCCACCGTCGCCTTCTGGGGCAGGAAAACATTGTAAAAGTTAAGTCGCCCCAGGAATGCCTGTAGTTCCGTCTTCGACTTGGGTGTGGGGGCTTCTTTGATGGCCTTGATTTTTTGGTTTGTGGGGTGAATGCCGTGACGGTCTAGGACGTATCCTAGGAATTCAACCCGTTCCGTGTATAATTGGCATTTCTCCCTCTTTACTTTGAGCCCGGTCTCTTTGAATTTGGTTAGGACCTCCCTTAGGCGACCCTCTAGTTTGGCTTGGTTGGTTGCCGACACTAGGACGTCATCAAAGTAAGGTACCACCCCCTTGATGCCTTGCAATAGTCTTTCCATTAGGCTTTGGAATATTCCCGGTGCCACGCTGACTCCGAATTGGAGTTTGTTGCATTTAAATGCTCCCCAGTGGGTGACTATGGTTTGCGCTTCTGCCGTTTGCTCGTCAACTGGCAACTGTTGGTATGCCTGGGCGAGGTCGAGCTTGGCGAAAACCTTGCCCCCTCCCAATGAGTGCAGTAGGTGTTGCACTACTGGGACGGGGTAGGCGCTTTGTTGCAGCGCGCCATTAAGGGTGGCCTTATAGTCCCCACAGATCCTCACCGACCCATCGGGCTTGATCGGGGTGACTATGGGGGTCTCCCACCGGGCGTGGTCTATTGGCTGTCGGACCCCTTGCTTGACGAGTTTGTCAATTTGCTCGTCTATCTTGGGTTTAAGTGCGAATGGCACTTGCCTTGGTTTCAGGCATTTTGGGGGGACGTTTGGGTCTAGGCTGAATGATATAAGGGGCCCTCGGTACTTGCCTAGGTTTCCGTCAAAGACCTCTTGGAATTCCCGGGCCAGTTGTTGCTCCCAGCTGTCGTCGGTGACGTGGTCGACTCCCGTGACTACGATGCCGAGCGGGGCGAACCATTGCAGTCCCAGTAGGCTTGGGCAGTCGCGGTCGACGATTGTCAGGGGAAGCCTTTCGGTGTGCCCTTTATAGGTGATGTTGAAGTGTTTGGTTCCGACTACCGGGATGCGGTTTCCCTGGTAGTCCTTTACGATGAGTCTCTGGCTGTCTAGGTTCCTCCTTTGGATGGTAGGCACCAAGCGCTTTATTTCATGCCATGCTATCATGGAGAGGTAGGACCCGGAGTCCACCTCCATTTTGCATGGCTGGCCCTCGATGCCTACCTCCACGTGGACCTTCCGGGCGTCATTGGTTATGGCGTGGCCGATGGTGACCGTCTGATGGGTCTCCTCTCTTCACCGGTTATCGCTGCCTCATAGGGATCGTCCGTTCCGGTCCCATCTGTTGTCCGAGGGGCGATCTCTGGTCCGGGGTGGTGTGCTCTCTCTCCTCCGGTCGCTCTGGTCCCATCGGGCCGGGCTGCGGTTCTTTTTAAGGCGGCAGACACGGGCGATGTGTCCCTTCTTGTCACAATGCCGGCAGATCGACTCGAAAAACCAGCATTCGGACCTGGGGTGGTCGCCTCCGCACCCGGCACAGTTGGTCCTCGACTTACGATCCCGTCGGTTCCATGGGTCGCGGCCTGTCTGGAGGCGATGAATGTCCTCCTCGTCATCGGAAGTGCCCGATGCCGAGTGGAAATCACCCTGGTGGGTGGTCGTCTCGGGTTGGGCCTCGGCCGACCTTGCAGGGTTGTTGTTCCCGCTGCGGTCCCCAGCGTTCGGTCTGCGCATGCGGTCGGCAGATGTTCGGGTTGCTTCGGCGGCTGCGGCTGCGGTGAGGGTGTCTGCTAGGCTGATGTTGCCCTTGGCCATCAGCCGGCTCTGGAGGACGGGGTCCCACAAGCCGAGCATGATTCTGTCTCGCAGGGCGTCGTTCAGGTTGTCGAATTCGCAGAGCCCCCCTAGGCGTTGTAGTTCGGCGACGAAGTCGCTGAAACTCTCACCCGACCGTTGGTCCCGACGGTAGAACTCGTTGCAACGGATCAGGATGGGTACCTCTGGAGCGTAGTGCCACCGAAGTATTGGCTCGAGGACGTCCCAGTCCATCGCAGTCGCATCGGCGGGTTTGGCAAGCGCCTTGGCCATCTTGAATACCTTGGTCCCGCAGTGGGTCAGGAAGACGGCGCGCTTCATGGGGCCGGTGGTGTCCTTCAGATCGCTGCACTCGAGGAACATGCGGAATCGGTCGGAGTACGATTCCCAGTCCTCGGTGGCGGGGTTGAAGGGTGCGGGGGGTGCGATTTTCGCCATCGTGGTGGTTCGTCTGGCTTCCGTCGGACATGTGGTTCGGTTCAGGGCCTGGATCCCATCCTCGTCGCCAGTGTCGTTTCCTCGAAAATGATGCCAGGAGTCGGTGACTTCAAATCATGCTCTTTTATTAAAGTAGGAACCGAACTGCCGCTTTGCAAAAGGTTCGCGGCTTTTATTCTTTTAGCCACGGCGGCCGCGGCCAATGGCACCGCTTTGAATCTCCCGCGATTCGAATTGACCAATCGCGGGAGATTCTTAGCGAGCCAATTGGCGCGGCTCGCCTGACCAATCAGAGTGCCCCGCGCTTTGGCCAATCAAAGCGCGGGGATCTCAAGAATGCTAATTAAGGGACAGAACAATGGGTGTCCAAACTTTTGGCTTGCCTGGGATGCACTGAGTGAGGAGGAGCTATCTTGGGTTGCATATAAAATATAACATATATAAATCACATTATAATATTAAAAGTTTATGAGCTTGTAGGGCTGTATTACTAGCTATCCAGAACAGTATTCAGTCCATAATGTCTAATGTAAGTGGTATGAAGGGGTTTGTAACCATATTATAATAATACAGATTGAGGCAACAACATTGCCTGGCATGAAATATGGTGGGAAATGTCATGACACACATAAAACACAAGTGTAGTTTTGATTGTAGTGCTATAACCATCATCTTGATGTTTTTGACTACATTCTGTGGACAATCCTGAATAAATATTCTCAAGGGCCAAGTGAAGCAAAATTGAACTGTTTGACATTTCTTTGTATGAGTGTTTGTGTCTATATACCTGATTCTTATTAGAGGCAGAACTGATTGTGCTCTACAGCTAGTGTGCAGTAACTAGTGACAAAAAAACTCCAAACCACCTAGTCAGTCTCACCAGGTTATCTCCAGAACTATTGATGGCTGGATGTGGTGAAGTATGTAATTTCAGGGTATGATTAGTTTCATATATTACTCTAAGATTTACTATTAGTGCGTAATATGTGAGCGTCCATTTATCTCTATTACATTAGTACTAAGCAAATAATGAGATAGCATAATGACAGAATATTTAAATGCATTTATTTTGTGCAAACCTCCTTTCCACCCCACCCCCATTCTATTCTGTAGTAGTCACATCCCTTGCAGGTCAATATTTATGGGCTCTTTGCCCAGCTCACAGATACTCATTAACGTTGTGGGTTGCGGTTGGCACATATCTTCACAGCAGAGCTCTCATCTCATTTACAGTCTTCTGGGACAGCAGAACCTAGTCAAGATGGACCATCAGGAAAGCTGCTTTTTTTTCTTCCTTCAGAATACAGGACAACTCTCATCTGAACTTTCTAGCATGCACCAAAGAACAACCTCTGGAGGTGGCTGAACTACTGGGTTCCACTTGGCCCTCTGACTATAGTGCTGCTCCCTTCCCTCTGACTGGAGGACTCTGGATCACCATAGCCAGAGACATGAGGCTCCCCTTTGGTACAGCTGGTCTTTTCTTTGGGTGTATGTTGCTTGTCAGAAAATATTGACCTCATGAAAGATCATATGTAGGCCTTCCATAAGGTTGGTATCTCTTGTGCTAAGTATATATAGTGTAACTTTGGGTTTCTCTTTCAGCCCTTGTGTGCCATTTTGAGATGGTGATTGCTATAGATCCAGCTCATGAAATCCCAAATCTGACTGATTTCTGCAGGGCAGCAACAGGGTTGCTGTTTGAGTGATCAGAAATTGGGGGCAGCAGGACTCTGTGAGATTAGGTGACTTGGGGGAAGGAAGAGGACTGATGCTCCCTTTCTCATTATTTCCTTCCAAGTCCTTTGGAGCCAAAGAAAGAGGTGCAATCCTCTCCACTACCACATTATATTCTCCCACTTCAAGAATGGAAGGCAAGTGTGTGCTTTAGAGCTACACTTTCTGCTGTATGGCTATTCCAAGGAGGATAATTGGAGTTAGACAGGGTTGTAAAGCACTGTGAAGCAGTATATAAGTCTAAATGCTATTGCTAAATGCCCTATACAAATGAGAACAGCTGATGCAGAGTTCTCCTATATATATGTGTATTTCCCATGTCTTCTGTTCAGGGTCTAAGTAGAGTTATTTTTCTCAAAGAGAAATAACTTGCTATTGGTTTTGCATATCCTCTGCATATTTCTATGCCTAAAGTGAAGTTCTCAGCCCTTCCTTGAAAGGCTTATATCACAATTAACAAGGATGTTTTTAAAAGAAAAGAAAAGTTTCCAATCAATAATTATCTACTCCGGAAAAAGGTTTCTGGCTTCTTAAATATTAAGAATGAGTGAGCAGCACTGACACTGAATAATGCACCTGGAGAAGTTTGAGTCGCACACTTATTTATGGGAAAAATGTTTTTGAAGAAATGTTGGAAAAATAAATATCTTTATTTGATAAGCACATAGGTTTTCAGCAGTTTCCATTAAAAAAGCTATTATTTCCATTAAGCAGCTATTATGGAGACAATCAATAAAAATAAAGTCTAGTCATAATGTGAACAACACTTTTGATGCAACTTGAAAAACGTGGAGGAAGAAAAATAGATTAAGCAGTTCAAAATAGTGTTTTCTCTTGAAAATAATAACATTCTTCTCAATCTAGTCTTCTAGGAGAAGGGTAGCCACTCATCTTATATACATGACTCTGAATGTATGAAACCCAAGATCACATAGTGTAGGCCAATATATATCATCCTTGGAAGCTTTCAGATGTATCAACCTCAACGTCAAGAATTCCCCAGAGAACAGTGCTGGCTAGGGAATTCTGGGAGTTGTCTATATATCTAAAGCTCCCAAGGTTGAAATCCACTGGTGTAGGTCATCCTTGCTCTCTAGCAGAATTTCTTTTTGACTACTGCAATGCCAGTAAATATTTTAGAAGGCTATGAATATAGTTACAGTATCTAATAACTTCTGTACAATTTCACTAGGCCTGAAGGTAGCTGGCACAGCAAGAGGGATTGGGGCAGAATGATGAAAGCAGTGTCATGATATCGTGATGCAAGCCAGCCCCTTTGTGTGTGTGTGCATGTGCGTGTGCGTGTGCGTGTGTGTGTTGTGGTACCACACACAGGTACAAAAGGGCAAAGTTTGCTGTGTCATATCCCGATGCTTTTCTCTTTCTGACAAAAATATGCTCTTGCAAATGTTGAAAGAGTAGCTTTTAAAATACCCTTAGTTTTCGGACTATTCAGTATATAAAATATTGAAAGATTAGGGAGCATGTGCTGCCAAGGCACCAACTGAAGGTCTCTTTCCACTATATTTTTTTAAGCATTCATATGAAAGAAAAACATGGTAGCCTCTCTTGCCAGTTTTGACTCTTCATGCTTTCCAGTGGTTTCTAAGTTTGCTAGGGGGTGGATGGGGTGATGAGAGATAAAGGATTAGAAAGGAAATGGCAACTGGGACTCTTTAGCCCTCTGCTTCATCAGAGTATTGACAGATGTACTGCTTAGTTTCCCATATCCCAAGCATGCACATACATATATATGAAGGTACTATATCAGGCATGAAAGTTTAACATATTGTACCATACTTACCTCATTTCTTTGGGAATTTTTTACCATGTTTTGGTAATAAAATATATTTTGGACTATGTCTCTCCCAATGTGTGACATTAGCTATTCCAGCTTGGGTTTTAATACTTGAAATAGCTAGAGGATTCTGAGTTGCCCATTCCTGTTTTAAAAAGTGAAACTTCAAAACTTCTCAGATTAATGGTCTTGGTCACCACATCTTTTTATTTGCTAGTTTGGGCAAAAATAACATGAATTCAGGTCAAAGTTGTTCCCCAGGTTGTGACCTTTTAGAGATTGGGGACCATCTATGAGGTAGAAAGTAGACCTTAAAATCAAAGGATCTGGCTTAAACTGAATTTGGAGTGAGTATTTTCCATTCAGGCGTCCTATCTGTATTTACTGTTCTTTATCTCAGAAAAATCACAGTACTTTCTGGCTTATGTCTCATTCATTCACATAAACAAGAGGAATTTTAGGATTAAAAAAACATTTAGCACAACAGTTAAGGATTTCTTGTAAACAGAAACACGAATAAATATGTGTATGAATATACACCACAGTACCATATCACTAATTATAAAATCATTATGCTCATTATATCAAAGTCAGCTTCCAAGCTGTCTAGCTCTTGAGAATGTCTATAGTTAAAGCAGTTTCAGTCTCAATGGCCTGATAGTGATTGCTTAGTTCTATTAATTCTTCTGTCATACCCTGGAGGGTTGGTAATGGGAGATCACTGTTGGGGGGGGAGGGAAGGTCAACATCATCTCTGTTCTTACATGACAATGCAAGAGCCAGCTGTGCAAGCTACAGTACAAAATATATAGTTGTAAATCAAGTTAGCACAATATCTTTGTAATCTGATCTGTACAAATGAACAAGGTTAAAAACACTTCCGAAACCTATTTCTTCTGTTCACATAAGCCACAGACACATCCAAAACAGCCATTGATAATTTGGAGAGCAGCCAGGATCATTTCAACCGTGCTGATGACTAGGAGGGAAGAGAAGAAATACACATTCCAACCAACAATATTCTGTGGCTTGATGCAAACTGAATTCCAAAGGGAAGGATCATACAGGTAATTCTGAGCCCTTAAAAGAAGCAGATTTTAAGTAAGTTGTAGACTTTTTTTCTAAAGCAGAGTTACTGGGGGGAGGGGGGGAGGTCCTCAATTAATAGTATTTTTTCTGTATATAGTTCTAAATATTAACTAAAACTTTATTATCCTATTAAATATCCAGTACTTTAATTACTTCTATTGTCATCTAATCTGTTCCTTCCTAATTGCACTGCCTCATAGATATCTCTCTGCAATGACTTAGTAGGCTTGGAACAATAAATTTTAACCAAATGTAATAACAATGGTAGCACGGATTCACTGTTTTTATTTAGGGTACTTTTAAATGCTCTTAAAATCTTTTTCCTTTTTCTATATTCCAGTTCAACTGACCCTCAGCCTTAGCCTTCTCCCCACTTGTACCCTCCAGTTGTATTATGGCTACCACTTCAAGAGTACCTCTGATATGGCTAAAATTTTGGGGAATACTAAATTTTAAATAGCGCTAGATTGAAGTCAACTGTCCCATGCAGATTTTCTATTTAAGTATTTATCACTTATTTTTAATAAAAAGCATGACCCATTTCTAATGCGAAACTCTATATGTAGAGGATTTTATCTGAAAACCTGAGTTCATATATAGTTATTCTGTCTCTTCAAGCAAGTATACACAAAGTGTTCACACAAAGCATACTTTTACAAGGAATGGTTTTCTGAACCTACCTATAGGCTATCTGCAAGTTTGAATTATTTAAGCAAAATAATATGTGCTAAGCAATATTGTAAGCTGGCCCATGAACTTCAGTCACCTTACCCATTGTTGAAGACATTGTAGTCCATTTCAAGAAATGGGTAGCCCCACTGTTGCACTTTGTTATGATTGAGGGTGGAATTATAGAGACAGAGTGGCCCCTCCGTCAAGCCTGAACCAGACAAAATAAAACAAGCCGCCGATCCCAGGAGGGCCAGTCCTGACAGCAGAATGGAAAGAAACATCTGTAGGCAAAAGAGGCACAGATATTAACTTCAAATATACAAGACAATATCTATTAGCCTCAGAGTTGTGAAGAGGTAAGATGGAGATTGGCTCTGCAACATTTCAAGAAAAAAATAAATAGGATATCTGTTACATTTCAGGTGCCGTTTTTTCCTCAGCTTCAACTGCTCCTGACAGGGGAGCAGAATGGAGAACATACTGTGCAGATTTAGATTTCATTAGTGTAGGAATGTAGGAAACAGTTGCAGAATGGTGCTAATCAGTGGTGCGTTTCAAACTAGTTTACCCCCAATTCGGCGGCTGTGGCTTGGTTGGAGCGCTTTGCGCATGCGCATACACTACACACGCACAGAGGCTTTCCAACTCACCTCCTGCAATCCTGCACTCTCCCTGTCACTTCAACAGCTGACAGATGGCAGCTGTGCCGCGCAAAGCAGCTACGCTTCAAAAGCAGGGAATAAAGGTCAGTATGGGAGCCCAGGATGGTAGGTAGGCCCAACAGCAGCTCCTCAGAGAAAACCGGTTTGGTCTCCACTGAGCTTCAGTGTTACCGGAACCAGGCCGAACCGGTACAATAGCATCACTGGTGCTAATTCAGATTCAAAGTAAAAAAAAAAAAAAGCTTTCCTGACAACAGGAGACTGTTAGCAGTAGAAGAAATTACTGAGGTAGCATCAGGCTCCTCCCTTGGATATACCTAAGGAGAGGGTGGACAACCACCTGTGTGGGATGCTCAGCTTTGGATTCTTCTGCTGAACTGAGGATATGGACTAATCATAAAGATGCCCCATTTCAGCTCTATGATTTTACAGTATTATGGATTTCAGCCTTCAGTTCTTTACCAGGGCAAATAAAAACAATATTCTTCCTTTATTTATGCTGCTGAAATTAAGAAATTTGAAGAGAACTATAACCAGAAACAGATTTTTATGGAAAATAATGGGGTGGAGAGGAGATGAATGTATGTGAGTTATAGGCATGCCTTCTCAGCTTTGTCATGATGGAAATGTTCACTCCTAATTTAGGATTTAAATCAAAGCTCCTAGATCATGTCTTCTCTAGTGTTGAAAAAAGGAGAGAGAGATTGGGAGTCTGCCTTCCTTACTTTGGCCATGTCATGTGGGGAAATTCACTGAAGAAAGCAATTATATTCAGAAGAGTTAGCGGTAAAAAGAAAACAGGATGTCAAAAAACATTGTGGCTGGACACTATCAAAAGTGACACCAGCTAAAGCATAGAAAAACTCAAAGAAATAATGCAAGGTCAGAAGATGGGGAGAGACCTGGCCCATAGAATTGCCAAAAGTCGGACTCAACTGAAACGGATAACATCATCATCACTGTCATCATTCCTTTACTAGTGATATAACACAGCAATTGCAGGCAATTGGAACAAACAACCCAACATTGGAGGATGTGTCCTTGTTGAGTTTTGTTCAGGATTCTTTTTATTTTCTAGACATTACAGCCTCCCATCTTGATTTTTAAGAAACAAAAAAGGAACAAAACTTCACGAACAACTTCTAATTGAAAATTAAGGACTTTATGTGGAACAGTAGGGAAGGAAATATTGGCCTAGAAAGACCAGAGTCCAATTTTCACTCAAGTGTAATGGATAATCCATGAAATTCAGGCAATTGTCCTCTTTCAGTCTAATCATTCTCAAAGATCTGAAGCTAAAATGAGGCAACCTCCTTCTCTATTTATCATCCCTGATGCCTTTTGGGACCTGTAACGTACAAATGCATAAAATCTGAATTATATATTTACTGCAGGATATAGCTTCATGGTATCACAAAATGGAATAGATGTGCTACATTTTAGTTTTCTATCACATCCATGAATCTAGAACAAGGCTAATAAAAGCAAACAGACAATATTATTCTTACGATGCTTCTTTTCTCTGAGGGTATAACTATTTAAGTTCTCTCTACTCTGTTCCTTTTTTCAACTATGGGAATCTTGAGTTATTTCTGACATAGAGTGAGATATTCCCCCAAGATCTATTTATTAAAACTGGAAACTTTTCATCCACAGAATCATCAACTACATCTCTCTTACCTTACAGCAAGTTCCTGAGCTGCTGAAGTACTTCCACCTCCATCCAATACCTGTGATCTGAACTGCAGCAGGAAAAACCTACAAGGACATAGTTTGGAATGAGCAGTATTCTCTAGTGCCCTACAGTCAGAGTTTATAAAGGATATTATTTTGATATGTTAATATTAAGATTCATCATACGGTCAGGCAGTTCTGATGGCCTAGAGATGGAGCTCTCAACTCACAATCAGGTGGCTGTGAGCTTGATCCTAGGTAGAGGCTAATATTTGGAATAGACTCTCCTGCTCAAGCAGGGGTGGACTAGATGACCTCCAAGGTCCCTTCCAACTCTGTTATTCTATGATCTAAATACTTAGTTGAATTTGGTGTATTTCTCTCTTATTATTACTGTGTGAGACCTCTTAATTGTTTAATAATAATTGTATTATTACTATGTGAGACCTCTTAATTGTTCATTTTCCTTTTCACGGAGTCAAAGTAGACCCGTTTCTACTTTAATCTCAGTAGAAAGAACCCTGGGAGTAGGATAAACTAGAAGATTGTGAGTAGCTCAGTAGTAATGCATGAACATCCAGGACTGAACATGAGTCTCCCCAGTCTTAATCTAACAACTTTACTATCTCTTATATCTTCATATCTTCCCTTAAGACAGGGGTGCATTGCCTTATGATGACAGGGTGGCAATCTTAACATGCTTGGTTTTAACCTTTATCCATATCTAGGCTATAATAAAAATGTTTACATTTTACACAGAAATTGAAGAAACTTTACAACATTTTGCAAAAATAAAAAGGAAGAGAACATGGTTACAAGAGGATTCACAATTATGAGTTATTAGTATCTAATGTAGACCTTCCCTGTTTTGAGCTGCAAAAATCCAGGTGAATATCCAATGGCAGAAAACTCAAACTGTTTGCTGACATTGTGCAGTTGCCCAGTTTTTTGCAGCTCAGATAAGGCTGGCTTAACCCAGTGCAAAATATTTCTGATATAGAATTTATGATATAGGTGTGTGGTCCAAAGCCTGGAGAATTTTTGGAGTTATGGTCCCAATATTTTCAGAAGCTCCCACCTTAAGGGAAACTGACTTACTTTCAATGAGGAGCAGAACTAACTTTAATATACTTAAATTGTTTCAATTCACTAAGCTGTTGGTACACTTTTTGTGGAAGTAAGGGCAATTTAAGACTGACAATCAAGCCCTCATAGGAAATTATGGGTCCCTAATATGATATTCATCAAAATGTGTGAATAGAGATGAGCTATTTCCAGGATTTGCAAAGAGGTGGGTATGAATAATATAGTAAATTGAACTAATACACCCTTTTTTTTTTGCTGTGGCTCAAGGAGTAGGAAGTTAACAGACAGTTTGAAAAGACAAAATTTCAACTAAATACTCAGAAAAAAAATCCTGACTATGGAAGGTAGATTACAGTAGTATAGATTACAATAAATTAATGATTTTTTCTTCTTTACAGATTACGAACCAATTGCCATATAGATGGTTATCAGATACTATAGCAATCAATGATTCATATGCACTAAAACATAGTTTAGTTTGGTTTGGATTTATTGTGGATTTATGTCATTATAAATTATGGATTCTTAATAGGTTGAGCTCAGCCACAATGGTTTGGTTAATAAAATCATGGTTAAACATATTTAAATCATATTTAATCAACTATGAGAGCTAATTTGGTGTAATGATTAAGGCACCAGGCTAAAAATTGGGAGACTGTGAATTACAGGCCTGCCTTAGGCTCAAAGGCAATTGGGTGCCCTTTGGCCCATTCCATTCTCTCTCTTTGTTATGGAACATGAGTCCTTGGAAAATTGAATGGGAAGAGATGTTGCCAAGGAAATGATCAGAGAAAAAGGGGAGGAACCCTATGGTGAACAACAGGCAGAGAAAGAAATTTAGAAAGGATCTGTTCTAAGTAATCAGGCAATAAAAAGAGGCAGCGGAAACTTGTAGTTTCAGGTTTACAAGGTTCTGTTAGCTCATCTTATATCTTGGGAGGCTGACACCAACCTAGAAAGAAGTCATTGGCAAACCATTTCTGAAACATTACAAAGAAAACTGCAGGGACCTATCCAGGCAGTGACCAGTGTTATTAAAAAGTAGTCTACTTACCAGCAGGCCTCCTCCCCATACCCCTGGCATTAGCACTGCCCTCTTGGATATTTGGCCCAGGCTTAGGTAACACCATTCCCAATTGGGAAAGAGTAGGAGAAGATTAGCAGTAATGGAAAGAAAGCCCAAGATAAGGAGGCATGGGCCCAGGATTCGAGTACAAGTACCCACACACATTGCAGAAGAGAGTCCTGGGGAAAAAATGAAACAGAGGGAAAAAAATAACATCCCTTCCTTGTCCTCAAGAGGTTGAATCCTGGAGTAGTAAACATGGTGACTGAGGATGAAGACTGTGATAATTCAACATCCTGCCAGTCTATGATACGTTTCTGATCTAAACTGCACCTACCAAACTGTTACAGCGCTGCTTACTGGCAGTACTCAGGCTTCCTAACTTGTTCTGCTTGCAGTGGTTTATCCCAGAAGGAAGCAACTTTTTGCCTCTATACAGAACACCTTGTCTAAGTTCCCTTGAAGCTTGCTTAGCATTGTCAGCAGAAGATCATTTGTACATTGAAAATATCAATTGAAAGGACTTGTGTTGTAAACAGGAGATAGGTAGTGTCGTAATCCTACCACCTATTTCCTTTTTATAACACTCAGCAGTTCCAAAAAGGTTCCACACCCATTTGCACTATTTTAACCTGAGGGCATAGATAAACCTTCAAGTAGCCTCAGCGATTCTTAGAATGAGTGCTAACAACCACATGACCTCCACCATAACTGAAGAAGCTTCTTAGATGAGAAGTGAAATATCTTCAAGAAAAACAAAGTCCAGTTGCCTTTTGAAAAAGCACCTTTGGGATAACCAAACATATTCCCCTCTTCCTGTTCACATACTCTCATGATGGATACCTCATGTGGTTCTCACATGTAAAAGCTCACTGAGGCAGGTATTCTCCATCACAACATGTAGGAAAATATTGGTGGCTAGTTACAACATCCATAGTAGCAGCATCTATAGCTAATCACAATACGTAAGCTATGTGTCTTTACTGTAAACAGCTTCTTTGATTTTGCTGTTACCTTCAAATAGACCAGCAAGTTCTTTCTCTACAGAATGGCATTGCTTACTATAACACCTTAGCTTGTTACCAGTTTTTTATGCTGCTTTAAATATTATTTAAAGGGATAAAAATAATATTCCAATACACCCAATAGCAACGTATTCCCTTATCAAAGTGCAATGCTTGGGAATAAAGACTGGTTCCTGCATAGCAATATAGCACAAAATTACAGTATTTTGAATTTGCCTAGAAAAGTCTTGAACCTCCTTAGGCAGAGAAATGACAAAGCAAACCACAGTTTAGGTTTTCTATGTAGAAGTTTTTCCTCTCCACCCCAAACAAATTAATCAGAATTTTCTACTTACTTTTGATAAACTGAATGCAGATGAAAGGAGTTGTAGGGCCACTTAGAGCTTCTTCCCACTTGCTGCCAGATGATAGAGAGACGTTTTTCTAGACAAGGCATCAAAAATTGATGACTATTTATAGCCTTTGGAGTATAGGAAAGCATCGGTGCCCCTGTTTTTCTTTATCCCTAGATGGTTAGGTTTGAACTTCCCAATTTTTAGATATCAATCACATGCTGTATCTCCCCACTATGGAAAGTTAATGTAATTTTAGGAGAAAAAAAATCCCTTCATCAGAAATGAGTAATAAACTTGAAAAGCTTGTGTGAGGAACTGGCACATGCATAGTGAACTCACATGCAACACTCTTGCAACACACCATATGCTTACAAATATAATTGTTGATTCTAGGGGAGTAGCCATATCATTCTGTTGCAATTATAAAGAGTCTGATACTATTTGATAACACTTAAGGACTATCAGCTTTTATTGAAGCCTAATCAGGCTTCAAAAATTTTAGCAAAGGGCTCTCTGCCCAGTTGCTGGATGGGGATGGCCATGGTGGGTGTAGTTGTCCTCCTGAACCATGGCAGGGGGGAGGTTTTGCCCTCTCCAGCCTCTGGAGGCTTTCCTCGAGCCTCTGGGAGAGCAAAAATGGCCTCCCTGGGCTCCAGAGGCTCTCTGGAAGCCAGAAATGGGCCTGTTTCCAGCCTTCCAGAACTTCTGGGAGGTCCATTTGTTGCCCTCCTGGAGCCTCTGTGTGCATCCTGCACTTACCTGCACCCAAAATGGGCTGTGTGGGGACTCCTGGGAGGGGCGGGGTCGGAGGGGCCTACCAGGTGTGGGATTTGGGGGTTCTCCAAATTGCATAGAATTTTAGCTAGGGGCTCTCCCAAACCCCTATAAATCCCCAGCAGCCCACCCTGGGCTTAACTCATCATGACAATGGCTTTCTCATGAAAGCAGAGATTACAATTCTGTGTTATTGTATCTGGGAGTAAGATTATATGAACTACCAGTAATTAGGGATTACTCCTGGGCTAAATGGTATAAAATGTATGCTGTGAATTCTTTATTTTTGTTAATAATGTATCATGAGAAATAGTACAGCAGACTTGGAATTTCTCCTACACTTGACTCTATTCTTCAGAACAATCAATAGTCTGATTCAGAAACTGTCCTTGTACAACAAACTTAATCAAGGATAACTAAACCATGGTTTATTTTATGCAATTTTCTGGATTTATATAATACTAATTATAAGCTACTTCCCAATATGAATTTGAAAAAATTGTAGCTAATGAAAGATGATTGTTTTTCACCATAAAAGTATTTAAAGGTATCCTTTAAAGGTATATCTTTAAAGGTATCCTTTGTTTCAGTTGTGGGGGATGCTTTTTAGCCCCAAGTTATGCATCTGCACGTGTTTGCACTCACACCAAAGATCTTAATATAGCTGATATTCCTGCAAAAGTTTCAACCCACTCTCTCACGCACACAGTGCATTTCAAAATCAAGAAGAGGAAGCTTGATGTCAATAAAATTGGAAAATGTTGTAATTGGTAGTGCTTCATTTCATCGTTTTACCCAATGTTGACTCAGATCAGCTGTTTCCTTGAAAATAAAATGGCAGTGTAAAAGCCATTAGAATCTTTGCTTAGAGATAGTTAATTCCCCTTCCTTTCATGTTAAGAATAAGATACATTCATGGGCCACTGGAGTATAATTTGTTTTGGAAAGAATAATGTCCTCGATCAATAATATAGGTTTAATAATGTGTGCAATATAAAACAGATATTGTTCTGTTCAGTGTGCACTATTTAATTGTAGCCACAAAGGACAATACACTATTTAACCAATGCATTGCAGCAGTGCTTCTTAAACTGGGAGTCATTCCCCCAACAAAGTAATTGGGTATTTCCTGGGGTAACGGGGCAATTTGGAATTGCTTGGCTGTGAGTGATTTCAGAGTATTGCTGTCAAGAGCCTTGTGTGAAAGAGTCTGTTTTGTTTGTGGGAGTAATTACATTATTTAAGACTGGAAAAGAGGGGAATTGAGTCGAACAGTTTAAGAGTCATTGATGTAAGCAAAACGACTTCAACTGAGTGAAAAGAACATTTTATATTTGGTCTACTATATTTGATCTGCAAAAAGCTGGATAACCAGCTTTTCTTTTAAATTTTTGACTCCTGGCAAATGCTTGCATTGGTCCCTGAAGTTTTCTTGGCAAGGATTTTCTAAAGAGTTTTGCAATTTCCTGCTTCTTTGGGTGAGAGTGGCCCAAGGTCACCCAGCTAGCTTTGTGCCGAAGGTGGGTGTAGAACTACAATTTCTCCAGGTTCTAGCTTGATTCCTTAACCACTGCACCAAACTGGCTCATTGGAGGAGGACCACCAAATGGTAGTAAAAATAATAATAATAGAAAAGTATTTTCCTTATTGCCATTTAATGGTCATATAGATTTTTGCCACTCATGTATGGTAGACCTACTTATAGTCTCAAACTTACAGATTGTCATAATAGATTTATTTCCAATTTAAATTAAGAGCAAAAATTATTCAAACACTTGCATAATTAAAACACAACTGAAGTTTTCATATTTGCTTTAATATAGGCTAAAATTTATATACATTATATAGGTTATAAATATATACTTATATATTTATATTTGTATATTCATTTGAAATATATAAATGTGTACATTTATTGTTTCGATTTATACCCTGCTTTTCATCTTGGTTAATTCCATTGTTAAAGGCTTTTGCAATCTATTAAAATAGACTTCACAAGCAAGATTTGTATTAAGAACATGTTTAAGGATTTTCTTACATATAGTAAAACCAATTACATATTTGTGTATAAACACTAAAAAATTTTTAGTCCACTCTACCTTATCCATGGTCATTGTTCTTCCAACTTGAGTCCTCAGTCAAAGACTCATTAAAGATCTCTAGCTCACTTGCTAGAAAATAAAATTAGACAGCTGCCATTATACATATGAAAAATTTAACCATTCATCATTGCAACTCAATGGGAGATCTGGAGGGGAAAAAATGGAGCTGAGCAAAATGCATAAGTGCAGCTTAATACACAAGTATTATTAGTTCCATCTAGGTCCATGGTTATTCAGAACCCCTAAAACTTTTGCTGCACAAGTTTTTTGCTGCCATGACAACGTGAGTTTGACACCCAGGTTTAGAATAATCTGACCCTTTAGTTATTTTCCCAACTGAGTGCTTGATCAACCTACCAGTGCAAGAGATGTTGGGAGAATGGGAGATGAAACATTTCTTTTTTTTCTGAAGAGGCAAAGCAGTCCACATGTGACTCTCTTGATCAACTCACAAAACTGAGGCTGGGATTTTGTCGAAGGTTTTCAAGATTCTATTGTTATGCAGGACTATTGTAGCTTCCACAAATCTGTGTCATTCCTGCTACCTTGATTTTGCCAGCTATCTAGGACTTTGCACCACTGAAAAGTTTAAAATATCCAGATTAGCTTGGACGGAGGTCCACACAGAAGTACTGTGGATATAAACTATCAAAAAGGGAAACCTCAAATTTATTTTGAGAAAACACCAAAGGATAAATTTTTCTGTATCTTAACTTGGAAGTAAATGAATTAAACATTGTGTGAGTTCAACCATAGTCCAAGCATGCTTTCCAAAGTCACGTTTTTCTGGCATTTTGTGGATCAAATTTAATTTGATTAATCTATATTTGTTTTTCTCATGTTTTACTAATGAAATATATCCTATTATAGAGTTTTTGGCCCCATTTTATGTGCAGAAGAATTGTTTCCTCCAAAACATGAAAGTGTTAATAAAATGTCAAGCATTTCAACAGACATTAGTGGATATGAATGATAATGAGTTTAATGTCCTGAAAAACACTAGGCTAGTTCTGCCATGGGGGCTCACATTTCCTTACATTATAATTGTTAATACTGTAACCATGGGTCTCTTCATATGGCCATACTTTAGTTTTCAAAATTCTGAGACAGTTTATTTGATTGGAATCTATCCAATTCAGGGAAGTTGGTTTTTGGTCTCTTAGTAGCTACTAGGCAAAAATTAATTACCTTCCAAACTACTATATTTTTCCTAACCTATATCTCTACTGAAACTATTCCTTCCTCCTCCAGCTAGAAGCAAAAGAAATCCACTTTGCAAAAAATTTGAGAAGCCTTCTTCCTATAGTATTATATCTTCTTCAGAGTATATAAATAATTCTTTTGATTCAGAGCTTGAAAATTCTTTCATATGAGAGTTTATGGATGAATTAATGCAGACTTCCACAATGTGACTCTCAAATGTGTTGGACTTCAGTGACAATAATTCCCAGTGGCTAAGAATTTGGAAGCTCTATAAAATATGAGCAACGTATTTTATATGACCAGAAAATTACATAATGAATTGTTTCTGGAAAAGTAGTGGGTGGAACAAAAACTTCCTCACTGTCTGCTGACATAATAAGTCTTCTAAATATTGTACAAGAATGACAATTATAATTAGTCTTTGAATCAGTGCTGTTAGTTTTAGTATTCATCATGATGACTCTTCAAATCTCATTGCAAAGCCTATATTTGAAGCCTATGACAGGAAAACCTGAAAATCTTTAACTTTCAAATCAAAATGATTAATGAGTGATATATAACAGGTTCAATTTTGGACTGGCCTACTTGTTATATACCATTCTCACATATAAATGTGGCACAATGAAACTGCCCCTTAATCTGAATCCAATTTTTACTTTTTTTTTTTTTTGAAAAAGATTTTATTAATTTTCTACAAACAAACAAGACAAACAAAACATAAAAACATCAACTCTCATATGTACATCCAGTGTGTCAGTTGGTTCATCATTTTTGTGCATTCATTCTTTAGTCTCAATGACAATTAAGTTACATAACAACTCATATTGTTAATCCAAACTTATATATCCTAATATCACTAAAAAAAGTTTTTAACTATATTTTTAATCATTCATGCTTTATGAGCTAACAATACTTTAAACCAGTTTACTCTATAACAAATCATATAATCATATCAAATCAATCCTAAAAAACCCTTTATAAATATAATGTCAAATAACAAAATAATAGCAAAATAAAGATATTCCTTACTGTCTAGCATTCTAAATATTCTATTATTGTATTTTATCATCTAGCCATTGATAAAAAAGATCCCAAATTTCATAAAATTGTTTATCCTCTTGCTCTCTAATTTCAAATGTCAATCCACTCATCTCAGCACATTCCAATATTTTCTTAATAATTTCTTCCTGTAATGGTATTTTCTCATTCTTCCAATTTTTAGCAAATACAATCCTAGCCGCTGTTAATACATTTACAATCAGGTATTTCAAATCTTTACTATATGTATCAGGTAAAATTCCCAATAAGAAGATCTCTGGTTTCAAGTCTATGTGTTTCTTTGTCATTTTTTCCAACCACATGCGAATTTTAGTCCAATATTTTCTAGCGTCCTCACAAGTCCACCACATATGGTAATACGAGCCGGGTATCTGATGACATTTCCAGCATTTTTCAGATTTGTTCTGAAACATTCTTACTATTCTTGTCGGGGGAAAGTGCCACCTGTAAAACATCTTATACAAGTTTTCTTTATATGCTGTTGACATTTTATAATTTTGAGACCACAATTTCTGCCATTTCTCTAGATCAATCCCATATCCAAAATTCTTCCCCCAAACAATCATAGTTTCTTTGACTTGTTCTTCCTTTAATTTCATTCCCAGTAAATAACCATATAATTTTTTAATCACCTTCTCATCAGTACCCATCAAGATCTTATCTAAATCAGTCTGCTTATCATAGAATCCCTCCGTTTTAGAATCTTCATCATACCTTGAATGTATTTGCGCATATGAAAACCAATTCATCCTTATACCTTGTTCCTCTAAGTTTTGGATCGTTTTAAGTTCACCCTTTTCATCCAAGAGTTCCCCATATCTAACTGTTTGTTCCTTCTTATAAATTATAGGATAGGAAAATGCTTCAATAGTCGATAACCAAACTGGAATTTTCAAATAACATTGTCTTTTTATCTTCTCCCAGTTTAACCACAAAGACTCCCACATATAATGTTTTCTAAAATAACCCTGTGTTTTAGTTCCCTTATACCATAAAAAAGCATGCCAGCCCAACAGCAAAAACCCTTCTAATGTCAACAATCTATGCTTTCTTAATGTTATCCATTCTTTGACCCACATCAAATTTGCAGCTTGATAATACAATTCCCAATTAGGCAGGCCAAAACCTCCTCTAATTCTAGCGTCTTGCAAAAGCTTTAGCTTTATTCTCGCTTTTTTACCTTGCCATATAAACTTCAACATGATTTTATTTAAATCTTCAAAATAGTCTTTTCCAAGCCTAATTGGTATTGTTTGGAACAAAAATAAAATTCTAGGTAGAATATTCATCTTGATTGTTGAAATTCTCCCTATTTATGACAATTGCAAGTTTTCCCACTTCTTCAAATCTGTAAGCTATCTGTTGTTTGAGTTTAATATAATTATTCTCTTTTAATGTGCTACATCTTGCTGTCAAATATATCCCCAGATACTTAACCTTATTTGCAGTTTGGATTTTCAAAAGATCTGCCAGTTCTTCTCTTTGTCTCAATAGCATGTTCTTTGTCAAAATCTTTGTTTTATCTTTATTTATTTTCAAACCAGCCATCTCACCATATGTCTCTATCTTTTCCAATAACCTTGGAGCTGTTTCTAACGGGTCTTCCAGAATAAAAGCTAAATCATCAGCAAAAGCTTGTAGTTTAAATTCTTCCTTCTTAATTTTCATTCCTTTTATGCTTTTATCATCCCTAATATTTCTATTCAACACTTCCAAGGTCAACACAAATAGCAAAGGAGATAGGGGACACCCTTGTCTTGTGCCTTTTCTTATATTAATAAAATCTGTAAGTTCCCCCTCCATCATTACCTTTGCTGTCTGTTTATTATATATGGCTTCGATTGCTTGAATAAATTTTTTAGCAAAACCCATCTGTTCCAATAGTAATAACATAAATCTCCAGTTCACGTTGTCAAATGCCTTTTGAGCATCTAAAAATATCAAAGCCATTTGCTTTTCAGGATGAGCCTCATTGTATTCCAAAGTATCCAAGATTACTCTCATATTGTCTCTGATTTGTCTCTTTGGCAGAAATCCATTTTGATCTGGGTGAATAAAATTATTTAAATATTTTTTAAGTCTTTCTGCTAAGATTGAAGCAAAGATTTTATAGTCTGCATTCAATAAGGAGATAGGTCTATAGTTCTTAATTTGCAGTGGGTCAGCCTCTTCTTTTGGAATAAGTGTGATATAAGCCTCTGACCATGTTTTGGGTATCATCTTCTTTAACATAACTTCATTCATGACTTCTGACAATGGGATACTCAATGATTCTTGAAATGTTTTATAAAATTCTACCGGGAACCCATCTGGACCCGGTGCTTTCCCATTGTTTTGTCTCTTAAATGCTTCATTTAATTCCATCATTGTTATATTGCTTTCTAACATTTCTTCAGTCTCTTTAGGTATCTTCGGTAAATTAGCATTCTGTAAATATTGTTTGACTTTTTCCTCATCAATATTCTCTTGTTTATATAGTTGCCCATAAAAATTTCGAATAATTTCCTTTTTCTCCTTATTATCATAACAAATTTGGCCTTGATCATCTATTAACTTCAATATTTTTCTTGATTCTTTCTCCTTTCTCAATTTATATGCTAGCCATCTACCTGGTTTATTCGCATCTTCAAAGTAATTCTGTTTAGAATTTCTGATTTTCTGTGCCAATTCTTCTTTCTCTATTAATTCCATTTTATGTTTAATTACATCCAGCTTCAATTTAATATCTTTTTTCTGTGGCATTTTCTGTGATTCTTTTTCAAGTCTTTTATACTCATCTTCCAAGGCCTTAGAAGCTTGCCTTTTCCTAATATTCTTTTTTTCTTGTATAATCTATTATCAGACCTCTAGCATATGCCTTCATTGTATCCCAAACATTCTGCGTTGAAGTATCTTCTTTTTTATTTTCTCTGAAAAAAAAAGCCAATTTCTTCTCCATCCATTGTATAAAATCTTTCTTCTTTAAAATAGTATTATTTAATGTCCATCTCGATCTTTTTTTTTTGTCCCTTCCATTTAATTGTCATTGGACTATGATCTGCCCAAGTACTTGTTTCAATATTTGCTTCTTGAATATTGGATATTAATTCTGTTAATATCCAAATCATATCTAATCTGGACCATGATAAATGTCTGTTTGAATAAAAAGTATATTGTTTAGCTTTAACATTTCTTTCTCTCCAAATATCTTTTAAAGATAGTTCGTCTGTCATTTTAAAAAAAGATTTAGGGAGAGCCTTTCTATTTTGCTTGGTTGTTGTTGCTATATAGTCCAATTTATTGTCCACAATTCCATTAAAGTCTCCCATCATAATTATATTAACATAGTCCAGTCCAGTTATTTTCATGTGTAGCTTTTTATAAAACTCTTCTTGTTTTTCATTCGGAGCATAAATTGCAATCAAGAGTATTTTTATATTATTGTCCATTATTTCCACCATTAATACTCTTCCATCTTCATCAGTGTAGATCAGTTTTGCTGGGATAGCCTCTTTAATGTATAGAACCACTCCTCTTTTCTTACATTGAGTCAAAGAAGTAAATATTTTCCCCAATTTTGGCTGTACTAACAATTGTTCAGGTTGTTTTTTAATATGAACTTCTTGTAGACAAATTATATCAAATTTTAATTTCTCTAATTTATGAAAAGTTTTCCTTCTTTTAACAGCTGAATTAAGTCCATTTATATTCATTGTAATCAGTTTTCTTTCTTCCATGATTATGCTTTAAATTTAGGTCTAACAGCTCTCGTGGATCTCACTTCACGCTGTTCTTTACTGTCCACCTGTCCGCCTACAGCTCCTTTCTCTTTTTCAGTCTCCAGTTGTTCCTCTTGAAACTCAATTAATGATACCTCTTTCTCTGCCTCCTCTCTTCTTCTTCCAAAAAATTCTGCATGGAAAAGTTCTGCTTTCTCAATTGAATCAATTCTATGTCTCTGCTCTTGCCACATAAACATTAATCCTTCTGGAATCAGCCATCTATAATTCACTTCGTTTTCCAGTAGCGTTTTGGTCAGAAATCGACATTCTCTTCTCATCTCTCTCACTCTTCTGGGTATTTGTTTTAAAACCACAATCTCTTTACCTTTGTATTTCAATGTTTTCTCTCTTACCACTTGTAGTATTTGTGTTTTGATGGATTTTTTGGTAAATCTAATATGGACTTCCTTTGATAATTTATTTCTCATCGCATATCTTGTATAAACTCGATATACCTCATCTACTCCATCCATCATCTTTTCCTCTGTAATTTCCAAAGCATCTGCCAAAATTTCTATCATTATCGCAGCCAAATTTTCTCCTTTTTCCTCTTCTATATTTTGAAATCTAAGATAAAATTCTGACCTTTCCATCTCCCACCTCAACATCCCATTTTTTTCTTGTTCAACCACTGTTAATCTACTGTCAATATTTCCAATCTTCTCCTCTCTTTGTTTTCTTTCTTCCTCAATTTTTTGGAATCTCTCCTCACACTTCCCCATCATTTGTTTAATATTTTCCACTTTTTCATCAGTCTTCCCTATTCTTTGTTCAATGATGTCTGATTTTATCTTGAGATCTTGGATTCCTTGCATAATCATTTGTAAAGTTACTATTTCTTGTTCTTTATTTTGCTTCAACATTGTGTGAATTAAACGTTGTCCTCCAGCTGGTGGGGAAGCAGAGGTAGAAGTAGAAATGCCAACTGGTATTGGTTTCCTGCTCATTTTAATGCCTCTAAAGCTTCAAATTCTTTTTGACTTTTAATCCAACTGGTAGAATAGTCAATTATAATCCAAAAAAAAAAAAACAATAGTAAAAGACCCAAAACCAAAGAAGAAAAAGGAAAAAAGAAAGAAGAAAAATCTTCAGGTTCTTCTTGACCCTAATCCAATTACAAAGTAGTCCACCATAAAAAAAGAAAAATAGAAAGGAAAAAAACAAACAAACCCAAAAATGATATTATTGATTAAGAGAAAAAAGAAAAGAAAAGAAAAAAAGAAATTCCTTCAGGTTCTTCACACCTTAATCTCAATAATCAAAAAAGAAAAACAAAGTGGTCCAAAAACATGGATAGAAAAAGCAAAGAAGTCCCAATAAAAATAAAGAGAAAAAAAGAAAAATAAAGAAAAAACTCTGAGACTTTCCCTTTAAAATAAAAGGCAAAAATAAGAATATTACTAGAATTGAGATTTACAAAAAGGCTGGCGAATGGGGTATATATATATATATAAGAGAGCACACTGCACTTTATTTATTTATCCAAGGCTCTTATTATGACTCTCTTCTCCAGCAGCTTCAAAGCTAAGCCTCAAATGTTGAAATATTGATGAGTCCAGGAAAACACCTGTAATAATATTTTGCTATGCTCTCCCTCTATCTTATCACGTTGAAATGTCCTTGAGAAGGAGTCTTAAAGTATTTTCAAGCCTCTAGTTGGCAGTGTTGCAATGTTTCTTAATGCTCTTTGCCCCCCCCAGCCAGAAAAAATGAGTAATGTATACAAAAAAAGAAAAGAAAAATAAAATAGCTAAAGGGAGCCTCTATCCTAGAAAAAATTAAAAAATCAAAAGGAGCATAAAAATATATATAAGAGAAAATTCAATCCGGTTACCTACAAAGTCACACTTAAGTCCCCAGAAAAAAAATAAGAAAAAGAAAAAAGAATTCAAGCCTCAATTTGACATCACTTTAAAAAACGCCACTCAAACAGTTTGGTCAAAACAAAAAAGCCTCACAGATTTCTTCTTTGTTCAGGATGCCCTTTCAAGCCTCAGCGAATTTACAACACAAAAGGAATTTCTCACCCAGCTGACACACTTCTTTTCAGCCACTTTCTTTCCGGAGCTGTCCCGACTTCAGCAGCTATGGGGGCTGCCTCTCCACCACCAGCAAAAGGGCTTCTCCCGGATCAAACCAGAGATTTTGCGATATCTCTGGGATCCTGGGACTATGCCCTTCTCAATCCCCGTCTCTACGGGACGGTTTAGATCCGTTGGGACCGACCAGGGGCGAAAATATCGGCTGCGATCTCAGAACCCCAAGATCGCAGCTGTATCGCCGAAACGAAGCTCCGCCTTCTTCCCCGAGTCCAATTTTTACTTTTGTGGTGATACACCTGTGCCAGAGGATTAAAAGAGAAGTCTAAGATATATTATGCATTTCAGTTTGAATTTTAGTGAGGTTACAGAAAAGAGCCATTATTATAGCTATGTTCCACAAAATACTGAGAATAGCTGTTTTCTAAAAAAAAAATTATACTTTGGGTGGGTGAGTAGTAATTTTTTCATAGAAAATGCTTTGTCCTACTTCGCTGTTAAGAAAGATTTTACTAAATTTTGTTAATAGGGCAGATGCTACTGTAAATATAATCCTATCAAGAATTACTATTTGCTTTCAAAATACTTTTTTTCTGATTCTGGACAATTATGAATTAGCATAAATGAAATGCTTATGCTACACAGATTTTAAGTTTTGATATCTAAAAGTAACCAAGTGAATACAATCATACAATATTTATTTGACATTATGCACTTACCATATATACTCGAGTATAAGTCGACCCAAATATAAGCCGAGGCACCTAATTTAACCACAAAAAACTGGGAAAACTTATTGACTCGAGTATAAGCCTAGAGTGGGAAATGCAGCAGCTACTGGTAAATTTCAAAAATAAAAATAGATGCCAATAAAAACTTTCACTAGGACAGTTGAGAATAAGTTTGATGTTCACAATTTCCTCTTTGAAAGAGACCAGTAAATAGGGAACAAGAAGATGAAGAAAAAGAAGTGTGTTTTTTCACACTTTTCACACTGCAGTGAACAAAAATGGCATCATAGGAACAGGCTTATTCTCAGTCCAAAGGTTTGTTTTTGATTTCTTCCCTGATTTAAGGGAAATTTGGGAAACAATCTCACTATCATGAAAGGTTTAATTGATTCACCAACCCAAAAGATGATGATGATGACAGTGGGAGGCAGGAGTCACTCTCTCCCTTGCAAGAAAAAACCAAGAGACGTTCTTATGATCTCTCTCTCTCTCCCCGTAATACAGTCAAGCTCTTTCCAGCACGCGCGATCTGCCTTTGCCACTTTGCACCTTGTAAATGCTAAATCCTGGGGTTTTTGCATTTGCAAGGTGCAAAGCGGCGGGGGTGGATCCCGCGTGCTGGAAAGGGCTTGACTGTATTACGGGGAGAGAGAGAGAGAGGGAGAGATCATAAGAACGGCTCTTGCTTTTTTCTTGCAAGGAAGAGAGTGACTCCTGCCTCCCACTGTCATCAACATCTTCTTTTGGGTTAGTGAATCAATTAATTTGGGAAATGATCTCACTATCAGAAAACAACACGAGCCATCACCACCACCTCCTCCTCCCCCTCCTCCCGAGTGGACTGAAAGCAGCTGGAGCTGAGGAAATGAAGCTGAGTGGAGCCGAAGCAACCTCGGCTCGCGTTGTTTTCTCAGCCTAGAGAAAGGGGAAGGGGGCTCATCTGGACCAAGGGTGAGTCTCCCCCTCAATTTCCCCTGAAGGATCTTCCATCGCTTTTGCCTTCTCCCTACATCTTCCCTCTGTTAAAATCCCCCCCCACACACACACACACTTATTTTCGGTCGGATAGATTTCGTGTCTGAGCATTCTCACATGGGGTGGGTCTTCCCCCCCTAAAAACAGTTAAAAAAAGAAAAAACAATATATCCTCAAGCAAGAACTTTTCTGCTTCCGATTACTCCCATGCTTAAAAGTTGCAAAGGAAACACGGAAGCAGGGAAGTGGCTGCCCAGCTTCGGAGCTCCACACCATTTTTTTTTTCAGAGGGGAATCTGACCCGAGTATAAGCCGAGGAGGTTTTTTTCAGCACAAAAAATGTGCTGAAAAACTCGGCTTATACTCGAGTATATACGGTACTAATTATATACTCACTAGCATCTGATTAAGAAATACCTTCAGATGACTGGGCTGAAATCATAACTATTTCTTAATCTAATGTGTAGAAGATATTTGATTTTGTGTAATATCTTGATTTTATTTTCAATAAACCTCCACTCCAAAAAGTATTTTCTTTCCTTCCTTCCTTTTCTATCCCCCCCTTCTACACACACCAGACAGACTAAAAACTAGTGAAAATGTCTGATTTATTTTCAGGATCAAAATATTACATTAGGAAGGACATTTACACATATTTATAAAAATGCAGCAGTTGTACATATAGATCAGAGGTTGCCTTGAGTTTGATCATTCTTATCACAGCCACTGACATCTCTTCCCCCATTCATTTTAAAATTATATCATAATTAAAAGAAATGGCTTCTATTATTGGTAAAAAGGTAGACAACAGTTTTACATAGCTCAAGCTATAATATAAAGCTAGCAATCCAACTTTAAAAAGTTAAATGTTTTGAAGAAACCATAATTTTATCAGAATCCAAATCACATCCTCCAAAGTTAAATATTGATATTAATATATCAATTTCTCCAAACAGATAAACTTTCATTTGAAAACTTTGGAATGCCTTTTGAATTCATCTTCTAATATTACACCTGCAGCAATGCCACATATTTAAAAGTGAAACAATGACAATGAGGAGCTTATCTCAAATGATTTTGCAGATGGCAGGCTTGTCAATTTTATCAAACATCATTGATGTTTAGATATTCCCTAAATTTCAACTGCCAGGAATGTGTTGTTGTTTAGTTATGTGTATGGATCCTCCAAAGATCATTTCAAAGTTCTCTATGATCACTGATCTGCTTCAATAGCAAACTGAAATAGGACTGAAACACTAGAATCCCCAGTGGGTTCTATTGCATTTACTAAAATTGTATTTTTAGAAACAACAGCAAACATTTTTTATACTGTTTTCCATCTTATTTTACATAAGATGGAATGATGTTTAAGTCTAGAGACAAAAGAGGACAATCTAGAATCAGGCATAGATTCACAACTTCTTTTACATAACCCGTATACACATTCCTTGAACAGTAATATTTAAAACAAAAACCTGTAAAAATACTAGTAACAATAACTTTTAAATTACCCAATTATAATAATTTTGTCCCTAATTAAGATTTATGTGCTGCTTTTCTGCTTGGAAGACACTTTCTACAATTCTGCCCTTTTCAGAATGTCTTAGAGCCACAATTCATAAGGCCTTCAGCTACTCTGCTAAACTATTTAAAGGATATTCTGTAAACTATTTTTATTCAAACTGAAGAAGCTACTTGCATAAGCAGCAAAAGGTTTCAAACCAAAAAGAATTCCAGTTACCATGATTTAACTTCCAGACTATTTTAAGGATAAAAATAAAAATCAATAAATGGAAGATGTGTAAGATAAAGTTTCTGTTTCCTGGAGCAGACCAAGAACTTTAAAAGATTTTTGAAAAGTAAGGCAGGAGGAAAGGTCACAACAAAATTGAAGGAAAAATAAAGAATGAAAGGTGGTTAAAAAAAAAAAAAAGATAGAGTTCTGGTTTGTCAGGCTTCGGCAGTGGCAGGAATTCACGTTTGCGCGTGATCCCTGCCGCACTTGCTGCTGGAGTGCCTCCAATCCAGCTGGATTTGGAGGCTACAGGAGAGATCCGCACAGGGGTCTGGGGACATCGCAACCCCCTTCCTCAGCCGACTAACCTCCCTTTTCCAAAGGCGATGGAGCGGCGGTCAGCAATGGCCGCCACAAAGAACCTCTCAGCCGGACAAGTTTTGTGCAGGAGGAAGTGGAGAAAGTGAAAGTTTTCGGCTGAACCGGGACAATAAGTAACATCTGAACACCCTGAAAATCTAGCTCTCTAAAGGATACATTGTTTCCCAAGATCATAAAAAGCTGCGGATGAAAGTGAAAAGGGAAAGTGTTTTTTTTCTTCACTCTCCTTCCCTACGGAGATAGCAATGGAATTCGGAAACACCTGCTTTGGCAACAGAAGGTAACTAATTTTGAAAATTAAAGCCAAGGGGACATTAAAGATTTCTGAACATTGATATTTAAAAATCAATATTTTTTTGCTATAAGTGGGAAGGGAGAGGCAAATGATTTATATTAAAATTCTGCTGGAGGAGACTGCTTGGAGTTTATAAGAATAGAGATTAAACTGCAATAAGACTTCTAAAAAATCATTTTGGAACTGTGTAATTGAACTCTACCCCAGGAAGAGAAAGTATTAAAAGAAGAAAGTGCTAAATGAAACAGTTTGTGTTGATTTGGATTGCTTGATGACTTTGGAACTTTTGTAAACTATTTTTTGAAAGTCTAAAAATACTTGGATTGTTTTAAAAAAATAAAAATAAAAATATATATCTTACAATGGCATTATATGTGGAAGAATTGAAAATGGAATTTAAAAAGCTAAAAGAAGAGGAACAAGGCGGCAAGGGCTCTTCTGGATCCGTTTTTCACTTCTTAGAAATGGCGATTTCTACCTATCAGGAAATACAGCAATCAGAAAGCTGGGATGAAGCAGAAGAAGAAGCCATCTTTAATAGACAAATTATTTTAGTTGATGAAGAAAAGGGAAAAGGGGGAAAGAAAATGGAGAATTCAAGATCTAAAAAAACAACCAAGAAAGGGAAAAATAAGGTGAAAAATCGATATAATGTCAGAAAGCAACAGAAAAGAGGTATACAATAGAGAGGGGAGACTAAAAGGGTGGAGATTGAGAGATGGGGGGGGGGTTTGAAAAGGCTAGATTCGACAAGAAAAGAAGGGAAAAAGGAAAAAGAAGTTATAAAGGCTTAAAACAAGATGTTAAAAAACAGATTGTTTTTCGAGACAAAGGGTAAAATACAATTTAAAAAGAGATTCTGCAAAAGCACACAAGATTGTATCGTAGTATTCGTATTTGAAAGAGTTAGAAAACTGGAATATTATATGTGTTAATAGAATATTGTAGGGAATGTGTAAAAAATCTAAGATTTAATAATATCTAATATCTATGTGTAAAATATCTAAGATTTAATAATAGAGTTTAATTAATTTGTTATGGAACATTGTTTTTACTATATTATAAGCTTATTATGTTTTTTTATTTTAAAATGTTATTTAGAATGTACTAAGCAGAATCAGAATGGAAATTATGTATTATTTAAGTGTTAAAATTGGGGGAAAGATAGAAAGGCGTCATACTTCAACCACTGATTACAGGAAAAATTTTGTATTAAAGAGAAAAGATAAATAGACAATTGAAAAAGAACGGACAAAAGATACAAGTATAATGATTTAAATTGAGATGAAATAAATAAAATAGAATTAAGAGAGTGAAAAGAGGGGAGAAGACATATAGAAAATATAGAATGTTAAATAAGATTGAAATAGTATATAAGGTGAGCATGAATTTGATTTATGTCTGTACAAAAAGATATAACCAGGGTTAAGCCGCTTTCTAAAAAGAAGTTTTATGTTTTCATGTTACATGTTTTGTTTGTTTATGTTTGTTTATTGAGAATTAAGATTGTTGGATGAGAACATATGAAATCGTAAATAAGACAGATGAAAGTTTAAGTTTAATGAATAAAATTGAATAGAAGTAAAGGAAAAAATAGTGAGAAGTTGGAAAAAGAGTAATAAGATATGAAGCTGAAATATATAAGATGCATATTAAATTGTGTTTTTATGGAAATGGGATAATTTGGAACTAGGCTGTACTTAAATAAGATGTTTTATTTGCTTTCTTAAAAGATGTTCTATGTTCTTACGATTTATGTTTTGCTTGTCTATTGTCTTTGAAAATTAATAAAATTTGTTCAAAAAAAAAAAGATAAGAGCAACAACAGTTAGTATTTGATACAAGCATCTAGATAAATATTAACATAATACTACCTACAGCATTAACCTTCACTATTCTTTTTACCTATATCCCCAATGTTTGTAGGTATCAATGTTCAAAAACATTTCATATTTAAAGCTTGATCCATTACTGAGCATATTGCTGGGTCTCCATTAATTTAGAAATGTAATAGCTGCATGGTTTTGATTGAACATAAAAGCAATTGTGGCCTATTTATAAAATACTTATTAATCCATGCTACATTTGTTTTACATCTGTTACTAGTATCTGTACAGGAAAAAAATAAGTAGGGAAATATTTTCATTCTACAATGCAGTATAAATATCTTTAATCCTTAAATTCACATACAGTGATTAATCAAATGTAATGGCAATACAACCCATCCTACTAGTTTAATGCCAAATATTATCAGATCCCAATGATCCAACACTCAGCTGCCACTGTATTTGGAACATATCTATAATTTTTTGGCCATTTAGAACAAATGATGGCAAACAGCTATTTCTTATTTTTTTTCAAATCGTATTTCTTTTTGGGAAACCATGTTTACTGCTTTGTACTTAAATTAAATTTTATTAATGTAATTAAATTCAATTGTTACTCAAAAATATTTCAAAATTTCTGAAAAAAAGATACTTGCTTGGGGCCCAGAATCTGTGTACATTCATTAAATGTCAATGGGAGAAACATCCAAATGGTAGAATAGTGAATGAAAACAACATTAAGAAGAGGTTTTAAAAGTTTTATATTCAACCTTTATGAGTGTTTCACTTCTGGCAATATTTTGAAGAGAAAAAAAGAGAAATCAATTCCCTTTCTACAATTTTAATTGTGAAAAGGAAGAAGCCTGCAGTTCTGGGTTACACAAGGCAACTTTATACTACTAAGTACATCTATTATTTTTCTTTATTACCACATTCCTCTCTACCAAAAGCAGTACATACAACTTTCATGTTCCATATTCTACAGCCCCTTCTGCAATGTCACTGATTTATGAAAGGTTACTTGGGCAATGAATTTAGCACATCATTTGTTTTTTACTTGACTTGTAGCCAAAACACAGAATCTCTTCACATAGTCATTAAAGCCTGTGGTTCTTTCCTAAAAAGCTGTGCACATAAATGTATAACAATTTATTACATACAACCAGAAGCAGTTATGGTAGGAAGCATTCTAATTTCAGAACATGTGGAACCCAAGGAAAAAGAACCCATGCTGAAAACCAAACAATGCACATGTCAATTGGAAACACAAAATATCTTCCATGTAGATATATTGCACATGTTGACATGGTTGTCTGAAAAATTCCTTAATGCCTGGTTATATGATCTCTGAAAAATGAATGTATTAAAGAAAACAAATATCTTTTTCTCAGGGGAAGAAAATTGTTCTTGCTCTTGGGAGTTTTCTTCTGCAGCATGCTGGATGTATAGGCAACTTTATTTTGAAACAGCAACAAACCACTGAACACATAAGCCTTCCTCCAGCATCAATGAACTTTTTCTGCCAATTTCACTTCGTTCACTTGTTAAGAATAGCATAAAGAATGGGAGAGAAATGGCTGCTTGCTTTCAATTCTGCATATGTACTGAGTTAGTACTGTAGGTAAAGATGACAAGGGAGGAAATTAATTCCTTTCCTGAACAAATACAGTTTCTTGTGGACATAGACCAGCTTCCTGCAATGTGATGTTATAGTCCAAATGGGAAAGTTTCCTCCGGGGAAAGTTGGTGAGGAGTTCAAAACGTTCATTGGGGTATCCTTTTGACTGTACATGTCTGATAAGAGCCTGCAGAGAAACAGGAGATAACTATTTTGATCACAGAACTTAATGGAGTAATTAAAACAATACAGTATCTGTTACTGGAGGATATATCAACACAAATTTGTATGCTACAGGCATATGAAGTTAAAAAAATTGGGAAAAACTTGAAAGACATTCAGTTAAATAATAGAAAAACTATTGTTTATACTGTTATTTGTATACAATTATTTGCTGATTCTTTGAAATACCAAATGATATACTTAGGCTGATTTTCAAAAGACTTTGCTGAATCAGCATATCAGTAATTGAATCCCTGCAGTTCTATTCTGAAAATACTTTTTAGCAAATAAACATAATTTATTCTTCCCCTTTATGTTAATAACCAATACTACTTATAGGCACTAGTTTGAGATCTATGTACACCACGTACACTAGAGAGAGCACAGTCTGAAAGATACAAACTAAATTACACACTTTTTTTTTTACTTTCTATCCCTTGGCTGATTATGAAAGCAACAAATATAAAGGAATTTCATCAACTGCCCATAGAGGTTCATACAAGATGTGTGTGTGTGTTGTGTATTACTTTCTAATTTTGATGTGGTTAGTGGTGGCGGCTGGGGGAAGACAGGTGGCGGAAGAAATACAAGTGAAAGGACATGGTTGAAGTTTTGGGTTAACATAGGGATTCTGTGGGACACTTACAACCCAAAATGGGAAGCTTAATATACCTGTTTTCATTGTTTTAAAAAAGTAAAAATCACCTTGGTATTTCACTGTTGAATAGAAATGCAAAATAGTCCATGCACGAAGGTAATTATATTTTTGCAAGATGTGATACTGGCTATCCGCTTGGTTGACTTCATAAAGGGTTGGACCAATTCATGGAAGTCTTGAGGATCAATGGCTACTAGCCTTAAGGACAGTGTAACTGCCCCCAATTGCTGTGCTTCGTTGTGCAAGTTGGTTTTCCACTGTGAGAACTGCTAGATTAGATGCGCCAGAATCTGATCTATTAGGACACTGTTTATATAGTGGGGTTTTTTTTGCATTTTTTTAAATTTGATTTTTATTTTTACTTTTAATATTCTATAAGATAAATATGAATACGAGATAACATCAAAATACAGTAAATCTTGAAATACAATCATAGTTTCCATATAGCATTAGATTCATCAAAATTAGATCTTTATAAACTGAAACATGCATATTTATTACCTATACACAAAAGTGAGAAATGGTAACTACTAAAACAAGAATTATATCTATCTTGAAGTTTTAATTATTTCTACATACCAGAAGCTTAGCTTGTTCAGGTAATGAAATCTGTTCCCTCTTCCCATCTGGATATCTTAGCATTAGTTGTGCTTTTGGTCCTGGTAAAAAAACGTTAAATGCCAAATACAATTGCATTTAGTTTTTGCATTTATTACTTTGATAATGAAATAACCACCATATTGTAAGATAGAGTAGGTTTAAACCTAAAGGTTTAAAACTAAAAAAAATATTTCTAAAATGTCAGGTTTAGGAGGTTGATTAGTGATCAGTCCTTAAACTTGCAAAGAAAAAAAAAAACCCTAAAGACTCAATTGGAAAATACTTTTTGGTTTATTAAAACAGGGTTCCTAACCCCTAAGCCATGGCCTGGTATGGGGCTGCAGCCTGTTCAGAACCAGGCTGCGCAAGTGACAGGAGCACATGTTTGTGCATGCAGCTCTGTTTACACAATGGCAGGAATTCAAGCACAAACATGAAGCTTCATTTGTCACTAAAGCAGCAATGTCTCTCAATAGATGTTGATGCAACTAAACTCTCCCATCACTATATGCTTTTTTTGAAAGGCGTCATACACAATTTCCCCTTGATTGCACAGGTAGCAGCAAAGACCAACAAGAGTATGTATCATTTTTATTTGTTTTTCTGCTTTTCTGTTTTAAGTGGGAATTGATTTTTTTTACCCTTCAATTACTGTATTCTAGTTTAGTATAACTATTAAAACAGTTGTTTAAAATACACTGCTCAAAAAAATAAAATGTAACTCCAAGTCAATCACACTTCTGTGAAATCAAACTGTCCACTTAGGTAGCAACACTGATAGACAATCAATTTCACATGATGTTGTGCAAATGGAATAGACAACAGGTGGAAAGCATAGGCAGTTAGCAAGACATCCCCAATAAAGGAGTGGTTCTGCAGGTGGTCACCATAGACCATTTCTCAGTTCCTATGCTTTCTGGCTGATGGTTTGGTCACTTTTGAATGCTGGCAGTGCTTTCACTCTAGTGGTAGCATGAGACGGAGTCTACAACCCACACAAGTGGCTCAGGTAGTGCAGCTCATCCAGGATGGCACATCAATGCGAGCTGTGGCAAGAGGGTTTGCTGTGTCTGTCAGCGTAGTGTCCACAGCATGGAGGCGCTACCAGGAGACAGGCCAGTACATCAGGAGACATGGAGGAGGCCATAGGAGGGCAACAACCCAGCATCAGGACCGCTACCTTCACCTTTGTGCAAGGAGGGACAGGAGGAGCACTGCCAGAGCCCTGCAAAATGACCTCCAGCAGGCCACAAATGTGCATGTGGCTGCTCAAACGGTCAGAAACAGACACCATGAGGGTGGTATGAAGGCCCGACGTCCACAGGTGGGGGTTGTGCTTACAGCACAACACCGTGCAGGACGTTTGCCATTTGCCAGAGAACACCAAGATCGGCAAATTCGTCACTGGCGCCCTGTGCTCTTCACAGATGAAAGCAGGTTCACACTGAGCACATGTGACAGACATGACAGGGTCTGGAGACGCCATGGAGAACATTCTACGGCCTGCAACATCGTCCAGCATGACCGGTTTGGCAGTGGGTCAGTAATGGTGTGAGGTGTTATTTCTTTAGGGGGCCGCACAGCCCTCCATGTGCTCACCAGAGGTAGCCTGACTGCCATTAGGTACCGAGATGAGATCCTCAGACCCCTTGTGAGACCATATGCTGGTGCGGTTGGCTCTGCAAGACAATGCTTGACCTCATGTGGCTGGAGTGTGTCAGCAGTTCCTGCAAGATGAAGGCATTGATGCTATGGACTGGCCCGCCTGTTCCCCAGACCTGAATCCAATTGAGCACATCTGGGACATCATATCTCGCTCCATCCACCAACGCAACGTTGTACCACAGACTGTCCAGGAGTTGGGGGATGCTTTAATCCAGGTGTGGGAGGAGACCATCCGCCACCTCATCAGGAGCATGCCCAGGCGTTGTAGGGAGGTCATACAGGCACGTGGAGGCCACACACACTACTGAGCCTCATTTTGACTTGTTTTAAGGACATTACATCAAAGTTGGATCAGCCTGTAATGTTTTTTTCCACTTTAATTTTGAGTGTAACTCCAAATCCAGACCTCCATGGGTTGCTAAATTTGATTTCCATTGATAATTATTGTGTGATTTTTTTTGTCAGCATATTCAACTATGAAATTAACAAAGTATTTAATAAGAATATTTCATTCATTCAGATCTAGGATGTCTTATTTTTGTGTTCCCTTTATTTTTTTTGAGCAATGTATATTGTTTAAAATAGACTTCATGTTCTTTTTCATATTGAGAGAAAATAGACAATGAAGGCCATGATCATTATGAGCCATTGTTCTGATTAATATCAATTGGTTTAAAAGCACCACATAAAATTCAATTTAAGCCCACTATAGCAGGGGTGGGCAAACTTTTTGGCTCGGGGGCCGCATTGACTTTTAAAATTTGACAGACGGGCCAGGTCAGCACAAGATTTTTTGGGAATCGCCCCCCACCCTTTCCCCCCCTTCTCCTCCATCCCCTCCCCTCGGAGGTCCCCTGAGTCAGGAGTTGCTACCACCGGCGCGGCTCTGCGCGGCTCCAGTCCCGCGTTGCCTCAGGAAGGGAAAGGCAAAAAGGAAGAACCGCGGCGGTGCTTTGCAACGGCTCAGGCTCAGCAGCTCCTGGTTTTGTCTTTTCCTTCCCAAGGCAACGTGGGACTGGAGCCGCGCAGAGCTGCACTGGCGGTAGCAATTCCTGACAGCCCCAGCCGGACACCTGAGCGGAGCCCGGGCGGAACTGCCGTTGCTGCTGCTGGAGCACCGCCGGGTTGCCTCCTCCAAGCAGCCCGCCCGCCCGCCCGCTGGGCTTCCCCTCCACCGCGCGGCTTGGGGCCAGGTGCGAGCGCCCGCGAGTTAAAATGAAATCGAAAGTTGCTGGGAAGTTGCTCGGGTTTCTGGGGCTTCCAGGGCTTTGCAAAGGCAAAGTTTGCAGGCGGGAGAGTCTTCCCCCTGAGGAATGGGAAGGGTTCTGCCCAGAGGGCGGGACGGGCTGCTTGGAGTGGGCTGCCGTGAGGCTCGGGGCGAGGCGCGAGCGTCTACGAGTTAAAAGTCGCTGGGAAGTTGCTCTGGTGCTGGGAGCAGGCTTTTAAAGCGCCACCCGAGCAAAGTTTAAGCAGCCCGCCTGCCGGAATCCTTCCCGCTCCTCGGTGGAAAGACGCTCCAGCCTGCAAACTTTGCCTTTGCAAAGCCCTGGAAGCCCCAGAAAACCTGATCAACTTCCCAGCAACTTTCAGCTTCGTTTTAACTCGCGGGCGCTCGTGCCTCACCCCGAGCCGCACGGCAGCCCGCTCCAAGCAGCCCACCCTGACCATTGGGCGGAACCCTTCCTGCTTCTCAGCGGGAAGATGCTCCAGCCTGCAAACTTTGCCTTTGCAAAGCCCTGGAAAACCGAGCAACTTCCCAGCAACTTTCGGCTTCGTTTTAACTCGCGGGCACTCGCGCCTGGTGGAGGGGAAACCCAGAGCCTCCTCCGAGCAGCCTGTCCACCCACCTGCCGGGTTTCCCTTCCACCGCGCAGCTCGGGGCCAGGCACGAGCGCCCGCGAGTTAGAACGAAGCCGAAAGTTGCTGGGAAGTTGCTTGGGTGCTGGGAGCAGGCTTTTAAAGTGCCGCCCGATCAAAGTTTAAGCAGTCTGCCCGCCCGCCGACCCTTCCCCCTCCTCGGTGGGAAGATGCTCCAGCCTGCAAACTGCCTTTGCAAAGCCCTGGAAGCCCCGGAAATCCTGATCAACTTCCCAGCAACTTTCGGCTTCGTTTTAACTCACAGGCGATTGTGCCTCGCCCCGAGCCGCACGGCAGCCTGCTCCAAGCAGCCCACCCTACTCATCGGGCGGAACCCTTCCTGCTCCTCAGCGGGAAGACGCTCCAGCCTGCAAGCTTTGCCTTTGCAAAACCCTGGAAAACCGAGCAACTTCCCAGCAACTTTCAGCTTCGTTTTAACTCGCGGGCGCTCGCGCCTGACGGAGGAGAAACCCGGAGCCTCCTCCAAGCAGCCTTCCTGCCCACCTGCCGGGCTTCCCCAGCTTCGTTTTAACTCAACTTCCCAGCAACTTTCAGCTTCGTTTTAACTCACGGGCGCTCGTGCCTAGCCCTGAGACGCACGGCAGCCCACTCCAAGCAGCCTGTCCTGCCCGCCGGGCAGAACCTTTCCCGCTCCTTGGCGCGAACACGCTCCAGCCTGCAAACTTTGCCTTTGCAAAGCCCTGGAATCCCCGGAAAAGCAACTTCCCAGCAACTTTCGGCTTCGTTTTAACTTGCGGGCGCTTGCGCCTCGCCCCGAGCTGTATGGCGGAGGGGAAGCCCGGAGCGCCGCCGGGTCGCCTCCTCCAAGCAGCCCGCCTGCCCGGCTTCCCCTCCGCCACGCAGCTCGGGGCAAGACGCGAGCGCCCGCGAGTAAAAATGAAGCCGAAAGTTGCTGGGAAGTTGCTTGGGTGCTGGGAGCAGGCTTTTAAAGTGCCGCCCGAGCAGGACCACCGAGCCGGGAAATGGGGCACCAAGGCAGCGGCCTAGCTTTAGGTGGCTCCAAGCAGCCCGCTCCTTGGCGGGAAGACGCTCCAGCCTGCAAGCTTTGCCTTTGCAAAGTTTAAGCCTGGAAGCCCCGGAAAAAAAAAGGGGGATCGGCAGGGACTCACCTCCGGAGAGGTCTCACTTGAAGGTGATTTCGAACTCCCAGCCGAGGCCTTTGCAAATTTCTTTTCTTTCCTACCCCTAGATTACTCCGCACTGTTTTGCAGCTTTGGGGGCCACACGGCACAGGGCAATATGCCATGCCCAGTGATTTTTTTTCAGGAGCAGGCCGGATTGGACAGACCAATGGCAGCGATTTTTTTTCAGGGGCGGGCCGCATTGGACAGACCAACGGGCCGGATGTGGCCCGCGGGCCGTAGTTTGCCCACCCCTGCACTATAGCAATGGCAATAGCATTTTACAGCCCTCTCTCAGCAAATATTTTCCCCAACAATCAGGGTCCTCATTTTACCGATCTCGTAAGGATGGAAGGCTGAGTCAACCTTGAGCCTAGTGGGATTGCCAATCTGCTGGCAACCAGCAGTCAACAGAATTAGCCTGCCATACTTGCATTCTAATTAACCTCTGCTCTATAATCAAGCTCATCAAATTTTTACCAAACGTATGTTACTTGTTCTTGTGATGTGCACAATATTTTGATTTAAGTTTATACGGTTGTAACAATTCTTATAACATGATTTGTCATCACATACAGTAGCAGGAAGAGATCATCATCCTTGGGATTTGCTCTCTGTCATATTCTTTATATTTATTCACAGGACAGGACACTTGGCAAGTCAATGGCTACAACCAGCATATCTTTTTTTTTTTGTTTTCTGATGAGACATAACCACATTCTTTTTTCCTTTAAGGAACTTCCATCCTATCTCCGAATATCAAGTGTCTCTTATTGTTCCCCTCAATGTTAAGAGTTTGTTTTATCTTCAAGAACATGAAAAGTGAGTTTTAGCAGCTTCTATATCACTTGATTCTGATTGTTATTTCCATACACTGGGCTTCTTCCTTAAGAGTTGTTTCCACATTTTAAGTGATACTACCTCCATTTTTTAAAAAAGGAAATCTAAACTCTTTTTCATTAGATGAAATGTGGCTCTTTCACAATAGTTGTGCAAATATTTTAATAATGGGTTTCTTTCTTCAAGGACTGCTGTAAGCTTTATTTGCTGGAGACATTTATCTCATTATTTTTAGGTAGAAAGACAAATGTGGCACAAACATCGAGCTGTCAAGTGCAGACTCCTCTCTGTACTCCCTAGGTTACTATCAACTGAAAAGCTTTTACTTATTTAGTCAAATTTAGAGGCTACCTGACTCCTAACAACCAGGGAGGAAGTTACAATTTATAAACTAAAAAAATATGAGAAAAGAATTCATGAACTACCTAAAGTAATATATAAACAAATATACAATCTAAGACAGACTCAACTATCACTCTTTCCAAAGCCTGGGAGAAAAGCACATCTTCATTAGCTTCGTAATACATAATATATCCTTCCAATAATTTAACAATGTACTATGGTTCATAAATGTATTATGGTTGAAAAATATTTTGTATTATAACACTCTCCCAACCAAGAAACAATTATGTGAAGTTGTGGAAATAAAAAAGTACTACTATAAAGAAATCCTTCAGCTAATAGTGATTCATGGTAGTGTTGTAGAGTCATATAAAATTATATATTTTAGCACACACACTTTTATCAAATTGTTATACTAATCAAGATATATTACATATAATATTTTGATTGAATAATACATATTGCTAATTCCCAGAAGATCTAGCTAGTTGCATTTGAGAAGATGCTGGAAGTTATAGTTTACCAACTTCCACAAAACAACAAATTTGTAATCCCTCATGTAGGTTATGAACTGCTTAGCCAGATTTATAGTTTTTTACTACTTAAGTTCGTTCAATGTATTAAATGCAGCAGAAATAAATAAATACTGTTTGGTAATGATTTCTTGATGAGACTTCTGTAAAACTCTGAAGTTGACTAAATAACAGGAATCATACTTACCATTCATGCTTGGCTCTTTCTGTAAGTCATCTGGCTTAGTTCCAGTTTCTTCTAGCACTCCTGAATCTACAGAAGATAGTCCTCTGTGGTTTATTATCATTTCAGGTTCAGTTCTTGATGTTGGTTCAGGTTGAGGTTTTCTGCCTTCCTCTTTTCTACATCCCATATCCTTGTGTGGAGATTTTCTAGATTTGGCAGAACTTTCTGGTTCATCATCATCAGAACCACAAACAGAAATAAACTCTTCACTTCCAGAGAAAAGCTCCGATTCAGACTCTTCATCTGATCTGCTATCCTGCTTGATTTGTTCAGAGTCAAAATGTGTTTCCTGTAATGATGCCCTGATTGCAGCTTCCAACTGGCTATCTTCACTCGCATCAATTAAGCTCTCCTAATCAATAAACCATAACACAAAAGAAAAATATAAGTTACTTTAAAACTTTTCTCACCTTTGAGAAGGTGAGAGGGAAGAGAAAGGCTCCAAATATTTTTATTTGTTTTTATTATTTTATTATACATTTTTCTTCATCACCGTTTCCATTTCTGCAATTACAGTGTACTGTATCAAGTACAGTATAATATGTATACAGTATAATATGTATACTATATTATACACCCTGATTATGACCATTATTCTCATAATTATACAATGTAATCTCTTTTGAATATGCATAATATTGTACACATTTATATCCATTATTTTCATAGTTATACCGCATAGTCTTCATCTCTAGTTACTCTATACACTTTTAATCTATAGTCAAATACAATCCAATTGTAGTATTACATATAGTATATATGCTTATGTATCTCAATATATATGTATTTACTTCTATTTTGTTAATCTTCTTTCGTTATAAAGTTACTAACTTCTGCATCTGTTTTCTAACTATTTGTACAATAAGTCCCATGTTAAAGAATACTGTTTCCTCTATTCTTAATTTCTATCGTTCACCTGTCCATTTCAGCGCATTCTAATATTTTCCTTATTATTTTTTCATCTATAGGTATACTTTGATTTTTCCAATTTTGTGCATATGTGATTCTTGCTGCTGTAATTACATGTAATATTACATATGTAATTCTTTTGTTGTATTTCCCTGGCAGTATACCTAGTAAGAACAATTCTGGTTTTAAATCTATTTGTTGAACTGTTATTTCTTCCAACCACCCTTTTATTTTTAACCAGTATATTTTTTGTCATTGGACAGATCCACAGTATTTTTATTTCTTATTAAGAATAAAAAAATACTGTTTTTGTCATTATACTTACTGAGCGAGTACGTTTCTGGGGAGGGCTGGTGGAATGTCCATCCAGTTGCCCATGTTCGCCTAGGAACCCAGTCACTTGGTCCAAAAAAGAAGTTACATCTAACTGATGCCATTCCACTAGTTTCTGCCCTGTTAAAAATAACAATAAATTATACTTCAGTAACTGAAAACCTAGATTATCACTATCAATACAGATGCTATTTTAAATTTTTAATGATTCTGTAGAAGCAAAAAGCATTGCGAACAAGTCAGAAGAAATGAATGGCTAACTAGAAGCTCTTAATCCAAAGTATCACAATTGCCAATTTTATTAAAATGGATTTAAAATAACACAGGCAAAGCAAATTTAATTTAACATTAAATGTAAACATTAAATCTATTACACTTGATCAAGTTCATCTGATGTAGACTGGAAGCATGGCTAATTAGCCAGTTCTGGCAATCTTGGTGGCAAATATGGAAGCTATAGCCTTCCCTTGTTAAATCAATGAGATTATTTATTGTGTTATATAAGAACACAGTTCAAATTTAATATGCTTTCAGCATATTTTCCTCTTCTTACCTGTCCTGGGGTCCAGGATAGACACATAAGGAAAATCTCCCAATTTATAGAATTGTATATATCTTTGTCCTTCCTCACTGTCATGGTATACCTGTACAACAGTGAAGAAGGTTCATTTAAAATGCTTGAAAATATTTGAATATTAAAGCAATTTAGTGTTTGTTAATAAAATTTGATTCTGAGGCACAATGTAACTAGTTAATGTAGTTCTACACAACGTGATATGAATAAGGCCAGAGTACATAAATATTGGCTGTTTCTAACTTTATAGCTAAATTGAAAATAATGCCTTCATACCTGCCAAAAAATGAAGTGTTCCCGGATAATATTTTTTACAGCATCATTGCTCCAAACATCACGATTGAGACACTGACAGGCAAAATCCTGCACATTCTGAATATTAATCATGAGCCATTTGTTCTGCATTTGACCACACTCTTTGGCCTGAAGACAAAAAGAACATTAAGAACATTAGCCAAAACAGAAAAGTTTTCAAAAAACAATGCCAGCAATGATGGCTTCTATTTATTATTCTAGGCTATTATAAACACCTTTTTCATTTGTTAAGTTGCATCAAGACTCAACAATACACAAACAAGCATGACAAGCAGCGTGCAGGATTAGAAGTCTCTGCAGTATGCAAGTTTGTCATATCAAGATTGGTAATCTCAGACTGATGAGTGTGTTAACATGCCAAAGAGAGAGAGTTAGGAAAATAAACTTTAATTTCAAAACTGACTGAAAATTGGGAAATAAATGAACAAAACAGTAGAAGAAAATATGGAATGAGCTGCATTGATCTGATTACAAAGCAGATTATCTGATTCAACAGTCAAAATTTGGCAGATTAGGATTAAGATTCTTGATAGATTTGCAGTGTGTTGTTCAACTATTCATTTCCTGTAATTTACCATTCATTCATATATGTTATATTGTAGTATTATTGGTGAACTTTTTGTTGACCAGATTGCAATTGGGGGAAGTGGCAGGGTTTGAAGTTGCAGGAAGAGATCTTACTGGTTTGAGTCTCAAAGCTGGCATTGCCTGATTGGTTGGTTGCAAGTTAATGTAGGAGTTTGATCAAGAATGTAATTCTGATCGCTGAATTGTCATACCTGTTGAAAAAAAGAGTGCTATATCAAAAATTGGAATGGTCATATTTCCTAAATAACCAGGACAAAAATATGTGGGATTTCCTTAAAGGAAATTTACTCATGAGTTTAATTATTTATGAAAAGAAACACAGATTCATGAGTACCCCTTTTTGACTTTGCATCTTGGAAAATGAGATTTCACTTTTAAAAAGTGAAATATCTGATCCATTGGCCATAAATAAGCAACACAATGGACACAGAAGCACTCACCTATTATTGAAATAAAGCAATATAGAACATAGTTTTCACTAGGATTTTATAGCAAAACATCTTTCTCAAGTCAACCACTAAAACAATATTGTAGTGGAGACATTTCAGTGCCAAATAAATATAAATATGTTTACTTATTATTGGAGGGAAAGATAATTTGAATAGCCATTTTGATTGAAAGACAAAATTTATATCATCTTATATAGTGCTTTTGAAAAATTTACAAGTAAACATGTATAAATTGTGTGTACAGTCCCAGTTCAAACTTCATTTTGTAAATATATTCTGTAATATTTTTGCAAGACCCAAGCACCAATGAGATCCTTTCTTTCACTCATGAAAAAATGTGCACAAAAATAAGCCTGGAATTTTGAAAATAAGGTTTTCAGTTTTATGCGAGCTTTTAGGTTAAAAACCAAGTATTTATTAGTTTAATAATTTTTTGTTTATTAATTATTTAATGGATCACTAATGTAGATTTTCTTTTATTTTGACAACTAATTAAGCATTTAAATAGAATTTATAAATGGCAAGACATACTATAAATTAAATAAAAACCAGCATTAAAGTTAAACTGTGTTTTACTGTAATTTTAGTGATTTAAATTTCTGTTAATATGTAAATTTGTATTATAATTTTTCTTTATTTTTTGGTGATAGAAAAATGACCATTCTACAGTTAAAGTTGTGTTAATAAACTCTTTTCTTGAATTAAAAAGAAAATATTTCTTCTCAGTAATTTTATTCTGTGTTGGAGATTAAGATTTTTTTCAAGCACTAATAATTGCTATGACAATTAAAATGATAACGTGCCAGAAACCACTTGAACATCTGAAGAAATATTTTAAGAGAATTGCCTCAGAACAGATAATTGTATCAGGATTACAATATAACATATTGATCCAGGATGTTAATCAACTATCCAAATACTGGAGTAAGCCAACATCATAATAGTAAAAGGTCTGATCTTCTCCATTAGTTAAATGAATGAAATGTATGGTAAATGCATTACTATAATATAACCATAACAAAATATAGAAAATCTCAAAAAAATGCACGTATCAACTAAAATAATCTGTATTTTTATGACTTGACTTAAAATTATAAAACTTAGTTGATTTAGTAAATACATTGTTTCCCGATTGATGCTGACTTTTTTTCAACATGCTTAATATGGCTGGTTCATTTTTTAATGTATTTCAATTTGACATATGAATTCAGGATAACAAATCTTGCTCATAAACCAAAGAAGCTTCTTGGATGAGAAACGAAATGTCTTCAAGGAAAAATTTAAAAAGTCCAATTTTGTTTTGAAAAAGCACATTTGGGACTTGCTTATAAAACTTATAGTGAAGTAAGTTATGAGCATGACATAAAATGGAAGTAAAATATGCTTTATGTTTATCTGAAATAGATGTAGCATTCAGAGAATTCAATGTACATTTTACTGGGTTCTCCCATGCTATGGAAATAATTCAGAGAAGACGCTTCAGAATGTGCAGTGGAACAAAGATAGTACTGGTTCCAGCTCTTAAAGCAACTGCAGCTTTTACTGGGATTGTGCAACAGCTGCATATTACTATTTTCTGCTCCAGAAAAGGAAACTAAATAAAGCAAATCCCTTTTGTATTGCTTGTTTCAGCAGTGCAATAATGTTTATATAGGTTCACTTATCTGGCACTCATAAAACTACATATAAATTTGTTAAATATATACTTTTTAGGAGAAACAGAAGACTTAATAAATAAGTAGTAATAATAAACAAATGTCAATATGCTAAAACAATTGAAAAATTTAACACAAACCTGACAGATATTAAATCTACAGCCTGGTGTTTATAGCTTAATTAAAATATTTTATTCAGAAGGTAAATAAGGATTCTACTTTTTCACACTGGTTAAAAGAAACTAAATTATGTACCATGAATGTATTTTAATAAAACTCTTATACAGTTATATTTGCACATGAGTTATATTTTTAACTGCATATAGAATAACAATAATGAGCAGATATATATTGATCAAGTTTAAAAACTTAAAATCTGAACCCCCACTCAGAAAAAAAATTATTGAAAGCTTAATATAAAGCACAAAACTATCTTAAGCAACAATTTATGGCTTCTCAAAACTATTCATGCACTCTTAACATACCACAAACCCATCATAATGGTTTACCTGTGTGAGAAGCTTTGCTAGAAAATACAACTTCTTGTGTGCAGTAACACATTATTTTTCAATAATGAAGGAAGAGCAAATGATTTAAGAAGAAAGACTGAAAAGGGAATCGATTAATCTGTGGACAGATGTGGAAGCTAGGATAGCTGGCAACAATAAATATTAGGAGAAGATTTAGTGATTCCTTTCTTTTTTATTTAACTCCTGTTATTTTGTTTACTACTTTTTACTTTTTTCTGCACTTTCCACAATGTTCTTTAATATGGAAGGGAACAGAGTGACGACTAAGCATGTATGTGTGTATGGGGAGAAAAAGGTCTATTTTGATAAGTTCCTATACCTAACTTGGTTAATGGTAAACTACGGTAGAAAATTGTTAAAGACCACATATTATTAAATAAATAAGTAAGCTTCTTAAATATGTGGTCAATCCCATTTTATGAAAATTCAAATTATGAAGTAAATAAATTGAAAATACAGTGCTTAAAGTAAAACTCAATGTTATGATGTAAATCAAGCAAAAACACCAGATTCTGCCTTAAGGTACTTAAAATTAAGGTGATAAAATATTAATACTAGAGATAATGCAGAATAGAGACTTTTAAATTAAACAAAGAACAGCAGAGTTAGTTATAGTAAGTTGAAGGTTGTGAGCCTCTAAACACATTCAAATATAGATGTATATTTACATAGAAAAGAAAGAAGTAACATAGTGAGAGCTTTAGATTTTTCTAATGCTTCACTGAACATGATTGAGAAAAAAACCTCTACTCTGGATTTAGTATATATTTACAGGCAAATAGTACACTGCCTCAAGGGCAATCAAGTCTTGATAGGAAAATTAACTCTGAAAGTGACTTCAAATGCAAGTAAATGATATAAAAAAGCTGATATTATTTTCACATATAAATGCTGCACAAAATGTATTACTTTTGAATAAGCTTATTTCCATTTCCCCCTTGATGCAACAAGAAAATTGTTGCAAGGGAGGGGGGCGGGCCATAGGAAATCAGGAATTTCTCTCGTGACTTTTTTTTGTAAATTCTACTCCAAGAGTTTTTAATCTTTTCAATAGGTTCATTTAATATATATTAACACCAGGAAGTATAAGGAATAGTTTAAAGATTAGTAACTTAGCAAACTGTTATCTGCTTCAATTTGCAAAATCCAAATATACAGTTCCAAGTTTATTAACCAAATAATAAACAACGAACAATCAAACATTCAAGATTCGGTTTTATACAGATTATTATACTGATCACTGGCTATATTTAGTTTGGTCATATTTTTCTCCGGTAAAAATCTTTCTCAATCATGTCATACTAGAGCTCTTAATTTTTAATGTAAAGGAGACAATGTGGTATATTTTTGAATTATAATTATAATTCAAATTATATTAGTGTAATATACAACAATATAGTAGAATACAATAATGTAGTATTGAGTTATAATTCTTTCTACAAGAATTATAGGAAATGATTGATTAGATTTTTTAAACTCAGAAATAAAGACCAATCTTTAGTTTATGTATATAGCTTGTCATTAGAAAATCATCATTTAATTTCATATTATTCAAATCTATTTCTTAATCACTAACTTCTATTTGAATACTTCTTAATGAGGGAACACAGTAATGGACTAATGGATATAATCAAAAGATACTTCTTCAAATGATGTTATTAATTAGAAGCAACTTCTTATATTGCAGTAATAAAAAAGGCAGATTGCTGGAATTATTTATACACATTATCATGATATGACTGTTTACACATGCACAGCTATACCAAAGCCAATCCAACATTCAATGCATCAAAATGACCTACTGTTTCAAAGCTTCCTTTATGCATCAGATCAATTGGAGGCCTGAAGAGATCTGCAAGGGTAGTGAGCTTTTTATCTATAGCTCCTCCATTTCTCAATTCTTGCTCTTGCCGAACTGTATAGCCCCAAAGAAAAACAAAGAAGACAAAATATTCACAAGAGCAGATTCAGTTACTTTCATCAAGTGCAACGTGACTGTACTAATGTGATTAGCCTGAATCAGCTTTCTACTAAATATCTTTTAGTAAGAGCCATTACATGGCTATGCATTTTTTGCATGAAAGCTGACAGTGTGACTATCTGGCCCTGGGCTAGTCACTCTCTCTCAGCCCAACCTACCTACCTCACAGAATTGTTGTGGGGAAAATAGAAAATAGGATTATGTATATATGTTCACTACTTTTGGTTGTCTGTCTATCTATCTATCTATCTATCTATCTATCTATCTATCTATCTATCGTTATCATCATCATGTTCAGTAATAAAACATAAGGCATTGCAAAGTAGGATGGTGACCATTAAATGGCTCCTATGATGTGTTGTTGCCAGGGCATGGCATTATTTTATTATGTATGATTCTCTCTTTTATTAGTTTTGTTTATATATTTTTTTATATTCTTGTAAGCTGCCTTTTGTTGCCATGTGCGAGTAGGCAGCAATATAAATGTCCTAAATAAATAAATTCTAAATTTGTGATTTAAATACAAAATATTTAAATATTACAGAATTATAGTTTTTGGTCTCCTGGCAAAGACTATTTTGTTCTCTTCCTTTAATATCAATGCAATGTGTTAATAATTAACCAGCTCTTTTTTAAAATATACAGTAATTAAAATATTGGTTTCCAAAAAGCTAGGTATGAATAGTAAATCTCTATAGTATCCAGTTTTTACTCCTTTCATCAAATTCTTGCCCTTCTTCATGTGTTCCTTTTATCTACATATAAAATCTGGAATGGACTTGGGTTGGTTTAGCCCATTCACTGTGCAGATATTTCTGTATACAGTGCCAACTACTTGGTTGTGCCATATAGTATATGGTGTTTCTGCTTACACTGGATAACCTGCCACTATATATTAAGACTGCGTCTGAAGCGTTCTACATTACTTGCACATCAGGTCCTGTCTGGTTTGGTATACCACTGCTTCTATAGATCTGGTACTTAATGCCTGTTCTTGTACTGCTATGATCAGTGCCTCATTGTTGCCTTTAGTACAGCCCTTTCCAGCCACTGGTAGGATTACCCAATGTCTGTCACCTCAGCTATTTGTCTATAGCACGGCTGTCAAATTCCTGGCCCATGGGCCGGATGCATCATACGCTGGCCATGCTCACACCCGTTTAGCAAAGGGGGAAAAGTCCCAATATGTTCTGTGACGCTGCCATGACTACATGAGTTTGATACCCCTGGTTTATAGTATATCCTATGCAGAGTCTTATCTTACTATGGCACTTCCTCTCCTTGATCTTCCTCCTATGTTTGCTGCTGCCGCCTCATTTTCTCAGCAGCTGATGTTTGGGTGCCATCTTAGTGATGTACTCCTGGATGCTCCAAGTTTCAACCAGGACAATAGTTTTGACATTCACCAGACCCCACCTGCCCTTTTTCCAGCTAGTGTGCATTCCCTGGGTATTGGACTTGGACTGGAAACCTCCATACATTGTGAAGAGCTTCTGGTAATTCACATCAGCAGTCTCCATATCCTCCTTTGGCCAATTTATTATATTCGCAGGGCATGCATGTTGATGGCATGGATCTTATTCTTTCCATTAAGCTGTCTCTTTAAGACCTGTCTAATCCTTTGGTGGTATTTGGATGCTGCTATCTTCCTTGCCTCTTAATTGTGGTTCCCAAGTGACTGCAGGATACTAAGGTACTTGTAGCTAGTTTCTATATCTGCTACATGACTCACTGATAGTTCCATCTCATCAGTCTGAACTATATGTGCAATTGGAACTGGAAATCTGATAAAGTCATTATCTTTTTTGCAGTGGTCAATAGTATGAAATTGACAAAAAAGCCAGAAAGCTGCAAAATACATTATCAATCTCAGTCATGTGGAATGCTGTGACCTGCTCTAAAGGTAACAATCATTTGATGGCTGGAGGTACTTTACAGGCTGAATGTTCACACCTTTTTGTATTTCCACCAACTGACTAATCTCTTACCAAGTTGCCTTGAATACAGCCTCTAATCTCATTTTCCACAGCTGCAGGCACTATTCTCCTTAATTGTGTAACTAAGTATCTCAAGGATTACAGTACTAAATTCTATACTAACGTATTGGTTTTGGTTATGGTGATAACAGAGATTGTTATGAGGGAGTCTTCTAGGATACTATCAGATGGTATTTCTCCAATGAGTCTTGGTAACCAGTCCCAAGGGTTGACTATAGTTACTTTATCTGTGATTTTATGCCTCATATTAGCTGTTGTGTTCTATAATGGAGGGAGCAGCAGTGGCGATCCAACTTCAGGTGTTGGCTGCACATCCATTTGTTCTTCCAGTTCTTCTTAAGTCTGCGTTGTAACATGTAGTTGATCTACTTCAAGTTATGAGAGCAGCTTCCTCATTGCTATGTTGAAACATTGGGTAACTAACCATTTCTCAGTTAGTGTGGATGAATGGATCTTTTGTACATCATAGTTCCCTTATATTTCATATATCTTCTCCCATTAGGTCTAGCGTTGCACTAGCATTCAATCAATTCCAGGTTATATAATATCATACCATAACTATGACTGCATGTTTCCTACTATAATGATTATTATTTGTGAAGTTGCTCTTATTATCCAATATGTATTGTTACTATTTCTTCCATCACTTAATTACATTCTCAATTGTTTAATAGTAATAGCAAAACAATCAAAAATACTATTACAGTGTTGAATGCTGGTAATACTGGACATTATATATAGAGAAAAAAACAGAAAAATCAGTTTTCAAATATATTTAAATGAAGTTTCTATCCATATGGTTGAATGTCAAAAAACAAAGGCATTCAGTGAACAAAACCATTTTTCTCAGGCATGACTTGTTTTATATGCATGGAATAATTGATGACTTGATTCTTCCTTTACACTGAATCCAAAGGACACATTTCTTTGTATTAATGAAAAGCGGGGTAAATGTGCTACTCAACATTAGTAAATGCATTTTTTATATAACAGAAATAGTAAAATTATCTCTTAATTTAAATAAAATTAACCAAATTGATTGCAAAATTATTCATATCAATGTAATGATGCTTTTAAACTCATATCAATGTAATGAAACCTCTGAAAGAACTGGATTAAAGATTCTGATCATTACTGAACTAAATTCTCAGCTTATTCTTGTTCATGATGTATTTGTGCTGTTGCAATGAAAGTGGATGGAAAGGTTGCTGGAAGCATGTTGTTTTTGTAATGATGATGGCACGCATCAATTACTCCAGCCCTTTTTTCAGTCTGAGAAATTATTTTCCCAATGTGGAATCCCATGAATACATTAGTTATTGCAATTAAACTGGTTTTCAAATCCTAGTCATAATAAAAACTAAGGTAAGGAGAAAGGACTCAATATCTGGTGAGTTCACCCAGTTTTCTGACTGTAATATCAAATTGGCTTGCCACTGCTGTTTATTTTTTACTTGCCATTCTAGCTTTTAATCCCTGAAATGAACTGGGATTTTTCTGACTACACCTACATTTTCTTACGCTGACAAAGAGATTATTTGTACTTCAAAAACTGTATCTTCCTTGGAAAACAATGCCTTGCACATATAGAAATATAAAGCATTTACTGTGTGAATACAGCAATGGCTTTGATTTTTTTTTCCTTGCTAGTATTGCAAATTTCTTATAATGCAAAATGAAATTGTTTGAACTCTACTGTAGAACCATTACTAAAAGTTCTAAGGAGCCTATACTGTTACCCTTGGACATAAACCTTAAAAGAAACAAAAAGTTATGAATATAATTATCCACAGATACCTACTAGTTTCTGTCTGGAAATCCCGAAAACCATCAAATATTGAACGAGCTGGTCTACGTCTTTTTGGTGCTTAATAGGAACAGAATTTAATAAACAGATTAATAATAAAATCTTATTATATACAGCCACATGGTGGATTTGTGGTACATATCTATAGTAAAGGATGTAAACAAATTCTAGGACACCAATAATGCATCATACTACTTTCATACATGAATTCATTAGATCTTATGTTTCCAGTTCCTGCATGCTTATCTTAATGTATATTTGAAGACAAAATATTTACAGGTTGCTATTCTATCTTAATGATTTCAAAGCACTTTATAGACTCAAAATAAATTAAATTTGCCCCTCTACCCACTAAAAAAGTTTAAAATCAGAAAGACTGGAACAGCAATATCCATTGGTATCCATACAATGGCAAGCCAAAAGTAAAATTAAAGGGCAACTAAAGTAAACCAATTGTTACAACTGAATCAAAAATCTGCAATGTGCAGGCCAAATAAATATAAGGAAGGTATTAAGAACGGCTGGTTTGTGATGTAATTATAACTTACAGAACATATTATCTGACCCATGATTGCTTTTGTTCTCTATTGTTCCACTATCCAAAGCAGTCCTGCTCAAATTTCTAAGTGAAATGCTGTTATCTTTGAGTCACGGAACATAAGGGTTAGGAGGAGGGATCTTGGACATAGGCATAGAATAATGAAGTTGGAAGGGACCTTGGAGGTCATCTAGTCCAACCCCCTGCTTGAACAGGACAGTCTATTCCAAATATTAGCTTCAACCTAGGATCGAACTCAGAGCCTCCTGATTGGGAGGCAAGAGCTCCACCTCTAGGCCAAGTCAGTGGAAGACTATATTTCTACAATCTTTGCTGCAGGAATACTCCAGAGCTTGAGAAGAAATCTTGAGACTGTTTCACTATTCATTCTATCAATGGCAGACATTATTTATATTAATACCATTATAACATATTTACTAATGCATAATTACCTTAGAAAAACCATCAGCGTCACAGTAAAAATAGCTACTTGATAATCATATAAAAGTTGAAAATCTACTATAACTCTCTCAGATTTGGTCACAGAAATATTTCTTCATTTCAATTCACTTGCCCTTGTAGATATGAACAGATTTTACATTCTAAATGTATGTATGTCTAAATAACTGACTAGTCGCTTAATTTTATACCTATCAATTCAGAAATAAGCCTCATTAATGCTGCTGGAACTTTATAGTCCACTGCTCAAAAAAAAAAAAGGGAACATTTAAACAACATAATGTAACTCTAAGTCAATCACACTTCTGTGAAATCAAACTGTCCGCTTAGGTAGCAACACTGATTGACAATCAATTTCACATGCTGTTGTGCAAATGGCATAGACAACAGTGGAAAGCATAGGCAGTTAGCAAGACATCCCCAATAAAGGAGTGGTTCTGCAGGTGGTGACCACAGACCACTTCTCAGGTCCTATGCTTTCTGGCTGATGGTTTGGTCACTTTTGAATGCTGGCAGTGCTTTCACTCTAGTGGTAGCATGAGACAGAGTCTACAACCCACACAAGTGGCTCAGGTAGTGCAGCTCATCCAGGATGGCACATCAATGCGAGCTGTGGCAAGAAGGTTTGCTGTGTCTGTCAGCATAGCTTCCAAAGCATGGAGGCGCAACCAGGAGACAGGCCAGTACATCAGGAGACATGGAGGAGGCCTTAGAAGGGCAACAACTCAGCATCAGGACCGCTACCTTCATCTTTGTGTAAGGAGGGAGAGGAGGAGCACTGCCAGAGTCCTGCAAAATGACCTCCAGCGGGCCACAAATGTGCATGTGGATGCTCAAACGGTCAGAAAAGGACTCCATGAAGGTGGTATGAGGGCCCAACGTCCACAGGTGGGGGTTGTGCTTACAGCCCAACTCCATGCAGGACGTTTGGTATTTGCCAGAGAACACCAAGATTGGCAAATTCGCCACTGGCGCCCTGTGGCCTGATGAAAGCAGGTTCACACTGAGCACATGTGACAGACGTGACAGGGTCTGGAGACGCCATGGAGAACGTTCTACTGCCTGCAACATACTCCAGCATGACCGTTTTGGCAGTGGGTCAGTAATGGTGTGGGGTGGCATTTCTTTAGGGGGCCGCACGGCCCTCCATGTGCTCACCAGAGGTAGCTTGACTGCCATTAGGTACTGAGATGAGATCCTCAGACCCCTTGTGAGACCATATGCTGGTGCAGTTGGCCCTGGGTTCCTCCTAATGCAAGACAATGCTAGACCTCATGTGACTGGAGTGTGTCAGCAGTTCCTGCAAGACGAAGGCATTGATGCTATGGACTGGCCCGCCTGTTCCCCAGACCTGAATCCAATTGAGCACATCTGGGACATCATGTTTCGCTCCATCCACCAATGCCACATTGCACCACAGACTGTCCAGGAGTTGGGGGATGCTTTAGTCCAGGTGTGGGAGGAGATCCCCAGGAGACCATCCGCCACCTCATCAGGAGCATGCCCAGGCGTTGTAGGGAGGTCATACAGACACGTGGAGGCCACACACACTATTGAGCCTCATTTTGACTTGTTTTAAGGACATTACATCAAAGTTGGATCAGCTTGTAATGTTTTTTTTCCACTTTAATTTTGAGTGTAACTCCAAATCCAGACCTCCATGGGTTGCTAAATTTAATTTCCATTGATAATTATTGTGTGATTTTGTTGTCAGCACATTCAACTATGAAATTAACAAAGTATTTAATAAGAATATTTCATTCATTCAGATCTAGGATGTCTTTTTTTTGAAGGTTTTATTTGGGTTTTCACAAAAAAAACACCTTAATACAAATAAAACATCTTTTTTTGAAAATAGCATGGTCCCGGGTTACACTTCATACAGACACAAACTCAATTTCATGCTCATTTTTGTGTTCTATTCCATATCTTATTACTGTTTTACATTTTCTACATAGTTTTTTCCCTCTGTTAATTTTCTCAATTTTATTTTGATTATCTCATCTCAATTCAAATCATTATATTTATACTTTTGTCTATCCTGTTTCAATTTCATATTATCTTTTCTCATTAAACAAATTTTCTCCTGTAGTTACTAATTGGAGTATGACCCCTTTATATCTTTTAATTTTATGCATTCAACTCTTATTTAAGCTTCAATGTATACCTTAAGGTTATAACATTCAATATAATACATTCCAATCGAATTCTGCTTAGTACATTCTTAAAATACACACTATATTCTTAAAAAGAGATTATAAATATATGTAATTAAAACACTCATTCCATTCCAATTCAGTTCTATCATTAATATTCATTAAAATCTTAACATCTTTAACATTTCTTTTCAATTAAATATCATACTTCCTTGGAAACACTTATAAGCTTTCCATAATTAATTCCCCCCCTCTATTTCTCTTCACTTATATTTTATAAAACATTAAATAATTAGAATGTTCCCATAGGATGTCTTATTTTTGTGTTCCCTTTATTTTTTTGAGCAGTGTACATATTCAAAGGATAGATATTGTGGAGACTCATTAACATTGGGAGAGGGTGATATTTGGCTCATTTAAATTGCACAAAAATGATTCAGCTGATGCTATCTATTTAGACTTTTCAAAACAACCTAATAAAGTAGAATACTGAGTAAAGTCAGATGTTGGATAGGTACAATGTATTCAGAAAGTATTCAAATCACTTGGGATAGGTTCAATATATGGTGGAAAACAACAATGTGGAAAAAGAAGCCGCAATGGGGAACAATCCATTTGTATGCTGGTGTTCTGTTTTTTAAATGGAAGATTTGGTTAAATCTTCCATTCAAAATTGGAAATTACCTCAGAATCCAAATCAACTGCACAACCAACCAGAGACAGCATCGACCCTCAATCAACCCATGCAATTCCCCCCATCAGCAGTTCACCTCCCAACAACACTGACCTGATCTCCTTATCACAAGACCCATAACAAGACTCATTGATGATTCACAACTGACCTGTCACAAGACCCTCATTTGACACACCCACACCTGAAGCCCTTATAAAAAGAACACTGACACTGACATCCCCTAAACTCCACTGAAGATGTAACCTAGCCTGGTAACAAAACATTTGGAAACCAACCTACATGCTTGGAGAACGAAGCTTTAATCTCAAGATTTGGTTAGTTGGAGTTTGCTTCTGAATTCAGCCGAAAGAATGCCTGAAGCCTAGTAAGCTGATTCTACATTGGAGCTGCTGCACTGAGCTGTATGTTCAATGGCTCCCATAACCATTTGATTGATCTTCTGGATTTGAAGCAACATGATGCATGGATGACTTCATCCAAAAGTTAAATCTCTTGTACAGTGAAGCACTCTGCATTTTGTTGTGAAATTACTGTTCCTAGAGAAAAGAAAGGATGTGGCCATCCTTGGAATTTCAAAATCATCCCCAGGGTAGAACAGCAGTCACAATAATGTTCTTATAGCTTTTAAACTGTGAGTGGGAAGCCAGAGGTAGAAATTCTGCCAATTTTTCTACTTTGGGGATTCAGAAGATGAAATAGAGATTGCTGCATGGCTGCACTTGGGTTGGGAAAAAGAAGAAAACATGCCATATTGAGGAGACCACTGGAGAGGGCTAGAGAACTCTTGGCTTTATAAAAGGCCTTGGGTACATTGCTGACCAGTCTGGAGCATTGTGGGGCCTGGTAATCGAGAGGCTTTTACAAGAGTCATCACTGTGCCAACTAAAACACAAATAACTCCAATGGGGTGAGCTATGGACTTTGAACAAAGCTATCTCTAGCTGGGAGACAAGACTGGCAGTAGAAGGCTCCTAACCCTGCTGCTGTAAGAATGTGCTCATTGTGGAAGCCCTATGAGGTGGAATTTATGTTGGAAAGATGACAGGTAGTTGCAACTGGGGATTGAGGAGGATTGCTTGTAATAGCAGCGCCAAACTTCTGGCCTTGGATTTGGTTAGTATGTTGGTTGTTGCAAATGTTATTGAAAATTAATGATTATTTGTATCTCAACTGTAATGATTTGAAAGAGGGCGAAATCAGTTGGGCTGTTACAGGACAAAAGAAGTTATCAGTTGCAAACATATCTTCTTATAGAGTAATTGTGTACCCAGGTGCCACGCAGTTGGGAAGAGCTCCCCAGGCAACAAGGAGACTGTACATTAGAAAAATCCTTATTTTGTCTCTGGCCAACTAATAAACAGAATTTATGATTATAAATATGAGATTAGAACCCATTCTTGTACAAAGAACATCCTCTCTTTAATTTGAGGCTCATCATGAGGCAATTAAGTGACTGCAATGAAGATTCTGTTACGGCCTAATTGTTTGATAAAGAAGACAGGGCTTCTTAAACAAACAAAAAAAATACTATGTACTTAAGAGTGGTGATGGTGGAAGAACTATGCATAAGCAACAAGAAATGGTGAGCATGAGTGAATGAGACATAACGAATTTGTGATACTTTTGAAAAAGAAGAATATATAATCATTCTACCCAACTTCCTATTACCATGCACTCCTGAAAAGAATAAACCAAAAGATAGGTGGCTCTTTCCTACTCACTCTGGTGGAAAGGTGCCAGGACTTTTTATTCCCATGCTTTCTGTATTAATAGAGCATAGCATGTATCATAGATTTTACGTACCAAGAGATACATGTTCAAAACAAATATCATTATAAAATCCATTCTATTATGACAAGCTATTTTGTGTCTGACTGCATGAAGGTATAACCTATTACTTTGTTGGGTCATAATTTAGTGTAGCATAATCAGATTTTTTTTAAAAAAAATTAACAAATCCAAGACTCACTTATGATAATAAACACAAACTCCCAAATTTTCCAGGCTGAATTACCATACTTTCAGGACATATACACTGTCATTTCCAAATCCAGAGAAAAATCTACTGTAACAGAAATACATATCTACTGTAACAGAAATACATATCTTCTTAAACAGAATCTTATTAGGAATTATTATAGTGATATTAATACTCCTCTACCTCAGTTTTTTATTTACAAAATAAAAGCAGTAACAGGAATGAACTAATAAAAATAATGTCAGACTATTTTAGTGGGTATTAAAAAAAAGTTGTCTGTTATACATATTTTTCATACTATAAGATCTCACCATCTTCATTGTAAGGACAATGTAGAATTTCTGTTCATTCTTTGAAGACCAAATGTAAACATAAAAAAGAAGCTTACCACCAAATAAGGGTTCGGGTTCTACCAGAATTTCTTGTTTTTGAGGAATAGGTGCCCTCACTTCATCTCTATGAAGACAAAAAGCACATAATAGCTTGAAAATGTCAGTACTACTTAGGCAAGAGGAAAATCTGTTCTTCGTACCTATATTGAAACCATGCAACGGCGTTCAAACTATTATGAGGAATAAGAAAAGAATATATGGAAATTATCTTATGATTACATAAAAGGAAAAAGTGTTCAAATATCTGGACCTAATCTTTACCATTTTATGTCAGGAACAAGACAAAATTTCTGACCTGTTTGCACACTTTCATTTTAATAAATCTTTATTAAAAAGGTAGGTGAAGAGTCAACCTGACTACAATTGGTTGAAAAATATTAAAATTAGTTCTTAAATTAAGCCAGTATATATTCCTTGGAAAGCACATAAACTAGCAATTATTCCAAATGCCTCTTGACAAATAAGCAATAAGCAATTGTTAGGAATTCCAGTGGTGTTAGCTTCATTTCTACAGTTTTCAACTAAAACAATTTTTCAATGCTTCTAGACTGGATGCATGGGGGCGTGATGCTCAATGGTTAAAGACACTGAAAAGCTGACAGCCCAAGTCCAAGACCTGCCCTGCCCTGCCATTACTTGCCCCAGTTGTTTGGACACCGCTGGTACCGTTGGCTAAGAAATGGAGATAAACTCTGTCCCCACAGAGTCAGACACGACTGGAAAGGGGAATACTTTCCGTTTAGACTGGATGTGAGAGCTTTTTGTATCTAATAGTATTTGCAGGTGCTATGCAGTTGAGTACTGTTTAATAGAGCAAATGAGGGAGGAGAAATTTTATGGAAACAAAATAATCCAAAAAAGGAGGCAAAATATCAATTCTAGATGGTAGTGCAGATACTGGGCAAATGGAATATTGGAATGTTATTATACAAAATATAGATGAACTACAATCAACTGCAATGACATTGAAGGTCTAGTTTCAAGATTGGTATTTGTGCAAAGGGAAACATTGCCAATGTTTCAATATAGGTATGAAGAACATAAAATCATAGATAAGTCAAGCACAAATTAGCAAGAAAAAAAGAAATTTATATAGAATGCAATTCCATAATTAAGTTTTTGATTTGTACTTCACCAATTCCATAAAAAATTACTTACATAAGAAAATATTAAATAAACTTTAATATTCCATGCCTTGATTTGAAACCCCCCCCCCAAAAAAAGACCCAATAAAATCTCTTTCCTATAAGGATCTGTGAAACTGAAGATGTAGTACTTTCTCCAAAACCTTCCCAAGAGAGGAGAACATCGGAGTTCAGGCAGTAGCTGTATCACACAATTGCATCAAGAAATTGTCATTTTAGAAGGGGACACAATACTGCTTCCTTCAAGACGAAAGGTCTCAATCTTGTCTGCAGTAAAGTATCATCTACCTCTCAGATCCATCCACACATATCCCACCCAGCCATATAAATCAGTCAAGTGGGGAATAGCAGAATTTATGCTGCAGGTTTATTTTGTTCCTTAGTCTCTGAAAATTCAAAAGAATCCAGATAAACTAGAAAGATGTTGCCTGAATCATTATGCTAGAATAATTATACTGTTCTCTGTTAATTTTGTTAATTAGCAGTGGTAATACAAGTCTCACAAAGGATCTGTGCTTTAAAAGTTTTGATGATTAAGTAGATACCCAGAGCAACAATAGAATAGAAGCAGCTGCATTAGAAAAACTAAGAACTTAAAAGCAAAAATATCTGAAATATACGTACAAATTTCAAAGTTAATTTAATTATCCTCTTTACGTACTCTGTATGTGGGCGCAGATTTGATACACTTGCAGAACTAGTGCTGGGTTCTTCAGCAATTCCTCCACCATCAAGGAACATAGTGACAGCCATTTCCAGATTATTGTTACATGCTTCAAGCATATGTTTGCCTGCACTTTCACTGGCACCTATGACACAATGAAAACTGTATTAAGTTTCAACAAAAGCTTTAAAAGGAAGAGAAAAAAATATATTAATAAAGTGTATATAATATATTTTTACAATAGACTAAATATTTTTATATATTAAAAATAGACAACCCAGTCATGTAAATACTTTATTCTGTTTTGTTGCTTTTGTATTCTTAATGATTTATGGAGACATCCAACAATTTTCTTGGCAATAATTTTGAGGTAGTTTGGCTAGATTTTTCTGAAAAGTTCTTCAGCTAGGGCTGAGAGACCATGGCCTAAGATCACTTACTAGTTTCTGTGTCTGAGGCCAGTCTAGAATATGGGCCATCTCAATGCTATAATTTTCCCTTTTTTGCATGATGAAAAGTGTGTTGTGTGTGTGTGTGTATAAAGTTTACCAATAATGAAACCATTTCAATACAATTTTCTTTGCCAGATTTTAGTATACTCTGTCACTATCTCCTCTCACACATCCTTTGGAGTATTCAATGGAGTATTCCTATGACATTTAGTGAAAGGAGAACAATCTAATCCTTTCAACCCGGAAACACTTCCGCACGCCCCACCCCCGACACGATTGCATCTATGGAGGACTCTGGAGTACATGCATGTCTCATATTATTTTAATTCTGAAGCAAGCAGAAACACACAAGAAGTTTGAGGAGTTTTTATCTGCTTCAAAGTTTGACCAGGCTTAATCTTCATACCATATTCTTAAAGAATGAAAAAAGAGATCTCAGTACAATTAAACAACAGTAATAATTATTGATAATAGCTTGCGGGGAAAGTGTTAAAACCGTCAACTATAATTCTATTCCCTTTGATCCAACTACTCCAAAAAAAGGGTAGACTATAGGGATGTGATGGCAAACCTATGGCATGCATGCCACAGGTGGCATACAGAGCCATTTGTGTGGGCACACGAGCCCCAGCCAAACTTACCTGCACTGAGCATGCGCGTGCCTCCCAGCTGATTTTTGGCACATTTGAGGCTGTTTTTGCCCTCCCAGAGGTTCGAGGGAAGCCTTTGCAGCCTTGAGAGGCTGCAAAATGAACCTTCTGGAAATACCAGAAGTGCCTCAATGGGCCCATTTTCAGCCTCCCGAGGTTTTCCTCAAGCCTCTGGGAGGGAGAAAACAGCCTCCCTGGGCTCCAGAGGCTGAAAACGGGCACTTCCGGTATTTCCAGAAGGCCCATTTTTCGGTCGCCTGAGGTTACAGAGGCTTCCCTCGAGCTTCTGGGAGGGCGAAAACGGCCTCAAACAGGCCAAAACAATCAGCTGGGAGGTGCGCGCATGCACAGTGCAGGACAGGGCGGGAGTGTTGTTCATACATGCACAGGGGGGGCGCATTGCATTGTAGGTGCTGGCATGCACGCGCTTTCAGCACACCACAACAAAAAGGTTCACCATCACTTCTGTAGGGTACCCTTCATCTCTTACAATCACTTGCCATGAACCATGCTGGCCTTGACTGATTGGAACTGTAGTATAAAACACCTGAAAAACTTTGTGTTTGTGTTTTTGTTTGTTTAAAAAAGGCTTCTTACATTTAGCTTTCCTTCTTTCTCAACAAAACATCACCACAACGATTAGAAATTATTGGAAAACAATATACAAGGACCTCTACATCTATATTAAATTATATCTGAAATATTAACTATTTAACTTCATGTTATTTCTGTTTCCAGAAACTACTGCAGTTAAACTTAGTTCAGTACATTTTTTTCTCAGAAATAACAGGATAACAGTAATACATAGAAGAAAAGATTTCAACTGGAACTGAGCTGAATGCAACAGAAATAAAATACAATGAAAGCTTCTAAAACATGTAACATTTTTTGGGGAATATGTTTTACAGAACCAATAAAACTGTCCATATACAGGTAATTGACTTACAACAGTTCATTTAGTGACTGTTCGAAGTTACAACAGCATTGAAAAAAGTAAGTTATGACTGTTTTTCACACTTACAACCATTACAGCATCCCGATGGTCATGTGATCAAAATTTAGAGGCTTGGCAACTGATTAATATTTGTGGCAGTTGCAGTGTCCGATCCCCTTTTGCAACCTTCTGATAAGCAAAGTCAGTGGAGAAGCCAAATTTGCAGTGAATTGTGGCAAGAAAGATTGTAAAATGGGGCAAAATTGACTTAACAAATGTCTCTCTTAACAACAGAAATTTTGGGCTCAATTGTGGTCGTAAGTCACCTGTAATCTTCACAGAGCACTCCTATGCATGCTAATTCAATAATAGATTCTACCAAGCTTAATGGAATTTACTCTCAGCTATCAGTATAAATATCATTCCAGCCTTCAGTTAGTTCAGAAAGGCTTAAATGAATGGGACTTTTTATATTCACTAATAACACATAAAACTCTGAATAGAAAGGATTAGACTTATAACTCAAGGGAGCGAACACACACAATTCTCCTTCCTCCTATTTTCCTCAGGTCAATAGTGATTACTAGTTCTCCAGTATTTCACCAAATAATATTTTCTATTCCAACAAAGGTATTAGGCACTGGGTCTAGAAATTCTGCATGCACTCCAATCCTAAACCAAGCTCCTTTCTGAAATCTGACTGAAGTGTTTGAACATCACTTACACTCAGAATTCAGTCAAGAAAATACATTTCTAGCAAGCGTCATGCCATATTTTTAATAAACTGAATAGGTTTTAAAAAGGATTGGGTATCTCGTCAAGCATTTGTCCATAAAGGCTTGTAATCCTTACTGGATGAAACTCTTTTTTTCAGAGGCACCACCTTTTGATTAAAGAGCAAACAAGAAAGGACAACCAGTCATTTCTTTCAATTCTAGAATGATTAGACATTTGGCATGGATCTGTTGCTGTTCAAAACAGAATATTAGATATTATGGATTCTCCTCCATCCCTCAGGACAACTGTTTTTCCCCACACCCAACAATTGTTTTCTAGTAATATTCATGCTTTGGGACCTTCATATAATCAGAACGGAGATTAAATAGAAACGCAAAACTTCCTCGGGAATATTTTATTTTTACAATTCTAACCCCCGAGGCCAGAACATTCGCACCGGCCCTTTAAACTGGGAATTTGGCTGGACTTATTAACTCTGCTGATTTCTATTTTTTCCTGACTTTAAATTTACATTACAGACGCCCGGGTAAGGCGGATGACGATCCTTTTTCGTCTCTCGCAGTTTGAACATGAAACAGACTGGTATTTCGAGGGACGGAACTACCATCTATTTCCTCGTCTACCATAAACAGAGCCAGCAAACCACAAGTCTGGTTCTTCCTGGAAAATATCACAGTGGTCGCCGAAGCGAAGGGGAGAACTGGTCTTATTTCATTCTCGCCTCCAACAAAAGAATTTCCGTACAATTCCTTCGAAGCATTCCCTCCTGGAAGTTCTCTCTTTTTCGGTTCGCTCTGTTGCGTTCCTTTTCGGTGCCACCTTGGCTTCTTTTCCCCCATTCCCGCGCCGGCCTACCGGAGTCCCTTCCCCTTTATCTCCCGCCAAGTCCCTAGAAGACAACGTTTCGGATCCCGCTCCACAAGCCCCTTCCCCCATTTAGTTGCACCGGACTCAAACCTCTTAAATCTATCCCGTGTTTTCGCGCGCCTCACCCGTGATGGCGGTGAATTGCTGAATTAACCCTTTCAACACTGAGGCGGCAGCAGAGCCCCCGGGCGCCGCCATCTTGCCGCCTCTATCACCGAACAACACTCGCCACCTGCCGGTCTTAGTGCGCAGGCGCAGATTCACCGCGCCCCAATTCCCTTGCGCGCTTTCAATTTCAATATCAAGCGTAATGAAGAGCATGACGTAAAGAAAAGTCGTTTCATCCTTCTCGAAATGGTATCGGAGACTTCAATTGCTGTCCTCTAGTGGCCGGAGGAATTCCGTCCCGGCGATTGACAATTGTCTCAAGCCTCCTCTCAAAAATTTTGCAGACTTCTTCCCCTTGTCCCAAGAGATTTCCTCCTTACCTTATTGCTACAAATGCAATTAACCTAACCAAAGAAACCTAAGTGTGTATCGTCGGGGTCTTCCCAACTGCGCCATTCCGTTTGATGGCGAGACGTGAACTGGAGCGCAAATAGGAGAATTTATTAAACGAAGCTACATAGAATTCTAATGCGGAAAACAGTAGTTTGCCAGTAGGAAAACAGAATATCAGGCTTACCTGTCCTGTGCAACAAAGGAAAAACAATAACTATTGTTTTTTTATAACAACTACTACAAAAGCAGGAGGAATCAAGAACATATCCTATTAATGTAAAAGTGAATGAGAACATTTTACTCCTCCAATTTATAGGAAAGACCCAAAGCACTCGACATATACTCTTATCAATTACATCTTTTACACAGCTTTTCATGCATTTTATGTATTTCCTGCTGCAAGAATCTCTGGAAGCTACTTTTGCCGTATAAAATTAGGGTCCCAGCATCTTGAAATTATCATTGGTGGTACTTTTTGATAACAATTGTGAGTAAAAATGTGATTTCATGCTGAGTACATTATAAATTCAGACTATGGCTTTTATCCATAACTATATTCATTCTAAGAATTAAAAATGCACAGGCACATGCCATGATGTATGCAAGTGTTTCCAATGATTTTAGTTTTAAAAAGATGACTGAGAGGTTTCAGATAAATTGACAAAAAACCAGAGGATTTTGAGAAATATACCAATATTATCTTGGGTCTAAGTACCTAATCCATTTTTCCCCAGAATGCAATAATGGCAGTCGAGAACAATTCAAAAAATGAAAACCCCAAAAAGATAGAAAAGAATTCTAAATGTAGTGTTTCAAAAATAATTATTTTATTTGCTTATTATATTGTCACTTTTAAGTAAATCCTTCAGATTATTTATATACATATATGTCTGAATGATTTATTTAACCTAGCTACAACAAACATTTCCATTTTTATAAAGCTGAACAAAAAACAAATGGGATGGAGATTTCTAAAGACACAATTGACTGCAATAATAAATATCAGTATTTTAGCCTGCATTTTTTTGTTATTGTAATCATCAGACCCTAAATTAACTTTCCTCATCAGAGTGGGAACTCTGTATTTATTAGAACTATGTTTAGAAAAGAATTGACTACTGCATCTTAAATAATTGTAATGAAATAGTAATTATATCTGTCATTTTAGTGTCATATATAATCTATATATTAGAAATTACTTACAAATGAAAATAATTGTGATTTACTTATTGAATATCTTTGGTGCCTCTTATACTTCTACAAAAAATCAAATTTAAAATTCCAAAATCATTCCAATGAAAATTGACTTGTTTTCTTGTAAAACCCATAAGCCACATTACTAGCAAGGCAAAAATACAATTCCAGCAAAGAGAAAAATAAGAATGTATCTTATGATATGTTTGTCTTAAAGATGGCATTTATCACTGGCATTTATCACAGACAACAGTGGCATGGTTATGACAACTCAGAAACTATTATCATTCAGTTCAACTTAAAATTGAGAGTAATTGATATCATCTATATATTAAATATACACAAGAATTCAAAGAAAAGGGTACAGAACAGATGCTACTGTTTCTGGAACAAGTAACACACTAATTCTGGAAACAGCTAATGCTAGATGAGATAAATATATGCCAGTTTTTCAGAATAGCTTTTTCAAAATTTTCTATTAATCTACAATGGTTTGGGTGAAATGTTTCAATTTGTTGCAGATTTCTTAAACATCTGGATAATCGTCCTTTGTTTGATTGGCAACTCTACATCCTTTAAATCAGAGCTGAGTTCACAACTCAGAACATTTCCATTTTTCACAGATGGTTTGGTCTGATGTTTGCTAGAGGTCCTCTCATTCTCACTGTGGGAATGTCCCTGTGGTTTGGGTTGATTTATTTCTGTCTGGCTGTTTGAAGCCTTTAAGAGTTTGCAGTGCTTCCCAACAGCTGGGGATTTTCCAACTGCCTTAGATTGTGTAGGACGCAAATGATACTCATCAGGGGAGCCTTTTTTGCGATTTGGTGTTTTCAGTTCTCTGTCCATTTCCTTCTGAATTTTCAAAGCCAGACACCTATCTTCTTCTTCCTGTTTATATCGTTTGTAAAGCTGCTCCTCCAAATAGATCTGTTTTTGTATATCGTTCATCTCTTTCCCTTCTGTTTGTACAAAAGTTCTTCTTCTTTTGTCATTCAAATACGAATCCCCTGTCCGTTCGGTGGGAGATTCTTCAGATTTTCTCTTTAGAATCTCTTTAGTGATCAATGAGCAATTCTGGTTTTTATTTTTAATTAGATAGTTTCCCATTACCATTGTTTCTTCACAAGTTGTATCTTTGCTGTCCAGCTGAGTACTAGATGTCAAAGAAATAAGGATTTCTTCATTGCTGTCATTTTTGTGAAGCTTCAGCAAGCATGTACTTTCTGTAAAATTTTTATTTCCAAAGTCATTGTTACTGGAACCACTGCTCATTGAGAAAAAATCAGCTTCATGATCCTCTCTATTAGTAACACATTCCTCTGACTGACTCCTGGAAGATGACGACAATTCAGAGCCATGACAGTTGAATTCAGATATAGTAGATACATTTAAATAAGAGTCTGTTGATTCTAAAGGGAAATCTTTAGGCATTTTTCCTTCTCTGATTGTCTCTGAAGATAGTATGGTTATATCATCTTTTATTTTGTCATCTTCCAAAGTAAAGTGAGTTTTAGGTTTAATGCTTTCCTGGAAAAAAAACAAAGGTCAAAATATCCATCATGCACTTTTTTGTATAGGAAAAAAAATGATTTTTGATGACTATGATCATGAAACATTGGAACATTAAAAATTTGATGGTACTTGACTTTCAGGTAAAAATTTCCGAGAATTAAAACTTTCCTGGGGAGAGAGAGGGAGGGAGGGAAGGAGGGAGGAAGAGAAAGTTATATAGTAATGTATATAGTATCTATACAGTATTATATAACCATTTATATTAATGACCAGTGGTGGTACAGTGGTAAGAATGCATTACCGCAGAGTATTTCTGCTGACTGCAAGCTATTTGCAGTTTGGCAGTTCGAGTCTCACCAGCTCAAGGTTGACTCAGCCTTACATCTTTCCAAGGTCAGAAAACAAGGACCTGGATTGGGGGCAATAGACCAACTCTTTAAACCACTTAGAGAGGGCTGTAAAGCACTGTGAAGTCATATATAAGTCTAAGTACTATTGCTATTTTGATCTATATAGTATTATATAGAAATATATTCTATATTATATAGAATTTAACTTCTATAATTATATAGTGTTATATAGAAATGCTAATACATGTACCTACCTCAGAAAGAGAGTCAATGTTTTCTTTTTTTAATTCTCCCAATAGCAACTTTGGAGGAAAGAAACCACAAGACTTTGGAGATAAATACCTTAAAAACAACACAAAAGAAAATAGATAAATAAAACTTTTATAGCTTGCAAATAACAAGCTATATGTTATATTTACTTTTGAATATAACTTAGCATAGGTTTTATTTTATTTCTCAGAAAAGCAGATATAATAAAATGTAACCCTAAGCCTCTACTTCTTTTAACTGGGTTAATCTGAATTTCTGTATATGCATTTAGGAACTATGACTTGTTCCTGCTCCACTCTCAAAAAAGTTATCCAGGTACAATTTACTTATTTTTAGTATTTTATTTCTATAATTGTTTGAATATTTTTAAAAATTGTTTGTTGTCTAAGGATCATTCTTGGATAGGATAGAAATTGCATAAATATGACAAAAGTAATAAAGATATTCAAGGTGCTGATGTTTCATAAATAACTCACAAAGTGAGTTCAAGGTGGTGATGTTTAAAGCCTATTATGAGAGCATATTATGGAATGGATCAGGGTACATCTCTTAAATAAATGAGAACTTGTTATCCTCAGGTTATTCTAAATATTTTGCTTCTCATCCTTCAGTAGCACTAATTCAGACTTTATAAAGCAAAACATATACCGGTAGTTGCAATGTTTATAAACAGGTTCTAGCACAATACTGTTTCATAAGGTATTAAAGCTCAACTGTCTAATTATTATTTGTTTAATTGATATCTTGTTTTTCTCAACAAATCAATCAATAAAATGGCTAATTTAAAAGTGAAAGACAATTTGACCTAGTGATTAAAGCATGGAACTAGTAGTGGGAAGGCCTATTGGTCCTGTCTTAGGCTCAGAACCACCTCAAGAGTTAAAATTAAATTTGTTGCTAAGAGTTAAAATTAGACAATTAGACAAAATTAGACAACTCAACAATCACTGCAGCCCTAAATTATGATTTAATGTCACACAAACAAGGTTATTAGCAACTCTTTCCCTTTCTCTTCCAGCAAAGCTGCAATAAAACCAGCAGTTCTGGTTTCTGTAATCAATGTAATGTTATATCTAAACTTGAATGGTAATTAATAATGTAAACTATAATAATTGAATAGCTCTTTGCTTTATGAACATGATTTGCCTATTAATTAGGTTCTATCTTCCCAAATGAAGTTTTATTAAGACTTAATTATATGGATATCCAGAACATCTATGGAAATTCTGTCATCCAGGTCATTGTTGTCCCAAAGATGCTTTTTGAAAAGGCAACTGAACTTTGTTTTTCTAAGAACAACAAAGTCTAGTTGCCTTTTCAAAAAGCATCTCTGGGATATCCAGAATATATTTAATACTATATTACCTCATAATCCAAGGTGTTTTTTAGAATTTTTTAAAGTATGTATTGAAATGAAAGAATTTGCTGCCTGCCAAAATTAATGCATCTTTCTGAAACTTTTTTGAAAAAAGTTTTCAAAAAAATGAAATATCAATTGTAAAAATAAAATATCTATAAACTCTTATTAAGACAAATTTCTCTATTTATACGATACAAATCTGCATATACTGTACTAATCTAACTTTGACTATGTAACCGAATTTTACTTACTTCGTAATATCACCATAATTGCTTGATTTGGTTTTCGATGTTTTGCAGCAATTAGAAGGGGACGGGCCAGGTACCGGACTGCTTTTAACAGACTCTTCAACAGATCTGTTCTTCAGTGCCAAAAAAAAAAAAAAAATACAGATAAAAAGTACTGTATTTTTGGACTATAAGATACTCTGAAGTATAAAATGCACCTAACTTTTGGGAAGGAAAACAAGAAATTTTTTTTTTGCCTATGCCTCCCAGCAATTTGTCTCCTTGCAGCAAACAGCCTCGTCAGCTACAGCAAAGTCTCATTAAGCACCAGCAGCTGATTGTCAGTTGGATCTGTCTCCCGTTGACCAGCTGTTTCAGACTGCAGGGATCGCCATTGCCTATTTCCACCTCCGCACCCCTCATTTTTGGCCTCCACATCCCATTACAACCTCTGCATGTCCCGTTTTCTGCCAGTTCTGATCCCTGCCACCTGGAATGGGCCAAAAACAGGGTGTGCAGAGGCTGAAAATGGGATGCAGAGGCCAAAAATGTGGCGCACAGAGGCAGCAATAGGCTCTGGAATCCCTGCAGCCTGAAACAGCTGATCCTTGGGAGACAGATCCAACAATCAGCTGCTTGGCTGTTTGCTGCAAGGAGGCAAATTGCTGGAAAGCAGAGGGGAGCCAAAGGGTGGGCGTGGCTTTGGCAATATTTGCTGTATAATATGCACAAACATTTCCACCCACTTTTTTGGGAAGGGAAGTGTGTCTTATACATCGAAAAATATGGTTTGCCTATTGTTATTATTATTTTCCTGATCTTTTAATATATAATCAAGGCAGTGAACATACCTGATACTTCTATCAATTTTTCCCACAACAAGCCTGTGAAATAGAATGGGACTGAGAATGGGACTGGCCCAAAGTCACCAGCTGATTTTAACACCATATTAAGCTGCTTTATCACACAAACACACACACAAATACTCCAGTGGTGATGTGCACAATTCATACTACATTTTAAGAAATTTATTTATTCATTCATTCAATTTATATTGTCACCTATTTGCCCATGGCGACTTGAGGTGGCTTACACAATGTAAAACCATATTTAAAGCAAAAAATAAAAAACGAACAAAAAGAATCAAATAAATTAGTAAAGTATAATAGAACAAAATTTGGGGGAAAAAACAAAACAAAACAAATTAAAAAATAAAAACCAACTCCCATCCCCCGTATACATATGTATTCAGGCTCAACACAGAAAATGTCTTTTTTGTATCAACAGTGCTTTCCTGCCTACTGTACCGAAATACTATCATAGTGGCATCACCCACCAATTTATGTGACAGATTGTCAATTGGAAATTATATTGGTTTTTATCTAACTTAATCCAGGTTTAAGGAAGGACGACATTTGTTGTACAGCAAACTATTTATCTGCCTTTGTCTGAATATTCATATTTTTCTTTTATAATTACTTTTGGAACGGGGTGTTCTCAACTTCTAATGAATAAATAATTTCTTAATTGGAAACAGCAATTGTAATGAAAAATAAAATAAGCGTAGTCATTTATATCCCAAATAAATAGTATTAATTTAATATATCCAAATTATATCAGATCAGCTAGGATTATATGCTAGTTATTTCAGAAGTTAACTAAAATTTTAAGATAAACACACACACACACACACTTGGTGTACCAAAAGCCAGACTCCATAGGTCAAGACATGATCTAAAGGAGACCTTTGTGTTAGAATTTGAAGCATCAGAAAAAATAGTCATGTGTCAAACAAGAAAATGTTTAGAAGAAAATTACAAAAAATTCAAATGTTCAGTGTAATTTTATATAATAAATTGTTTATGGGGCCTGATTTTTTTTTATACACCCTGTTCTCAGTGAACAGTAATGGTTAGGCATTGGATTGGCACCAGGGAGACTCAGGTTCTAATCCACCTTCAGCACAGATCCTCAGTGGGTAAATCTGGAGCATTCACCCTTTCCAAGCTCCCAAAATTACTGCTGTAGAGAAAAAAAATGGGGGGAGTGCCTTATATGTCAACGTACGCTCCTAAATGAAAGGCAGGATAGAAATCTAATTGATAATCTGCTACAGATAATAAAAAAGTAAATCTTTTAACAATCTGATAGCATTTTTTACATCTATCTTGATTACAGAAGAAAAACGAAAAAGGTTCCGATTAAGTCCTCTTTCAATGCTAATATTCAAAATGCCATTTAAGAAAACAGGAAGATTTAACTAAGCCTATTTAGCTATCATTTTGGTTAAACTTACCAAATTTAAACTCAGTTCTTGGGCCAACATTTCATCTAATAGCAACTGGTCTGCTATCTTTTTTTCTTCTTCTTCTGTTAACCTTTGCTCTTCTTTCTCTTCTGCAAGTAGTCTTTGAATATATTCTTCACTTGCTTTGCTCTCTTCTTGCTCAAGAGCACGGCGTTCTGCTTCCACCTAACCCCAAAATTTATCATTATTTATTATTAATAATTTATCTTTATTAAATTTTTAAACAAGATTTGAAAAAAAATACAAAGGTATCTTTTTCAGTCTAGCAATTACAGGGGAAAATTTGTTTTATGAGAAAAGATATGAAATTTTAAACAGAACAGACAAAAGTATAAAAGCATTGTTTAGAAAGATTTTAAAAATTAGAAAAAGATATACAAGTGAATTAAGAAAGGAATGAGAATTTAAAATAAGGCTATAGAAAGTAAAGAAAGGGAAAAGCTATTGAAAAAATTGCAAAAATAGTTATATGGATTAGAATGTATAAGATAAGTATGTATTAAGTTTATATCTGTATGGAGAAGTGATAACCCGGGGTCATGTTGTTCTCAAAAAAAGATATTTTATTTGTATTTGTATGTTTTGTGAAAACTTAAATAAAACTTTTATTTAAAAAAATTATCATTATTTTTAACGTTATTTTATTTTATAGATTGATCTGTTGTAACTATGTATCATTCATGTATTTGCAACTGTGTATCATTGCAACTATGTATCATTCAAGTGTTTTGCAACATTGTATCATTCACGTGTAAACATTAGACTTCTGTCTCTTCAGTGATCTTTGCAAGGCACGAACAAGCGACGGGGAGATAAACATCTATCAATAAAGCATGCATATCCTAACTGACCTGAACTGTTGTAAATCACGCACATCCTGTTTTACCTGGTATCCTAACTGACCTGAACTGTTGTAAATCACGCACATCCTGTTTAACCTGGTATCCTAACTGACCTGAGCTATTGTAAATCTTGCATATCCTGTTTGACTTGGGCTCTGAAAAATTTCACCCCCCTTGTGAAGAAGCATAATAAAAGAGCGCGTACCAAGACATTCTGGACGCACTCATCCCGAGAAACCTCGTCTCCTGTCGTTTCTTTCTCCTTCGCTCCCTTTCATGAGGCGCCCATCTGATGCGGGATAGCAGATACCGCATTGAGCATTTTCATTTTTTTATTTCAATACTTCTATATTTTGGCTTGGCTTCGTGAGTAAGCATTTAGTGCCCAAAAACAATCTCAATCCTGGTCTTACTCAGGATTTTATGATCCCTTGCAAAACTGCCTATTATGCAAAACTGCCATTCAACTTTCTACTTTACCTTAGTGATCTCAGCTTCATATTCTTTCTTTAATTCTCCAGGCTTACTTAAGCAGTGTATTGGTTGAGGCATATGCACTAGACCAGAAAACAAAGCAGAGATGAGACAAAATATGGTTATTATGATCCAATTAAGAATACAAGTTGCAATTTAACATAATATATATATGAAACCATGCACTTAAATACAATCCTTTTCAATCAACCTGGGTTCTTTGCAATTTAGTATGCCTAATATATACAGTATATAAAAAAAATAAAAATAAAGCTTCACTGGACATTTATCCAGGAAAAACAAAAAGATTTGACCTTTAACAATGGTGACTTATATTTGTATCACTAAATTATTTTAGTTTAACCAATAATTCAACAAATCTAAAAACCTATACTGCACTAATCTATTTGCCCATACTCCACAAAGAAGAGTAATCTATGACCTTAGAAATGTATCACTCTCTTATCAGTTATATTCTTAAAGTTAAAGGAGACCACCAAGTGAATTATTAAGTATCAAATTTTCTTGCTTTTTTTCCTTTAAAAATTTACAATAAACTTATGAACACCAAAGGCAGGCCTATATGTGAACCAAGCTAGTGCAATGTTTTACTTACAATAATTTTCTTGGTCCTGTCCACTAAGTCTGCGTTGGCACTCTTCTGGAAAATGTTTCTTAATTTTTTCCCATAATTCCAAGTTAATAAGAGTATTATTGCGAGTGTTATATCGTGCCCAAGATGAGACACGCCGACGACAAAAAGGGCAACACAAACTTGCTTTTTCCACAGTAAGTTGAAAACAGGCATTACAAAGAGTATGGTGGCATGGTAGTGTGACTGGTTCCACAAAAATATCCATGCAAATATTACAATGGCAGTCAGACAAGGAAAATGGGGTCTCTGATTCTTTTGGCATGTTCAGTCCAGGAAGGAAAATTATTCTGTTACTACATCATCAGCATCTACAAAAATATGTAGTACATTATTTGTTTAAGATCAGTAAAAAGGTAACATTAAAATTGTGTATGTTAAATCATTTTTCATACAATCTATGAATGTTATCTGATACCTAAACTTTATTACTAAAAGTATAGTACAATACTATTCTATAGTAAAAGCATAAAAATAAATGTATGAATTATGAGTAAGGAATGTCCTCACATATTACATTATTATTAGGCAGTACTAAATTAGGCAAATGCATTGTTTCCCAATGCAACTTCCTATTCTCCTGAGGTATTTCTGGATACTTAAAACTGCAGAAGTTATAAGATATTGTTTCACAATTATTTAATTCAATTGTATCAACTACTTTTTTTAAAAAAAGACAGTTACCTGATTATTTCCTTATAGCCTAATTAAAAGCAGTTTTGCCAGTACAGACTATTCTAAATTGAACTAAAGTCATCTGATACTAATTGAAAATATTTTCAGAAAATGAACTGTTATGTGGGTGGAACTAATTTTTTAGACAGAAATTGTGATTCATGACTAATTTTCATACATTCTGCTTGTCTCTAACTTGAAGCTCATGTTATACGTGTCTGATTTCCTAGTTCAGCATTTGCTTAAGAGGTACAAGGGCAGATAAATATAGTGGCATGCAGAACATTTAGATTAAAAGCCTCATCATGTAACTGAGGGAACAAGAGGAAACGACCACTAGCATTAGTGCATTCTACTTTCTTCTCAGAGCAAAAATATGGGAAAGCTCTCCAGCTGGCACATCCCCAAACGAAGGCTCATTTCACAGGCAGAAGTTGTGCACTTGTGCCTCTTGTTAGTGGAACATTAAGCAAGGATTGCAAACACCACTACTGACAAGGTCAATATGGGGGGATTTTTTAAAAAAATCCTGGACTCAATATTTATTGTAGAATTTTGAAATGAACATCAAATTAAGCAAGAAGCCAGGAAGGATCGGCCCAAGATGATCTGAATTTCAAGTACTTAAAAGTGTGCTGTCTACATTTTGTATCAACATACTAACAGGAGTTTTGTAAGTACAGATGAAAGAAGCTCTATAGATTCCCAAAATCGATGAATGAATGGCAAAGTGAATCGAAATGTAAACATAAAAAAACCCTTACCACCAAATAAGGGTCCGGGTTCTACCACAATTTCTTGCTTTTGAGGAATCTCTATGAAGACAACAAGTACATAATAGCTTGAAAACATCAGTATTTCTCGGGCAAGAGAAAGGTCTGTTCTTCATACCTATATTGAAACCATGCAATGGAAATTATTCTTGTGATTACACAAAAAGAAAAAATTCTCAACTGTCTGGACCAGGGGTGTCAAACTGGATTTCTTCGAGGGCCAGATCAGCATTGTAGTTCCCCTCTGCAGGCTGGCAGATGGAGGGGACAGGCCAGATGCCTCCTGCAGCACTGCTGGCCAAAACAGGGCACAGAGGTCCATGTGTGGCCCCTTTGCATCTAGTTTTCATCCTCCCTGGCCTCCTGCAGCACTCTGCAGGCTGAAAAAGGGCCATGTGCCCCATTTTTAGCTTGTTTTTGGCCTATTTTCAGCCTGTTTTGGGTCCACTTTCAGCTGGCAGAGTGCTGCAGGAGGCCATAGTGAGTGAAAACAAGATGCAGGGGGACTGCACATGACCCATTTTTGCAGCCAGAGGTACTGTGGACCGGATTTAAACACCCTGTGGGTTGGATCCAGCCCAAGGGCCTGGAGTTTGACTCCTGGTCTAGACCTAGTTTTTACCATTTTATGTCACAAACAAGACACAATTCCGGATATGTTTGCACAATTTTAATTTTAATAAATCTGAAGAATCTCTAAAAAGGAAAGGGAAGAATCAACCTGACTATAATTACTTGCAAAATGTAAAAATTAGTTCTTAAATTAAACCAGTATATATTCACTGGAAAGCACATAAACTAGCAGTTATTTCAAATGCCTCTTTGTTAATGAGCAGCAAGCATTGTTAGGAATTCTAGCGGTATCAGTTTCATTTCTGCAGTTCTCAACTAAAACAATTATTCAATGCTTCTAGATTGGATGTAAACCTAGTAGTTTGAAAGCATGCGACGAATAGGTACCACTTTAGTGGGAAGGTAAGTGTTCTTCAGCGTAGTCATGCTGAACTTATGACCATGGAGCCACAGTAGTTAGAATGCAGTATTGTAGGTTAATTCTGCCCACAGCCTAGAATTTTATCTTGACTGTGGCTCATGGTTGACCTAGCTTTCCATCCTAAGGTCAGTAAAATGAGGACCCACTCAGAGAGTGCCTTAAGGCTCTATGGGCAGTATATAAGTCTAAGTGCTGTTGCTATTCAGACAATGCTGGCTTCCTCAGTTATAAAAGACATGAGCATCAGCCCCTAGAGCTGGACAGGAGTGGAAAGGAGAAACCTTTAACCTTTATCTTTAGACTGGATGCGAGAGCATTTGTATCTAACAATATATGCAAGTGCTATACAGTTCCATATTGTTTAATAGAGTAAATGAGAGGAAAAATTTTATGGAAACCAAATAATGCCAAAAAAAAAAAAAATACACAACAATTCCAGATGGAAGTGCAAATACTGGGTAAACGGAATATTGAAATGTTATTATACAAACTACAGATGAATTACAATCAACTGCAATGACACTAAAGGTTTATTTTCAACATTGGCATTTGTGGAAGGGGAAGAATGTTCAAATTGAATCTGGCTTCCCTCATTGACTTTGCTTGTTCGAAGCCAATTTCTGTATAATTCCTTCGAAGCATTGCCTCCTCGAAGTTCTCTCTCTTTCGGTTCGCTCCGTTACATTTCTTTTTCGGTGCCACCTTAGCTTTTCCCCCATTCCCGCGCCGGCCTACCGGAGTCCCTTCCCCTTTATCTCCCGCCAAGTCCCTCGAAGGCAACGTTTTGGACCCCACGCCACTTGCCCCTTCCCCCATTTAGCTGCACCGGACTCAAACCTCTTAAATCTATCCCGTGTTTTCGAACGCCTCACCCGTGATAAGGAGTAACTGCTTCAATATTTCAACACTGAGGCGGCAGCAGAAGCCCTGAGCACCGCCATCTTGCCACCTCTATCACCTCAAAAACATTCACGTCCTGCCAGTCCTATTGCGCCGGCGCAGATTTACCGCGCCACAATTCTCTTGCGCGCTTTCAATTTCAATATCAAACGTAATGAGGTAAAGGAGAAAGTGTGTCGTCCTTCTCGAAATGATATCGGAGACTTCAATTACTGTCCTCTAGTGGCCGGAGGAATTCCGTTCTAGCCCTCTTTCATGCCTCCTGTCAAAAATTTTGCCAAGTTCTTCCCCTTGACCCAAGGAAATTTCCCCCTTACCTTATGGGGCAATTGCTGCAAATCCAGTAAATATAAACCGAAGAAACCTAATTGTGTAGCTCCGGGATCTTCCCAACTGCGTCATTCCGTTTGATGGCGAGAGGTGAAAAACTCTGAGCCCAAATTGCAGAATTTACGCGAAGCTACATGGAATTCTACGAATGTGAAAACAGCCGTTTAAAAAAGGATTATCGTCCCGCCTATCCTGTGCAACACAGGAAAACGATACTTGTATTTGAAACAACTTGGATCAAGAACTCCTACAAAAGCAGGAGGGATTAAGAAATTATCCTAGTGTAAACGTTTCTGGCCAGTGAAATGGCCAGTTTAAATGTCTGAGAGCATTTAAACTTCTCCAATCTATGGAAGAGAACTAAAACAATACTTCAAATTAAATACTTGACATATACGATTATATCTTCTAGACTTTAAGATTCATGTGTTTTGATTTATGTATTTCCATACTGTAAGAATTTCTGGAAGTTACTCTTGTCTTATAAAATGTTCAACTCAAGCATCCTGAAATTATCATTGGCAGAACTTTTTGATAACAATTGCAACTTCCAAGTTTTTCAAAAAAATCAGTCCCTCCTGAGTAAAATGATTTCATGCCTAGAACATCACTGATAAATTCAGATGATGGCTTTTATCCATAACTATATTGATTCTAGGAATCAAAAATAAACAGGCATGAGCCATAATACATGCAAGTATTTCAAGTGTTTTAGTTCTAAAAAAATGACCAAAAATTTCAGACAAATTGACCAAAAACCAGAGGATTTCAAGAAATATACACAAATATTAGCTTGAAAATCAATACAAGCACCTAATGACAATTGAATTTTTGTTCTCCAGTATGCAATAATGGCAATAAAGAACAATTCAAAAAATGAAAACCCAAAAAAGATAGATAAGAATATTAAATGTAGGTTTGAAAAATATTTTATTCACTTATTGCACTTTCACTTTTAGATAAATCCTTCAGATTATCTTTTGAATGATTTATTGAACCCAGCTACAACAAAATATATCATTTGTATAAAGCTGAACAAAACACAAATAGGATGGAGCTTTCTAAAGGAAGGCACAATTCATTGCAACAGTAAACATCAGTACTTCATCCTGCATCTTTTTGTTGCTGCAGCCTTTCTAAACATTCTGAATGCTGAGATATCTTACCAAAATTGGAAAACAATTTTTAAAAACTCATGTACAGGCTATAAACAGCTGAGTATTTCCCAACTACCTTAGATGTTGTAGGGTGCAAATGATACTTATCAGGGGAGCTTTTTTGCAATTTGCTTGTTTTCTGTTCTCTGTCCATTTCCTTTTGAATTTTCAAAGCAAGATACCTATCTTCTTTTTCCTGTTTATATCATTCATAAATCTGCTTTTGTATATTGTTCATGTCTTCTGTTTGCACAAAAGTTCTTCTTTTGTCATTCAAATATGAATCCACTGTCAATTCAGTGGGGAATTTTTGAGATTTCCTCTTTGGAATCTTTTTAGTGATCAGAGAGCAATTCTGGTTTTTATTTCCAATTGGATAGTTTCCCATCATCTTTAGGACACACTCCTACTTTCTCAATCTTCTACGTACCAAGTATAGCCATTTGATAGTGATATTTCACAACAAAGAATGTTCTTTTTGCACCAACTCAGAAAGCTCAAACTGCCCAAGGAGCTGCTGATCCAGTTCTACAGAGGAATTATTGAGTCTGTCATCTGCATCTCTATAACTGTCTGGTTTGATTCTGCAACCCAACAGGACAGACACAGACTTCAGAGGATAATTAGAACTGCAGAAAAAATAATTACTACACACCTGCCTTCAATCGAGGACCTTTATATTGCACAAGTCAAAAGGAGGGTTGTGAAAATATTTACAGACACCTCACATCCCGGACATAAACTGTTTCAACTCCTTTCCTCAAAATGACGCTATAGAGTACTGCACATCAGAACTAGACACAAGAAGTTTTTCCCCGAAAGCCATCACGCTGCTAAACAAATAATTCCCTCAACACTGTTCAACTATTTACAAAGTCTGCACTACTATTACTGTTAATCTTCTCATCACTCCTTATCACCCATCCCCTCCCACTTGTGATTATAGGACCATAACTTTGTCGCTTGTATCCTTATGATTTATATTGACTGTTTCCTAGTATGATTTGATTGTTGATTGTACCCTATGACTTTCATTAAGTGTTGTACATTATGATTCTTGATTCTTAATGAATGTATCTTTTCTTTATTATGGCCAATAAAGTATTCTATTCTATTCTGTTGAATATTTGGCAGCATGCTACATCAGATAGAAACTCATAGATTTGCACCACAAAAAGTTACATGTAATATACTAGATCCACAAGACTAGGTCTTAGGTATCAATCAATCAATCAATAAATTCCATCTATTTGAGAATTAGACATATTTAACATTGGAAACAACAAAATGAAATACATGGTAACTACAATCTCCCTCTGCTGAATAGAATAGAATAGAATAACTTTATTGGCCAACTGTGATTGGACACACAAGGAATTTGTCTTGGTGTAAATAACTAATGGAAAGATTTTAAAAGAGGTTTACACAAAATGGAAATGTCTAGCACTTATATTGTGCTTTCTGGTGTTCACACTTCACAAACATTATCTACATCTGTTCCACAGCTTTGTAAAGCAGGCCAATATTGCTTTCCCCAATTATACATAAACTGAGAAGTTTTACATCTTTCAATCTATTTGAATTAAATATTTTCCCTTATACCAGAATGTTTCATGTATTTCTGGAGGAAAAATATTGTTTCAGAATATATTTGCAGTTTAGATATATCTTTAAACTTTCTTGTTTTCCACTACATTAATAGCACACAACAAGCTATGATGAAGAACTTGATTATTCACCACTTTGTTTACAACAGATTGGATGTTTTGAGTATAATCTTGCCTTAGTTTATCAGGGAAGTAATTTGCATCCTGGCTGTAGGTAATGAAAAATGTACAGAATACTTTAACAACTTCTTCTTGGAGTCCCAATATCTCCAATGCCGATTCCCATGCTGACTTAATTCTTTTGTTTTTATCTTTCCTCCTCAGAACAGATGATAGTGTAGGCAATACTCTGGCGAGATCAGGAATGCTTTCTACCACTTGAGAATGTAGGCACTGAATAGTTTCACAGATATAGCTATAGAAAAGGTTTATCTCCACAGAATTAAATCTGCAAAAAGATGTTTAAAAAAATGATTTACCTTTACCATTTATATCAATAAGCCCACAAATTATTTCCATTTCAAAGTAAGCACCATTTAGATGAAAATTACTTCCAGATGTATCTTTAGGGTTGCAGCCTAAAGCTGTAATATTTATAATTAATAAGGTCTATCAAAGTGGAATTCAACCACATATCTACAGTTCTATTAATTCAATATAATTCCCAACATTGAAAGGAATATTTAAAATAGGCATGTAAAATTCAATTTTCTTTTCAAGATTTGGGTAATGCTCCATAACTAAACTGTTTGGAATAAACATTTCATAATGGAAATGAAGTTGCTGATGTTTTTAAGCCATTCTGTTAAGTCTTAAAGCTAGCATTATTCACACCCTTGTGTATTCTAGATGTTTTAGATTACAACTCTGAGAATTTCCACTCAGTATGAGAAGTCCCAGATGCCAACCATGCTTCCAAGAGAGTTTGAAGTTAGTGCAGCATATTGGAAGGGCACAAAGTTGGGAAAAGGCACTTAAAGTAATAATCTATTCATTTGTTAATAGTCTATTAATTGTTATTGTTAGTTACATGTTTGTTAACCCAAAAGATACCATTTGTGATACCATTACCAGACAACCATTATATTAGTCCAAAGTTTTTATTAGTAACCAATGTTTTCTTTTTTCTTACTTGTCTTCTAGCAGTGATGTCCACATCTCATCTTGCTCTAGAACCATATTCCAAAAGTCAAATTTCTCTGATAATTTCTGAATGCCAGAATCTAATACAATATATTGTGACTTTATAGTTTGCAGCTTATTCTCAGTTCTGGTAAGATTCAAACGCCAAAGGAAATTAGAATCAAGACCTGCCCATTGTAAAGAATGTAATTCAAGTTTGACCTAAACAGCTCTTTTATAATAGATGATTTATACTTGATAGACTGCTATATGAGTTTGGAACTTAGATTCTTAAGCTTCTATCCATAATGGTCTATATATGATGTTGTTATAACGCTGCATTTTACTTGCAATCTTTTCCCCATGTAGAACCAACAATCTATTCTACTTCATTGTTTCTTTTGGATTTTTTAAAAAATATACATATAATGAAATCTTTCTGAAAATTTTAGTAACTCTTTGGGAAAGTCAATTTCTTTTCAGCTTTATGTAGTAAAATGATATCTTGGTACATTTATTTTCCTAAAATATATTAAACACAATTTAATCCATATTGATCGACCAGCTGTGTAAACATATAGTTTATAACTAAATCACAAGCCAGTCAATTCTTTTTCTCCAGTGTTCATTATAAAAATAACTATTCTACTCTATAGAACTGCCACAATGTATAAATAGATCATGCAATCATTTCAGTTATGTATAATGTCCCATGTTTAACGTTGCTGTCCCAAAATGCTAAATTACTGAGCAGCTATTTTTAAAAATCCTTCTCCAGAATAAAGATGAAACAAGTGAAATGCTGCTAATTAGTTTATGTTTTCAATTATTTTGGTATTCCTGAAGAAATAAAACAATGCATAATAATACAAAGATTCAGTTTCTATTTTAAAATAGGCATTTTCCAGCATCCATCCTGGTCCCTGGTCCTTTGTAAGTCACCACTTTTTTTAAAAAGAATAATTTCAAGTACAAAATTACATTTCTTTTATCTGAGACATTATGGAGATTTACAAAGCAGAACAGGTCAGGGGAATAATATTCAGAAGAGATATTTAAGATATGAAATAAGCAGCTCCAAGACCTTTCCCAAACCTTTCCAGAAAAAGTCAACTCCCCCCCCCGCTTGCGACCTGTTTAATGTCTTGTTCAGGACACACAGAGATAAAGACTCTTTGGCCATCTTCAGGAATAAGGGACGTATGTTTCAACCGGCTCTTGACTTCTGTTTTGCAACAGACAGCAGTGATACACCCAGTAATCCAACTGGTGCTGACGGTCAGTTTTCTCTTAAAGCTTTTTATAGCTAGGAAATCCAAATATAGAATATTAACACATACTGTACTCACAAGCACATTGTTTATTAAACTACAGCATGGTAATTAGAGTATATTTTTCCTTCTTAGTTTCAAGCAAACATACATTAAGTCTAGAAACATCATATGGATCCATGAAAGGAAATCATAATGAATTCTATGAATTGGCTCATGTCACATATAGGATTGCTGTAATTAACCATTAATTTTAGATTCATATCAATTTATAATATAGTAAATTTCTAGTGCTTTGAAACTTTTGGCAGCGCAAAGTTGCTGAATTGCAAACCGCACCAATATTCATTTAGTGGTATATACTGGCTGGGATTCTGGGATCAGCAATAATTGAGTTCAGGGTTCTTGTTCCAACCAAAATCTTCTGTTTAATCAAGATGTTATCAATGGTGCTAAACAAGCTCTTTTTAGGCTATTTTGTAATATTGTATTCAGATCTAATGAATCTGGATCTAGATCTTAACAGTGGTGCTTAAATTTTTTTGTATCCTTTGAATTTTCAATATTCCTTCATAAATATCACCTAAAATTGTTTTTCATACGAGCCCTAAAACTAGATAAAGAGCATCCAATTAAACAAATGATTCATTTGTTTCATAGGCCTCATCCAATACTTAAAGTATAAGTCCAACCTGCTGCAAAAAATCCAGAAACTCAAACATTGCTGGACTCAATTTCCAGCATAAGCTAAGAGTAAGGGACTCTGAAAGATGTAGCTCAGCAATACTTGAAAGTCACTCTATATCCATGTAAAATATGCTCTAGTAGGAGATGGAAAAACAATACAAAACAAAAATAATAATTATAAATAGAGACATCTTTGATATTTAGTATTATAACTTTTATTTCTAGTATTGTAATGTATTCACTGATTTCATTGGTCCCCTGCTTTAAATAATACAAATGCTTACTTGTTGGTAGAGGAATCAGATAACCAAGCTATATTCCCAGGAATAGGCAAATGGAATCCTACCTTGCTACACCACATTACAACATTTGCTGAGGTTTTTTTCATTATGTATTTTTTCTTCTTTATTATTTGTTCACTTATCAGTTTGTACAGATGACTTTAATTCTTACCACTGTAAGCATTTATGAGCAGGGGAAACAACCATTTCTTAGAGGCAGGAAATATTTAAAATAAAACAGCTAAAAGTCTTCCTTAAAATTATCATGTGATGGTTAATATTTATTTTCACATGTACTATTTAAAGCACATGCTAGTTTTCGGGGCTATGTCTTAACAAAATACCTTACAAAAGGTTAATTTCTTATGGATGGATGGATGTATAGTTCGTCCCACACTCAGAAAGACATTCATGCTGGATTTGGCATTTTTATCCTTCCGAAGGACCTGGGATAGGCAGATGTGGATGTTTTATGCTGTTAGAGGTATCATCACAGAATGTAAGCTGTTCCAAGTAGAGCTGCTTTTTGCAATTGACTGATGGCAAATTTGTCAATACCAATCAGGTTCAAGTGGTGCTCCAGTTGTTTTGGGATTGCACCAATGGCATCTACGACAATTGGTGTGTGTGTGTGGAATTGGATTATTTTAAATAAAATATAGTTTTCTACTTTATAAATTATTTAAGAAAAAATACACTTCATTTTCATTGTTTTTCTTCAAACAATAACAATTCCCCATCTATACCAGAGATATAAAGTTGAACATTAATGATCTTGAATAACCCGATGTCAGCTATTAGTACAGCAAATGAAATGTCAGATCCCATATACTGGACTTTTTGATAAAAACAACTGGTCAGCAATTAAAAGAGCCAGGTTGCATGAATACTGCAATAGAAACCTTATTCTGGACTGAACAACCTACAATTGCCTGAATTTGCTGCTGATCCTCCAAAACATTAATGGGAGATATTTACAAAACTTGTTCAACTGCTTCAAGCCATTTATCACCTCAGTTTTTATTTCTTAACCATAAGAATGCAGAGAAGAGTAAAAAGATGAGTAGGGATCTGGAGGATAAAACATATGACGAACGGTTGCAGGAATTGGGTACGACTACTTTAGTGAAAAGAAAGACTAGGGATCAATCACATTATAGCAATGTTTCTTATCTGAGAGACTGCCACAAAAAGGGGGGTCGACCTATTTTCCAAAGCACCAGAAGGCAAGACAAGAAACATGGATGGAAACTAATCAAGGAGAGAAGCAACCTAGAACTTAGGAGAAATTTCCTAACAGTGAGAACAATTAACCAGTAGAACAGCTTTCCTTCAGAAGTAGTGCGTGTTTCAACACAAGAGGTTTTTAAGAAGAGACTGGACAGTCACTTGTTTGGAATGGTATAAGGTCTCCTGTTTGAGCAGGGGCTTGGACTAGAAGACATCCGAAGTCCCTTCCAACTCTGTTATTCTGTTATTTTAAAAATCTACCAGTAGAATTTATAAGAATATAGATTGAAACAGACAAGTCTTTATTTTTCTTGTGTTTTAAAACCCAGTTCTTTATTCACACACACACATAAAACTTTTACTGCAAGCTTACCAGTAAAGTCACACCAATTAGTTATTCCAAAAGTGGTACTATATATGAACTACCAAAATAATTTTTAGCAGCACATAGAATTGGCTTATTTATCAGAGGTAGTAGGAATAATAGCATCAGAAAATTAGTAGATTCAAAATACTGTACCAGAGACTGACTGCTTACTTAATATATATGAAGGGTTCAAGAAATAGGATACACGGATATATCACTACTTTGGTCAGCAACCAATATTTTCTTAGAACCATTAATTGACATATATGAAACCCAGTTCACTTTCTCTCCATGTTCAATGGTCAGTTTGGGTGAAATAGATAGGCATTCATCTGTGTATTCTGGGTCCATTTTGTTAGCTTTCTTGAGGGCATTTTTCTTTTTGTGAACTGCTTTGTTTGGACTTTTCAATTTTCCAATTTCACTGCTAACATCCCACAACAACACTTTGCCATCATTTCCCCCTGTAATAAAGCAATACATTTCTGGCAGAAAGAAAATCTGTGACACTCCTAATAAATGACCTTTAAATGTTACTTCCTGTTCAAATTTGGAACCTGTTACTCGAAAGATTCTGATTTTACCATCTTCAGCTCCACAGCCAAAAACATTGCCACAAGTAGAAACAGACAATGAATGAACCAGTGGTGGGTTAAAGAGTTGGCCAGTCCCTTGCTCAACTGCTTCTTCTTGCAGATTCATTATCCATTGTGGGCGAGTTTTTTGCAAGTTCCACATTATAATCTATAAACAAAACAAACAGAAGTCATGTAAATGTAAACTTTCATTTATACTGCCATGTTCCCCAGAATACGAAAGTGATGCAGCTCACATAAATTATGCTTTAGTTTATAGATCAAAAGCATATGTTGACTTAAATTATATCTAATATAGAATTACTCTCATTTCATTATTTTTGAAATGTATAAACTGCTTCAAAGGGACTCTTAAATTTTTTAAAAATATATTCATTTTATACCAAAAATGTTTTTACTGTATTTACTAGAGGTCTTATATCTGCAAAGTTGATCAAGCTATTTTATGCTTAAATTATAGTTTTTCCAGCACAGAGGTTACACATAAGCTATGAAAATGTTTAAAATCCATGGGACAAACTTGTAGATGCTGCTTTTCAGGGGCACCATATATGTTATAAAATAGACTCTACCAGAAATTAAGTTGGCTTCTATAGTTTTGTTCGGGAAAAATTATTTTAGAGAGCTTATGATAATTGGAAGGTTTCTTAGTCGTGTAATTTATTTTGTTTTTTATGGTTGTATTGTCTCTTGTTATAATCACCAAAAGTCTCAATTGAGATAGATGCAATTATGATAAATGAAAATTAAACTGCTACTCTAGTATATTATTTAGATAGCAAAATATGTAAAAACTATTTTTATAAGAGATACAAGTACTATGGTGGAAGATAAGTCTTAACTGCATAATTTTTACATCAAGTTTATTACAGATGGTTCTTGATAAGATCTAATCTCAATCTAATAGTAACTTAGTTGGTTTTTATTCATTCATTCATTTGGAGTTTTCCATTCTCTCTATATCTGTTCTAAAAGATAAAGCAAAAAGTAATCTCATCTGGCAACAATGTCTGTTTTGTTGGCAGTAATTTATCATTGTGTATAAATCCTTTTCTTTCCTTACCTCTCATCCTTAATCAATTTCTATCTTCTGCATCAATCAAAGTAAGGTTTCAGTTGGGAAACAATTCTGATATTGCACTCACTACTTCAGCATTAGATTTAATTGTGCAGCTGATGTTAAGATTATGAGCAAATTAAATAACTTTTAGAAAGAATTTTTTAAAACCTGATTCAGTTGACCTATTCTATACCTCTATAGAAAACAATCCACTTTGGAACACTATGGCAATTGACAATTGCTATAATTATCAGACTCCAAGGCTCAACTGATATATATCATATCTTTGTACCTATCAAATCAATGATATATAGTAAGCTTTCATCTACGGTTGATCACCTTCATATCCAGGCCGCATGAAAGAAGGCTTTGTGGCCTCTGGGGTCGAAATGCAGTGGATGCACAAATATTTGAATGTAGTTGCAGGCAGCGACTCAATTTCTTGCTTTGTAAGTCAATTATCTTTATGGCTCCAGAATCATCTGCAGCAGCCAAGAAGCTGTCTGTTTCATTTACTGAAAGACAGTTGATCTCTTCCTCATTTACGTGGAAACATTCAACTGGCTCCTTGAGACACCTGGTATCCAGCATGCTAATAATTTCCCCATGAGAAACATAGAGTCTTCTAGAACAAGTGGGAGAAAATATAATGCTAGTGACATCCTCTGCTTTTTGAAGTCGTACACATTCCAGTGGATTTCCTTCAGCATTCCAAATTGTGAGCTCTCCTCCTTCTGCTCCTGAAGCCAATAGACCGTCTTTGCTCAGATTTAAGCTAAGTACTGAAGAAGAATGTCCATTGGTCCACTTTTTTGCCATCATATCTCAAGGCAGACTGAAAAAAAAATTGGATCAGCGGGTAACATTTTGCTTTGATATATACTGAGAAATCAAAAGGTGATTGGATTGTGTTCTTTTTAGATTAACTTACTCAAGTAAAGCACCTACTGGTTTGAACACTTAAACATCTAAATTCCAGTATACTGACCCTTAAATATAATGCTCTTGCAATCACAATCAATCAACACTAATATTTTCCAATGTAAATAGTAGTGTGTATAAACACAATACCTGTTTGAGATAGGCCGTTCAATAAATACATGTAAGGTCTTCCAAATAAGCGTATAACAAATCGGCAACCTTAACCCAGCCACCACTTTCCTACTTCACTCGATACTTGCATTACTTCAAAGCAAAGAACCAATTTCTCCTGATCGCAAACTGTCTTCCGGCAAAGAAAAGCTGCTGGGTCTGTTTAGCATTCCCCCTTGACAGATGAAGTTTTTGCGCATGCGTTTAGGACAGCATCCTCTTTCTCATGCTCAGCAATGCCCTCAACCAAAATGGCCGTCTCACGTTCAAGGCCCTGCTCCATACCGCATGACATTAAAATAAAATAAGTAAAAGGTGCGTTGTCCGGGAAGCCAGCTTCAGCAGAGGTCCCTAGATTGTTCTTGCCTCTGCCGTATTCGGAAATGTAAGATCAGGTGCAGACGTTCCTGACGCCTCCATATAGCAAGCTCTACCGAACAAAAGAGCTCATTTCCGCCTCTCTTTGCCGGCAACAGGCGAGGAGTTCGTTAGCAGAGTAGCACCTCCTACTTTTGCAGCCGAGGGCGCGCGCCGGATTGGCTCTCTGGTTTGCGGGTAGGCTCGCGGTTTCTATCCGCCTTCGCCTGGGCCGGGTCGGGCCGGTCGGTTTGGAAGGCGTGCGCGCGCAGAACGCGAAGGCCGGTGGTCAATCGCCTGAGGCTATGGCGGCAGCGGCGGCTGCCGGCAGTGGCGGCGCGTCGAACTCAGCCGCCGCTGCTGCGGGGGGTTGGCGGCTTCCCGGTAGGGTACTCGAGTTCGTCTTCTCCTACTTGGACCTCCGGGAGCTACGGAGCTGCGCGTTGGTGTGTAAGCTGTGGTACCGCGTTTTGCACGGCGACGAGAACAGCGAGGTGTGGCGCAGCCTGGCGGCTCGCAGCCTGGCCGAGGAGGCGCTACGCACCGATATCCTCTGCAACGTGCCCACCTACAAGGGCAAGGTCAGGCGAGCCTGTAGGGCGACGCTTCAGCGCGCTCCGTTCCGTGTTCGTGCGCAGGCACACTGAAGGTGGGGGGGTGGGGGGTGGGGATGGCCGAAGAGGCAGCCTCTCTCACCAATCCGCGATCTCGTCAAGTCCGGTGCAGCTTCCCGGCTCCATTTCTAGCCTTTCGGATGCTGAGGATGTGGGGGGGGGGGGGGTGTCAGCATGGGAGGCACGCCTCGCAGGGGCCTCGGTGGTTTGGGGCGGGGGGCTGAGCTCACGGGACTGTCGGTAAGGCAGGAGAGGAGATTCATTCCCTCGCTTGCTCAGAGATACTCTGATAGACTGCTTTGTTCAACCCCGAGAGTGGCCGCGGATTCCAGAGTTGTCATGTATACTTTAACCCGCTTTCGGGTTTTTTTGCTGAGCGTTGCATCATAGTAATGGGGTAACCATTCCTCCTTATCCACATGTTGTGTAGATGTGGCCTAGATGTCTTTTGTATTAGACACTGTTCCGCTGCCTCAAGCTCAGGCAGCAAATTTCATCCTACTGAAGCAGGAGGAGTTCATGGAAGAACTGGAACTTTGAGCCCTTTCTCCTCTGTGCTTCCCCAGCTTTTTGAGAATTTCTCATTTTAAACCCTTTGTAGGTTTGCTCCTTATCTTCTTTCATAAGTCCTATACCTTTATCACTTTACACATATCTTAAGATGTATATCTTTCGTAGGTCATATACCTGCAAAAAGACATTTGCCTTGTTTTAATATTATATAAACCACTTTGGCAAGCTGTTTCTGAAGAACCAAGTAAAAATGTTGTAAATAATTAAAATAAATAGACTGAAATAAAGAATAACAGGAAAATGAGCCAAGTAGTGTCTTGTATGCAAAAGTCATCCACTAGCAGAACTGGAAAGGAGAGCCACTGTAAAATGATTCCTAACCTTTCCTTTCTCTGCTTAACTGTTTCTGAAAGGCTGAGTCAGGCTCCTGCTCCTCTTCATACAGTTAGACTGAGGATGTGGAATTGTGACACGTACTAAATTTTGTTTTATTGTCTTTTATAGAGTAGTGGTAGAGTAAAATACATATTTAAGTTTTCCACACTTCACAGAACTAATTGTTGCATGTGTTCTGGTGCTGATGAATTTTTAGTTACTCTCCTCTCAGAGTGACGCTGCAAACTTACAAGTGGCTCATTACAATGTAATATTTACAATCTATTTCTAATGTAGTCTTCAATAATTGGGCTATTTGTGCTAATGCTGCATATGCAGCAAAAACCAACTATAATATGGTCGCCAACTAATAAATGTTTGAACAATTTAGGCTTTTTTGTGGCGATGCTTTCTAATTTCTTATATCTGCAAGTTGTACTTCAGAACATTTTCTCTGTCTTATGACCATAGTTTTTAAGTGTAAAGTCTTTGTCTCTATTGCAGTGATAGAAAAATAGAATATTTATTCAAGAGTGAATATAAGCATTTGAATAATTAACAGTCTTGTTTAGCTTGAAAGACCTTCTCAATTTCCCTATATTTTTTAAAACACTTTTTTTTAGGTACGTTCCTTTCAGCATGCTTTCAGCACCAATGATTGTTCCAGAAATGTTTATATTAAGAAGAATGGATTTACTTTGCACCGGAATCCCATTGCTCAGAGTACCGATGGAGCAAGGACCAAGATTGGCTTCAGTGAAGGCCGTCATGCTTGGGAAGTCTGGTGGGAAGGTCCTCTTGGTACAGTGGCAGTAATTGGAATTGCTACAAAAAGAGCTCCCATGCAGTGTCAAGGCTATGTAGCCCTCCTGGGGAGTGATGACCAGAGCTGGGGCTGGAATTTAGTGGACAATAATTTATTACATAATGGAGAAGTTAACGGCAGTTTTCCACAGTGCAACAATGCCCCAAAATATCAAGTAAGTGAAATCTGATGTGTTTTGAAAGGGCTACGTCAGTGTTATGACAGATTATTTTTTTCTGCAATTAACTTTTTTCCTATTCTGTCATGCTTAATTCCATATTTTTTCATACTCCATTCCCTTGCATGCTAAAGATCTGCTTTAGGGGATACCTTAACTTTGGAAGAGATTCTGAGGCTCTGTGTGGACATGGAAAGGAGCAAAAAGAATCCTTTCCCCTGACAAGCATTGCTTGCTCAAAAGAAATGGACTGTTGGTTCCAAATTGGAAGCTACCCAGAGTTGATTAGAAGATGAGCAGCTATTTTGTTAAATAAATATAAATAAATAAATAAACTTTAATAAACAAAAAGGTTTGCTTAAATTTTGGTGAGCTGAGCCTTCAGGAAATCTTAGGCAATGTTTTGAATGAATTCTGTTTTAAGTTAAAATTTTCTGAAGATATTTCAGTCCCCCTTGTTTAGTAAAATTTATTCCAATAAAATATCTGTAGTTAAGCCAGTGTAATCATTTAAAGCACCATGCACTACATAAAAATGGCTGTACCTTAGTGTACTATTAATGTTTAAAATTTATGTCCAAAGTACCTAATTATATTTATTGATGTTAGGTTTTTTTCTTGTCATTTGCCATCTTCCCTCAATCTTTCCTCTTTTTGTTTACAGATAGGTGAGAGAATTCGTGTTATCCTGGATATGGAAGACAAAACCTTGGCTTTTGAGAGAGGCTATGAGTTCTTAGGAGTTGCATTTCGAGGACTGCCAAAGACATGTCTGTATCCAGCAGTGTCTGCTGTATATGGCAACACTGAGGTGACGTTAGTTTATCTAGGAAAACCTTTAGATGGATGATATTTTGTGTTGTTTTACTTTGTTTTTGTTTTTTTAGCAAGAACATGAAAATCAAGTGGACAATATGGAGAAACCTGCATATTGGTTAACAGGACAGCATGAGGAAAATACATGGATGTGTGCTCAAGAAACCAAAACTTGTGCTTAAAAAGACCAACTGACCAATGCGCTGACATTTCCTTTTTCTGCCGGACCAGAAAAATTCCTCAGGGTGGTGGGGTTTACAGTTAAAGAGGCAGTTAACCACAAGCATGTTGCATTGGATTTTGTACCAAGAGTGGCAATATGGAATCCTGTATATATGTAAGGAATTGTTTCACAGAAGTAACTGAGAAAATTATCTAATATGTGAGAGTAATGTGTTCTGTGGAAAAGGTTTCCATTTTGAGAGCGATTTGTTCTTTTCCAACCTTTAATCCAGTGTGTTTTACCAAAGGTAATAAACTTATTGGATTTTATTTAATATATTTTGATTGTGCTGGGAAGCACTGATTCTGGAGATCAGTTTTCCAGAGCTATATTGTGCAGCTATACTGGTGTATTTTAAAAATTGTTTGTATAGAAATTAAAAATTGAATGAAAGAAAGGTTTGCTAACCAGTATGTAATTTCTTAAATGGAAAAACCACTACATGTCAAATGTCAATCTTTGTCTAGGAATTTGACAAGTGCATTTCTGTTTTGTTGTGCCACATCTCTTTTGGCAAAAGGAGCAATGTATGCTTACTAAATAATGGTTGAGATTGATCAATAGAATAGTATATACATGGAAGGGTAAAATTTATTGCTAATGTATTTTGAAAAATTAGGTTTTCAAAGTATTTCTAAATAGCGGCCATTTCAAAATATTCAATTCCTTAAATTAAATAAACTGAAATTAAAACAGGGATTCCATCCCTGATAGCCAAATTTCAGTATGGATGGATTTACTTTTGTTAAAATTTATTACAAAGGCTGAAAAGAATTTGTAAAAAGTTAATGAATTTTTTGTGGTGGAAGAACTTGTGGATGATAGAATGATTGTCCTTTCTCACAATAGTTTTTCCCCAGATTATCCTAGATCTTTGCCATTCCCTGGTATCCATTGCCTGCACAATTTATTTTTTAACTTTGTAATTCCACAGGCCAGCTGTTGGTACTAAATGTTATTTTGTTTAAAAATCTATTTATTTAAAGATATTGATAAAACACTTTCAGTGCAATCCTATGCATATTTCTTTCAAAAGCATATCAGATGATATTCAAAGTTTTTTCCACATATGCATAGAATTGTGACATTTGGGAGGAAATAAATATTGTTTACATTGTTTTCTACATAATCTAAAATATGTGGTCTTGCAAACATCAGATAATTCCTTAAATATGAAAAAAAATTAAAGATATTTTTTTATTTTTGTTCAAGCCGGGAAAGGCTGATTGAGTTCTATGGGTGCTGCTAAATACAAGTTTTATATATATTTTTAAAAGGCTTCTAACCTATGGCTGGAAAGTACATTTACTCCATACAAAGTTTGGAATGGTAGTATTTAAGCCAGCATCTGATTCCCAATACTTGGCAGTAGCTATAGACATGTTTGTCTTTTTCATTTCTATTGTTTTTCTTGGCTTAACCAGCTTGATATCTGTCCTTCACCTTGGCAAATAAAGCTCTGTGGCAAAAAGATGTTGGTTAATTGTTCTGGAATGTATCTCTTTTTTTATCAGCCTTTCTTTTTATAAAGGCACGAGACAGCGATGGTGATTGCATTAGGCTAATTAAGAAGAGACTCCCAATCATTATAAGTTACTTAAATTTAAGAAAAGGAGAAAAGGAAATTTTAAAAGGAGAAAGACTTTACTAAGAGAATTCAGTGTTTGCATGTTCTGACCTATTTGGGTTTGGCTCCCTTCTTTTCCCTTTATCCATTCATGCTCCGATACCACTAAGCTGTGTTTGAAAGCAGCATGTGTAGATTAATGTTCTTAAAATGTTTGTTCTATATATGTAGGATTTCACTGAATAGAAAAAGTTCATTCCTGGCATGTTTCTACAGAAAAGTCAGAACAAGACTGAAATGACTTTTAACATGTGGTACTAAGAAGTCATGAATAAAATGGGAATAAAACGGGATTTCCAGAAACAGTTTATTTATACAGTTCTGTAAATGCATCACTATGGTAAGTAAAACTCTGGCATGGGCTGATATAAAAATAAAACTTTCATTAAGTTAATTGTCTCTGTGCAATTTTGGATAGATTTTTCTCTGTTCTTATATACAAAGAATAATCTATCCTTTATAAGGTTTCAGGGATGTGCAAAATTCACAAATTTGGTAATATTTGAATTACCAATTACCACAGAATGATCTGTTCCCCTCCAGATCATGTCCTTTTGGAGGTGTTAAAGTTTTTTGAACTTTCTATTCCAAATCTTTGAGTTTTGCAGATTCTTTAAAGAAACTTTTTCCCTGTTAATATAGGATGTCTTTCCTTCTTTCTAATACTTGTTGCATAACACTTTTGCAAATTGTTCCCATCTGTCCCAAGGAATTATTAACCTATGTATATAGAATTCTTATAACTTATTACCCGAAGACCAATTTCAAGCTGTACAAAATACTGAAATAAATTGCTAAAATATGAAAATGTTACTTTTGTGTATTGTGTTTTATAGTTGAGTACACCATGAATACACCAAGTCCATGATGTTTGATATATTATGCATTTATTAGATTTTTATCCTGCTTTTATTTATTTCTTTTTTTTTAATAAAGTTTTATTTGGGTTTTCACACACAAAATACAAGTAAAACATCTTTTTTGAAAATAGCATGGTCCCGGGTTGAACTTACTTTATACAGACACAAAACTCAATTTCATGCTCCTTTTTGTATTCTATTCTATATCTTATACTATTTTATATTTTCTATATAGTTTTTCCCCTCTTTTAATTTTCTCAATTTTATTTTGATTATCTCATCTCAATTCAAATCATTATATTTATATTTTTGTCTGTTCAGTTTCAATTTCATATTATCTTTTCTCATTAAACAAATTTTCTCCTGTAGTTACTAATTGGAGTATGACACCTTTATATCTTTTAATTACATCCATTCAACTCTTTTTTAAACTTCAATATATACCTTAAATTTATGACCTTCAATATAATACATAATATATTGTTACATTTATTTATTGACAAGCATTCCACTGAATTATGATAACTATTTTATCAGACATTTTAATCATACATTGTTTAATATTTTCTAAAATTATTTCTGCTTCTAATATAACCATACTATCTTAAGTACCTTTGCAGAATCCCTTTTTCCATTAAGTTTTCACCCATTATCTTTAAATAGACCCTGTTTCTCTATATTTTGCTTCTGTCCTTTATAACTTCTTTTCCTTTCTTTTTTCCCTCTCATCTTCTCCCTCCCCTTTTTACCCCCTTGTCTCTCTAGTTCTAATTCTCTCTTCTGCATTTCCCTCTTCTGTTGCTTTCTGATTTTATACTTATTTTTCACTCTATTTGGGGGGGGGGGAGGAGTTGTTTTTCCCAATCTTAAACTTTCCATTCTCTTTCTCCCCTTTCCTTTTTTTCCCCTATCTAAGATTACTTGTTCATTAAAGATGGCTTCTTCTTTGTCGCAATCTTCTTGTTCTGCAGGCATTTCTTGTTGTTTCTCATCATTCCAAATCTCCATTTCTAAAAACTAAAATACGAAGCCAAAAGAACCTCTCCCTTCTTGTGCATCTTCTTTGTACTTTTTAAGTTCCATTTTCAGTTCTTCTAAAAGTGGAGCCATTTTAAAAAGTTTTAAACAACCACCCGATTGATTTTAGTCATTCAAAACAATAACCAAGAATCCAGAAATCATCAAGTAATCCAGATAGTCCCGAGTTATATCTTCTTATTTCTTTTTTGACTTTCTTTTCCTGGGGTTTTTGTTGCAATATTTCAGTTAGAATGTATCTTTTGGAAGTCTTGTTGAGATTTTGCTGTAAGTTCTTTTTTAATTCAACGCAGTCTCCTCCCTTCCAGATCCTGCCCTTTTATTCTTCCTCTTTCCTTTCCTGTTTTCAAAAGCTTTTAATTATCCAGAAATCTTTATTATCCCTTTGACTTTTTATTTTCAGCATTAAATGCCTATTGATGTCAAAGTGGATTTTTTTCCCAATTTCTTGCTTAAGTCTCTTAGCTGTCAGTATAGGAAAAGGAGAAAACCAAATCTTTTCCCTTTTCTCTCTCCTTCGCAGCTTAAAAATCTTCTTAGGGAACAATGTTATTGTTTTTTAACAGTTTTTTAACAGTTTCAATTCCAGGGTACCTTATTTGTTGCTTTTGCTGTTTGACCCGATCAACCAAAACTTATCTTTCTCCTGCACATTCTTTTCCAGTTGAGTTCTTCTTTGTGGTGGCCATTTCTGACCACCGCTAAAACTGCCTTCGGGAAAGGGAGTAATGGCCAGCTGGGGAGGAGAGATGCGGCTCTCCTCAACCCTGCTGGCAGTCTCCCCCCTCTTCACCACCTCTACGGGGTGGCTTAGCCTCGAAACCAGCTAGCTCGGGGCGCTCCAGCGGCGAGCACGGATCGAAGCCTTGCAGAGACGAGGTTTCGGTCTGTTGCTGAAGAAGCTCAAACCGGAAGTCCTGCTTTTATTTCTTTATATGTAACTCAAAGCAGTGAACATACCTAATAGCAATAGTATTAGGAGTTAGATTTATATAACCCTCTCTAAGTGGTTTTCAGAGTTTACAGAGTCAGCATATTACCTCCAACAATCTGGATCCTCATTTTACTAACCTCAGAAGGATGGAAGGCTGAGTTTACATTTGTTAAGTTCAGCCCTGTCTTACAAAATTTAGTTTAATATTAACAAGTCAAAGCAAAATTTAATTTCTTAGGTTTACATTCAAAACCATAATTATTTTAGTGTTGTTTTCCCCCACTCTCCCTACAATTGCTCCCTGAAAGTTTTTGGATAATGCAAATCAAATAGCAAATAGTACGATCCAAATAATAGATCATTGGCAAAATCTGGCTTGTATACTTTATCTGTATAGGTGCCTACTTCGAGTTATGACCACAAATTAGACTAGGATTTCAGTTGGTAAGCAAAGAGATTGTTGAGTGACTCATACTCACATTTATGACCTTTTGCCATGACTGTTAAGTGAATCACTGCAGTTAATTGAAATCTGGTTGTAAGTTCAATCTGGTTCCTCTCATTGATTTTGCTTGTTGGAAGCCATCTTGAAAGGTCACAATTTGTTATGTTGATTGGGAGACTGCAATTGTCACAAATACACCCTGTTGCCAAGTGCCCAAATTTTAATCACACGACAATGGGGATGCTGTGACAATTGTAAATAGGTGGAGTGACTGGGTGCCACTGTAACTTTGGTCAGTAAAATAGTTGTAAATCATAGACTATCTGCACCTGTTTTGCTTCCGAGACTTTCAACTAGACAGTGACACTTGCTAAAGCTACATAAGCAGATGCATTCATGAATTCTTAGTTATTACTGATACTGATTTCATATGCCCTACCCACTTATACTTTTGATCTGTTTCATAAGGCCCACAAAATTGGTTATCCAAAAAAAATTGTGCATGCATGGTTTGATAAAGATATAGATATTTTTTTTCAATCTGGAAACTACAGCATCCTCCTTTGTGCCAACCAAGAGGGGAGTTGGTGTTGACACTGACACAAATGAAGTAGGTGGTATTGAAAATTTCAGTCATTTTTTAATGATGGGGTTGGGATTGGGGGGGGTATATTTTAAATAATTTTATGACAGCTTTACATTGCTTAAGACACCTATATTGTCTGAAACTCGTGCCCATTTTCTGGAGATACAATCTGTGCTCAGAGGCACAGGTTGTCTGTCCTGATCTAAAATAATATTGCTTCATTAGTAGAAATAAATGACAGTAAATGTAATTCACCTGGAAACTGTTCTGTTTTTGGAATACCTGTAAAATATTTCATATATAATAAAAATATTATATAAAATATATTTAATGAAATTAAAATGTTACCCAAGTAGCATTCTAACATTCTTCAGTTGATGGTACAAGTTAGAAAAATACTTAAAAAGTAGGTGCAGAATGTAGGTTGGCAGAGGCTTTTTCGGTTAGTGGACGTATCAGCTTACTGGAATGTCTGCTTACTCTTAGTGTGCTAAGCTATTTGAAAATAAGCAATGATGTTTCATCAAAGAAAACTAAATAGACTACTTATGAAGCTTTGGAATCAGAAAGTAACAATACAAAGATTTTATTAAAATTGTGCTCCTTTGTATGCTGCTAAGAGAATAATTGTAATATTTCTTTACACTCAAACTGCTTTTTTTTCTGATCTGAATACTGTGGAGAAGTCCTCTTAAATTTCTAACAGCAGGGGACAGCAGTATATCACAGAAAAGCCAACTAAGTCACAAATATAGAACAATGTGGTGTAGGTACAACAAATGCTTTCAGGCAACACAGAAAGTGGTATCTTCTAGCAAATTTTTAATGGAGAAATGGTTAAAAACAGCTTGTGCCAAATATACTTGATTTTGAAATATACTTGATTTCAATTTTGAAATCTACTTGCTAAGGTTCTGCACTCTTCCAATATAATTGTTAAGGTTCTGCACTCTTCCAAAATGATTCAGAAGTGTTTCAGACTTTTCAGATGGACAAGCGCAGCATCTTTTTGGTAGTATATATGTACCTCAGGATTAAACTATGGAATCCTTGGGGTTATATGAATTTGGTTGCTTTCAGTCATTTCATTATCTAACTAGACAACATCAGCACTAGAAAGTGTGGGATTTGCTCCCTGTATAGATACAGGATCTTACTGTATATACAGTATATATAGTAGCATATAGTATACAGGATATACATAGTTTACAATAACAGTCAGAAGTCACAACAAAAACTCAATCTTAACACAACTCGGACTGACTCAACCATAGTTTCAGCTGGGAAACAGCATTCTAGACCAAACCAAATTCCCAAAAGCTATGGAATTCCTGGAAACTTGACATTCAGATAAATAACCCATTAATATGCAGAGATAAATCATGCTTTTACACCGTTCAGAAGAGATAATAAAAAAAGTTACGGATAAAACAAAAACCAAAAAACATCCTTACCAGCAGCCAGCAAACGAAGGACAGTTGGGATGATGTAATCCCTGGACATTGCAACCATCAAAAACAGATGCCGATTGCCAAGCATCCAAATTTTGATTATGTCCCTCTAGGGATCCTACTAGGGTCCTAAGTGTGAAGATAAGTAAGTCATACTTTTTTTATTTTTTTAAAACTTACAATATTAGATCAACATAAACTTCATTAAATGAAACATTCCACTAATACTTTAATTAACAAATATAAACTGCTTCCAGACAGGATTTAATCAGTACCTAAATACTACCTCTGGAAAAATACTGTCTTCACAACGTTCCAGAAGATAATCACCATGGGGGCCAGCATAACTTCTAAAGGGAGAGTGTTCCTAAGTAAAATAGCCATGATTGAAAAATAAGCATTTTCTAGCTCTCATCAAGAGGAGGTAATTTGGTTTTTGGGGGAGGAAGATTAACAAACAACATCTCCCAAAAGAATGTAGCACATCATTTAATGAGAAAGGACTTTATGTAGCACAATTGTTTCAGTGAAAAAGAGAAAATAACAGAAAGGCAAACCATGAGTTAGAAAGTGGCAGGGAAAATGGAGGAACTTTTTAATAAGTAATTCAGTGTTCAGCTATAGAAGTAGGCAGAAACAAAAGCTCTTGCCACAATAAGGGCATTCAAAAATTTGGGGACTTCCTGCAACAGCAAAGAGGGAAAATATACTAGGTGGAGAAACTATATACACATATACACTCCATATAAACACACGCTAAGGAGCATTGCTCAATTGCCACCTTATTTGGGAATGAATGAAGGTTAAAATCGAACTGTTCTGGACTGGAGAGAAGCAGGTGCTGGGAGAGAATCAGCTACTTTGCAGCTTGGGCACAGAGTTCTTGTCCTTGAAGATCAGTGTTGTATCCTTCACCATTTGGAAGGCAGAAAAGATTTCTATCTACAACTTTTTTCAGTGCTGTTTGTTCTGAGCATCAGCACCATATAAAAAATTAAAATTGTGCCCATGCTCTTCCTGAGCCCCAGAGGAGCCTTTGGGGAGCAAAAACGCCCTCCCCCCAGAGGCTCCTCTGGCTAAGAAGCTCCCAAAAACATGGGGGCTGCAAAAAAAACAACACGTCCACCCAGTCACATGGCCATGCCCACCAAGCCACACCCATAGAACTGGTAGTAAAAGTTTTTGAATCCCACCACTGTGTGTAACATGACCAGTAGTAAGAAATTGCATGCCTCCTTTCAGAAACACCATAATGTGTCTTTGAAGATTGAAAAGTAAAATGCATGTTAGGGATTATATATTTCAGCAGATACATCCTTTCAAATTTCTGACTAATCTATGTCCACATCTGCTCAGTTTCATTTTTTAAATTTGCTTTGACAGTATTTAGGAAATACATTAATATCAAAATATTACAATATAAATGTGGAGGCCACTGAAACTTCACTATTCTAACATTTGGGGAAAGGAGTATAGTAATCAATTCTCAGAATAATCTAATAGTATTGCGATTTTATAATACTAGATACATATCTTAAATTTATATTCTCTGACAACTGCCTACATTTTGAAAACCAGAAAATGACAGTTACAAATATTTAGGTTTGGATGGTGCAGGAGATCACCAGGCTGAGCTTGAGGGGAGGGTCAAACCTTTGATCAGTCCCGAGCCCTTTGCACCCACAAGAGATCTAAGTTCAGCCCCCCCAAATTCCATTGATTTTTATCTACTGCCAATTTGCTTTGATCATTAGTAGTTCAGATTCTGGTAGAGAGCTTAAGCTTGTGAGGAACTTTTATACAGGTAGTCCTCAACTTATAGCAGTTCATTTAGTGACCGTTGAAAGTTGCAACAGCATTGAAAAAGTGACTTATGACCATTTCTCACACTGATGACCATTGCAGCATTCCCATGGTCACATGATCAAAATTCAGCTGCCTGACAACTGGTTCATATTTATGACAGTTGCAGTGTCTTGGGGTCATGTGATCAGCTTTTGCAACCTCTTGACAAGCAAAGTCAAGAAATTTAATAGGTTGCAAGTGGGACATAATGGGATGAATGCAACCCACGGGATGGCCATTCAAGTTCTTCTGAACTATAACTTGAATTGTGATCGGAATTTAAATTTAAACAACCCTGAATAAGCAGTTCTGGCCCTTTTTATGATGAATGTAATATATATAATGGAAAACTCCATATTTCTCTAAGTTTCTTTTGGTGCTATTTTTGTTTTAAACTTCCTGTTTTAATCGTTTTTGAAACAATTTTCAACTGCTCTTTTCACTAGAAAATTTAAGAAGAACAAAACTCTTGCAGCAAATTTCAGTAATTGTCTTTACATTATCAAGACTAAAAAAAAAGTTAAGATTAATTTAAGGTTGTTATCTCAGATCAGGTTTTCCCCCAGGATATACTTATTTGATTAGAACTTTCATTCACAATAGAAAGTTAGGTGACTGATGGAAAATAAAATGAAACTTGTGGTATTTAGGGGGTGTATAATAGCATGTTAAGGATAATGTGGATTCCAGGAATCTGAAGACTCCTTATTCAAATATCAGAATAAACTGCAACATTTTCTTGCAGAACCATTTGCTAAACTTTCTTCTCAGTGCTGTGGCTCAATCCTAGAATGGCCCTTTAGATACAGAATTTTTGCTTCAATTAAGTAAACATAGTAACTTTCCGAAGATCAGCCCCATCATGTCGCAGAATGACTTTGGAAACTTTAAAGATTAGATCCAAGTTTTCTTCATATGGGCTTTCTTGATTCTTACAGGAATTAGATTTCCAATCTCCCTGAGCCAGATAGCTCACTGAAAGGATTGCCCTCTCCAGTACTTTGCTCTTGGGTATTGAGCATCAGGTGATCAGATGCTCTGCAACTTTACCCAACCGAGCAAGGACCAAGCCCTGGGACCAGGGTGCACCCAAGACAAATGCAGGAGCAGGAAAGCCATGCATTCACATTCACGTGTGACACAGTTCCAGATATCTTTCTTTAAGGGCTCTCTTGAGCTAACTCTGGGCTAGGATGTGTGCCTTATGAGGCGTCACAGCATGGGAAAATAGGGAATTCAAGTGCTGCAGCTGCATATCACACCAGGCCTTGTCAGCTAAGGGATAAACCACTGCTCCCTTATATCTAAACTGGATAGTCCACACCTAGTATGCATAGTCAGCTGGCTTACGATTTTTTGTGCCGAAAAGCTGCATTGTGTTGTTTTGCATGTACAGAATGACTGGGTTTCACCCCCACTGAAGGGTTTTATTCTTCATCTGCACTTTGTTTATCCTCTTCAAGTGTTACAGTGAACACGAGATTTATTTTAGCAGTCAGAAAGCCACACCTGCAGTTCCAGTTCAGAGTTTGAATTCTTAAAGTTCTCATAAAGCTCTTATGGCATTTGTTTTGATGGGCCAGAAAGGAGAAGACAATTGCTGAGAACCAATAACTATTTGGCATTCTCTCCATAAAAATTTGGGGTGTGGTAATTTGAGATAATATGGGCTGCTTTGGAAAAAGAAACGAAAGAAATGAAATATTACACAAAACTGAAAAAAAGTGTTGCCTACTATTTTAAAAGCACCAATGCAGTTTTTGTTTTGTCTAGAAGACTACTAGTTCTCTTTAAACATATACTGTACATTAATTTCAAGTCTTACAATGCTTAAGTGAGTGACATTCAGGAAATTATGCTGCATAGTAATTTTGGGCTTCTAATTGCCAAATTCCCAATAGTATTAATTGGTTGGAGTTTAATGAAGTTGGTAGTCAAACACATCTGAAAGGTAATATCTGGTAATATATGTTGTCTGAAAATATTAGGGTTCACACAGTGGTTAACAGTTAAAAACTTTTTTATTTGGCAAAACCATTTTGGTGGAAAAAGAGATTTAAAAATTTGTTTGTATGATCCTCAATAGAAATTCTCAGCTTCACTTGGTCCAGAATGTAGTGGTACACTCAATTTTGGGCACATTGAGGCCTGCCCAGGTTACATCACTATTGCATGAGTTGCATTAGTTTCCAATACACTTCTGAGTGCAATTCAAGATGCTATTATAACTTCTGTAGCCCTTCATGGCATAGGATCAGCTTGCTTGTTGGACCAAGGTTCTTTGCCTGTCTCACCAGATCTGACAGAGCAAATTTGTTTGATAACTACATAGTCTTGTGGGACTGAAGAATCATAAAAAAATGTCCTATGGAAAAACATGCGCACATACATCTCTCTGCAAAATTCTGAAGCCTCCCCCCCCCCCTCAAATCTCCTGGTTTTCTGCAAGGCTATCAAGACCTGACTTGCCCCACCCACCAATGGTGGGCCCAGGATCAGAGGTGGTATTCAGCAGGTTCTGACCAGGTCTGGAGTGCCGGTAGCGTAAATTTTGAGTAGTTCGGAAAACCAGCAAATATTACCTCTGACTGGAGATTTTATGGTATCCTCCCCCTGCCATGCCCACCAAGCCATGCCCACAGAACCAGTAGTAAAAAAATTTGAATCCCACCACTGCCCAGGACGGCAGGTGAGGTTAATATTGATGTGGTTTGCTATATGGTGCCTTTGTTAATGTATAATGATTTTTAAAATTTTGGCTTTCTATTTGGTTTATAGAGATTTTATTATATTGGATCATTGTTAGCTGTCCAGAGTTTATATATAAGATGGGTATGTGGGAAAGCATATTAATTTCCAAATAAAATAAAATCAATAAAATCACTGTGACTCGGTAACAATATTTTGATAAAATTAGTTTTCTCAAAAACAATGATTTTTCTAGTTATGGCTTTGCAAAAAATTCAATATCTTAATTAGTTAAATTGGTTTTAATTAATATATTATGCTATCCAGTTACTTTGGTGTCTAAATCACAACTTATTGTTTAATATGTTTGTGCAGTTAATTGAGCAAATCGTGGCTTAATGAAGCATGCAAATCTAGCCATTGAAAACAAGGAATGATTTATGGGCTTAGAGAAAGAGACAGACAGATCAAATAGCTACTACATTGCTGGATGGCATTACCAAAAGTATTTGATTATAAGCAGTTCCTTTTGTGCTAAAGTAAGGCAATCTCCCGAAAATACCATCTAATAAATTTCTTGGAACTGTTAACAAAATTTCACCCTCATCATATTTTTCAGAATTTGATTTCAAATGGAAATAGCAGTGCCTTATAGTCATTTATAAAATGATACGAGATGTTATTTCCCATCAGTTAATTATTACAGATGTATTATTCATATGAGCCTTCTACTAAGGCTAGAGTCTTCTGGCCTTTCTTGAACATGATTGCCTTTCCTGGGTTCTCCAGAATTTTGTGCTAATCAATTCCAGCCAGCATAGTTATCTCAGTTGGAAGATGACAAATAACTTTAATCCAACTTATCTAAGCAATGCACCTGTAGGCTGATATATCGAAAGGGAATTTTGTAATTGTACTGACATATTTGAAGTACATATTTGTAATCTAACATTGCTTTAGTTTGCAGAAAGTGATAGCAGTCGTGTAGTGTGAAACTAGAAATAGTCAATAATGTTATTTCTTAATATTAATTTATTAATATTTAGGTTGCACCAGGAATCTTAATCTGTTGAGTTTTTTTTAAAAAAACTGAGCTCTGATGTGACTAGAATCAGTAAAATTCAAGAAATAGCTTCAAATTTACCCTGTATAATTTCCTTCCTTTCATTTCTCTTCTGCTTAGCTCCTTCTCATTTTCAAGTGACTTGCATACACATAAACTTTCCATGTGCAACTGCTGAGCTTGGGTGGGGGAGGTTGAGTGAAGCAAATTGCAACTTGCTTTGTGATCCATGTGACTTTAGTTTCCGTTATTTCCTTCCGCAAAAACTATATTAATCTGATCTTAAGTGAGTGCAAACAGCTAACTGTATTATCGTTATCTTTTTGAAAAATACTGTGAGGTAACAAGACAAGTGTTGGTACAGAATGAACTTCCCAGAATTGAATACGTTGCTCCAAACGGTGAGTTAATCCTGCATAATTTATCTTAACTTTTTGCTTTACATAGGGCTTTCCAATAACAATTAAAAACAATGTGTTACATTATGATACATGTTAAAGTATTGAACTATACTGCTATCATTTGCAGTCAGTAAAAAATTCCATGATTGTGATAATGATGAACATTTTCCTAGTTATTGTTAATTCATTCCTAATATCTACTCTACAAATTGTATGTGTGTATGTATATGTATATGTATATATGTGTGTGTGTGTGTGTGTGTGTGTGTGTGTGTGTGTGTGTGTGTATATATATATATATATATATATATATATATATATATATGGATCTTTGGTTATTCGGGTTTTCTCCCGCGTAAGATTGGAAGTATCTGGGCAACGTTTCGATGAAGTCTCATTCATCATCTTCAGGCTTGGTCTTTAGCTCTGTGCTTCTCAGAGAAGAAATATATATATATATATATATATAATATAATTTTGTCATTAAAAGTTGTTCTGTAAGTTACTTAGTTGGGTCCCTGAATTGTTCTTGAGAATCAAGAAAGTCAAATTTATTCTAAGGTGGGATATGTTGGCTTCTCTGAATAATTTATAAGAATCAAATATAGAAGAATTAAATGAGGAATGCAGGATGCATGGCAGATAAAGCCTGAAATAGAAACCTTGGCCAGTCACTTACTTTCAGCCTAGCCTATCTCACAATGTCACTGGGTGGAAAAACAGAAAGAGGAAACACAATAAACATTTCCTTTAACCTCTAAATGAAAGATGAGAATATCATTCAGACAAACAAACAAACAAACACAATAGCTAAGAAAAAAAGCATAAACAAGCAGGATGGGAGTTTACTTTGCTGGCCACTAGTAGAAAGGTAAAAGGGAAACTCACCAGCCTAGAAAAAGGACAGTTTATAGCATCTTGTGAGGAGACAGGTGTCACTCTAACAAACTGATGATATATAATTGATCATGCCTTTTGCAGAAGCCATTTTGTGAATGGATAGGGCTTTTCAGAAATCTTTTTATGAAAGAATGACCATGTGTTCTCAACGTTTCAGTGTTCTGTAGCTGAAAAAGATAGGAGAAAAAGATAAAATGGTTAAAATAATTTAAGGAATAGGGGAATTTTGATTCAGAAATGACAGAGAAAAAATTGTTAATTTTCCCCCTGCCTCCTCCAGCAGCTGAAGCTCTGTCTCTACAAATATCTTCCAATGAAAAGAACAAATTTAGTTTTATTATAAATCTCTGGCATCACATATTTTGGCTAAAAATGTCATACAGAGGCAGATTTTTTTCAGTTATTATTATAGGTATATTCCTCACTTTTATTTTCAGCAAAAAGATTTTACAAATCTGTTTCATCAGAAGTGATAATAACGTAAAATAAGCAAGTACAGATTGTTCTCATCTTACAACCATAATTGAGCCCCAAGTTTCAGACAGTTGTTAAGTGAGTTTTGCCCCATTTTACAACCTATTTGCCATTGTGGTTAAGTGAATCATGGCAGTTGTTAAATTAGTAACATAGCTGTTCAGTGAATCTAGCTTCCCCATTGACTTTGCTTGTCAGAAGATATCAAAAGGTGATGACATCATCCTGGGATACTGCAGCCATTATAAGTACACGCCAATTGCCAAGCATCCGGATTTTAATCAGTACTGTGGGAATGCTGCAATGGTCATAAGTGTGAAAAATGGTCATAAGTCCCTTTTTTTCAGCGCCATTGTAACTTCCAGCAGTCACTAAATGAATGGCTGAAAGCCTGTAAGTTGAGACCTACCTGTATGTAGACCAGCCATCCACAGATGTATAAACTTCAACACTTAGAAACATCAGCAATGGTGACAGTGGCTGCAGAGTTCTGGAAGTTAAAGTCATCCATAACAGTGGTGGGATTCAATTTTTTTTACCACCAGTTCTGTGGGCGTGACTTGGTGAACATGGCAGGGGAAGGATATTTTAAAATTGCCAGTCAGAGGTGGTATTTGCCAGTTCTCTGAACTATTCGAAATTTTTGCTACCGGTTCTCCAGAACTGGTCAGAACCTGCTGAATACCACCTCTGACCCATAAGGACATTGCCTATATTAGGGAAGTCTTAAGCAGATTGATATTGAAAAGGAGATACTTTTTCAAACCTCCTTTAATTCTTAAAACTCATAAAGAGCTAGTTTAATGTAGTAGTTAAGGTGCTGGATTAGAAACCAGGAGATTGCAAATTCTAAGGCACAGAAGCAACTGTAGTTGGGTGACTACAGTCACTATCTCTTAATCCTGGCTACCTCACAGGGTTGCCTTTGTGGGAAAAATAGAAGGAGGGAGCATCATGTATGCCATCTTAAGTTCTACATAAAAGATGGGATATAAATCAAATAAATGAATAGGTCTTCACATTTTATATATGAATGCAAACCAAAGCAGAATTGTAGAGGTGCCTATGGGAGCTGACATGTATTTTGCGAAGAAAAAAAATATTCACAATGAAAACCTAAGAAATATTTGTAAGTAAACAGATATGAATATGAATATTCCTTTTGTCTGAATACGTTTGAACAAAGTTTGGAACTGATGTTTTCTAGTGGGCAACCCAACTCTATAAATAAGAAAAGACAATCCAAATCTCCTAATTTTATTTTATTATTTTAATTTTTCTCTCTTTGCAGGAGTCCTGTTGAAATGGCATTAATTGCTGTGATTATCTCCATATGCATAGCTTTTCTGGATACAGGATGGGCAACAGGACCCACAACCTATCATAGTATTTGCAAACTAGTGAGTCTTCTGCAAACATGAAATAACTTTGGGATTTCTTGAAAAAAATGGGAAGAAGAGAGATTATTTATTTAAATGCTAGTGGCTGCAGCAACATATTAGTTCCAAGGGTTTGATCCAAATGCTAAGAAGAATCAAAAAATTAACCTACCATATTAAATGTTCAACTGTTTTATTTATCTTTTCATTTTGCAGATGTTCTCTAAAACTACAATTCGTTTCTTTATGATTTGAATTTTATATTTTTGAGCAGGGTACAGAGAAGGGAAAGGTGATTTAAAATAGGCATTTCAACAAAAATCTGAAAGGCATCTGGTTCCCTATTTCTTTTAGTTACATAGATACATCATTATCTATGGAGATTCTCAGTCATTCTGGTCATGGTTGTTGCAAAGGTGCTTTTTAAAAAGGCAACTGGATTTTGAAGGTGTTTCATTTCTCATCCAAGAAGCTTCTTCAGTTCTGGCTGAATGGAAGGATTTATAACTGATTTATACAACTGAAGAGGCTTCTTGAATGAGAAGCGAAATATCTTCAAGGAAAACAAACGAAGTCCAGTTTCTTTTTGAAAAAGCACCTTTGAGATCAATCTATCATTGTTTTTTCCTCATCATCCTAGTCCAATAGAGAAGCAGCTGCTATTGCTGCTTTCTTATAATAAGAATGCATTTCAAAACTATATTTTAATCTGAGATATTTTTTAAAAAAATTCTAACGTATGTGTTCATATTATAATGTAGGGAGAGCTTAATATAATATAACATACTATTTGAGTCCCTGATCCACCCCAATTTAGCCAACTCTCATGAATAGTTAATATGGATGGGGCCAATCAGTCAATGTTCACATTCTTTTTTCTGTTCCTATAACTTACCTATTACTGGTGGAATGGTTGCATGTACTATACGGTGAAGGGTCCCAATATGCTCAACTAAGGTTTGGATGGCAAAGAACACTATTACTGTATACATAAAAGGTGAATCTATGACTGAATAGTTACTAGTCACTTTCCCATGATAATTATGCTACTGGGAAATTGAATTAAGCAATAACTGTAAAGTCATTAATTGCTATCATGGAAAATAGTTACAGGTGGAAAAGTTTGAAAAAACAAAGTACAATGATTTCTTGTCACATTTATTAGCAGTTTTCCTTGAGTTACCCTGCTATAGATGTTGATATGCAAAAAACTCACAAAAATCATGATTACTTACATAAGCATGCAATGTCAAGGTTTTATAATCAAGGCATAGAAAATACACACACATACACACAAACACACAACACATACATTCTTAGCAAATCAGATATGCTATACTATATATTGAGCATTATCTCACAAAATCAACATTTGATTTCATTTGCTATAGTAGTATCACACAGAGCATTTTAAAGGGAGTATTTTAGAATTCCTGGGGCTGCTTATTCACAATATGTAGTAACAAATGCATATTTACAACTATTATTTTTATTCTCTAAATAAAATCACACACTCCTTTTCATGTATATAGAGGCACAACAAATGAAAACTCATCTAGACAAGGATTTAGTTCCAGGTGAATCCAAGCATAAAACACAATATGCATAGCACCTCATTATATATAATTATTTGAAGTTATAGAGTTGCCATCCACTTTTATATCGTCCAGCAAAATTTGGTCCATCTTAGTACTTTTTTTATACTCCTTGTTACTTTTCTGCTTGAGCACCATCATCTCATCCAGTTCATGCAGAAACTATCTCTTGTTCTAAAAGAATCATAGAATTATGGAATTGGAAAATATAACAAAATTCAACAATTGGCAATGTACTGGAAAATCAATTAAACCATGCCTTGAAGCTGCATCTAGTCAACTATTTATGGACATACTTTTCTATAGTGAAATCCATACAAAAATGTCACATGGAACATAATGCTAGTAACAATATGGTAATACAGATAGTTCTTGTTTATCAATCACAGTTGGGACCAGAAAGTCAATTGTTAAGCGAGGCAGTCTCTAAGTGAAATTGTGAGTTGTAAATGAGAGGATTGGTTTCAAAGTGAAATTTTCACCACCATTTTAACTAAGAATGTTCTTTGTACAAGGCAGTTGCTAAATGAGGGCTACCTGTAGAAGCAAAAGGCCACGAAGTGTTTTCTGGCTAGGAAGTTCACCATAGATAAATTTATTATTTTGTGTGTGTGTGTGTGTGTGTGTGTAAATAATAAATAAACTACACACACACACACAAATTATTTATCTCATGGTGAACTTGCTATCCAGAAACACTTCCTGTTGCTTCTACAGGTAGCCCTCATTTAGCAACTGCCTTTTATATTTTATAAAAGTAACTCAAAATTGCACAACCATAGCTAATACCTTCTCCCAACAATATACAATAACTACCTTGTGACATAGGTTAGGTGAAGACCAGAGTGACTTGCCCAAAGTCACCCATCTGGTTTTCGTATCTAAGGCTGGAATAGAACTCAGTCTCCTGGTTTCCATCCTAGTGCCTTAACCCTAGACCAAACTGGTGCTCTAATATAAAAATAATGATGATGATGATAATTATAATAATCTATAATAATAATACAGTAATTTTTCCACATTGTTCATGGTTCCTTAGCTGTTCAAAAAACATTTTACAGTATGGGGTAATATGGCAGGCTTCATTCAGCGTATTACCCCTTATTGTAAACTGTAAACTATATTTTGAACAGCCAATCAACCTTGAACAATATGGAAAAATTACTATATTCTTATTATAGATATTATTGTTATTATAGATATTATTATAGATATTATTATAGATATTATTATAGATATTATTATTATTATTATTATTATTATTATTATTATTATTTCTTTTAGTTATTAAATGTGAAACTCAGTCAACTGAATATTTAAAAATGTATCACAAATATTATTATTATAATTATCATCATCTTCATCTCTATGTAGGAACTCAACAGATGAGATCAAATTAAATATATTTTCCTCTAAATTTAATTCTACTTAAGTATGTATATGGCATTATAGTATGGTATAATATAGCATACCTTTAGTATCTGACCTCATCATTTCCTGTATGTTTCTTGCTACAGAAAGAGAGAAGTGCAGATTGCAATGGGAGGAGGCTGAGTTCTGTCCTAGAAGACTTGCCTTCTGGGATAGAGGAACTCTTCCTGGATGCCAACGTTCTACAAACTCTTTCAAATGCATCATTCATACAATATCATGTCCTACAGAACCTCAGTCTGCATGCAAATAGGTTGGAGCTCATCGAACCTGGGGCATTTCTTGGCATTAGGAATCTTAGTCTGCTAACTGTGTCAGACAATTTCCTCTTCCTCAATTATTCTGTAACAGCATCTGCTTTACATACATTGACTTACCTGAGAAAACTGGACCTCTCTGGAAACCAGCTTACTGAGCTTATGATGGGCAGATTGATTCAGCATTTGTCTTCTCTAGAATCCTTGTCTTTAGCAAGGAATGTCATCATGAGGTTAGATGACTATCACTTCAGAAATCTGCCCAATCTGCAATATCTGGATTTACAGCAGAACTATATCTTTGAAATTGAGGCTGGAGCATTTGAAAACATGCCAGCTCTGCAACAGCTTAACCTGGCCTACAACAACATACCTTGCATTGTGCAGTTTGATCTGATCCAACTTCAGATGTTAAATGTTAGCAATAATCACATTGAATGGTTCTTGTCTGCAGAAAATAATGCTTCTTTTGAACTGGAAACACTAGATCTTTCCTACAACCAGCTTCTGTTCTTCCCACTACTGCCCAACTTAAATAAATTGCAGACTCTGCTGCTGACACACAACCACATGAATTTCTATGGCAAATTTTTCAATAATTCAAACAGCTCGGTTCAGCTACTATTCCTAGATGGCAATATCATTAACATCACCAGCCAAGAACTTTGGGAAGAAAACAATCATGGCAATCTCTCTTCTTTAACATTTCTGGATATGAGCTGGAATGAGTTATCTTATTTTCCAGATCACTTTTTTAAGGGGTTAATTTCCCTTCTTTATCTGAACCTCAGTCACAACTGCTTAAAGACACTGAACATAGAGCACAAGGAAATTCTAAGTACTCTGATTGACTTGGATTTCAGCCACAACCTACTTTCAAAGCTACAGATGAATTTGGGTTCTGAAGGCAGCTTAACCAACCTCAGAAAGTTTAATCTTAGCACCAACAATCTGCATGGCTTGCCATATCAATTCTTTATTCATGTAAGAAAAATCACTACAATTGACATCAGTAAAAACCCAATCCAAATCTGTTATCCATATAGTGCTACAAGCTCTGATTGTGTAACGTTTACTTATGCTAATTCTTTAAGGAATCTTGTATTGTCTGGCTGTAACCTAAGCACGTTGTCCTGCCATTTCTTTAAGGGGACTTCCCTTACATATTTAGATCTTTCTAATAATCCTAGGTTGCTTATTAGTGGTTTGAGAACTCTGAAAGATATCACGTCATCCATACAGGTACTCTATCTTAGAAATACTGGCCTCTCTGCTACAGGCACAGAGATGGACTTTTCTGCATTTCAGAAACTGGTAAATTTGGATCTGTCTGGAAACAGTTTGGCATACTTCCCAGAATCCTTAATAGACCTTAAACTTTATACTCTAGATCTCAGGATGAATTTCTACCATACCCTACCTCAATACTTCATGGAAAAGCAACTTGGAAAGAGTTTGCGTGTGATTTACCTCAGTGAGAATCCTTATGACTGTTGCAAAATGGGTTGGTGGGATACTCTGCAAAGCCATGGAACCATACACATTGGAGACATGACTGACATCACTTGTAATTACTCCTCCAGATTCATCAGTGCAACAAATATACCTGAATCAGTTCACCAAGACTGTAGGTGGCTAACAACTAACATGGCTTTGTTGTATCTGGTGCTTATTCTTCCTACCTGTTTGACCCTGCTGTTTACTTTTATCATTATCTTTTTAATTTACAGGGAAAAAATTCTTCCGATGCTAAAGAGCAGGCATAAGAAACACAGCCCATACTGAAATTTGGTGGCAGAAAGAAACAATCTAATCTAATAGTACTCAATAATATGCTTAGAAAGTTACATTTGCAGTCACATATTTTGTTCTAATAAGCTTGTAGTAATGGTTTACATCAATGATAGTATTCTACTGGTTCTGCTGAGCCGGTAGCGGCAATGAGCAGCGGAGACCAAACCAGTTCTCTCTGCCTTGCTGTTGGGCCCACCCACCCTTTCTGGCTCCCATACTCACCTTTATCCTCTGATTTTGAAGCACAGCTGCTTTGTGCGGCAGAGAAGAGTGCCGCACGACAGCTGCTGAAGTGACTGGGAGAGTGCAGCTTGCAGGAGGTGCACTGGAACGCCTCTGCACCTGTTGATGATCATTTGTATTGCTTGGCTGCTGTGTTTTTAATTTTTATATTATGTGTTTTATCTATTTTATTGTCGGCTGCCTAGATGTGATTTAGGGGTTTACATAAAATAAATAAATAAATATGATTGCAGCAACTGAACTACAAGGTAGTCAAGAAAAATATGACTGAACTGCTTATAGTAAAGTTTGTCCCAGCTGAAAAATACTGTCATCTATATAGCTAAATGGGTTCATTTGGGTGACCTGAATTCTGACTGACAAAACAACAATTTTCAAAGAAGTGCCAAGTTTGCCTTATGAAGATTATCAAATGAAGAACAGATAGACTTACAGTATATGTTTTCTGTGAAACTTTTCCTATTGAGGTGTAATGCCAAGCAGTTGGTGTTGTGGCAAAGTATTAAACTGCCATTGTCTGAGGAAAGCAAATAAGCTTTCAGTAAATGTGGCCTTTGAGGCCTTCCTGTGGTAGAGATTTCCTTGCAGGAAAACCACATGCTGAATAAACCTCAACTCTTATTCTGATGAATACATATCCGGAAGATGCATAGATGCATCTTAGTTCATCTTTTATTTCTGAAATCTGGGGTCATGTTTCTTATTACTAAGAAATAAATCCCAGTATAAGGAAGAGAACAATTTGTTTTTTTTCTTGACTTTACCCATTTCTTAGTAACTGTGAAATAATGCAACTGAAAAGTATTGATTTTTCTTCAGAAGAATAATGCTGGTTTTTTTCCTTGTAAAACAGATATGCTAATTTGTTATGCCATATATAGGAACAAGAAAGATTAACTGGTTGCTTTTGGTTCGAATAAAATCAACTTTAGTTCTGAATATTGGAGAAGAATCAAAGCTAATGGTGTGATATGATAATTGAGGAGTGGGATATTACAGAAATTATAAAGGTATTTACCTAATAAGAATATTATAAAATCAAGGATGGTGGGTAAAGAATGGCTGGATAGTATTATACGCCTTCTGCAAACATATCTATAATGTAGTATTATACTTTTGCTAATCCAATTAGCTTTTTAAAGTCTTAGATTACTATTATTGGAAACTGTACTTATAGAAGTATGCTACAGTACAATTAATTCAATTAAATATATTCCATGAAGTCTTTATAGCCAATTTTCAGCAGTGAGCAGAGGATACTTCACAAGAAACAATAGCTGTATTTAATGGAACAGAACACCACTTAGATTTCAAATTCTTCACAAAGCTGTACAAAAAACATAGCGTTCACCAAAATCATTACGAGTTTGTGTGCATTCACAGGGCTGCCAACCTTGAGTGATAGTTCGGAGTGAGACACTGCGAGGGAGCGGAGCGACCGAGGGGGGGGGGATGGTGTGGAAGGGGGGTGTCCCCCCTTCCACGGTAGGGAGCTTTGACAATTTTACATTTTAAATGGTGCAATCTGATGCATACTTTAGTCATGATTTGGACATATACATACATACATACATGCAAGCAGCACCAATGTACTTGAACCGGATTTGTAAGATATTAATAATGCAGTTCACTGACCATGAATAATTGAAGTTCCTGACTTGTAACTGCAGTATTCTACCTCAACTGACTTTATTAGCTTAGTGATGTACTATAGACCACTATAGGATGAATTCAATGTGCAACAAAAAGACAAAAACCCGAAACAACTACAGAGATAATGCAAATACATCAATGGGTATTCTTCTTTCTGTATCAAATACCATACTACATGCCAATATCAAATGCTATAGTCTCAGTCTTTAATTATATACTAACTTATTGACTGAAATAGGGGTTCATAATTTCAGACATGTAGAAACTAAACATTTAATCAAATAATGAGTGCTTCATATAAATATACATATTGTTAACTGTAAAACTCATCTACTGTATTCTGAAGCTTGAGCACAGTGAGGAAACAGTATATTATTTATTGGGTAAGTTTAGATTCTGAACTTAATGGTCTTACTGCTCTTTGGATGGTAAATTGTGTTAAGATTAGAATATGTTCTAGTTGAGTCAGGGCTATCCCAATTTGGGGCTGAGAAGCCTACTGGCATCAAAAAAAGTCCTTATTGAGTCCTTATCTAAGGGTTTGAAAATATGATAATAATGTAGTACAGTCCTGTCGATCTGGTGCATGGAGACCTAGGATTTAAACTCAAAGGAGAAAGAGGAAAAAGTGATTCCTTCATCCACTGCCAGAGATGTAATCCTGTCAGTCCTCCAACCTTTCTATTAAGTATTTTGCAAAAAAGCTGCCCAGCCCCTTTATAGATCAGCCTGGCGCGCTTCTCGCCTTGCTGGTTTGGGAAGACTCTTTTGGATCAGCTAAAAGAGAGCATAAGGCGTGTAAAGGGGTGGTAATAATAATTATAATAATAATAAAATTTAAAATAATAATAATTTTATTCAGAGTTGTGTTGGATCTCTTTTTTGGGGGGGGGGTTGTCCCATTCTTTCTTGGTGTTCTTTCTGTCCTTTTTGCTTTTTTAAATGGTCTTTCTCCCCTGGGTCAGAAATCCAGCCAGAGAAAATAAAGAAACATCACCAAAGATTTAAACACCAAAGGGTTAAATGGAAGCCACTCCATTGGCTTTGCTTACCATTGTTATTACTGGCCGAGGCTGTAAAGAGGTTTTGCCAGCCCCCTCGTGTCCTTCTTTGGAAAGCCTAGGGCAGCTGGCTTGTCCCAGAGGACATTGCAGAGAGGGAGAGGGCGGGGCAAAGTGGCTGCGAGCGCCCCGGGCGGCGAAGAAGCCTCCTGCTCTTCGCTTTCCTGAAGCGATAATGATCGGCATCGTGACAGTTACGGGACGCCGGCAGAAGGATTAAGGCGGGAAAAGAGGCGCGGTGGGGTGGCTGGGCAGGGCGGGGTGGCTGGGCAGGGCGGGGCGGCACTGGGAGCTCATCCTTCTCCTAAGCTAAGGGGAATATTCGGAATATAATCAGAGAATGTAGGGATATTTTTGTACATTCCATGATTTTGGGGGTTTAGCGTGAGATTTTGTTTATCAGAGTGAGACAGTCAAAATTGATTGAATTGCGTGAGTCTCACGCTGATTGCGTGAGAGTTGGCAGCCCTGCATTCACGTACTTTCTACGCAGCCTATTTGTGGCAAAAATGAGAATGAAGCCTTCTTATTGCAGAGATGGGATGGGTTTACTTGCATTATCACATTTGATTCGTATCATTTGAGTCTTGTGCAGTAATGCCTAACACTCTTAACACTTTACATCCCTTGTCTTTTGCCACAGATCTTTAGTTTTAAGAACAGACTACATTGGTACATACCGTGTTTCTCATATAATAAGGCTGGGTCTTATTTTCTTTTGAGCCCCGAAAAAAATGACTAGGCCATCTTTTGGGGGGTGACTTAATTCTCCCCCCCCTTGCATCTTCGGGTGGGTGGCAATGGCTTGAATGTTGACCTTGGCATTGGTGGGGCACTTCGTACCAGGGTCAACGCAGGCAGCACCATATCCAGGTGTGCAACAAAAGTACTTCCTAATGGCAAGCGCCCCCACCATTCCCCCCCATTTCGCATGTTTTAATATAGGCCTTAATTTGGGAGGAGGGGCTTAATTTCATTTCATGCCTATAAAACATGCTGGGACTTCCTATTGGGGGAGGCCGTATTGTTGGAGAAACAGGGTAACTGTTCAATAGTGTTTTGTACCGAGATAACATTCACCAAACTAAACTTGCCCTTTTTGCATTTGGCTAACCTCAAAGGGCTGTTTCCAGATCGCAACAGTTTTTTTGTTCTCAGTGGCTTTTGTCTTCGGTCTTTCTTAAATGCTATAGCTGCTTTCTACCATAGTGTTACTATTGTTTTATATACTGTATTTCTAGAATATATGACAGTCCAGTACTAAGGAAGAAAAACATATAATTCATATTGTAGCTGGACTTAACTGTGCATTAATCATAAATTGATTTGTTTGGATGTTGGCTTAATTTACTCAGTCACTGTAGTTTGCAAATTATGTGCAAAGCATTCAGTTGTGGCATATTCAATGAAACATAATTAAACGAAGTATGATTTTGTATGATTGCATATAGACTTTGAGTGTTTCAAGGATAATACTATTATAAAATTAAACTTTTAAGCATTTAAAAGCAGGACCAACTTTACATAAATCCCATTAATTCCCATAATTCCCTGAATAAAATTGTAGTTTTCTTCAACTTTAAAAAGTATTTCCAGTAATCTATGTACTTTAATTATTGCTCTATTCCAAGTCTCCTGTTTACAAGTTTACAAAAAGTCATCAGAATCAATTACAGACGTACCTAACACAAATATGATTAATAAAATGATTGAAATACCCATTGTCCAATAACAATCTTTACAATGAATTAAAAGTTCTGCAAAAAAAAGTGCTGTCTTCACTACTTCAGTGAAGGCTGTCAGAGAGGGAACCATCTAGAGAGGGTACTGTAGGGAGTTAAATATCTGATTACCATTACCATATATCTAATACCTCACTTGGAACCAGTATACATATTGTCCAGTGCTTCATGTAGATGATGATGATGATGATGATAATAATAATAATAATAATAATAATAATAATAATAATAATAATAATAATAATGTTAAATCTTGCTTTATTCCAAATGGGATAAAATGCAGTCAAATCTGCAGAAAAAAATAAATTTAAGATGAATTTCAGTTGAAGATGAAAGCATATGTTTTATCGGAGATCCATTTTGTAAAAGATGCTTGATTACCCAGGTTTCTTGCATTAAACAGGGGCTGATCGACTAAATTATATTTTGTAATATCAGGAATTGCTGATATTTCTTAGAAAAAATCTTTTGTCAGATCAAGAAAATGTCACTAAAATGTATTTATTTCTATTTTTTTAGATATCAGAATATATAGTTCTTAGGGATAATACAACCTATTCCCAAATTACTCTATATCGCAAACTGTTTTTATAAATAACAGAAATTCTTTTAAGTGCAAAATTTTTCCCCAAACAAGATTTTTTAATGAGAAAATACTGCCCTCTGGAGAACAAATGCTGGATTAAAAATAAATAAATCTTGAATACATATTATTACTGACAAGAAATTTGCTAAATACCTACATTAATAACCTGCAAAGATATATATTTAAATACATATGCACATATTTAAATCCCAATTCTTCTCTTGAATAGGATCAGGGGCGGAATTCAGCTGGTTAGGACTGGTTCGGGAGAATCAGATGTTAAATTTACATCAGGTTCACCGAACTGGTAGTTGAATCAACCAGCTGGCCCTACTTGTCCCCTCCCCGGAGTCTAAATGCAGCCTGTTTTGGATGCAAGTAAGTGCAGGATCTGCCTGGAGGCTCTGGGAGGGTGAAAAGTGGGCCTTCCAGAAATCCGGAAACATGCCTGTTTCTGGCTTCCAGAGGGCCTCCGGACCTCGGGAGAGGCCATTTTCGCCCTCCTAGATGCTTGAGTGAAGCCTCTGGACCTTGGGAAGATGCAAAACGGTCTTCCCAGAAGTTCTGGTAGGCCACGCCCACCATGGTCATGCCCTTCCAGCAACTGGGCAATAAACTGGTTGCTGGGATTTTTGAATCCCACCCCTGAATAGGATCCATTCAGTTATAACAAATCATTAAAAAAATTGTTAACATAAGATGGCTGAGAATTCTATTGACCAAATTTTTGGTACTTAAAATTAGTTTCTTCCATCTAAATACAGTATTTGTAATCCCAATATAAATTATTTGAGAATAAAAATCACTTGTCTTTCCCACCACAAAGTAGTTTATGCATCTATACTACTTTCCTGTGTCATTATGAATATCTCTGACCATCTAGCAGTATTCACATGACAGAAGGAAGTTGGTGGATGTTCTCATTTCATTTCTGTCAACACAGGGAACTGCTAGGGCAAACAACTAAAATGTTTTTTCCTTCCAGCTGACATGAATATAATTTTAGTAATGGGAACTGCTTCTAAAATACTAAAACAATCCTCCAAAAAGTTGCTATTGGGGTCCAATAATGCCTTAATGAGATCTCCTTTCTTGAAGTGAAAATTCTAATTCAAGAATCCTATGTGTCCTGAAATGGGTTGCTTCTTCTTCAAGGTGTAGATGAAGAATTGGAATCTGCCCAAAACTTACTGAATATCTGTCACAAATGGAATTTCAAAAGCAGAAATTTATGCGGGAGGTGGAAGAATTGAGTTTAAGAATGAACTTTTTTTAAAAAAAAACTGATTTTAGTTCTTCTGAATATTTACTTTAGACCTTTCCTTTATTTAGAAAATTCCTGGTTGAGGAAGCCTTTTTAAATCTGGAGTTCTCACAATAGATCTTGCCAGATAAGTTTTACGTCATTGATGCAATTCACACACCTTCTGCAAACATGTCTATTTTGAATATGAATGCTTGCAGGAGATGTGCTTTCCTGTAGTTGGTTCTCTAGTGCTGCATCTCCTTTTGTTTTCAGCAATTTTGCTTAGTTCCTGGATTAAACAAACCTCCATTTCAGGAATATTGTGTTGGATCATGCACTATGCCAATTCACATGGATACAGTTGGTGCCATTTTGTGCTTCTACAATGGAGAAAATGGCAGCTGCTATTCTGGCCCCTCTATCTGCATATATTTTATTTAAGTCAACGCTTATTTAATGGATATTTCTCGGATCAATAAAAGAACCAATACAGATTTTCTACTTAAGACATTCATACTCTATACACACATTTTTGCATACAATTTTAATATGAATATTTCAGAGTATTTTAAATGCCAAGCAAAGAAAAACATGTCAATCATTTTGACAGTACACAATGCTATCGTTTATTGATAACTTTTTAGTCATATTATTGCTAAAGCAGAAAGTATATATAATTTATTAACACTCCCTGAAAATCCCCATAAGCTTGGTTTTGCATTAAAATTCATCCTCTGTTTCTGTATCCCACTCACAAGCTTCAAGCTCCTTATCTTGTGGAAATTCCACCTCTACATTGTAGATAAAACCTGGGTCCTCTTTTCTTTTTCTGTTCTTTTCAAACAACTCATCCATAATTCTTTTCTTTTGTGCTAGCTCTTCATCATTCAGTTTATTTAGGTCCTCTTCTGGATCAACTGTTTCATTCTGCTCAACTTGTTTCAAACTCTGACTCAAAGTTTGTCCTTGCAGATGGCATCTCAACAAGTGGTGTAACTTTTTTAGCTGCTCCAAGGATACCCCTTCTAAATATGCTTTGTGCCGAAGATTATTCTTCAGCTGCTCTGCCACTCTGCTGCAATCTGTATGAAAGGTCAAAATAATTATACTTCTAAAAATCTCTAAAGTAATTTTGGAAATGTGCATTAGAAAGGTTTTAAATAAAACAAACTTGAAGCCTATTTCCCTCTCACCATTTGTGTTTATAAGATATAACCAGGGGTGGGATTCTACAGGTTCGCACCTATTCACTAGAACCGGTTGTTAACATTCTAAGCAGTTCAGAGAACCGGTTGTTAGAAGAAATTACTGGCCTAATCCTGTAAGGAAGGCAGGAAGGAAACATTCTGGTGTTGCTTACAGAAACTGCCTCTCCATTAACCCTTATTACATTCTTGGCAGGATTAGACTTCTTGTCTCTGGAGTTTTTTTTCCTCTTTTGCTGGTACTTTGCTTGTGTGGAGTGACCATTCAAAGTTACAATGGCACTGAAAAAAGTGACTTATAACCATTTTTCACACTTACGACTATTGCAGCATCCTCAGTCATTAGAGGCCAGGCGTAGAGATGCGTGCCTCGATGTTGAGTTGGCCACACCCACCCAGTCACATTACCAAGCCACACCCATCAACTAAGCCACGCCCACAGAATCGGTTGTTAAAAAAATTGAATCCCACCCCTGGATATAACACATGGCCATAAGATCTACATTGATACAACATAAATTCTGGAATTATTTCAATGTTTTGTAAATACTCAGTTTTGTAAAGCAAAGATGTCAAAATTGGGAACAGGCCCATGGGAAGTTGTTACAGCAACAGCCCTGCGGCTTTGAAAAGGCTTGCCAAAGTCTTGAGCAACAAATTCAGATAGTTGTTCCATGAAGCACCTTTCTAAATTGTTCCCAAACCTTTAGAATTAACAGCCCAGATGTATTGAGATCAAGCTAGGTCAGTCCTAATGCTCTATGAATTTAAACGGCTAATATGTTTTAGAAATGGGGTCATACTATGTACATTCTTAGTGTCTTAATATACCTGTCTCTTATGTAGATAATAAAATCAAATTTATAAAATGAAGTGACCAAAATATGGGAAGTCAATGAAAAAATGAATGCTGAAAAAATGGGCACAGAACACGATATGTGTATGAGAAAATACCAGTGATAAGTTTGAAATATATATTGTACCTGAGAATTTGGTAAAATTCCGGACAGGCATGATGCGCTTGCGCAGATTCTTCTTAACCTGATCTTCATAGATCAAGACGATAGATGGAGGCTGTAACTGGATGCCACACTTTTTGGCAACATAAGACATCCCAGCTTCTGCTATAAAGCTCAGCAAGGACAGATCCCAGCCATTTCGTTTTCCTCTGAGAAAACTATTCCCGGGATAAGGCAGCGCTGCACCGAAGAGGAACACCGCGCGATTTTTTGGCGGTTTACTGGAGCGTTCCACGTAGCGGCGTTCGTCGGGAAGTAAAGAAGCCAGGCCGGGAAACAGAGGGCTTCCCGCGGGGGTCTCATCCAGCACTGCTGGAAGTTGCAATTTTTCTGCCCTATGGTCAGATTATTAATTAAAACTCCGGCCTGCTTTTTCCGTAGTGACGAGGGAGGGCGAGCTCGCGGCCGAGGGGCGCAAGAAAGGAGAGGGTTGGACAGGATGCCTCGCAGCGAGAAGCTGCTGTTCAGCCAGCCAGATCCGCGCTGGACACACGGCTGTTGCCTACTGGAAGGAAGGCGCTGTTCAAGGCGGATAAAAGCAGCGTGTTCCACTCTTGGCGTGGTTGACTCGGCGATCTTGCCGTAACTCAGCCCGGCTTCCGCTGCAGCCACCCCCGCGGATTGAAATCTCTCGCTCTGCTTTCTGGAACCGTTTAGCGATGCGGAGCTCCTTGTGAAGAGGCGCCGAAACCGGAGATTAACCACCACCACCCGTACCAAAAATCGCCGCTGGGAGGAGCAAATGACGACCATTTGGTCGCTGCAGGAATTCGTTTGCAGGTTCTTGGAGGCACGCAGCGTCTCTTTTCACGTTAGGAACACCACTTCCGCGTTTGGGCAGAGGAGTTTAACTTTGAGACTCGAGTCGCGAATCTTTAGGAACCCAAATGATAGCCGTTTCCGCCTACTTTAATGCGGATCACCTCAACGGCGTGAAAGAGCGCGCGGGTTTTTGCACTCCAGAACTCTTCAGACACAGAAGAGATTCTGTAATGTTCAAAAAGCTCGTATATCATTAGCAGTTTGTGCCCTTTGGGTTGGTCTTAATAGCGTTATCCAACTCTCTCTCTCTCTCTCTCTTTCTCTCTCTGTGTTAACTCAAAGTAGCAAAATCTGCTAGCCTTTAAAAGATGCAGCAGTTATCTCATCCTACCGCGCACCGCTTTTCCTTTTCTCTCCCGTTGCTTAGCGCAATTTCCTCCGCCATCACTTTAAAATGCAGCAGGGCGAAGCTATCGCATCTGGTCCTCGGCATTGCTGTCTAAGAATTGGCCTGTAACGAAGGGAAACTTGCAAAGATTTGTGACGCCACCTGGAATCTTCTTTACAAGCCGCTTTTGCCCTTTTCACTTGTCCGGGGGTTACTCGGGTAGCGGGAGACAAAAATTACAGCAGATCTTTTTTTTTTATATGCTGTATGTTTTTCAGTCTGGCGGAGGTGGGACAGTCCTAAGGAGGGGACTTAGTTGTAAAGGGAAGGGAGAGCGCCTGTAAGAAGTAGGGAGGGTTGTACAGTAATGTCGGGGTTGCATTATTCTTTTACTGAAAAGGAAAGGGTAGATAAAGTGCTTTCCCTCCACTGCCTCTTCCCTCACTTGTCGGAGGGACTAGAGGCACAGGCTGAGCAGGTACCTTAGACACGGCAGGTTAGTCGGGAATTGTGCAGACTAATAAATTAGGTGTCTATTTTGATACAGTGCTGTGCTTATGGCAATTATTCACTGTGGGTTTGGTCGCATTTCAGACTTTCCCTTGGTTAACTTTATCATGGATTAACAATTAACCTGAGTTAGTTCGCTTACTGAGCCATAAAGTTCGCATTTGATAGGTTCACAAGGTAGCGTGTCTGGTATAGTGTTGCTTTGGCACCAGGAAGACCAGATTCTAGTGGACTCTGTCATAGAAATTAAGTGACTTTTGGCTGTCACACTTTTGTACCTCACAGAGTTATTGTGAAGTTTGGTTGTTTGCTTGCAGACTATCCAAATACATAACATCAATGCTAGTCAATGTGGAATTTGTTCCTTCTTTATAAAGTAGCTTGCCCTTCCCTGGGTGATGGGCATGTTCCGGTCTTTTTTGTTTTCTTCTGTGTTGTCTCTTTTGAATGTGTGTAAATTCTGTGTCAAAGGACACATGAAAACTTCTTAAATTCAGGTACAGGCTCAGCCACAGTTTCAACTGGGAAACTGTGGGCATCTTAGAACAAACCAAATCCAAAACTGCTAGAATATTCCTGGAAGCTTGGCTTGCAGACAAATTGGTCATCAACAGACACAATCCCCACCAGTACCCAGATAAGCAGGAATCAGTGCCGGATAAACATTCAAGCAGAAAACAATACCCGAATCAAAAAACCAGCAAGGAGAAAACAACACCCCCACCAACACTGTCAGGACATGCTATTACATCCAAAGAAGCAAACTTCACACTGATTAGCACTGATGTTATCTAGTTGGGTAATAAAACATCTGCAAGCAAACAGCCAAGCTCAGGGAGCACCAAGGACTCCAGTCTCTACAAATATTTTCTTCTATAAGAATTATTCTTATAGGGAAAATAGGAGGAGCTGTTGAAAACTGTTGGGATGCACATCTAACTAAAACCCAAGAAATGAAAGATAGTTGCCTGGTTTATGCTTCATATCACAGGAACTCAGTTTTTCGTAGAGTTCCCTCAGTATTAACAAATGTCCTGATTTTTGCAACTGCAACTTTTCGGATTCTTAAGTAGGAACTTTTCTGCTGGACAATAACACTATTGATAGTTTCAGTTTGATTATTTGATGTGCATATAAATAGTTGGGAAAATAATCTCTGGAAGGATGCATGGCCATTCTTCCTTTGGAAAATATGTACTAGTAAAAGCTCACCTTGAGTTGAGTTTGCCTTCTGGTAATATGGACATGTCTATAGTGTTTTGGCAGCAATATTTATTAAGCAGGTTCATATGGCCACTCAACTCACACGTGATGGACTGTGTAGATGGGTTATCATTGTCTTTTGGGATTTTTTTAAAAAAACTTCTGGCATAGTCTACAGTCTGGGATCCTTGGTATTTTCTCATTCAAGTACTATCTAAGCCTTGTTCCATGTATTACCCACATTTTTTATTTTTCAAATACAGTTAGTATTGATTAGACACAACCAACTTTTATGACAAATCTATTTTATTGATAAAAATGTCCTTAGCAGAATAGGTTTATTTTGTATAAAGCAACTTTTGATTTAAATGGATTTTGTACTGCTCAAACATAAGAGTTGTATCAGCGTTTTTGAGATACAAGTCAAAGTCTCCAAATTCAAAAGCATTTTTATTGCATATATACAAATGAAGAGCACATTATTGAATTGTGATGTATTTATACATAAGAAATGATTTCATATATAGTCTGAGATGCCATAAATGTATGTATGCTGAGATGCACACAAGCAGTTTATAACTTTAAAATCCTATCACCAGAGAATGCCTGTACTGGACATTTTTGAAGCTTTATAAGGCCAGTAGACATGAAGAGCTATAGAAATTAAGAACTTACCTTACATGGAATTAATTATTATTGTCATTTGCATAGTTATGTAACAAAATAATCTACTATAAAAATATTCTGTACATTAATGTGATTTTTTTTGTCTTGCAGGTTTAATTTGAAATGTGCCAGTAGAAGAAAAATGTGTTCTTTTAACTGGGATATTCTCTTCTTCATGAAATTTTTTAGTCTATGTATAATGCCTGAATTTTTATGTAAGTTACAATTTGAATAAGCATAGCTACCTCAACAATGGAGCCCTCTAAGTATGTCTCCTGTTCTGTGGCAGCCTTATACAATATTGAAAGGAATGGAGCAAAGCTTCTTGTGGGAAGTATGTGACAATGCAGTCAGAAAGCTTCTAATTTATATTAGAAGTTGGCGCTGCTGGAAATTTGGGGACACAATATTTTTGCATTCTACAGTAGGATGGACTAAAACAGTTTGCAACCACTAAGTTAAATGATTGTTTTCTGCCATGTTTCAAGAAATAAGTCTTTTTATGTTTATCACAATATCAATAATTTAATTTCTATTCTGGATTAAGGACAAGAATATTGAAATTTTGAAAGTGTTATAATTCTGTATTATGTTGTTTACAAATGATCATCTATTGTTAAAAACAGTAAATGCATTTCTGGTTTTAATTTCTGGTTTTAATAGATGCACAGAACACATGTCCTGGGATCTCGCAACAGCTTTTGAAATATGGCTTTCATAGGTCAGTTATGATAATTAGATATTGATCAGTGTCTTTTAACAATGTTTCAGTAAGGCTGGAATCCATCACTTTTCTAATTACATCTGATAAGCAAATATTTTTATTCAGTTTTTTTACGGTAGATGGGACGCAAAACTTACTTGGCTGTTAAAACAGCTTTTACATGATTGGGAACAGTTTCTTTGAATTAATTTTTAATATTTTAATTCTATGAATTCAATTACATTTTAAACCTGTATGCTTAAAATTCTGAGGAATTTTTCTTTTGTTATCTAAGCATGGTTTTGGGTGGAAGAGCATGTGTACTTTTAATAAACAGTTAAATGAGCAACTGAATGTTGTTGAAATATTTCTGGCACGTATGGAATGAGGTGAGTTAATTGGTAATATTTAAATTCATTCTGCTTAGTTGAATGGATATGTATGGAGCTCAGTCTACATGTTAGTTATGTAGTAGTTACATAAAGTAATGCAAAATTAATTGGGCTGCAACAATCTCAGCTTTAGGTCCAATCATTTACATTAAATTCTGTGATGTGAGTTTAGATAATAATGAATGAAAGCTTTGTTTAAGCATTGTTATGAAGAAGTGAATTAATTAAATTTCAGTGAGGTTTAGTGTTATCTCTAAATTATTAAAGTTATTAAACTTATATGTCACCCATCTAGCCAAAGGTGACTTGAGGCTGTTTACATTAAAACAATACATACCAATTTTTTTTAGAAAAAAACCTGATTAAATTTACAGTTGCACATTTGCAGTATTTAAAACTCTTTATACAGAGAAATATAATTGGTATGTTTGGAGATGCTTTGTATTCTCCAGAAATCTATTAAAATTCTTTTTCTTTGTTTTCTTCTTTATGGTAGAGATCTCTTGATTAGGGTAGATTTGGGTATAGTTGATAAAGGTCTTCAAAACTGCAGGCTGGCAATTAAAGTACATCTTCCAAGAGGATTATATGTGGATCCCTATGAATTGAAATCTTTACAACAGCATAATCTCACTGAGGTATGATAATATTTATGGAAATGTTGAAAGGTAGAACAAAATGTTATTTTTTATGCTTTTTATGAAGTTTTGGGAAAAATACATTTTCAGCATTCTTTTCTATTTACATTCTTTTTTTCTAATGCATAAAAATATTTTATATAATATTATAATATATATTATTATATTATTTTGTGCTTCCTTTACCCATCATGTTTATCAACAATGTAGTACATTGGATAGCTTTATCAGAAAAAGTCAGATTAGGAAGAATTCAATTTTATATCTGAAAATATACTGAAGGTAAAGTCTCAACAAGTAAAAAACAATATAGTTAAATGGGCATTTTAAAATTACTTTTAATAATTTTTTAAAAAGAAAAAGCAAGCAAAAAAATAACTGATGCAAAAATATGTCAAAAAGTGGGCAAATAACTTATAAAAGACGTACAATTAGCACTATCTATGTCACTGATGAAAAATTAACTCAAGAAAATGTATTTTTAAAAAAAATATTTTTAGGAAGAAAAAATGAATTTTAAAGGTCTTTTTCACTCTGGACCAACTGTACAGGTCCCACTATTTTGTTAATTCCATAAAAAAGAAAGAGAATAAAAATTATATAAGAAAAGCATTGATTGAGAAATACATCAAATTATGTTACAGAAATCAAGAGAGATCTTGATTTTATGTAAAATCTGTTTTGTTAGGATGATAAAATAGATGCAAAATTCAAAGAAACAGTCACAATGCAACAATGGGAAGAACTATAGAACAAATATGTAAAATTACCCCATGTTATAATTTAAAAGAAAACTAAGAGATTAAAAAAAAAGGGGGGGGATCACAATTTTTATTTCAATAAAAACACTGATGTTTATACAGACAATCCTCAACATACAACCATTTGTTTATTGACTGTTTAGAGTTACAAAGGTACTGAAAAAAAGTGACATATGACCATTTTTCACATTTATCCGTAGCAGCATTCCCTATTTACTTGATCAGAATTTGGGCACTTAGCAATTCACTTGTATTTATGACTACAGGTGATCATCATTTTTAACTACCCCAGCTGCCTTCCAACAAGCAAAACCAATGGAGGGGGAGAGTCACATTTGCTTAATGACCACATGATTCACTTAACTATTGCAAAAATGATCCTAAAATGGGGCAACTGCCTTGCAATGGAAATTTTGGGTTCAATAGTGGGTCATAATTTGAAGATTATCTGTATAGGAATAATAGGGTTGACTCTGAGTCTTTTCAGTATGGTACCATTCCCTAAATAGGATTCTAATATAAATTACATATTATTACTATAAATTATTCATTTTCATTATATATCTGTTCTTTTTCCATAGGCACTGGTGATTGCAGATGAAGTAGATTTGGAAGTTCCTGAATATTTAGCAACTGATTCTTCTGTCCTCCTTTATATGAAACCTGATCCTGAGTGCATTACCTGTTTTAAAGTGTTATTACCACTGCACTGCCGGTATTACCGACCCTCAGAAAGTAATGGAAAAATCCCTGTTGTCTTGCAGAGTCCAGAAATAATGATCCATTGCCAAAAATGTACGTGATCATTATTGAAAAGGAATTTAAAACCAGCAGTGTTGATTCATAAAAACTTGGGGAGAAAATGTTACATAATAAAGGAAGCATTAGGGAGATACCTTCGTAAAGTAATGCTTACAGTCTTAAAGAATAATCTGTTCTGAGTGCTGCATTTAAACTATCTTTTTTTTTTTTTTTTGCTTCTCTTAGCTGTTTTTTCAGTGAACTGTCTGAAAGAAACTGAAACAGAAGCTCCATGCTCCCAGAATAATTTAGCTATATGCCATTGGAAGAACATGAAATACAAAATGGTACATTCATATTTCTTTTATGCTTTAGTTTTTCTTCAAATATATACTTCTATAACTATTTTGAAATGTTTATTTTATTCTAGTCCCATTCGATACGTAGTTCTAGCTGATTAAAAAAAAATTGCTTATACGTCTAAATTTTGCTAAAATTATTAAATTTTATTCATTCAGTAGGTGTTTCACTAATTGGCTATGGTAGATAACATCAGTGCTAATGAAAACAGTCTTAAATATGAAACATTGTTTAAAGTATTAAACATAACTTCCATCAATAAAAAGATAAATATTTTCATCCAATCACACTTCTAAATTATTCTACTGCTGTGGAGCAGAATTCTTAATACTGGTACAGCCATTCATATTTAAGAATAAAGTTCAATGCCAACGGTATCTGAATAGTTTTATACAAATTTATACCATAAGAGAAATTATTGCAAGGAACTCTTGAAAAATGGAAAATGGGAAATGATTAAAGTTATCTTACTGATCTTCTAATTTGCCATTTTTTTTTATAGCTAAGTAAAGAATTGGAACTGCAGGTACCAGTTGGACTCAAACATCATCTTCCCTTGGTTTGTGCAATAACACTTATTACCACAGGACTATGTTCTTGTTTTATCCTTTCAGCTTTATGCAGATATGGGCCCATTCATTTTTCAATGCAACATTAAACAAGTTTTTATTATTGAAATCATGGAAAGGCTGTCAAACTATCCAAACTAGAGATAAGAAAAGAGCAAGCTAGATCATGTACCAAAAGCTAGGATTGATACTTGGTGACACATAACTTGCCCTTTTTCAGGATGTTATTCCCAACTTGGCCTTTTGGGTCTCTCAATAGCTCATTCATCACTATTGTAATAAAGTTATCTTCTTTGCTTCCACTTTTCCCACCTTTATGGACAATTCAATTAATATGACCAAAATATAATTTGGGCGTGGTTGTTTGAGCCTGGCTGATTTGTTCTATGATCTATTCATTTGTTTCCTTGGCTGTTCAGGTAGTCCTTGACTTACAAGTTTGTTTAGTGACTGTTCAAACTTACAAGGTCACTGCAAAAAGTGATTTTGATTGTTTTTCACATTTGCAACTGTTGCGGCATCCCATGGTTTCCTCATCAAAATTCAAATGCTTCTCAATTGACTCATAATCATGAAGGTTGCAATGTTCCACATGTTCACCTTTTCTGACCTTCTGACATATAAAATCAGTGGGGAAGCCAGGTTTACTGGCTTACTGGTCTTACTAACTTAATAACTGCAGTGATTCACTTAACAATTGTGGCAAGGAAGGTCGTAAAATGGGTAAAACACACTTAAGTGTCTCACTGAGCAACAGAAATATGGGGTTCAATTGTGGTTGTAAGTCGAGGACTACTTGATTTTTGAAGAATGTTGTCCAATACCATATTCAAAGTCTTGTTATCCTGCTTCTTCAAAGTCTTGCATTGCTTCCATGGAGTGTCATAGTTCTAATGTCTGTGAATATAGATAGGATTATCTTTTTCAAAGGGACGTGGTGGCTCAGTGGCTAAGACGTGTGGAAGTTCAGTGGTTTGAATCCGTAGCACCATGTAATGGAGTGACTTGTCCCAGTTTCTGCCAACCTAGCAGTTCGAAAGCATGTAAAAATGCAAATAGAATAATAGGAGCCACATTGGTGGGAAGGTAGCAGCATTCCATGCGCCTCCGGCGTTTAGTCATGCCGGCCACATGACCATGGAGATGTCTTCGTACTGCACGGGTTCTTTGGCTTTGTAATGAAGATGAGCACCGCCCCCTGGAACTGGAAACGACTAGCACGTATATGCGGGGGGAACCTTTACCATTACCTTATCTTTTTCAAGCATTGAAAAAAATGCTAAACCATTAGCTTTGAAAATGCAGAGAAATAGAAACTTGCTATATTGGTTGAAAAATTGACTAATTTCAAATGTTCTCAATTTACTGTCCATCACTAGAGATACTGCTAGCATGTGCCATTTGTAAGAATTATAAAAAATACTGAATATTTATAAATGTTTATGCAGAAGAGTATATGTCTTCAAATGTTCTTGCAAATACTTCAGTTTTCAATCTAAATTCCTGTAATTTAATCGCTTTTCATATGTACTAGATCTGTCTAAAATGAGTTCCCTCTAAAACAGGGGTAAGGAACGTTGGCTCTTTTATCACTTACGGACTTCAACTCCCAGAATTCCTGAGTGAGCCACAGTAGGCCAGGGATGGGGAACCTTTTATGGCTCCCTCAGGAATTCTGGGAGTTGAAGTCCATAAGTGATAAAAGAGCCAACGTTCCTTACCCCTGCTCTAAAACATTAGTTTTTTAAAAACTAATCATGTGTTCTCAATTTACTGTCATGTGGTATCTTTCATCACTGAATAACAAATTGCTTGAACATTGCGTCTTTTGTTCTCTGTACAACATGCTATGTGATAACTGAGGCAGAGCTACAGCTACTGCATTATTTCAAGTTCCATTTGAACAATGCTCTGTATTTACTTGGAGTGGGTTTTTTTTGTCACTGAATTAACTACTTATAAGAAGTTGAGGCGTTTAATGAAACATCAGCTCTAAATCTGCTCATAAATCCAAAATCTTTTAGGATTTTATTGGCTGAAATTTACTGGAAATAAATATAACAACTTGTATTTACAGGAAAATAAATCTTCCTCTAATTGTAAATATACAATTATAAATAATTCTTCTGTATAACATTTAGACTGTGTTCATAGGCACTCTGCCAGTATATCAATATTGTAAGTTCTTATGCTTCTTTTTTAGAGTTGGCATGCACAATAATTAGGGAAATGCATATGTACAACCTCAGTTTCATAGAGAATTCATTTTTGTTCACATTTGTTTTATATTGACACAAAAACTGTTCATTATTAAACCCTGCAGACATATTTCTAATAAAACCACATAGTTTTAAAGGAACTGGCTAAACCCATTTGACTCTAAAGAAAAGTTTTGCTTGTGATGATGTAATTAAGAATGACTAACTTAGCACTAGGCAAATTATCTCCCAACAATTTACCATGTTACTTTGGTAAATGGCAACATACACATTTCTTTACCTCATAATATCCATTCCACTCAGAGGTATAGGGGAATAACAAAGATAGTGGTTGTACTCAGAGCCACAGATCTAGCATTTCACAATATTGGGTCCTTTAAAAAAGGTGAGGTTAGGTACTCTAATGGATTGGGCATTTTGCTGTTCTGTGCTCAAAACATTAATCTATGTACTGTATATACTCGAGTATAAGCCGAGTTTTTCAGCACATTTTTTGTGCTGAAAAAAACCCCTCGGCTTATACTCGAGTCAGATTCCCTTCTGAAAAAAAAATGGTGTGGAGCTCCGAAGCAGGGCAGCCGCTTCCCTGCTTCCGTGTTTCCTTTGCAACTTTTAAGCATGGGGGTAATCGGAAGCAGAAAAGTTCTTGCTTGAGGATATATTGTTTTTTTTTTTTAACTGTTTTTTTTGGGGGGGAAGACCCACCGCCATGTGAGAATGCTCAGACACGAAATCTATCCAACTGAAAATGTGTGTGTGTGTGTGTGGGGGGGATTTTAACAGAGGGAAGATGTAGGGAGAAGGCAAAAGCGACAGAAGATCCTTCAGGGGAAACTGAGGGGGAGACTCACCCTTGGTCCAGATGAGCCCCCTTCCCCTTTCTCTAGGCTGAGAAAACAACGCGAGCCGAGGTTGCTTCGGCTCCACTCAGCTTCATTTCCTCAGCTCCAGCTGCTTTCAGTCCACTCGGGAGGAGGGGGAGGAGGAGGTGGAGGCAGCTCGCGTTGTTTTCTGAGCTCTAGGCTGAGAAAGCAACGCGAGCCGAGGTTGCTCCACTCAGCTTCATTTCCTCAGCTCCAGCTGCTTTCAGTCCACTCAGGAGGAGGGGGAGTAGGAGGTGGAGGCAGCTCACGTTGTTTTCTGAGCTCTAGGCTGAGAAAGCAACATGAGCAGAGGTCGCTCCACACAGCTTCATTTCCTCAGCTCCAGCTGCTTTCAGTCCACTCGGGAGGAGGGGGAGGAGGAGGTGGAGGCAGCTCGCGTTGTTTTCTGAGCTCTAGGCTGAGAAAGCAACGTGAGCAGAGGTCGCTCCACTCAGCTTCATTTCCTCAGCTCCAGCTGCTTTCAGTCCACTCGGGAGGAGGGGGAGGAGGAGGAGGGGGAGGCAGCTCGTGTTGTTTTCTGAGCTCTAGGCTGAGAAAGCAACGCGAGCCGAGGTCGCTCCACTCAGCTTCATTTCCTCAGCTCCAGCTGCTTTCAGTCCACTCGGGAGGAGGGGGAGGAGGAGGTGGTGGTGGCAGCTCGCGTTGTTTTCTGATAGTGAGATCATTTCCCAAATTAATTGATTCACTAACCCAAAAGAAGAAGATGTTGATGACAGTGGCTCTCTCCCTTGCAAGAAAAAAGCAAGAGCCGTTCTTATGATCTCTCCCTCTCTCTCTTTCTCCCCGTAATACAGTAAAGCCCTTTCCAGCACGCGCGCGCGATCCGCCCCCGCCGCTTTGCACCTTGCAAATGCAAAAACCCTGGGGTTTTGCATTTGCAAGGTGCAAAGGGGCGGGAGCGGATCGCGCGCGCGTGCTGGAAAGGGCTTGACTTTATGGGGGGGGGGAGAGAGAGAGATATATCATAAGAACGGCTCTTGGTTTTTTCTTGCAAGGGAGAGAGTGACTCCTACCTACCACTGTCATCATCATCATCTTTTGGGTTTGTGAATCAATCAAACCTTTCATGATAGTGAGATCGTTTCCCAAATTTCCCTTAAATCAGGGAAGAAATCAGAAACAAACCTTTGGGCTGAGAATAAGCCTGTTCCTATGATGCCATTTTTGTTCACTTCAGTGTGAAAAGTGTGAAAAAACACACTTCTTTTTCTTCATCTTCTTGTTCCCTATTTACTGGTCTCTTTCAAAGAGGAAATTGTGAACATCAAACTTATTCTCAACTGTCCTAGTGAAAGTTTTTATTGGTATCTATTTTTATTTTTGAAATTTACCAGTAGCTGCTCCATTTCCCACCCTCGACTTATACTCGAGTCAATAAGTTTTCCCAGTTTTTTGTGGTTAAATTAGGTGCCTCGGCTTATATTCGGGTCGACTTATACTCGAGTATATACGGTATTTTAAACTGCAGTTAGGAGGAAAAGTAGACAGAAAGTACCAGACCAGAGACATCAGGTCTAGACAGCTGCTTGACATCTAAATTATATTATTATTTCATAACCTTAAAATTCTTCTATGGAATGAAAGAGGAAATAGCATGACGGTGCTACTTGGTTTAAATTCTCCATAGAGCTGCTGCGAGCATCCAGAGTGGGAGGTGCTCCAGTCTCCGCTCTTACAGGCTGAGCTATAATTGAGGAACGCTCCTCCTCCTCCATGTGACACCTCTGTAGCGTTCCCTAGTTTTACCTCAGCCTCGCAAGAGACAGGCAGCTCTAACAGTTACTCCTTGGCTGATCCAGGTTTTTCTCTCTCCAATTCTCAGGTTTGATCTCTCCTTTTCCTCCTTGATCCCTGCGCATTTGGTTTGTCCCAAATTTAGCTAAAGGAGCATTTTTTCGCCCCTCAGGGGGGAGATACGCGGGTTTTAGAGCCTTTCATCCCCCCCAACCCCTCTCCTTTCTCCTCTGCCGCTTTTAAGCCATTCTGTTTTTAAGCAGTGGCTTCTATTCGCGCTCTCCATTGCGCTCCGTTGCGCCTTCCCCCCACGAACGCCCTTGGAAGAAGGCAAGCTTTCTTCTCCGCAGTCCCTCGTTTCGCCTGCAGTCAGGCTAATTTTTGTTGTTGTTGAGGGGCTTGTGTCGTCTGAGTCTTTGCGCTGGTGCTGGTGGCCATTTTGGACGTGCCTCGTGGCTGGCCGCCATTTTGTCTTTTGCTTTTTTCACGATCTTGCTGCGAAGATTCTGAAGGCCCATAGCAGGACCGACAGGCCGTGTGGAGCCAAGTTAACTTAGAGGGTAGTGTGGTTCTGTGACCGGTTGCCCCCTTTTTAGTTTTTCGTTGGCTAAATTTCCGCAGCCCACTCAGAGGTGAAGGCACCAACTTCCCATTTTGTTTGGGAGGCTGCCTCAGGAGGCCTTTCGTTTTTTTGACTTTGTTGTTGTTTTTTTCCTGGCCTCAGCATTCATTTGGTCCATTGGATAATCAGAAATAACCCTTAGTTTTTGTCACTTATTTCAAAACAAAAACAAAAACCAATAAGTAAATAAATAAAAGAAAAATAGAGTAAATTATTACTAATTTTTTTGATTTCAATTGGCACCATTTTGGGTTCCTCCCTCATAAAAACAAAAACAAAAAACCAATAAAATAAAATAAAAATTATAAATAATTTACATTACAACCAAAAATTTTTTTTTTCCAAAAGGGGGACGCGGCCCAACTATAGAACAGCCGGCCTGCGTTGTAGGTTGAACTCCCAGACGTGCCAACTGCCTTTTTGTTTAATATAACTCTTTATTCCTTTTTTGTGATTATGGCAGAGGACAATCCCAGAGGACCTTTCTTGAAGGTTAGGTCAAAGACGCACCATTTGTGCAAATGGGACAAGGACTCATCCAAAGCTTCTCAGAGGGATGCCTTAAGGCACCACAAGGTTTTGGAGAAGGAGTTTGATAAACGTTCAAGGGGCTCTCAATCTGTAACCCCAATTCCTAATTTTCCCATCCCTTCTGCTCCCACATAACCCACCCCTCTGCCAAAACAACTTTCTCCTTCCAGGCGCAGTTCACCTGCTCGGAGCCTCCAGGTCTCCCGGACACTGAGGCTACATTCACAACCGTTGCTGGCTTGCAACCAGAGGAACCATCCGCGGTCCTTATTCCAGACAGCATTAGAGAATGGAGGCAGCTGGCCATCCGCCAAGGGATCACGGAGGGTATCCAAAGAGGACCAGACCAGGTCCTCAAGCGATGGCTCCTGATGTTGAATCAGTTTCTGGCAGATCCCTCACCAAACCGGAACCTCACCATGGTCAGGTACTTCCCCAAAGGGAGATCCCCTTTCCAGAAGGGGTGGAGGAAGAGGAAATGGGCCTCGTGCCCTTCCGGGAAGCGGAAGGATCGGATAGGGGGTCCTTACATTACTCTGAACCCCTGTTGGAGATGGAACCGATGGAAGGAGAAATGTCAGAAGATAAGGGTATCCTCCTGACCAGCCCGCATTCATAAGCCTGTTTGAACCCCATTTGCTCAAGTCCTTGCTAATCAAGGTGAACAATATTTCGGGCCTGATGTCCCAGTTACCCTCTAATACCTCCCCAGCAGCCTCTGGAGTCCCAGAGGATCCTATTTTCAAGCAGCCAGTCATGGAGACCGAGGTCATTTCTACTCCACTCATTTTCTCCAGCTTAGTAGCAAAACAGTTGGCCTCATCAGGGCCCCCTTCCGCTTCCTCCAATCAGGACAAGAGATTTTTTAATCTCGATGCGGGTTTCTCTTCCTTGCTAGACACCCCAGAGGTGGATAACCCCATAGTGAGACTAGCATTGTCCTCTACTCCAACTGATGCTCTGGAAGCCCTAAAGCCAGAGGACAAGCGGGCCCAGACGGCGTTACGTCGGGCGCATCAATCCGATGCTTGAGCCGTTCGATCAGCCACGGCCGCATCCTTTTCACTCGTTCCTCTATTAGATGGCTCCATCAGTTGAAGCAGCATGTCCCCCCCTCTAACACCAGGGCAGACCAGGACATTGCCACACTTACGGCCGCAGCGGAATTTGCGGCCAATGCTACCTTCCACTCCGCGAAAATTTCCTCCTGGGCTATCTCCTCTCACGTTACAGCCTGGCGGCTGCTTTGGCTTAAACACTGGCAGGCAGACATTAAGACTAAAGCTGAATTGGCTTCTGCTCCCATCTTGGGAGGCAAGTATTTGGTCCGGCTCCGGAACCATTGTTCATGGAGAGCCTAAATAAAAGAAATTTCTCCCATTGCCCTTTCACAGACAGGAGCCCAGAGTGTCCCAACCCTTTTGAAGGGGATCCGTTTGTTTCTCCTATCAGGCTCCCTTCTTTCCCAGATTTCAGGGAACCCCCCCCCTTTTGGCCGGCCTTTCAGGACCGGAGTGACACGGGTGTCAGGAACAGGAGGGGGGTCAACTACGGGAGGCCCTGCTGGGGCGCAGTAAGTAGATTGTCTCGGTGCCCTAGATAAGGCTTCCAGCCACCTACCCCATTGGCGGTCAACTCACATAGTTTGCCGACCAATGGGGATCATCCACTTCGGATATTTGGATTAGGGACACTGTTAAGCTTGGCCTCTCCCTTGAGTTTCAGTCCCCCCCTCCAGAGCATTTCATGGTTTCCCCTCTTTCCAGAGGCCACACCAAGCGTGTTCTCATAGAAGCCACTACCAACACCTCACTGAAATCGAAGCCATGCAGCTCGTACCATCCTCGCACCGAGGAATGGGTTCTACTCCCACCTTTTCCTAATTCCTAAACACTCTGGAGGCTGGAGGCCCACCCTAGATTGAAGAGGCTTAATGTGGTCCATCATAAGTTCAAGATGCTTACACTTCAGTCCGTTCTGCAGGGCACCTGGAGGGGAGACTGGCTCACCTCCTTTGGCCTCTCAGAAGCATATCTTCACATTCCCATTCATACCTCATTTTTCAAATTTCTGAGACTTGGCTACACTGGTCAACTTTTTCAGTACGTGGCCCTTCCCTTTGGTCTAGCTTCATGCTCGAGGATCTTTACCAAGGTTCTGGCAGTCCTATCAGCTCACCTCAGAGATTTCCCCATCCGCAGTCTCTGTTATCTGGATGATATCCTCATCTTCTCTCCTACCAAATGCCACGCTGAAGGGGACACTAGATCCATCCTCTCGGTTCTTCAGGCCCATGATCTTCTTGTACATTGGGAGTAGAGTCAACTTACCCCTCCCACTCAAATAACTCACTTAGGGGCAGTGATTGATTCAGTTGAAGGGACGGTCTTCCTTTCCCCTGAAAGATTTCTCAGTATCCAGAAATTGGTCAGGAACATTAGGTGAACAAGAAAGACGCCATTACTGTTCTTATCAAAATTACTTGGCAAATTGGTCTCACGCATATCCATTGTTCCCTGGACCCGGCTCCATTCCAGATCTATTCAGTGATTCCTGCTACCTTATCACCGCTCCGGAAGGAGCAATTCAAGAGCCGGGACGAAGGTTCCCTCAAGGGTTCTCGCATCGCTTCTTTGGCAGACCAGACCCGCAATCAACAAGGGCATCTCTTCAGGAGCCCCCAAGGGTTTACCCTCATGACAGATGCCAGTCTACCCGGATGGGGGGCCCATATCCACTCGCTCTCAGCTCAGGGCACCTGGTCAGCAACTGAGCAAAGGTGCAGTATAAACTGGCGGAGGCTTCACACAGTATACCCGGCCCTACACACTTTCCTTCCTTAAGTATGCGGGCGCCTCGTACTGGTCCTGACAGACAACATTACGACCAAGGCGCATATCAACCGACAGGGGGGGGCAGACATGACATCCGTCTCATGAGGGAGGCCGAGCGTCTCTGTCGCTGGGCGGAAACCAATCTATTGTCCGTCAGGGCAGATCACATCTCAGGAGTCTCAACGTTCGGGCAGACTGGTTGAGCAGGGCCACTTTAGACTAGGCAGGATGGCGCCTTCATCCCTTCCTGTTCAAAATAATAATGCAGAGGAGGCCTCAGCGATATTAGGCCACCCCCTAGTGGACCTATTCGCGTCTCCATTCAACGCCCAGGTACCAAGATTCTTCTCCAGGTACCCCCCAAGGGGCAGAGAATCACAATGCCCTACGTTGGCCCTGGCCCACTGGGCCCTTATACAGATTTTCCCCACTACCGTTAATCCCCGAAGTGATCCTAAAGCTGATCCATGAGAGGACAGAACTCCTCCTGGTTACCCCGTACTGGCCCAGGAGAGCGTGGTTCTGCAGACCTTCGTAACTTTTCAGTGGCCCCTCCCTGGAGGTTCCCACCAGGCAGGATCTCGCTATCCCAGGGACCTCTTCAGTATCCAAATCCTCGGTGGCTTCAGTTAGCCGACTGGAGGTCGAGCAGGACTGTCTAAGAAGGGAGGGTTTTCCAATCAGGTCATTGAGACCATCTCGGCAGCGAGACGGTCTCAGCTACCCAGATATATAACGCTACACAGATCGTTTTCTGTAAATGGTGTCACAAATCATGCATTAATCTGCTAACCCCAGCGGCTGCTCAAATTTTGGCCTTCTGGCAAGAAGGACTGAACAAGGGCCTCTCCCTCAATACTTTGCGAAGGCAGGTGGCTGACTGATCAACAGTCATTTCTGGTGATCCTATGAACCATTTTCACACCACTCTAGCATCCGGGCATCCTGTAGAGGAGCCACCAATTTGCATCCTCCAGTGATACCCAGATATCCAACCGGGGATGTTAACAGGGTTCTCACGGCACTGTCTAAACTGCCTTTTGAACCCCTAAGAGAGGCATCACTTCAATTTCCTACGTTCAAGGTAGTGCCTCTCATACCAGTTTCATCTGCACGACGGATATCTGAAATAGCAGCTCTGTCTGTTAGAAAGGATCTCTATGTTTTTCCATGCTGATCGGGTGGTCCTGTGACCAGATACTTCCTCCTGCCCAAGGTTAACTCAGCCTTTCGCAGATCACAGGAATTCATTCTTCCTAACTTTTGCCCCAGGCCTTCTCCGAGAGGGAAAGGCAGTGGCATTCCATCGATATCAAACGTGAGTTACGTATTTATATCAATTGCACTCGGCCTCTCAGGAAGTCAGAAGCATTATTCCTGTCATTCCAACCAAAGACGCTGGGTTTCAAAGTATCCCCGTCTACTATAGGCCCTTGGATCAGAGCGACAATCTCCAAGGCCTATCTAACTTAAGCGCTTCCTGTTCTCAGTGGAATAATCGCACATTCTACAGGGAGTGCAGCTACCTCGGCAGCTTGGGCTACCCAGGCTTCGATACATGATATCTGCCGAGTGATCACCTGGGCGTCCCGTCACCCTTTATTTGTCATTGTTAAATCAATGTGTTTTTTTGCTTCGGCAGAAGCATCCTTTGGCAGACGAGTCCTTCAACAAGTGGCAAGAGAGCCAGAGGATATTCCAACCCAGACGGAGTCCCTCCCATAGGACAGGCCATGCTTTGGTATGTCCCACTCTGGATGCTCGCAGCAGGTCTATGGAGAATGGGCGTTGGTACTTACCTGATACGCCCTTTCTCATCGAGCTGCGTAGAGCATCCAGCCCCACCCTAAATTGTCCATCTGGTGGGGAATCCTGTTTCGGCCAATGATTCAATCAGTTGAGTAGTTGTGAACTGCTACAATAGTTTAGAGGAGATAATAGTGTTTGTCTTCTCGTCTTCGTAAAACTGGGGAACGCTACAGAGGTGTCACGTGGAGGAGGAGGAGTGTTCCTCTATTATAGCTCAGCCTGTAAGAGCGGAGACTGGAGCACCTCCACTCTGGATGCTCTACACAGCTCGACGAGAAAGGGCGTATCAGGTAAGTACCAACGCCCATTCTCAAAAGCAGGAAGAGGCAGAAAGACTTTTATAACTGTTAGCAATGCTGAATGTTTTGTTTCATAACAATCAACTTTTGGATTATCTACAGTATTGGGGATGGACATGTTATTTTTATGGATGATCCAATAAAAGTTAAAATGGGGGATGAGATTTTAGGTGACTGTTTTTTTCACTAAACATTTCTTTTGTTTTGGCTTGGCCTGATGGTTATTTCTCTTTTCATTTGATGATTCATTTCCAGGTTTTTTATCTGTGCTTTATCATTCATTTCAGTTTACACAGCCACTAATGGTGATAAGTTAATATATATTTAGAAATTAATACATTGATATTTATATACATAGTCCTTAACTTACACCATTTATTGGTTATTGCTCAAAGTTACAACTGTACTGAAAAGTGACTTATGACTACTTTTCACATTTACAACCATTGCAGTATTCACATGGTCACATGACCTGAATTTGGGGGCTTGACAACTGGCATGTATTTATAACAGCTGCACTGTGGGGGGGAGGGGAATCCATGTGATCATTACTTGTAACCTTCCCGGCCTGCTTCGGACAAGCAAAGTCAATGGAGGAGGCCAGATTCACTTAATAACCATATGATTCACTTAACTACAGTGATTCACTTAATAACCATGGCAAAAAGATCATAAAATGGGATGAAACTCACTTAACTGGCTTGCTTAGCAACAGAAATTTTGGGCTCAATTGTGGTCATAAGTTGAGTACCTGTATTCATTTTGAAGTAATATTTTCTACCTACAAAAAATCTGATTATTGTCAGTGATAGCCACATTGTTAAATCTGATGCTTACCATTCTAATATTTTGGGTTAAATTGGCATATCGCCAACTATATAAAACAAAATGAAATTTACTAAAAATTGAGTGATTCAGTCAGAAGCCTTCTAGAATAATTCCAATGCAAGAGGAAAGAAATCATAATTTAGCTGAGAAAAATAATAGGGCTTTTAACTTTTTGTTTGAGATGCCACATTTCAGTAGCAATACGTTTTTTAAAATTAAATTGCCGTTTCAAAATCATTTTTAAAAATAAGCATACATTTTGGAAAGTACTTGGATAATACAGCCATGTCTTTTAGATTACTGTTTATGTTCTGTGTTGTAAAATCATTTTGTTTTTAATTTTGATATTGATATTTTTAAATTTCTGAATTTTTTATATTTGTTACAACTTGGCTGGCTCTGGAAAGAAAGGCATTTTATAGAAGTAGAAATAAATACATACCAATAAAACCACATACAAATCTCTTGAGCAATGATTATACAGGAAATATTTTTATAATCCATAATAAAACTAACTTCAAAACTACAGAAGACAAAGAATTCAGAAATTAAAACTACATACAAACAGTAGATTAACACAACGAACGAACAGAAGAAACTTTGCATTCTTGATCATATGATCTCAGCATCTCCTCGACTTTCTCCGTCTATTTGTGCAGCTTACCCAATAATTTTCTTTCACGCCAATAGTCTTTACAGCTACCTTGTGGGAAGTGCAGTAACACCGCCGTCCCTCCATGCAACAATAGAACCGCTAAGTCTCAGTAACTGCGCTGCGTCGCGACTCGCACGTCTCCTCTCTCCCTCCTTCCTTCTTTCTGTCTATCGGTGGCGTCGAGCTCAGCGCTTGAAGCCGCCTGCCCGGCTCCGCCTCTTCCTCTCCCCGAGCTGTGACCACGCGCGGCGATTCCGCTTACTCCCTTGGCCGCCCGGTGGGCCCTCCCCGCCATTATAGGAGGCCGCGCCCTGCCCCAAGCGGTCAGGCCGGTAGCGAGAAGCTTGGCTCCCGTCCGGTGAGTCTGAGCGGCGTGGTGGCTGCGGGTTCTTCCTGGAGGAGCGGAGACCTGGCTGGCGCGCAGGAAGGGCAGGGGGATCGCAGCTTCCTCTTCGGGTAGGGGAAAAAAAAAACCCCAAACAACACACATACTAAGCAATATTCAGGCCCGGAGGCTGGGTTGCCCGGAGTCTGTCTCTCACCTTATGCGCACCCGGGAGGAAGTGGAGTTGTGGGCCCGCTGCAAGGGGAAGGGGCTGTCGCTACTTTTCCCTTGAGGGCGGGCAGGTGGGCGAGAAAGCGGGGGTGTCTGCGGGAGTCCTCAGCCGGCCAGTCTCGCGGCTGCTCCCTCCTCTCGGAATTGAAAGGTTCGGGCTGGTGTAGTTTTTGGCGCATTTTACCACAGACCGTGTAGGGACGAATGGTTAGTTCTTACTTATAAGGAGCTGTTCATAAACTTGAGTGCCTCTTTTCTCGTTTTTTTAATCCCTGGAAGCAAACAGACAACCTTTGTTGCCTTTGGAGGCTGCTCCTCTGATAAGGGCTTGGGGCAAAGATGGTCCCGAACGAGGCCGGTTGGGCGGGTTAGGTTCTTTCTCCCTTGTCCCCGGAAGCAGGTGGCGCAGAGTAGTTATAGCTGGAGGGCAAATGAGCGCTATTGTAATGGTACTGTAAGGAAGAGCCGCCCGCTGCTTCGTGTCGCTTACCTGCCCTTTTCGATTGGGGAATAAGGCCTGCCTTTTTATCTAGAGGGCGATCGCAGGTAAGCGTCTCTTGTTTCTTCCTGCTCTGCTCTTTGTGATCAGATTTCTTAGGAAGAATAAGAACCCTTGGTAGTTGGAGGTATCAGGAAGAACATTCCTCTCCATATCTGTTCCTGTGGAACAATGGCAAGAAATGGATTATTACACTCTTGTCCTCCTCTTGATTTTCTCATGGGTGATCTTTGAAACAAAACAAAATGTGGATAATCTTTGAAACAAAATGTAGAATTATTTGATCCAGTGGAGTACCCGTAATTCTAAGTTTTTAAGAATTGGAAGGAGTGACCCTCAGTCTTTTTGTGTCCACACCTGAACTTAGAATATTTCTGAACATACTTAAAATGGGAGTGTCATAGTTGTGCTCTTTCTTTCAGGTGATTAGGTTGGGTATGGTGTTTTTAGATCCTGAGCACCTTAGAGGAGGGTGTGTTGGAATGAGAAAAAACTTCATTTACCTTCTTCCTCTTTCTTTGGTTAACTGACAGGAGATCAAGATGTTGAAATAAATTTAAGGATGATATGTCATTATTTGTTCAAAGAGAGGAGCAAATATTTGCATGTACAATTCCATCCTGATATCTTAAAATATTTATTTCAAGCTTAGTTTATAATATTTTAATTTAGCTGTTATTAAACCTTTAATGTTAATCTTTACTGTTAAAAATTAAAGAATGAACAATTTACTAAACATTATTTTTAGTTGCATACAGTTTTACTGAAACTTACAAATGCAATATATTATAGAAGTCTTTTGTCCTTTGTAAGCTAGCTAAATAAGATAGAAAATTGCATATTACCAAAACATTTTGACTGACAGATGATAGACCAGAACTCAGTCTTTCCTAGCCCCGTGTTACAATAATAATCTGTTTTACTACTGCAGCTTTCTGACTTGAAAGTTCTTGCAGCAAATGCTGTAGAAATTGATTCCTATATTGAGCTGGACTATGTGGTCTCCCATGTTTCCTCTAGTTGTTACATTCTGATTACTTAATATTATGATGTAATACTGTACAGAGGTATTTTGTCCAAATGATTGCTTATACATTTACAGAATCACTTTATCATTGTTTAAATCATAATTTGGCTATGCTCATATAAATGCATTCTACTACATGAGTGAGTGATGAGTTGTGTAATTAAATAATTGTGCTTTTAATGTTTTGTGATCGTTGGATTTATGCAGTATATTACACCATAATATAGTTTATTTGATTTTGACTGTTATTGAGGATGAGATGGTTGGATAGTGTCATTGATGCAGTGGACAGATTCCAGGAGATAGTGGAGGACAGGGAGAGGGGGCAGCGCAGTGTGCTGTAGTCTATGAGTTCTCAAAGTCATATATGACTTAGTGACTGAACAACAGCAAGCATGCTATTTGAATCCAGCCATTACAAATTATTAAATAAACCATAGTAAGAAGTTGTGATTTAGCATGATGTATGAATTGGACATGTAAGCATGTATGAATGCATATTAGAGAGGAAGTATGTATGAAAGGACTTAATGTCAGAATTCTAGAGTACTGAAACACAACTGAAAAATAGTTTGCATGGCTACTATTTTAAAAAATGGGTCAACTTTGTTTTGCTATGCAGTTATATTTTGCATATCTGTATCTATCACAAAGGTGTTTTTCAGTTGCCTTTTGAAAAGCACCTTTATGACAACCATGACCTGGATAATTGAGATTCTCTGTAGACATATCTGTATCTGTTACACGATGTCATCATTATTTTATGATGTGGCTCAGACCTACACATAGAAAGACAAAAAGATCCTTTAGATTCTGTGTAACACATGAATGAAAATCTATGTGAATAAAGATATTTGTGGATTAGAAGAAACAAATGAATTTAATTTCTGACTGCATTACTTATGGTTTTTTATATCTGAATATTTGTAGAGGTATAAAACTGAAAACCACAGTTGTATATTTGCATGGTTAGCCAATATAATAACAATGTAAATAATAATGTTAACCACAAATTTTTGAAAACTTTATTTTGTGTAAAATTCAAATGTATAGTTGAATGCATTTTGGTCTCTTGGAATGTATTATTCAGCTCTAAGTAGGGTATTCAAATTCTAAATAATCCTTGTAGGAATACTTATTGTGGTTTTGTTCATGTTTGTATTGCTTCTGTATTTATACCAATGTTATACCTACAACACTATATATAAGCATTTATAGCTTGGAGATATCAGGAAAAAATATAGTTGATTTTCAAAAATTGATGAATAGCTATATTATATATTATATATTATATATTATATATTATATATTATATATTATATATTATATATTATATATTATATATTATATATTATATATTATATATTATATATTATGGATAGCTATATTTTGTTAACAACTTTAGTATTTATGTGCCACTCAGACTTGATTTGAATAGTGAGATGTACAACATATAAATGTAATAAATAAACTTCCTTCCATCATCTTTCTTTATGTGTAATTTATTGCCATAAGCCAGAAATTTTGGATAATGTAACATTTGTATTCTCTTGAGGGGGTTTTGTAGTTAGGTCAAAAAGAGCTGTATAGCTCTGATGAATATATGAAGTATTTTGTGCAGGAAAACATTACCTTTAAATTGCCCCAAATATTTGTTGCAAAAAAAAGAATGAAACTAATCATGATATTGAAGATTTTTGAGGGTTAAGGTGCTGATTTAGAAATCATGAGAACATTGGTTCTAGTTCTGCCTTAGGCATCAAAGCTGTCTGGCTGACTTGGACCAGGCATACTTTCTTAGCCCAATCCACTTCACAGGATGGTTGTTGTGGGAAAAATATTGCTAATTGTTCATCTATTGATGGCTTGTCTTTAATTTGTAGTCTCTGCAGTTTTATCAGGAAGTCAGTAAGAACAGTTCTGATGTGTTGTTGGGGCCTAACTGACATTACTTAACTTACCAGTTGCCATCTTTCAGAGATTAATATAGTTATAGCATGTAAATCCAAATCAATTTGACAGCTTATATGGTTAAATTTTTTAAAAATCCGTGGAAGAATCCCAGTAGCCAAATAACTGTGGAAGATAAAGGGGAAATTAAGCGTTAAGCAAATTTGCTATTTAAATAGCTACTTTGGAATAAGTATAAAGCTACATTATGTGCAATTGTTGCAAATTGGGTTTCTCTATATTGTCATGCATTCATATTATATACCTTTATTTTCAATTAAATGGAACATAATTCAAATTGTTTTAATCAAGTGTCATAAGTATTTCAAAGTAAAGAAAACCACAGCCATGAGAAAAAAAAATATTTCACAGCTGTACTTCCTCCTAAAAATAGCTAATAATATTAAGCCCAGTGTGGATAATTTATTTGCTTTTAACTACTAGCATGCTATAATGTTGAACTGATTAAAATATAAGGTTAATGCTGGTTATTAATTAACTAATTAATGATAGATTCCATATTTGCACATTTGCCCCCTTGCTAAAAATTACCCCCCCTCCCAATTTTCAGATTTGTGGAGAGTGGTGAAAAATTTGAGTCACCCAACATGTGTGTTCCCAGCCATGGTTGAACAAGATGCCTTCTTGTTTTCTTCTTCCTCCTTGTTTCAGCTCTCATACTTTAAACAAATGTTTTTTTGGTGGTTCATTTGGCATCATATTTTTGCATTTTTATGCTGAAATATATATTAAATAAGTTGTCTTTAAACAAAAGTTATATACATTAGTGGCCAAAATTGTGGAAACCTTTTGGAAAAAGTATATTTTTAAGGTTTGATATGGCTAATAGCACCACTTTTTTGGGGGTAGTACCATAAAATTTCAATGGGAAGATAATTTAATCACGAATGTAATGCAACAAAGTTTGTTCAATTATCTGTATTCTATGAAAAGTTACAGCCAAATAATCAGAAAAAGGAAGCACAACTTGTTAGGTTGATATCAGGTAGCTTTCCTTCATCTGATCATAGCCAGTGAGCATGAGTGTTGCTTTTAGAATTGAGAACCAATCAGGTGTCATCTTGTTTTGGCAATGAGCCAATCAGATCACAGGATTCAGTTATTGATGTCATGTACTGAAGCTGGGAGGACGACATTTGTCAGCGTGTTATATGATTGCTATCAAGTTGGTTGGGTTATTTTGTGTTGTTTCATTTAGTGAGCTTGTAAAACATAATAAAATTAAAGTAATGTTGCAAAGAGTTGATTGGGCGCCCAGAAAACAATGTAAAATAGTATTATTAAGTGAACAAGGCTACAGTTATAAAGAAATTAGAAGAAAAATTGGTGGAAACTTAACCAAAGGTGGCATTTCTAAGTTTTTGAAGAGGTATAAGGAGATTCAGTTATTACAAAACCACACTGGTAAAGGCAGAAAAAGGTGCAAACAGCAAGTGATGATAGAATAATTAAGAGACTATGCCTACGTGACAGAAGAAAATCATCTGGTGTATACAAGATGAAATGGCGCAATGCAGTGTAAAGTTGAGTGCAAGGGCTGTTCAGAGCAGATGCAGGAATTTGGCCTAAAATCTAGAATTCCATAAAAAAAAGCCACTTTCATCTCTCAAACAAAAGTTGAAAAGACTAAACTGGGCCAAAACCCATGTTACCTTAACAGAGGAACAATAGGGCAGTGTTATTTGGAGTGATGAGATCAAATCTCCCTGTTTGATAGTGATGGCATAAAATACATAAGGAGACGAATTGGAGAAGATTTGCATCTTGATTGCATTACATGTACCGTGAAACACCCAGTCAGTGTTATGATCTGGGGTTGTATGACATCAAAAACTGTGGGCAGAATTTGTGTGATAAATGGGAATATGGCCAAAAATACATTAATGAAATACTTGAGCCCAAACTGAAGCCTTCTACACATGATCTTTTCCAAAACAATGAAGCATTTATATTTCAACAGGATTAAGCTCCGTGTCATGTTGCTGCTGTGTGCAAAAAGTGGTTTCAAAATAATCATACTCCACTACTGGAATGGCCTGAGAATAGCCCAAACCTTAACCCAATTGAAAATCTATGGAGCAGACTAAAGAAACTTGTTAGTCAGAAGCAACCAGATCAATAAAACCCAGTTAATAGAAACAATCATTCAATCTTGGTTTCACATTATACCAGCTGCAGAATTAAAAGACTTGATTCACTCCATGGGAAGATGTAAGGCCATAATTCGTGCTAAAGGTTACCCAACTATTGTAAGTATTAACTGACATAGTGATAATTTTTGTATATCTCATTTATTCTACATATTTCACTTTTCTTCTTTATAACTGCTATTCTAACAGCAAATCCTTCATAAAAGTTATTGCATTGCATTCTTGATTAAATTATCTTTCCATTGATATATAATTTTATGGTACTATTCCAAAAAAAGTGGTGTTATTATCCACCAAACTTCAAAAATACACTTTTCCCAAAAGATTTCCACAGTTTTGGCCACTACTGTATTATAAAGAGTCCTTGGTGCTCTCTGAACTTGCTTGTTTTCTTGAAGACGTTTTACTACCCAAGCTAGCACAGACGATCTTATCTAGTTTCGGTAATGAAACATCTGCAAGAAAACAAAAGCAAGCTCAGAAAGCACCAAGGACTCCTCATGGCAACCCTGAACTACAAATATTCTCCTTTATATTGATTAATTGATAAAACTATTGAATCCAGAGTCTTCTGGGAACCTAACCTTATATTTCCCTAGGAGAAGTGGTTCAGTATTTGCTAAGTCAGCGTTTGAGGTGTTTTTAAAGTACATAACTGCAATGAATATTGGGAGTTATTCGAAATTGAGGAATCTGTTTGGAACAGAGGACAAAACCAGTCAGATACAGTTAAATTGTACCCCAGAAACCTCCATCAGTGATTTGTAGTTCAGCAATGTGTGGAGAGCCATGAGTTTTCATCCTTGCAGTAACTACTTTTTAAAGTTCTAAATTGCATCTGGATGATGATAGAAAGTCCACGTTGTAATTACTAACAACCAGTTCTGTTAAAAGCCAAGCCATAATTTTTTTGCAGTGTTTAAATTTCCCAAATAGCCTTGGAACTCTAAATAGAGGTATTGGAGGTAATTGCTTCACCTAAAATAATTTTTTGCCTCTCATTTCTGACCTATACCTAAAAGGGAAAGATCCAGAGCATATTTAGTGATTTGCTTACAGTACTCTTCGTTAGCTCTGAGTCAGCAGAGGAGCATTTATTGGAGTTTCAAATGCCAAGAAGAAAAGGTTGGTATACTGCTTTAACAATTACTATAGAACCTGGCATAATTCTGTAACCTTTAATTACAAATGGAGAATAATGAGCAAAGTTTGATCGATGGGGAAAAACATTAGGATTTAATTTCAGCTGGATTATTTACATCATTTTCTTTGATCCAAATACTTAAGGTAATGTAGATTTTGGGAATAATATTAGAAACCTTTGCAAAGTGAAATTCTGTTATGGTGGTACTTTGCTAAGTGAACAGTTGGTTTTTTTCCGAGCCACTGAGAAAAAACAGCTTCCTTTATATATCTGAAGTTTTATAGTTTAAGTAGTTCCTTGCCTCACTCATGTTTGAAAGCTTTACCTTGGCATTCTTCCTAGAGAATGTTCTTGATTTTTTGGCAGTAACAATGTATGTGTGAGGGTGTGGAATTACTATCCTTTTCCATTGCTCTGCTGGGTTGTTTTTTTGCTATGCGGAGGCAGTGTTTCCCTTTGTTTGAAACACTTGTATAACAAGCCATCAGCTTTATGATAGTGTACCTAGGTTAAGTACTAATTATCTACTGTCTGGAGCCATTATAACTAGCTCATATTTATTTTTGGTCTTCTAAAAATATTGTCTTTTCAAACATGAGCAAGAAAACGCTTGGTTTTAGATTTAACTGTAATTTTATCAAAGTAAAAGATCCAATCCCAAGGCACGCAATATTGCTGAACAATATTCAGTAGGAAAACTAAGTTAATTAATCATCGGATCATTTATTTTCTTCTTGTGAATATTAGTAAAGAATTTACGGTGTTATAGAAAGACTCTGAAACAGTTTTTCCGGTTTACTACATTGAAACCTATTTCAATGTATATTGAATAAACTTAAATAGACCTAAAATAAGAAATGAACTTATTTTAAACTTTTCTTAAAATGAGTGGTTGTGGATTAGGGATGTCCAGTACATTGGATCCAAAGATGAAAAAGGGTTTGCTGGTGGCCCATGGTCATCAAACTGGCTTTCATGCCTAAAGTGGAACTAGAACGCATGTCTCCAGGTTTCTTGATGTGCGGGTGGGTGAACATGCCATATAGTTTAGTGTCTGCATTAGTAAGCTCTGCCTTTTCTTAGATTGCATGGTAGTTGTATGATCTCAGGAAATACTCATTTGAATTCAGGAAATACCAACAAAGATTGATTCTAAAGCATCTTGTCTGATCTAGTGTACTCCTTTTCCTTGGAACTGTAGCCTTCCATGAGAAACTAGGAAAAATATATTTTCTTTAAGGAGGTATTCACAGGATTGTTATATGTGTCTATATCTCCCTGAAGCACATTGGATCTAAAGTACAGAGATGTAAGGAAGATGTAAGAGTACATCTTATGATATTTTGAAATAAGTATTTATTCCTTTCATTTCTGTCCTGCTTTTTCACCAGTAGCTGAAGGCTGTGTAGATAGCATTTCCTTCACTAATTTTTTAGGTCAGAAATATTTTGAAATACAGAGGTGTAAAGAGCTGGTATATTTATTTAATTTATATGCCACCCATCAGCAATAAGGTGATCCTAAGCGACTTACATGATTATTCCTATGTTAGCTATGGTAAAGAAATGATTTAGGAAATTGTGGCTTTTCTTTTCATTACTATCTGATATAAGGATAGGACAAGTTAGTTTGTGCAATTTTACAGTTTCCTCTGCTAAATCAGAAGAAAAAAAAACCTTTATAGTATATTGGCTAATTAAGTTTATTCATATCCCAACCAGTCCTTCAAGGTGTCCATTTATTTATTTAGAAAATTAATTTGCTTGTTTATCTTAAGTAACTCTGGATAACTGTCATACAGTATTTTTTAAAATGTACTTTAATTAAAAATCAGTATAAGAAAATACAGGATACAGTTAACAATAACAAAATGCTATAACTAAGGTTTCCATAAAGAACTTACAATACCAAACACATATACCAGGCTGCACTGTTTTGCTAGTTCTAATGCTTGAAGGAAGAGCCATGGCTTTCCTGAAGGTGAACTTATATGATATGGTAATAGAAAATATGTTAATTCTCCTTAGAGCTGCTCAGATCATCCAGAGAGTGGGAAGTGCTTCAGTTTGCATCGTTGTAGGCTGAGCTTAATTACTGAGGAACGCTCCGCCCTTCATCACGTGGCTCCCTTGTGGCGTTCCCCAGTTTATGCTCAGCCTTCGTGAGAATAGGCTGTGTTATTTTCTACTCCTTGGCCGATTCAAGACTTTTCCTTATTTATCAGGTTTGCCTTATTATTATTAATTCCTTCCTTAGCCTCTGCACATTTCGGGTGTCTCTGGAGCAAGGGGAGTGTGTTCCTCACCCCCAAGGGGGGGAAAAGAGCGGGAGGTTTTAACAGCGCTCCTGCGCTAACCCCCCCACCCTCAATTCGGTTTTTCTTCCTGCTGCTTCTCTACGCTGCCCTCGTTGTGGCTTGAACTGATCGCGCTGTTAAAGCGCAGCTGGTTTTCCCACCACCACGAACGCCGATTTCTCCTGGCTGCCTCTCTCGGCCTCGAAACTTGCCGGAGGGGCCTAGTTCCACTCTGAGCGGCCTGATAAGAAAATTCGTAGGCGGCTGCCATTTTGGGCGCCGCCACTTGCTCGGGTGCCATTTTCCCAGCATCATTGCAAATTGCAAAGGGGCTAGCTCTATTCACAGGCCTCCCAGCCTGTTAGAGCTGTTACTGTTCTGTACTGTGATTTTCATTAAAATTCTCAAACTTGTTGGCTTTCCGCAGCAGCGCTCAGGGCGAGGATTAGCAGCCTATCCCTCCCGGTTGTTGTCTGGGAGCTCTAGCTGCTAGAGGCCTTATTTCCAGCCTCGGCGTTCATTTGACCAATTAGGTACTAATAATAACAATCTCCTGGGTTACTCCCTCCTGGGACTGAACCTAATTCACTAATTAGATATTTTGTTATTAAAAAAAAATATGAATAATAATAAAAATAAATAAATAAATGTTATATATATATATATATATAACACAATAATAACATTAACAATAGTAATAGGATTATATATTTATTTATACGCAGATACACATATATATTAATAATAATAACAATAACAATAATAATATTATAGACTATATACATCTAAATTCCAAAAGGGGGCGCGGGCCAGCTGAAAGGACAGCCGGCCTTTGTTGTAGGTCGAAACCTTGGCGAGCCAATCGCCTTTAGAATCTTATATACAATCCTTACTTCTAAAATGTCAGATGACAATTCCGCTAAAGGCCCTTCTTTGAAGGCCCGATCTAAGTCCTACCACTTGCGCAGACAGGCTAAGGAAACTTCTAAGGAAACTTCCAAGGCCTCTCAAAGAGATGCCTTAAGACGCCATAAGGCATTGGAGAAAGAATTCGACAGGTGATCCAGGGAGTCACAACCGGTGCCTCCAGCCCTCCCACCCTCCGTTCCTTCTACCTCCCAGACACCCCCCTCCTCCAGATTGCTCTTCCCTCTCCAGGCACAGCTCATCCCAGGGGCATCAGGTCCCTGGACCAACGACCAGACGGATGCCCGAAGCTACATTCACGCCCACGGCCGCTGGTCTTCACCAGGAGGAGCCCGCCACAGTTGAGATCCCTGAACAAATGAGGGCATGGATGGAACGGGCTATCTGCCAGGGGATTGCAGAAAGTCTCCAACAGATGTCCAGGCCCGGTCCCCTCCCGATGGCGCCCGAACACGAGTCGCTATCAGTCAGGTCCTCGCCTAGATCGGACCCTCCCCACAGTCAGGTACCTTTACAGAGGGGCAGCCCTCTCCCAGAAGGGGAACTGGAGGAGGCGATAGAGGGTCTGGACCAGTTCAGGGAGGAGGAAGAATTTGAATGGGGGTCTACACATCATGGGGAGCTCCTATCAGAGATAGACCCTATGGAAGGGGAGATGTCTGAGGACTAGGGTCTCTCCCCCGATCAACCCACCTTTGTGGGTTTGTTCAAGCCACACATGTTTAAATCGCTCCTCTTTAAGGCCAAAAACATCTCTGGCCTGTCCATACAGTCTCCCTCTGCTCTCCCTTCCCTGGCGGAGGAACAAGAGGACGCCATTTTCAGGCAGCTCGTTGTGGAAGTGGAGGTTATTCCGGCTCCACCCATCTTTCACGACCTAGTCTCAAACCAGTTGGACTCCACAGGGGCCCCTCCTGCCCCATCCAGCCAGTACAAGAGGTTCTTGAACCTCGACTCAAGCTTCTGCAACCTGCTTAATACTCTCGAGGTCGATGAGCCCATCGTTGGCTTAGCATCCTCCTCCTCCTCTAGTGATCCTCTGGAGGCTCTGAAACCCGAGGACAAGAGGTCTGAACTAGCCTTACGTCGGGCTCACCAAGCTGACGCTTGGGCCATTAGATCAGCTACGGCCGACTCCTTCTTCACCAGGTCTTCGATCTGGTGGCTCTGCCAACTGAAACAGCATGTCCCCCCCTCTAATACAAGGGTGCATCAGGACATCACCAAACTGACGGCCGCGGCAGAATTCTCAGCCGATGCCACCTACCACGCGGTTAAGTTCTCCATCCGAGCAATAACCTCTCATGTTACAGCCCACCACCTGCTCTGGCTCAAACACTGGCAGGCGGATGTAAAAAACAAAGTTAAGTTGGCCACCGCCCCCATCAAGGGAGACAAACTATTCGGCACGGCTCTGGAGCCCCTGCTAGCTGAGACCCGAAGCAAGAAAAAATTTCTTCCTTCTCTTTTTTGGAGGTCAGAGACAAGAGCCCCTCAGCCATTTCAGAGAGGTTCCTTCCAACCTTTCTACCAGTCTCTCTTCCCGCCCAGGTACCCAAGACCCCCCTCCTTCCAGCCATTCCAACCCCAGGATTGAGCCGACCTGGGTGACAGGAACAGCAGGGGCGGCAGCTACAAGTCCCTTCAGGGGTTCACGGGGGAAGCCCTTCCAGCGCCCCAGATAGACCCCGTCCCTCCCTTCCCATCAGCGGATGTCTCAGGCATTTCGCCGACCGATGGGACTCCTCTACTTCCGATGCCTGGATCCGGGGCACCATCAGATTCGGTCTCGCTCTGGAATTTCAGCGCCCCCCCCCGACTTTTTCATGGCATCCGCCCTCGAGGGATCCCACCAAACGCAGCTTGATGGATTCCGCTATTCATCATCTCCTCAACATACAGGCTATCCAACCCGTCCCACCCTCCCAACGAGGGCAGGGTTTTTACTCCCACCTTTTCGTGGTACCCAAATCCTCAGGTGGATGGAAGGCAATTCTGGACCTGAAATGCCTTAACCGTTACCTGCTCCACTGCAGGTTTAAGATGCACACCTTACAGTCCATTCTACTGGGCATCAGGCAGGGAGACTGGCTCTCTTCTATAGACCTTTCAGAAGCGTATCTACACATACCAATCCGGCCCTCCCATTCCAAATTCCTCAGGTTCTGTTACAACCACCGCCACTTCCAATATGTGGCCCTTCCCTTTGGGTTGGCTTCTGCCCCGAGAACCTTCACTAAAGTACTCGCGGCTCTAGCGGCTCACCTCAGGAACCTCCCAGTGCATCTCCACTGCTACCTGGATGACATCCTCATCCTGTCCCACTCCAGACACCAAGCAGAGAAGGACACCAGAGCTACTCTCTCGGCCCTCCAAGACCATGGGTTCCTAGTAAACTGGCAAAAGAGCCAATTGTTACCATCTACCCGGATAACCCACTTGGGGTCCGTCATTGACTCAGTTCAAGGAAAGGTCTTCCTTTCCTCAGAAAGATTCCTTAGCATCCAGGAAACCGTCAAACATATCAGACGATCAAAAAGGGTAACACTCTTAGAATTGTCTGAATTACTAGGTAAAATGGTCTCATGCATTTCCATTGTTCCCTGGGCCCATTTACACACCAGATCCCTACAGTGGTTCCTGCTCCCATTCCAAAGATCTGGCAGAAGCAATTCAAAGGCCACAGTCAAGGTATCTCCAAGGGTCCTCACGTCTCTCCTCTGGTGGACCAATCCCGCCATCAACAAGGGCCATTGCTTCAAGGAGCCCCAATGCCTCATACTCACCACAGACGCCAGCCTGTCCAGATGGGGCGCTCACATCCACTCGCTCACGACACAGGGCAGATGGTCACAGGCAGAACGGGCATGCAGTATAAACTGGTTGGAACTCCACGCCATCCATCTGGCTTTGCGCAACTTCCTTCCTCAGGTATGCGGGCGGCATGTCCTTATACTCACGGACAACGTCACCGCTAAGGCTCACATCAACCGGCGAGGGGGTACCCAGTCCATACAGTTGATGAGAGAGGCCAAGCGCCTCTGCTGTTGGGTGGAGCGCAATCTCCTCTCCCTCAAAGCTGAGCACATCTCAGGGGCTTCAAACACCCAAGCAGACTGGCTGAGCAGGGCCATGGTGGACCAGTCTGAGTGGCGCATCCACCCGTCTCTGTTCAAAGAGGCGACCATGATGTTCGGTCTCCTGACATTGGACCTCTTCGCATCCCCCCTCAACACACAAGTCCCAAGGTTTTACTTGAGGTACCCTTCCCATGAGGCCGAGAATTACAATGCCCTCCATTGCCCCTGGCCCCCAGGGCTTCTATACGCATTCCCTCCATTAGCCCTAGTCCCCAGAGTCATCCAGAAGTTCATTTACGAGAAGGCAGAACTGCTTCTGGTGGCCCCCTACTGGCCCAGACGCCCATGGTTTGCGGACCTCTGCAACCTATCGGTGGCCCCTTCCTGGAAAATCCCCCCGAACAGGATCTCCCTTTCTCAGGGGCCCCTCCAGCATCCGGATATTCAATGGCTCCAGTTAGCCATTTGGAGGTTGAGCGGGAACGTCTAAGAAAGGAGAAGCTCTCTGACCAGGTTATTGATACCATTTTAGTCGCCAGGTGGCCCTCAATGCCACTTGGAATAGTTTCTGCAAGTGGTACCATAATTTCCAGGTCAACCCGCTTTCACCCTCCATCGCTCAAGTGTTGGACTACCTCCAAGAAGGTCTGAGGAAAGGACTTTCCCCTAACACCTTGAGGCGTCAGGTTGCAGCCCTCTCAACTGTCATCCCTTGTGACAACCTGGGTTCCCTTTCCCACCACCCTCGTATTAGGGCATTCCTCAGAGGAGCCACTAACTTGTGCCCCCCAATTGTTCACCGATATCCTACCCGGGACCTCAATAAGGTCCTTGCGTCCCTTACTAAACACCCCCTTGAGCCTCTCAGGGAATCCACCCTCCAGTTTTTAACATTCAAAGTTGTGTTCCTGGTGGCCATTACTTCGGCTCGCCAAATATCGGAGATTGCAGCCTTGTCGGTGAGGAAGGACCTTTGCATCTTCCATGCCAACCAGGTGGTCCTCCGGCCGGACCCTACCTTCTTGCCCAAGGTCAACTCAGCCTTACACAGGGCACAGGAACTCATGCTCTCGAACTTCTGCCCCAATCCCTCGTGGGAGAGGGAGAAGCTTTGGCACACCCTGGACGTGAGATGTGCCCTCCGCACTTACATTAAGCGTACCCAGCCCTTTTGGAGGTCCGAATCCCTATTCCTTTCCTTTCAGCCCAAAACATTGGGCCACAAAGTGTCCCCTTCAACCATCGGCTGCTGGATCAGAGCTACTATTTACAAAGCCTATTTGTCTCAGGCTCTGCCGGTACCCAGCGGAATAACAGCACACTCCACCAGAAGTGCAGCTACCTCGGCAGCTTGGGCCACCCAAGCTCCAATCACTGATATTTGCCGGGTGGCCACCTGGGCCTCCCCGTCTCCCTTCATTAGGCATTATAAGATCAACATATTTGCCTCGGCGGAGGCTTCGTTTGGCAGACGAGTCCTTCAACGAGTCCTCAAGGACCCGCGGAGGCCTCCGCACCAGACGGAGTCCCTCCCGTAGGACAGCCAAGCTTTGGTATGTCCCACTCTCTGGATGATCCAAGCAGCTCTAAGGAGAATGGGCGTTGGTCCTTACCTGACACACCATTTCTCTTTGAGCTGCGAGAATCATCTAGCCCCACCCTTGTTATTTCACCGTCTGGTGGGGTCTTGTTTTGGCCAATGAACCCTTAAGTCTAGTAAGATGAGAGTATGACTTTCTCTTCACTCTCGACTTCACATAAACTGGGGAACGCCACAAGGGAGCCACGTGATGAAGGGCGGAGCGTTCCTCAGTAATTAAACTCAGCCTACAATGACGCAGACTGAAGCACCTCCCACTCTCCGGATGATCCTCGCAGCTTGAAGAGAAATGGCGTGTCAGGTAAGGACCAACGCCCAATTTCATTTTAGATATGTTTTATATAAATTTTGATTATGTTTAGATTGGATTTCAGTAACCACATGTTATGTCCCCATATTTGGCTCACATTTAATATGCAACAAGTTTCCTTACTTCAAGTTAGATTTGATTAGAACATCTTTGCCTTTAACATTTTCATAAATTTGTATAAATTGTATGTTTTGTGTTGAGCTGTTTACCTCTTTGAAGATAAATTATTTTTACACTAAAATTGATAAGCCCAGTGTTAGCTGAATGTGTTATTTATGGTCGGAAACCATATTGCTTATTGGGCTTTGAAAGGACCAATTCAGATGGATCAGCTTTTCTTTATGAAGAATAAAAATGATCTCATTTTGATAGTATGTTGATTTTTTATTTAAAATGTTTTATTTTTTTAAAAAAAAATCTATAAAATATACCTTATAAAAATTCCACTGCAGATAAATACCACTGGTTTTCTAACTTTGTGTTAGTATGTAGGGAGACTTGGCCAGAGAAACCAACAGAAGGAAAACAGCTGTGGGGAGCAAGAGAATTTCTACAAGTCATGATTCAAACTAATGGGGTAGAACAAGTGGGGCTGGGGGGGGTGTTCTCATCTTGAATTATTCTCCTCAAAACAAGCAAGCTCCCCTATCCCAAATTGATTTGTGTACTTATTCCCTTATTCTGTGTTTAGTACGGTATCATGCAAATTTGAAGCTATAGGAATAAATGGTTACTAGTCTTTCTGTAAAATTTAAAATTTCGACTGGAGTCTGGAAACAAAAAACATTACCTGGATTCCTGGATTCTCCTCCTCTGGAATGCTAACTTTAGTTGGAATTTCCTAATGGAAATGTGTTAAGCCTGGTTTCCCAAACCAGGGTTAGGGAGACAAGCTAAACAGAATGTGCAGCTTAGTCAGATAGGCACACAGATAAATGAGTGAGCTAAGCTTGTATGTTCATTAACATACAGTAAAAATGACAGATACGCTTGTGCTATCAAATATATAGTTTATTCCATTATGAGTTCATAGCATAGTCAAAATAACAGTCCAATAGTCATGTATCATTTAGTCAGTCCATTCAGGGATATTCAGTTAGCAAAGTCCGTGTGGAATATCCTTTGTCAATTTACTTACAAGCCAGTCCTTTGTTTTCTCTCCCGTTCGAGCAATGCAGACTTGTTTCCTTGCAATAATCAGGGATCATCAAAGCCAGAGAGATAGCAAGCTGCAGCCTTGCTTCTTTTAAAGTGCTTTCACAACCACTCCCTTAATTACTATCCCACAGTTAAAGTTGCAGACACTTTAACTTACAAACTATGATTACATATTATTATTTACCTAAACCAGTTAGGGTAAAACAATGTTATCCCTAACATTCTCCCCTTTTAGGAAAATAATAATAAAACTATTTACATCTTTAAATCATATTTGTTACAACTCTCTTTAAACTTAGTTACTCCTTGAGCTTTTTTAAATTGGTCTGCAATGTTTTCTTCCGTCATGCAGTATTCCAATTTAATTAGTCCATTCTTTACAGATTCTCTAACATTTAAGTATCTTAAATCAGTATGCTTTGATCTAGTTTTTACAGCAATACTAGTAGCTAATTTTATAGCTGCTTGATTATCCTCGTACACAATAATGGAATCTTTTACAGTTATACCCATGTCTAATAATAACTGTTTGTACAAAATCAAATCAGTGCATAATAATGACAGACATGAAAATTCCGCTTCCATCGTGGACAAGCTAATATGCTGTTGTCTGATTGACCTCCACCCTATTAGTGTCTTACCAAATAATATAGCCATCCCAGATGTTGATTTTTTAGTGTTTATATCAGTTGCAAAACTTGCATCTGCATAGGCACTAAGAATCAAATCACCCTTTGGTTCTATATACAATGCATGGTTCAGTGTTCCTTTAAGATATCTTAAAATTCTCTTTAATGATTGCCAATGACATTGTTGTGGATCTGAATTAAAACGTGCCAGCTGATTTACACTATAAGCTATATCTGGCCTTGACCAATTGCTTATATATGATAAGCTACCAATCAAAGATTGATATATAGACTTATCAAATTTGGGACTTTGATCATCAGTTTGGCAAACTTCCTGACTCATTGGAGTCTTTGCCTGTTTACAAAGTTCCATTTTAAACGTTTTAATTAATTGGCAAATTTTATCTTCTTGAGATATCTTAAAACCATTTTTTGTTTTGTTAATTGTCAATCCTAGATACTTTTTAATTTTACCTAAATGCTTTAATTTTATCTTTTTGGCTAATAATGATATAATCTCATTAGCTTCATTATTAGTCTTAGTTATCAAAGCAATATCATCTGTAAATAATAACAATAATGACACCGTTCCATTATTTTCTCTTTTAAACACACATGGATCTGCTAAACCAGATTTAAAACCTATATTGTTTAACTCTTTCACAATATATTGGTTCCACTCAAACCCAGATTGTTTCAACCCGTAAAGACTCTTTTTGAGTTTCCAACAATCATTACTATTTACTTTATTGTCTTTTATACCTATTGGTTTTCTTAAATATATAGTGTGCTGCAATGGTGCATGTAGATAAGCAGTTTCTACATCTAAATGGTTAATTACATAGTTTTTCTTAGCTGCCCACACTAATGCTGCTCTTAAAGATGTTGCTTTAAGACTTGGTGCAAAAACTTCATCGTAATCAGATGCAGTTTGATTAAATCCTTGAGCTACTAACCTAGCTTTATGGGTAACAGTCCCATCATTTCCAGTTTTTACTTTAAATATCCATTTGCACCCAATGGATTTTTCTCCTGGAGGTAATTTAGCATTTTCATAAACTTTCATTACTTTTAATGAATTTAGTTCCTTTTCCATTGCCTTTTGCCAATTCTCCTGATCCTTAGCAGGATACATCCTAAGTTCATCTACACTAGTTGGAACTTTAGTTACTTGGCAAACTATACTTGCTTGATACCTATCAGGTGGTCTAGTTATACGTGTAGTACGTCTAGATATTACAGGACTTACAGGTGGACTTTCATTTATTAACTCTTCTTGATTAACTGTTTCCTCTTGTTCTGGTCCTATTTGCTCTTCGTGGACTTCTTCTTTAATTGGACTCTTCTTATAACTAATCTGATCTTTCTGCCTTTTGTAGGGTTCAATAACTACTTCATTATTTAAATCTTGCTCTAATCTATTCCATCCTACATGTTCTAGGAATTTTGCACTAGCACTGGTGTAAACTCTAGATGTTCCCAGAATCTATAAGATCTATGATTAGATGTATATCCTACAAAATATAATCTTTTAGCTCTATGTTGTCCTTTGTGTCTAAGTTGTATAGGGATATGCACCCATGCTGGTGTTCCAAATGTGTGCATGTAACTTAAATCAGGTTTTGTACCATGCCACAATGTGAATGGTAATTCACCTGTTGTTGAATTAATATTAAATAACAACATTATTTAATATATGATTACCACACATTATTGCTTCTCCCCACAAATTGTCAGGTAATCCTGAATCAGACATCATAGATCGTGTCATTGATTGTAATGTTTGGCCTCTTCTCTCTATAAAGGCATTATGTTGTGGCCTGTATGGTGCAGACATTTTATGTTGAATTCCTAACATTCTTAGTCTGTTCTGGAATTTATTATTTGTAAATTCTGTACCATTATCTGTTATAAGAGTTACTAATTTCTTTTTAGTTTTCCTTTCTGCAAATTTTATCCAATTAAATAGATTTTGATACGTTTCAGTTTTGCTCTTCATTAAATAGCAAAACCCATACCTAGAATAATGGTCCATTATACTTAGTATGTAACGAGCTCCTCCTACACTTGGTGTTTTAGGACCTATTAAATCTGCAAATACTACCTCTAAAGGTTCTTTGGTAGTAAATCCATCAACTCTATTAGCAGGTGTGACCCTGGCCTTACTTTGATTACAGGCATTACATTGCAAATACTTATGACAAGGTTTCAAACTTATTCCCTTAGATAATTCAACAGTTTTCTTAAGCATTTTAAAATTTAAATGCCCTAGCCTTCGATGTAACAAGTGAATACATTCATCATGATGTTTCTTATTTTCATAAACTGTGTTAGCCACCTTTAAACCATCATCATTTAACACATATAATTCACCTCTTAAAGATGCAGTAATTCTCTTATCTTCTTTCTCAATTATGCAGTTATCTCCTTTAAAAGTAACTACATATCCTAGTTTAATCAAAATTCTAACTGAAATTAAATTAAACTTAAGTTGTGGTACATATAACATTTTTACATTCTCTTTTATAAAAGAACAATATGCTATACCTTGACCTTTAGCTTTCAGTTTCCAGCCATTGGCTAACGATATCTGCTGTGTACTCTTGGACATTTTAATAAAATGTTTCTTATCATTAGTTATACAATGTGATGCTCCACTATCAACCACCCATAAATTATTTTTTACAGCTCCGTTAGTATACATGGCTAACTCTAAATTTTTATTTATCTTTTGATGACTTTTAGTATTCTGGCCAGCGTTCTGGCTCTTTGCTTTTTTACAAAATCTTGCCAAATGTCCTCTTCCTCCACAATTAAAGCACTTTTTAATTGCATATGCAGTAGGAGATTCATTATCTTCTTTTTGAGGTTGCTCCCTCCTTAACTCATCTCTTTCAAGCCTTCTTCTAGGCTCTTCAATCAATCTGCCAGTTATATCAGTTAAAGTTAGGCTTTCCTTTGGCAATATTTCAAGGGAAGTTACATAGTTGTCATAGCTTTCATCGAGGGAAGATAGTATTATATAGACTTGGTGTAGTTCAGAGAAAATAAGCTCTTTCTCGTGCAGTTCTTGAAAAATGCTTTGCATAGTTTTCAAATGACTCAGCATATCACCATTCTTATGGAGATGTGTACTGAAAAGTTTCCGTGTTAGATTTATGTGAGCACCAACATTATCTCGAACATAAATCCTCTTCAGCTTCTGCCAACACCCAACAGCCGTATTTTCTCCATGGATATAAACAAGTTGCATATCATTTAAGGTTAAAGCAATAATGCAAATTGCTTGTTCATTTTTATGCATAAATTCTTCTATCTTTAATTTATCTTCCTCATCCTCTGGATCCCATTCTTCTACGTTTGGTGGATTTTCAATTATGTTCCACAAACCTTCTCTTCGTAGAAGCAGACTACATTTCATAGACCATGATACATAGTTTGTTCCATCCAACTTGGATATCAGGGACAAACTTTGTAGATTGACTTGTGCCATGTTTTCTTATATGGATATAAAACTATAATTAATAAAACACAGCTGTCTGTTTCCTGTAATGTATAACAACACAAACTCTCACTTTTACATAAATCTGTTTTATCCTAGTTAAACTGACTTTGCAGCCTCTGGGCCCATAACCAGTGTTAAGCCTGGTTTCCCAAACCAGGGTTAGGGAGACAAGCTAAACAGAATGTGCAGCTTAGTCAGATAGGCACACAGATAAATGAGTGAGCTAAGCTTGTATGTTTATTAACATACAGTAAAAATGACAGATACGCTTGTGCTATCAAATATATAGTTTATTCCATTATGAGTTCATAGCATAGTCAAAATAACAGTCCAATAGTCATGTATCATTTAGTCAGTCCATTCAGGGATATTCAGTTAGCAAAGTCCGTGTGGAATATCCTTTGTCAATTTACTTACAAGCCAGTCCTTTGTTTTCTCTCCCGTTCGAGCAATGCAGACTTGTTTCCTTGCAATAATCAGGGATCATCAAAGCCAGAGAGATAGCAAGCTGCAGCCTTGCTTCTTTTAAAGTGCTTTCACAACCACTCCCTTAATTACTATCCCACAGTTAAAGTTGCAGACACTTTAACTTACAAACTATGATTACATATTATTATTTACCTAAACCAGTTAGGGTAAAACAATGTTATCCCTAACAAAATGCACTGGAGGCTGAAAGCTTTGTTGTCCTTTCAACAGAGTTGTAACTGGTACAAGGAGACACAGTTATAGCTGACTCAGAGAAGCACTGTGCTTAGTTTAAGATTATCATAGATTATGGCATAATTTAATAATAAGAGGGGAATTATGTAGTTATGGCATTGGCATAATAAGGCTGAGTATAGTCTTAAATCTGAAAAATGCCACCTTCCCTAGAAAAACCCTGGGATATTGCTTAGTGTGGACTTAAGACATTGATTAGTGGCATGCCTGGCCTTCATGAGGCAGCTCCTGATTGTGCAAGGCCTTCTTCCTGAGTCCATACCTGCCTCCTGTCAAAATTTCATCCTTGTGGAAGGCAGGCACATGAAAGAAGATTCTATCTGCACCCTTCTAGCGGGTCCTACTTACATGTCCATACAGATGGGGCCTTCTTTTGCACGTCTTGCCTTTTTCCAAGTAAGAAGGATCTTCCTAGCTGGGTCTTTCTTTTTAAAAGAAGGACCTGGGTAGTACACAGAGACCTTGGCCAGGGTATGAATGGAGGCCTTATCTGGGATGCAAGAGAAATCTCGGCACCAACAGAAAGAAAGTGTGAAGAGGTCCAGCTGATACTGTTGTGTACCAGGTAGCAGGGGGTAGGGCTGGGTGATTCTGGTACCTGATGTCAGTATGTAAGTGAGCAGCCAAGAAGCTATTATAAAGGTGGGTGGGCCAAGAGGACCTGAATTTCATTCATATGACTGCAGGAGGGTTGCAACTGCTGAAACTTTGAGGATTGGTCATAAATTCCTTGTTTCCAATGTCACAAGTTTGAACAGTTGCTGAAGAAATGGGCATTAAGCAAGGACAATCTGTACCTATTATAATAATTTATATTTTGTGTAAATTTAATGAAATGACAATCTTTCTGATATTGGGAACACAAGGCGAATGTTGTATCAAGTTGAAATTGATGAACAGTCACTTGAACTGTAAAAGGTTGTGCTTTTCTTCTTAAAGAATTGTTACCACTTTGTATTTTTTTTAAATGTCTCACCAGCCTTAACAACAAAGGAGCAGGTTTTCAGGTTGAAACTTAAATGTTTTTTACTGTACGTACTTTAAAATCTGTATTAACTGACTTTGATCATATTGATTTGCAGATTGATGAGGGATAAGGGGCCTTTTTTAAAAATTAAAAGGCCTCCTTTCCAGATATGTTAAAAGCAAGAGTATAGGGGAGGCAAGAAATGTGAATTTACCTAATTAGATTTCAGCAAGGTAGGCTTTTAGTTGATATATATATATAGGACTTTGCTGGAATTAATCTCTTGCTCCTGATGTAAATATTATGTAGTATTTATTTATTTATTTTGAGAGCTTTTATGATGCTTCAGTCATTAGTCATTGCATTTCTGATTTTAAAAACATTTAGCTATCTCTTTCTTTAGTTCTGCTTGCTTAGCTGGAAAATGTAAGACCGTTTCTTTTGTTTTTACATGGAATATTTCTGTTACTGTGATTGCTGCTTTGTGGAATTATCAATTTTCTATTTATAATAGTGGACAGTTAAAATGTATATTGTCAAGCTGAATTATCTATCATGTCGTTGGGATGTATGATTCAATAGTAATAAATATCTAGTCTGTTCAGTATTTTTTTAATTAAAATGGGATAAGAATAAACATTCTAATGCACTATGGAATCTGATGACAAAGTTTTTGCTGTTTAATTTCAGAGTATCATCTAGCCATTAATTATGTCTGACAACGGAGAACTCGAAGATAAGCCACCAGCTCCACCTGTTCGGATGAGCAGTACCATCTTCAGTTCAGGAGGAAAAGATCCTTTATCTGCTAATCATAGCTTGAAACCTCTGCCTTCAGTACCAGAAGAGAGAAAGCCTAGGAACAAAATCATCTCCATTTTCTCTGGCACTGAAAAAGGTAAAATGTTGCAATTGTTTGATTGTATAATATTCCATTTGAATTTCATTGCACCACTTTGCACTTGATACAAATACAACAAATTACTGCAGTGCATTCTGGATCTTTTGAAAATTACTTGTGATACAAATATTCATGGAAGTGAATGTACGTGTTCATAATATACAGTTTTAAGTATTTAACAGGAAAACAGTTTTATGACTTTTTAAAATAGATTTAAATCAGCATGGCAGATAAACTGAGAGTGAGAATTCATTTGCTAGCTAATGTGAGGCGTGGTAGCTCAGTGGCTTAATGATGATGGAGACAGTCTGTACTCCAGCAGTTTGAGTCCTAGCACTGCATGACAGAGCGAACTTCCCTTATTTGTCTTACCTTCTGCCAACCTAGCAATTCAAAAGCATGCAAGTAAATAAACTTCAGTAGGAAAAAATGATGCTTTCTGTGGCAGTATGAATAAAACCGATGCCTGACCTGCCCATATGTGAGGTGATACTGGTGGTGAGAAAAGCCCTGGATGACCCTGCAGAACGCTGTCAAGTTTTATGAGTGTGGAGCTAGTGCTGCACTCTGGATAGCGTGCGAGTGTGAACAAAAGGGACTAGCAATCAGCAGCAGTACGCTGTAGTCTCCTGGCTAATGTAACAATCCCATACGCTAAATAAATAATGCTAACTAACGCCTCCTCAAAATGAAAGAATTTCCCTTTCCAAATAATAAAAAGTAAATAAGGGAAGTTGCCATTAAAGGTAGTCCTTGATTTATGACACTAGTGACATTTGCCCATTACAGTTGCAAGTTGTGATGGTCATTAAGCAAGGCACCCACATGATCACCTCGCTTAATGACTCTCACTTCTGGTCTCCTGATGTAGTTGTTAAGTGGACATGAGGTTCCTTGTGTAGGGAGGTCCTGGATGCCTAGTGTAGGCCTGAGGCTCCTGTGAATGGCTGGATGGGAAAACAAATCTAAGCCTGCAAGTTGCAATTGATTTGGGTGCACGGCAGCTGGCCTGAATAGCTTCAGATTCACACAGGCACAAGGCCTATGTGAATCTGACAGAGCGGAATTGGTCGGAGAAATAGGTTGGGGGACTGCTGCAGTTTCCCTGTAATCTATCATAAGGGTGAATAACTGCAAGGGGACATAACTTTAAAACCAGGTGTAAGTAACTTTTGAGGAGAGGGTGTCTGTCATAAGTTTGAACTGATAATAAGTTGAAGATTACCTATAATATGATATTAGTGAAATAGTTGATATTTATTTTTTCCAAGTGAAAATCTGAAGGGAAAATTGGATTATACTAGAAAAATAATATTTTTTTCTGTTATACAGAAGTGAGCAATTCTGTGCATCTATTTTAGCAGCCTAACAATATCAGTGGCTACATAGGTCCTGTTTTTGTTTTTTAGATTTTCTTAGAGTAGCAATGATCAAGGAATTTGTAGTTTAGAAGTACATAAATATGTCTTCAGTTGTCTCCTGGAAGCAGTTGTCTCCTGTGGAAGCATGGCTTTTTTGTCACTGGCCCCAACCTCTAGAATAGTTCAGCTTCTTCAGTTGTTCTTTCTAGGCTAGTTTCTAGTCCCTAATCATTATTCTTGCCCATCTCTTAATCCTTCAAGGGTTAAGCCTAACTAGATGCAATACTTATAGAATATGATCAATGCAAAATAAAGTGGAACTATAATTCCATGATTTGGAAACACTGTTGATGGGGCCTAAAATGTTTTATGTATTCATGTAGGTAGGAAATGTATATGACTGCCGATTTAATATAGAAAGTCTAGATGTTAATAACAATCTACAAAAATAAATATAATGAAATCTTCATCAACAAAACAATAGAAAGGTGTAGAGAATGAAGATAATAAATTGGCTAATTGGTAAACATCATCAGTACATCATTTGAAATAGATAGAATTTCTTTCAGCAGTGTTAAATCAGATGAGTTTCATGGCAAATTTGTTAAAAGCCTCATGTTCTCCCAAGGTTTTCTAATCTTTTGCAAACAGGAATCCTTGAAGCCCTCATACAAATTGCTTCATTAGCCAATAAGGATTCCCAAGTCATGTGACTGAGAGGGGTTGAAGTTGCCTTGGTAAGGCACTTTATTGATACAGATTGAATTCTTAATGTACATGATTGTTCTGTGAGTATATTCTTGTCTGTGGATTTTTCCCTAGTCTGAGTTTAACTGTCTCTCAGGAATGTCTATTTGGAATATTGGAGGTCTTATGTATGATATTGGTAATATCTGTCTAAGAGCAGTAAGGGCCAGAAGACTACTCACATGTCATATTGTTTTCTGTTCCATTTTCCTCCATGTCACTGCCCTGGTCATCAAGAGTTTATGGAGCTACACCCACGGAAACCCCCCCACCCCCCAATTCTTGACCATTTTTGAGATATAACAGACATTTTAGTATCTTTAATTATTGGGCATAACCACGTCTTTTGTAGCCAGTGAGCATTATTGCTTTAATAACAACTTCTTTCATCACTCAGTTTGTAAACAGCTTTCAGTAAATGCTTGCAAAAGTTTTACAAAAGGGAGAGCTGTTGCTTTCCAGGTTTGCTAAACCTGGAGCTATCTATGTCTTTACATGACCAAATCTCTCCATTGCCACCTGTCTCTCTCTCCCTCCCCCCCCCCTCAAATTTCACTCAACAAACTAATAGCTTCTGTCAGGATTTCGGGTGACATTGGTTGCTTTTTTTATGCAAGGTTTGTTTTGTGCATTTCTTAATAAAATATAGAAAAAATTAAGGTCCTACAAGCATAATTCATTTATATTTTTGAAGCAAAATGTTTTGATTAATAGATATTAGAATTAAAAGTGAGTTCATTTATGACAATTTTCTGTATGTAATGTTTTAAATGTTACCAGTAGGTTTATTAAAACTTCAAAACAGTTGAACTTCAGAAAGGGTAACTCCATTCTGAAACTAAATATGCTTTCTTTTTCCGATAGGGAGTAGGAAAAAGGAAAAAGAGAGACCTGAGATTTCTCCCCCATCAGATTTTGAACATACTATTCATGTTGGCTTTGATGCGGTTACTGGGGAATTCACTGTAAGTATATTAAACTTGTCTCTATGCAATGTGCCCTGGGAAGTATGAAATTAATGCTTAAAACTTCTTACCCTTTTTTTTTACAAGAGTATATTTCAGAACTAAAATACTGTATATCTCAGAACTAAAACATTTCAGTAAATACTTCTTCCCCTTCCCTAAAGATTAGTCATGTATTTGGTACCTTTATGCAAGTAAGATATTCCAAGGAGATTTATCATTTGAGATGATATATGATATGATCTAATAATTTCTGTATTTCAGTGTTAAAATACATGAATTTGTATTTCCCTCCCCCAGGGAATGCCAGAGCAGTGGGCTAGGCTGCTACAGACGTCTAACATCACAAAATTAGAACAGAAAAAAAATCCCCAGGCTGTATTAGATGTTTTGAAATTCTATGATTCTAAAGACACAGCAAAACAGAAATATTTGAGTTTTTCTGCTACAGGTATGTCTTTGGACTAACTCACAGGGCACCTTTAACTCATTATTAAAGAACTGAGGTATAAATGAGCAAATCTATGTGTAACAGAGCTTTCTAACATTTTGGAAATAATTAGGGAGTGAGTGTTTCAGAAAATGAACATAGCATATGTCTGCAATTTTTTAATTTAGCTGTATCTTTTGCCAGAACTGTGCAGCTGGTTTGGAGAGATGATTTTAGCAATTGGCATATGAATTATTACCCATTTAAAGAATTGGAAGGGCATTTGAGAAAGAAGAGACCAATTGCTGATGTGAGTTTGTTTTTATTTAAAGTAGGGATCTCTGCCCATCTAAAGACTAAAGTTACTAGCTCCATGCATGATTTAAGGGTGATTTTAACTCTATGATTTGTCATAGAATCTTAGCATTGCAATGGACCTTAGACATCATTTAGACCAGAGTCCTGATCAGTGTACATTCCACTAGATAGTTCACTGACTATCCAGGCTTTGAATATCTCTAGTGAAGGAGAACGCATTACTTGATGCTGCAACTTGTATGGTCAAGAAATTTCTGTAAAGATCTAACTTGAATCTTCTTTCTTGGAGTTTTAATCTATTAATTCTGGTCTGATTCTGATTCTAGGGCAACGGAGAATAGCTTACTTCCTTTTTTGTGTAATAGCTCCTCAGTTATTTGAAGACTGATATCATACCTCTGTTCAACCCTTTATTCTGTAGGCTAAACATACTCAGTTCTAACATTTAGAAACGGCACATGGTTTGCAGATCAACTTTGTCCTTTCAATTAATGAAGGTAGAGCAGCCCAAAATGCACTTCATTAAATATAAACATGATTTGAAGTACGGCTAAGATTTACTTTTTAATTGTGCATATATGAAATACTTTTAATTTCCCTGGAGACTAAAGGCAATAGTATCATGAAATGGAAATAATATGAATTTGTGTTTGATTTCTTCAGGCAACAGTTTGCTAGATACATTGTTCTAAAAGTGTAGGAGAGAGAATATGAGTTTCATTCCTCATCTTTCAGATGTTTTGCTTCTTTAAAAATAGTTGGATCAATTAGGGCTTTTTTTTTACTGCAAGCACATTGTACTGGAATAGAACTAAAAGCTAGACTTGGCTCCTTATTTCAATGAGTTCAGAACTCTCTTTGGAACAAGGTGTGTATCATCTCACTACATTTTATGAGTGTTATCATTTCTGCATTAATACTTTAATTTTTTGTTCACATTATTTTTTTTTTTCCAGATAAGGATGGCTTTCTTTCGGGAGCAATAGCAGTAAGTACATTTCCATTATGTTTCCTTTTATGTAATTGAAAGCCTGTTGTACAGTAATTTTAATGGGCTTCAGATATTTTGTGTTTCAACCTACTTAGTTATCAGAGATAATTTCATTCATTTTAGAGGTTCAATTCATCAGTAGTGTTTTCAAGATCATTTGATGAGAAACTATTTTTATATGTTAAAATTTCACAAATTAATTCAACTAAAGCAAAAGAAAAGTGGGATCTCTTCTGTAAATTAATCTTTTGTAGAGGGCATGAACAGTGTTTTGCCTTGTTATCTCATACAAAAGCTCAGTGGAAAGGGAGAAAGATAACTTGGGGAAAGGGAAGGTTAGATGGTTTCTTGATAGGTGGCAATATCAGCTTTTAGCTTCTGCAAAAATAAAAGCCCAGCATGATGATTTAAATCCACATACCCTAATTTCCTCTTTCAGATTTGCCACTGATGTTTCGGAGTTCAAATTCTGTGGCATCTTACATATGCCCCTTTGTTCACAATTCCTTATTGGATAAATTATGCATATTGGTTTTTGACATATAGATTGCATAGCTTGGATATATGTATCTTGAATTCTGTGTTCTCTCTACCCAGGCATGAAGTGCAACAATAATATTGTGCCCACATTTCATATAGGAATAATAAATGATATATTGCACTCTAATATAAAGGTAGTCCTTGACTTACAACTATTCATTTATAAACTGTTCGCAGCACAGAAAAATCTGACTTATGACCAGTCCTTACACTTATGACCATGACATAATCATGGGTCATGTGATCAGAATTCAGGCACTTGGCAAACTGTACATATTTATGACAGTTGCACAGTTCTGAGACCAAGTGATCACCATTTATGACCTTCCCAGCCAGCTTCTGAGAAAGTTAATGGGGGAACTGGGATACACTTAATGAGCTCATGATTCATTTAACAACTGCTGTGATTCGCTTAACAATGGTGGCAAAAAAACCGTAAATTTGGACACGATTCATTAACAGCCACTTTGCTTAGCAACCAAAATTGTAGATATAAGTTGAGGACTACATGCAGTGTTTTCAACTACATATACTTTTTATAATGAACAAATATTTAAAAAGGCCTCATAAATAAATAAATTGTTTATAGTTCTGTTCACTTATTTTTCACATTTGTTTTTTTTAATCTCTCATTTATAGCCTAATGCAAAAAGGTCAGAGCCTTCAACAGCAACGGAAGAGGAAGAGGAAGTTATTCCTCCAATTATTGCTCCAAGACCAGATCATACAAAATCGGTGAGAAGTTTTATTTCATTTTCATTACTTAATGCATAGCAGAGCTTTTTGCAGTTTTTTAACAATCTGAGGAAGTTTTGTTCAAATCTCTCTCCAACCAAACGATCTTGGTTACTTAAATCTGTTGCTTTTAGCCAGACTTTTTGTAATGTTATTGTTCACTGTGATTTACAGTAGATAAAACTGTTCAGTACTTTCAGAGAAAGGTTCATAATTAGTATTGATTAATGAGGCCTACTTCTTGCATGTAGTTGCCATCTTAATAGGTCTGTTTCTGTTTTAAAACCAGTATTTTAAACTTCCAAAACTTCACTCTTTTAGCAACTTAATTTCCTTCTGTATTGGTCAGCACTCCCCATCTGAATTAGTTATCAGAAAAGTGATTTGATTTTTACTTTGTTAGTGTATTTGGCTGTTAAGGGCAAAACATAACTTGAATAATTGCCTCCATATTTATAGAGGATGATAGTTTATAGATCAGAATATGCAAAAGACAGGAACTCCTCAACTTATAACAATTTCTTTAATGACAGTCCAAACTTACAGTGGCTTTAAGAAAAGTGATTGTTGATCCATCCTTGAAGTTATGACCATTGTATCACCCTCGTGGTAACATGGTTGTAATTCAGGCATTTGACAATTGTCTCACATATACAATGGTTGCAGTGTCTTGTCGTCATGTGATTGTGATTTGTGATCCTACCCAGCCAGTTCTTGAAAGACAAAATCAATTAGGGAAGTTGAATTTGCTTAACAACCACGAGATTTACTTAATGACAAATGTAAAAATGATTGTAAAATCAGGTCCAGTCATGTGATGACTCATTTAACGACCTCTTTACTGAGCGACCAAAATTACTGTCCCAGTTGTGATTGTAAGTCGAGGACTACCTGTAGTAGTGTTACAGTGCACCAGATAATGCAGAACAATCTTTCTTTATTCCCATAAAAGGCAAAGTCATATTAGAATCAAGCTGAACTCATAGTCACTGTGTGGAGAAATCCATGCAGCTTTCTTGCCAACAGTGTAGAAATGATTTGGTCTTCTGGGATGCTTGTCAACTTCCCAGTTTAATGGTTGCCCTAGCTTTATCTTTCATATAGAATCATGGAACACATTCAGAGACTAAAATCTGTCTGGATTAATTACATGACACTTTCTTGGGGGAAAAAAATGAAGGCTCCAATTTTTATAATAATTATAGATCAAACTTTAGTGTTAATCAGCAAATTCAAATAGTTACAAAGCTATACAATGGTGGCTATATGGCAGTTGAACTTGAAAAAAAAAAGACGTTAAAATACTATGGGATTACAACCATGATCTTGTTTGTTAAGGTTTATACACGATCAGTAATAGAGCCTATCCCAGCACCATCTGGCGATGCAAGTGACAGTGCTAAATTTGCTGATAAACAGAAAAAGAAAAACAAGATGTCAGATGAAGAAATCACAGAAAGATTACGTAAGTAGGAATTTGATCATCATACAAATAAGACACTGATAATCTCAAAACAATATATATTGCATAATTTTTATGAGTTGATTGATTCCTAGTAACTACATGAATACATCCATGTAATTTTTTGGCCAATTTTCTTGGCACTGCTTCCTTCTGGGATGTTACTTTAAATACCCCAGTTTAAGTACCCCAGATGGAACTTAGTTTTCTGAGACCAAACAACAGTTTGGGTGCTGCCAACTAATGACTTAACCTTTTGTATATGTTTGATTTTGACTTTTTGCACAAATACAGAGTGGATTTTCTTGTGCAACCACACACTGGGAATGTTGTGTGAATTGGTGTTAAATAATAAATGGAAGAACAGCTTTAAAATTCAGAATCTGAAGTCCTAACAAGGCCTCATTTGTAGACCATTTGGATGGAAAGAAAGTTGCTTTAGCAAATAGTATTAATTATATTATGTTGTATCTGATGAATATTGAAAGGTGCTGAAGAAAGTAATCCTCACCTGTTCGAAAATCAAACAGTGACAACAATAAACTTCATTTGCAAGAATAATTATTTCCTTAGCATATACATTTCCCTTCATTGTCAATTGTATTGTAGATAAAATGTTGCATATTGTCTTAAAAAGATATTTGTAAAATAACGAAGTCCAGTCAATGCTTGGTTTGGGGGCTGCACTGGACTCAAAAAAGCTTGCTAAACAATGTAAAGTAGGGAGTGCTTATGCACCTAGTTCTTTGCTTTTGCATATTGAAATAATAAAGAAAAAGAGCTTTTTTCCATAATCCATTTCCTGACACTCTGATTTCAGAACTTCATTGTTAGAAATGGCATGTTGATAATCAGAGTTACTCGGTACTGGGGAATTTTATTTCCCTTCATTTTCCCAGTGACTAACCCTCCTTTCAAGATAATTTTTCTGAGTGAAATTGGAAAAATTGTGATCTATTTCCTGGGATACAGTTGTTCATTAAAAGAGATAAGGAATGGCTTTCTAATGCTTTGCTGAAAAATTGTGAGACTGCAGATGACCTGTTGGTCGTCTGCATACATTATAAGGGATGAATTCAATAACCACTGTCTTGAAGAAAGCAGAATTAGTGCTAATAAATGAAGGAGGTTGTCCTGCCTTTGAACTACCTTTGTGTTCTGGAGATAGAGTTATATTGGTACAATTTAAAAATAGTGCTTTATGTGAAACAGGAATGTTTTCATTAAACATAGAAATTTTGAATCCAAGCCATTACAAGAGAAAATATTGCCTTCTAATTTAATCACAAGTCAATATTGTTTGTGTCACTGCTTTGGATCTGATACTATTTTTAGTTTACTTATACTGTTATAATTTTCTTTTAGGAACAATTGTTAGTATAGGAGATCCCAAGAAAAAATATACCAGATATGAAAAAATAGGACAGGGGTAAGTATTCATAAATACGCTATGCGTAATTAATTAAATTATGTTATCTTAGCATACATATGTGTTGGTACGAGTAAAAATCAAACCAGATATCCAACAAAATATAAACCATAAAACAATTATTAATGTGCTGTACTATATACAATTTACGTAATGAAAAAGGAAATTGTGAACAAGAATTTCAAGCAACTTATCATTTCTTTCCTGTTTAACTTCAGAATGAGCTTTTTCTTCCTCCTGTGGAAAAGAATAGAGAGTTTATTCTAAGTCCAAATATGCAGGCTATAAATTTTGTCCAGGTGATTTTATTCTTTCTTTCCGTAAAATGAAAGCTTTAGTTTTTTCTATGTTATTTGGTGTAACTATTGATCTTATTGTAAATTAGTTTATGATTTAATATCACCTCATTTGTCTTTAAATACAATGATATCTTCCAGGAAATACAAAGCTTTGCTTGTTCATGCACATGCATGTTAAATACCTGAAATATTACAACTAATTGCATATTTGGTTTTCTTAGGGCTTCTGGTACCGTTTTCATTGCAATAGATGTTGCGACAGGACAGGAGGTAAGAACAGATTCAAAGCTGATATTCATTTGGATATGCTGTGGAACTCGGTGAAAATTTATAAAATACAATGAAACTTGATGAAATGGGATTTACTGCTAAATTTCTGGCTTTTTTAGAATAGCTAAGGGAGGTTTTCCAGTTCTGTTTCAGCAATAGTAATTAAAAGTGAATTATATCTCATAAAGTTATTGATTCTTAATAATTATGAGAGCAATTTAGATCAGTTCATAGCTCATGAGAAAAAGTTGGTAACTACTGTAGGTCTAGAATTTCAGGGTTCTATTAAAATTATTTTCTATTCTGACATTGTAATCTCATTGTAGTTTGACTTGTTTATCTAGAATCAGGGCTACAATCATTGACTTCAAAATGAGAAGTTTATACCTCTTTCTATGACTAATTATTTATTTTGGTTGTATTTATATGCCTATAAGGGGTATAATTTTTCAGTTTATTCAGTCTGTCCTCACGATGGAACCAAATGATTATTGTATTTAACTTAGTCTAGATTTTCCCCATTAATTTAACTTAAACATGCAGAAAACACAGATTGTATACAAATTGCTTCTATTTGAATATCAGCTTCTGATTTCTTTCTTTACTTTTCAGGTTGCTATAAAACAAATAAATCTACAGAAACAACCCAAAAAGGAGTTGATTATCAATGAAATTTTGGTAATGAAAGAGTTGAAGAACCCAAACATAGTCAATTTTCTAGACAGGTAACTAAGTACAACACGTAGCTAATGGAAAGTTAAGTTTAAGCCAGGATCAAAATTTAAAGCTTTGGCCATGTCTTATTTTGTCTGTTTTTGCATTCTTGAAATACTAATATGTTATATGTCTTAAATTATAAGCATACATAAAAATTAATATATAACTTTGTAATTCCAAATAAGAAACATTTTACTTGAGTCGTTAGTACTATTTTGCAATTATGCTTGTATTTTAAAACAAGTCACCATAGTAAACGACAACAATTTTTGATAATGAAGATTTTTATGCAGTAATCATTACTTTCTACAAAAGACTATTATTGCTACCATTAATACAATATAATTATTTGTGTCCTAGGATCACAATTTTTTCTAAAGTTGGTTACAATGAATATAACCCATTGCAAAAAATAATATAATGTTTTAAATTATAATCTTCCTGGGCTGTGGGTGGTAATGATTAGTGGACAGGGAAGAATCCAGATTTTGTGGTGATTCTTACTTGCCTTCATTTCTGTTATTTTATTTAATAATTTTTATGTGTAAGAATTACTTAATAAAATTGTGGGTATATTTGCAAGAGGATTAACACAGATATGTGACTGATAATCAGGCAACAGCTGAATGAACTGGGCATTTAACTGCCTTGACAAAAGGTACTATGAGGATTGAAGTTTCCAAGATGTAGTAAAAGTATCTGAGACCAGACAAGATCATCTTCAAAAGGTGATGTGGTACCTTCCACGTTTATGACTAGAAAATATTAAGAAATCTATTACGATGTGAGAGAAAGATCCAAGATACATTGTGACTGATTGACTGACTGACTAATTAACTGACAAATAGATAGATAATAGTGTAATATGTATACTTGTTTCTCTCACACTGGATGTCAGAAGCTAACAATAGAAAAGTCATTCTTGAAAGTAGATACAAAAATAGTCCATATGCTGCTAGATTGTGTCTTTGTGATACAAGTACCATTGTATTTATTGCCATATTTTACTACAGTAAGAGTTTTACACAAATATTAAAATTTCCCCTTATCTGAAACCGTCTGTATATAAAAACTCTTCTTTGGATTAAAGGGACTTCTAGCTCCCTAGATTGCCGACTTCTTTTATGGTGTCAACAAGATAAGATCCAAGATGATTGACTGCCACATTCTTCAATATAGTGCAATCTGGCTAATCCTTGAATAACACTAAATTACACAGACATGTCTGTCTTATAATTTTAGCTTTAAACAAATTTCATTCTGTTTCTTAGCTCTAGACCAGGGGTGTCAAACTTGATTTCATTGAAGGTTGCATCAGAATTGTGTTTGACCTTGGGGGGGGCAGGGTGGGGGGGCCAGTTCAACCTCATGTCGGGGGTGCTTGTGGTGGCTTGAGGACTGAGTCAGAGAAAATGGGCTTCTGAGCTCCGTTTTGGCTGTGCTGGCCTCCTGCAACCCTCTCAAAGTCCTCCCAAGCTCTGTTTTCGCTGGCAGAGGCACTGCGGGCCGGTTGTTTGCTGTTTCCACGTCAGCCCCGCCAGCCAGATCTAAGCACCCATGGGCTGGATCCAGGCTGTATGCCTTTAGTTTGACACCCCTGCTCTTCAGGCATATTTTATACTGATAATAGTGGTAATAATATTCTGCTCCAATCCTTGAGCTTTTATATCTAACTTTCCCCCGTTGGTTTCAGTTTGTTGATTGTTTTGTTCTATACTGATCTTTGACTGAAATGTATTTATTTATTTAATTTGTGTAATTTGTATTCTGCCTTTATTATTTTTACAAATAAGTCAAGGCGGCAAATGTATCCAACAAACCATCCTCCTATTTCCCCCACAAAACAACCGAATGAGATGAATTGGGCTGAGAGAGAGTGACTGGCTGCAAGTCAAACAGCTGGAGTAAAATGCCTAAGATAAAACTTAAACTCACAGTCTCCTGCTTTCTAGTCTGGTGCCTTAACCATTAGATCAATCTGGGTTTCTCAAAATGAACTTTGAACTGTACAGTAGAACAGTCAAGGTCATTTCTTGCATATATAACTTGCTTTTAGTGTAGGCAAAGAAGCCTTAATTTTAAAAAAATCAAGCTACTTGAAGATGATAGTTAGATTCTAGCTGTGGACATTTTCAGGTTCTTGCTCCTTTTGTCAGTGTTGCACTGCAAGATCTACCCTTTTCATACATGGATATGTTGTTATGATACACAAACAGAAAGAGTGGAACTTGCATTTTGAGGGTGTAATCATGTTTTTGTCATTCTCTTTACCACCTCTCCATTCTCAAGGATGCTGTTGATTCCAGTAATCCAGGCCATTCTGTGTATCAGATCCAGCGTTTATATCTTGCATCCTTTTCTCCACCTTTGTGTGATAATTGACTTTTTGTTGCTTTTTCCCCAACCCAAGATAGATAAATGCCCTGTCTAGTCTAGTGCAGATTCAGCTCTGATAGTTGTGGGAAGAGATGGGCAAAGGAAGAGAATACTGCTACCTAGTTACAAAAAAGCATTCCAATACCTAATCTCCTTTCTTTTGTTTTATTGCTGTTTTAAATGTCTACAATTTTGCAGCTTGCGACATATGATGAAAAGCACCCATAATACAAAAATAACAATAAAAACCATAGCAGATAGTTAACTTACCTTAAAATGGGAGCATGTAAGCAATTATGCGTTGCCCCAGAAAAGCTTCATCTTATAAAGACCAATAGTATCAGAGCTAGCCTAATTTCTGGTTGAAACTAGTTCACAAGCATAATAAAAAGTATGTATGGCTCCTAGCCTTGGCCTTAGTTTCCCAGTAGTAGTTGAGTGTTTTCCAAGTTGCTTATGTTGGACAAAATCATTGTGGTTGAAGGAGGTAGTCCTCCGATCTCTTTATACCAAACCGAAAGGGCTTCTGTAGGTTAAAACTAGTATTTGAAACTGTATTCAGAAGCCAATAGGTAACTAATGCAGGACTTGCACAATATATAGCTCCAGTACGAATGAATTTATATTGTATATTTACTTTAGCTTCTTTTCTCAATCTAACTTCAAACAATTGTTTCACTGGGTTGAAATTTAATGTTGATTTTCTGTCTTCAGTTACCTGGTTGGAGATGAACTTTTTGTTGTAATGGAGTATCTGGCTGGTGGATCCCTTACCGATGTAGTTACAGAGACTTGTATGGATGAGGCGCAGATTGCTGCTGTCTGTAGAGAGGTGGGTGATTAAGGGAAGAGATATGTTTAATTACAATTAATTAATTGGGAAATATAAATTATTATATTGATTGATTGATTTCCTGAATGTAAATGCTGAGGAAACGTATCTTGGATAAAAAAAAAAAACTTCTGAATCTAGAAACTGGCTATAAATTCCATGTTAATGGGAGTAAATAATAGTGTGGATTAGTCTCTTGGACCCAAGTCTGCACTTAAGTTGTTTATCCATGCTGCAGAGTTCTAAACGGCCTTTGCCTATGATACTGGTTGAATATATAGGAAATATTTGTCTAAAAATATAAGTAGGAAAGAAAACTTGATAAACATTCTTTCCATATCTAATTTTCTCATTCCAAGATCTAATTTATTAATAAACACGATGATTACAAATTCAGGAACTGAACCATTTGGTAGCACTTTAGTAGCTCACCAACAATGAAAATTTTAAACTAGCTATATATCTTATTTAAATGACTTATATAACTAGCACACATTAACCAGAATCTCATGGGATATTTTGTCAAATGATTTGCTGAAAGGAAGATTTATTATTTCTAGAGCTCTCCCAAAATTTAGTTAGAAAATTACCTCATTTAAAATACAAGGAAAGATTAATCTGGCAAGATTGTTGAGGACAAATTCATACTATTGGTAATTATTGTGTTGTATTCAGGATGCTTACTGTTTGCTCTTTTTATGAATTTCTTGGAATCTTAATGATTTTAATAATATGCAACTCATTTGTCCTTAGAGTATTAAACTATTTACAAAAAATAGATACTCCATGACTGTGTTTCTGGCAGTCTCTAACTTCATTTTTGCTTCTTCTGCTTTTCACGGTGCCGAATGAAGTCTATTGCTTTATTGGAGAAGATTGAGACAAATAAAGAGTTTAATTACTTTTTTTTTCACCTGTTAACATTTCACCATCTTTATTGAGCAGGTGGTCCTCACACCTTTTCCATAATTCTCACTTAACAACAGTAATTGGAACCAAAATTTTGGTTGCTAAACAATGTGATGTAATATCATGTGACCACATTGCTTAGCGATGTGGCTAGTAAGTTCTAGCTGCTATTGTTAAGTGAATCGCATGCTACTTGTCGCTAAACACAATGTTATCTGGTCCCCATTTGCAACCTCCTACCAAATATTCCATTGTCTATGCTTGTTAAAAGCTGGCAGTAAAGGTCACATATGTTAATCACATGATGGTGGGACACCGCAACATTGTAGACATGAATCAGTCAGTGAGTGTCTGGATTGTGATTGCATGATTGCATTTGATGCTGCAACTGTCATAAGTGCAAGGACCATTTGTAAGTATCACTTGTTCAAGCATCATCAAATTCGGTCATTCCAACTTTTTAGTAAATGTGGATGCTTTTAAGAGGTGTAATTTCTCCTTTAGAACAAGTTGTGTTATTTAGTATGTTCTAGTTTTAAATTTAAGTTTTTAAATTTGCCGGAATCCTGACATATATTATATATAACTTTATATATAAAGTTACTCAATTAATGTCTAACATTAATAAAAGATTGATCATATCAGACAAAAGTACATGGAGATTTTATATACGGTAAATCTTCAAGCTTAGTGCTAAAAATTCACTTTTATTGTTATTTGTAAATGCTAAAAAAAGAAGAAAATAGAGGGAAAAATAGTACAGACAAGTATTTGGTTTCTGACTTCCCCTTTTATACTCCAACTAATTTATAGTATTTATGGTTTCTAAAATGCATATTTTAGACACATATATATTTATAGAGTGTTCTAAATGTTTGTATTTCCCTTCATGCATGATATATATATTACCGTAATTTCTTAATATAAGCCCTACCCCAAAAATAAACCCTAGTGAGGGAGTGGGCATGGCTAGCACAGGAGTCAGTCTTTCCCTACCCTGGTGACCTCATGGAGACTCTGCCCCTTAATTGCAGTCCATGGATCAGCTGAGCCAATGAGGGCCAGGAACTGCCTCTCATTCTGACTCTCTCAGTGCCTGGAGGTGTTTCTGGCACACTCTTGCCAGCCCCAGCCCTGCCCATGGTGCCAAGCAACTTCGTAGCTGAGGATCCCTCTCTCACAGCTCTGGAGCAGGCGGTGACCATGGTTTGTGCTCCACCAGACCTAGAGCGCAGGTCTTGATTGGGCTGATGCTTCAGTGAGGCAGAAAGCTGTGCAGCACATTGGAATCAGCTCTCCCCTGCCTCTGCCCAGCTGCTGGCCCTGCTGCTGCTGGCCTTGTGGAATCTCATCGCCTTCCTGACTGCGCTGCTCCTGCATGATGTGGGGCAACTTGGCCCAGATCTCCAGAGCACCTTTCCTGTTGCTGGCCTGCCATGGTCCCGTTCGCCAGCAGTCGCGCTGCCCTGTGTGAGTTCTGTGGCGGCCCTGCAGCAGGACGGAGGAGGGAGGGACAGATTGCCCTTTCCTCCTTTGCACTTCAAAACCCCATATTCCTTGGCTGCCGAGCCCCCAGCCTGTACCCCTCTCACTTGAGCAAGACGCGCAACTCAATGTAACCTGTGGAAGCCTCCCTGTTCAACCTTCTGCCACAGCTTCAGAGCAAACCTCCAACTTACCTGTGCAGGATTGCAAGACTGAAGGCTTCGAATGGAGCATTTTTGAGATGGATGTCTGTGCAGGGCTCCCAAGGAAACGACGATCAGTGGGGAAATCCCTCCCCCCCCCACATTTTCTTGCCAATCATCCTTTCCTTGAGGAGTCCTGCACAGACACACACCCCAAAAATGGTTTATCCGAAGCTTCTAGTCTTGCAATCCTGCGCAGGGAAGGTAGAGGCTTGCTCCAAAGCTGCGGCAGAGCATTGCACTGGGAGACCTCAGAAGGTAACATTTCCGAAATGTTAACTTTTAATGCCTCCCTCCACGCGTCTTAACACAAGAAAAGGACGATCGGCAGGAAAGGGGCAGGGGCTATAGGGAGTTCTGGGAGTTGAAATCCACAAGTCTTAAAAAACGGCTAAGTGGCTGTCCATGCTGCTGCTGGCCTTGGCGTGGGCTCTTCACCCTCTTGGCAATGCTACTCAAGGCCGCTGTGCTGGGGTGCTGCTGCCTGGCATAGTGAAGGCTGGGGTGTGCCGACAGCTGAGCCCGTTGCAGCAAACAAGCAGATAGTGGGTCAGAGAGGGTGGGGTTAGCAGTAGCTGTGCTCCCATTCCTGTCAGCCCCCACCGCTTTCTATATGTAAAACAGAAAAACCCACCCCAAAAATAAGGCCAAGTGCTTATTTTTAAGCCAAAAAGAAAATAAGACTGGGTGTTATTTTCGGGGAAACCGGTATATAGGGAAGCCAATCCTATTTAAATTTAGTTAAACTACTGTAATGTATATATTGTATTAATTTTGCCATTTCTGCATATTCCCTGAGTTTAAATTTACTGTATTTTTATTTATATGTTCTGGGATAATACCTAGCAAAAAGAATTGTGGTTTCATTTCAAATGTAATTTCTGAAATTGTGTAAGAATTTTTGGAAACATTGGGGTTTTTTGTGTTTTTTATTTTTTTGCTTAAGTAAATGTCAAATACTTAAAGGCTCTGGAGGATACAGGTAATCCTCGATCAATGACTGCAATGTTAATAACCCTTTGAAGCTGCAACCATTGCAGCCCCCCCAAGGTAATGTGATTGCATTTGTGATCATTTGCTTCTGACAAAGCAAAGCAAACGGAGAATCTGGCAGTAAAATTGAAAATTGCAGCAATAGCTCAATGAATATGGATAATTCCTTTAATGGCTGCAGTGGAACTGCTATAAGTCCGATGTGATTGCGTGATATTTCACTTAATAACCATATCACTTAGCAATGAAGTTGCCAGTATCAATTATGGTCTTTAAGTGAGACTACCTGTACTTAAATCTAGTTTAGCTATTGAGATAACTCAATTAGCCAAATATTAATTTTGAATTTGTGTAGACAATAAACCTTTCAATTATCTTCATACAGTGTTTGCAGGCACTGGAATTCCTACATGCCAACCAGGTGATTCACAGAGATATTAAAAGTGACAATGTGCTTTTGGGAATGGATGGTTCAGTTAAGCTGAGTAAGTACATGATAGCTCCAGCATTCACATTATAAAAGTAATGTTAAACTGCATATCACCATTACGTTTTCATTTTTAAGCCGGTAGGTGGCAACCTTGATTAGATAAACAATGAAATTATTCAGTCAGCCAGTCCTGTGGACATTTCCTTCCCTTCCTATTTTAAAATGTCATCCAATGCTTCAAAAACAAGGAAGTACAAAGCTGAACAGGATTTGTGTTCTGTACAGTCATTTTAACAAATGCATTGCAATATTAATAAGCAAAAGCAGTGTTTAAAACCTATCAGTCTTTTTTTTATAAAATAAGAAAATATATAATTTTGACTCAGAAAATTTAAATTGAAGAGATAAGTTTAGACTATATATGTTGTCATGGTTATGGATGGTCAATGATAAGAATTCTGAACATTTTTAGTATTTTATATTGATGCATCTGAAACAAAACTTGTAATCCAAACAATTATAGTGTTGTGGGAAAGATAAATTGCAGGTACATATTGCAGTTAGAAAACTTGGAATTTGTACTATCCCTTCTGTTTGCATGTATATTTAAGAAATGTTAATGTACTAAAGTTGGTTTTATGATTGAAACATGCAGTTTTTCTATGCTTTCTATTCTGGCTTTTTTTTTTTTTTAGGAATTCTTCAGGGACCATACCATTCCATTGAATTCATCAAAATTTGTGTTTAATTCTATATTACAACTGATGTATAGATTAAGTCATGATTAAAACAGACATACCCCCAAACATGAATGAAGAAAAAATAACATATTTCTGTTGGAATATGTATTGCTTATTAACATCATCACCACTTTTATACTTTCTAACCCTTTCGTGATATTCCTTCTCAATTGCATAAGGCTCCATCCTTTTCAATTTGCACCTGAAACATAATATTATAAGCTTCTTTTTTTCCTAAGGATAAATCAATAGCTTGATCAAATCTGCTTGACAAGAATAATGTACTTTTTTGGAAATTTCTTTCAAAATTTGCCTGTTTCCTGTCTAAATGAAATTATCATATTATTTTAATATTAGTATTTATTTTTTAAATGTGAGCGCTTAAATATGATGTGCAAAACATTAGGAACATTCTTAATTTCAAATGTTGGGTCAAGCATAATATTATAGTATGACCGTTGTTCCATCCTAGAGTTTTCAGGGATCTTCACTCTCAAAATTCAGTGCTCGAAGAAGCAATGCAGGTAGTCCTCTATTTACAACAATTCATTTAGCAGTCATTCAAAGTTATAGTACCATTGAAGAAGATGACTTATGACTTGGTTTTTGCACTCAGGATCATTGCAGCATCCCCACAGTCACATAATAGAAATTTTGGGGCTTGACAATCAGCATGTATTTATGATGATGGCAGCATCCCAGGATTACATAATCACCATTTTGTGACCTTCCCAGCTTGCTTCCAACAAGTAAAGTCAATGGGGACACTGGATTCACATGACCATGTGATTCATTTTATAACTGTAATGATTTGCTTAACAACCATGGCAAAAATTGTAAAACTGGGTGTGATTCACTTAAAAAACCCCATAGTAAACAATAGGAATTCTGATCCCAGTTGTGGTTACAAGTGCAGGACTACCGGACTGAGCATAAAATAGCTCTTTGTTCAGGATAATTGGGATGATAAAGATGTCAAAAATGACTTCAGAGATATATTTAAGTCATGTTTGCTTCCCCCCCCCCTTTTTTTTTCTTTTTCTTTTTCCTCTGCAGCTGATTTTGGGTTTTGTGCTCAGATAACTCCAGAGCAAAGCAAACGTAGTACAATGGTTGGAACACCATATTGGATGGCTCCTGAAGTGGTCACACGGAAGGCTTACGGTCCTAAGGTGGATATCTGGTCTTTAGGTATCATGGCTATTGAAATGGTTGAAGGTGAACCTCCATATCTCAATGAAAACCCTTTGAGGGTAAGTACTATAACAAAACTTATCTCACAATGCAGCAAAAAAATAAAAAACAAAACTGTATGATCCCTTACCAGGGGAAAATTTGCATATCATTTGCTAGTAGTAAAGCTTAGGGACATTTAGTATTATAGTCTAACACAAACTAAATAGATTTTAGCCATTCTCTGAAAATGTATTCTGATTTTTATAGCACATCTCAGTCAAATTACATGAACTTTGATAAAATATTTGTTAAAAAACTGAAAAAGTTGCAGAATAGAGATGTAGAACTGTTATTATTATTCACTATCCTTTAAGAATGTTTTCTTGAATGAATGGGATGGGTTGGACAGAGAGAAAAAATTAAATGGGATCACCCATTTTATTTCTTGTTTTCTGTTTCCTGATTAAGTTGGTCATGGAGATGAGTTGGCGATTTTTAGAGAAAGTTAAGTTAAGCTGAGGCATAGAGCTTGCTTGTTATTGTGTCATATTGTCATAGATTACTAATGAGGACAGAGCTACTAGCTTACAACCCTGCCTCCCTATAACTCACAAAGTGGTTTCTGCAGGTAACTCCCAAATAATATCACAACATACCACAGGCTCAGATTAATCTATTTAAAAGAATCAAGGGGAGTGGATGTGTAAAAGAATGTAAAGAGTGAATGAAAGAGTTGTAGTATTCCAAGGTACTGGGTGACCTCCAAAATCCAAAATAGGGCTAGGGTCAGCTTTTAAGAAAACCAGGATTTTCTGAAATATATTAAACATGGGAAATACATGATACAACAGGGGTATTCAACCGTGGCCACTTTAAGACTTGTGGACTTCAACTCCCAGAATTCCCCAGGCACCATAGTATAGCTGGCTAGAGAATTCTGGGAGTTGAAGTCCACAAATCTTAATGTGGCCAAGATTGGAGACCGCTGCCATAGGAGACTACCAGACTACCAAGACTGAATAATTTTCATGTCTCTTCAAATTGTATGTGACAAAAAAAAAATCTTTTATCAGCTTTTGATTTATTAATGCTCAAGGTTTTTTTCTTTACAGGCATTATATTTAATAGCAACTAATGGCACCCCAGAGCTGCAAAGCCCAGAGAAGCTGACTCCAATATTCCGTGACTTTTTAAATAGTTGTTTGGAAATGGATGTAGAGAAAAGAGGATCAGCCAAAGAACTACTACAGGTAAAGGAACTAAAGTGTTGTAAGTTAAGAAGAATGTTAAATATAAACAAAATACATTTCAATAAGGGGAATTTCCCAACCTGATTTCTTGGGAACAAGTACTGCTTTTCTTAAAATTCTTGGATATCTAGAGAGAATCTTTCTATTCCTTTTGTATGCATCAAGATAGTAAATGCCATATAGTAAACCAGTGGAAAACAGATAATTGCAGAATCCCCACCCTTCTGGCTTAAGTACTATAAGATTGTGTGATTGTATCAGGATGTTCTATACTTCCACTCGTTCGTTTTCCACTTCAACTTCAACTGAAATTAAAAGCCTGTCTTTAACATATAGATGCAGGGTTCACATTGCTAATGCATAAAAATTGTCATGAAGGGGAGAAAGGAAGACAATTACATGATCTTCCTAAATGCTTGTAAAGATACAGCTAAGAATAGTCACTATTGTATATAGAAGGATAACATCTGCACTTACGTCAGTGGAATTCCTTAGGATAGAATTATCTCTATTCATAGCATAGTAAGGTAGTTAACGTTATAATTATTTAAATATTCTGGTAAAGAAATGGTGGAAGAACATTTTCCTTCATTGTAATATCCACCTATGGAGTTACTTCTGTGACTTAATGTCTTGAGTACTGAAACTTCCCCAAGGTTGCATGCTTCTCCTTTCTTTTAATATATTCTTATCATTACCATGTTTGTGTATAATTTCATTTTTGGATTGTTTTCAAAGTGTTTCTTTTGAAATGGTATTTTGAAATATCTATCAATTAAAACTTCCTGTTTTTCTTTCCATTAGCATCCTTTCTTGAAACTGGCAAAACCTTTGTCAAGTTTGACACCATTGATTCTAGCGGCCAAAGAAGCCATGAAGAGTAATCGCTAGCATTGCTGTTGTGACCTTCATCATTCCTGGTTTTGTTTGTCTGTCTGCTTTGTTTTTTGTTTAAATCTTCCTATAATATACAAGTTGTTGCTCTTGTTAGAGATGTTGAAAGTCTGCAGAAGGGAAAAAAATTCACCTCAGCTCTAAGATACGAGAGAAGAAAAATGGTGATAATAGTGAACTTTTCTGCAAGTCTTGAAGAAGTTATAAACTGAATCACTGGCCTTTTTACCACTTCTATAGACAACTCAATATTTTGCTGTGCCAATGAGTTGTTTTTTCAGTGACTTTGCTGTACCAGTTCCCATCTATGCTCTGATTTGAACATTTGCAATACTTGAATAATTGATTCAAGCTTTTAGAGGGAGATATTACTGTAATGTGCTGACCTTTTTTCACCTTAGGTTTCCTTTGCTAGGCAGTAATTCAAAGCATGGGAACGTTTGAGTTACTTAAGACAGATAGAAATGTGAAAGTTCCTCTTTCTCCTTTTAATATGCAGTTAGGTATATGCCTTCTTATGTTAACCATCCAGATACCTGGGGATTGTAACTATTCAGTAATAGTTCTGAAACAAAGAACAGAAGACAGAGTGGAAAAAAAGCAGCTCAGCACAACTGGATGTAGAAATTTGTGCATGGACTTTGTAAAATAAGGGAAAGATGCCTCTCATTGTTGGAGGGCAAATGCCTGCTGGGTAATGGGAAAAGTATTTTCTTTTCAGTAATGAAACCATCCTTTGAGGTTGGGGAGAAAACCCCACTCCTGTGAATTGTCTTCCATTTGTTCCTTGCCTATATAGGCTGATTGGTAATTTTTTTAAAGGGATGTTGGTGCCTTCTGATTTTTAAAATTACCTTTCTTTGTATTAAATACATTTTGTATATGTTGTACATTTTCTCTTCAAAGCAAATTTGAAATTGTCAGCACTAAGTATTAGAGGTTTCTCTCTCTCTCTCTCTCCCTCCCTCTCTCTCTCTCTCTCTCTCTCTCTCTCTCTATATATATATATATATATATTCATACTATTTCTACTAATAAAGGACCCAGAAGATTTGCAAAAGATCCAAGACTTTTATACGATTCAGCTGACTAAAGCCTCAGAACACCGGAAGTGCTATTTTAGATAAAAATGGGAGAGGGAATAATTTAGGTTCAAAATTATTGGAATTGTCTTGTGAGTGACTGAGAAACTTTGTCTTGGTTATTCTTCCTCTTGAAAAACTTTACTATACTATTAAGGAGAAAATCAGATAAAGTGCCTCTCATGATAAAAGAAACTGATTAGATTTATAAAAGTAAGCCAACATCTGGTTAAATGGGGCAAGATTTGGAATCTCACATTGTTCAAATTTAAAATCACTGTATTTTTTGTGTGACCTTGATAGAACATTTCTGAATGATAATGTGCCAAATAATAATATAAGACATTGTTTAATTTGGTGCTCTAGCTTTCTTGCATTCCTAGATAGTATTTTGGGGAGAGCTTCTAAAAGCCCTAATTAAAAAGCTGCCTCTTGTAGCTTTTCTCATGGTCAGTGCTAAGCCCTTTTTCTATTTTTGAATAATTTTTATATCAGAAGATCATGATGAAGGTATTGTAAAATGGCTGCTGGCCATGTTCTAGGTTTTGATCCACAGTAGTACAAAAGGGCTCTAATTCCTATTTACCTTTGAACTTTTTTGCTTTCTGATTGATACCAGCAATGCCTTATTAATGCAATTAAAACAATATGACACTTGTACATCCATATCTTGTCAGAAGTATTACTCTGAAAATTGTGTAACAAACCAGTCTATTTATTTTCAGAATATTTTGAACATGCTTTGGTTTGGTGCAAGAAGGTGTGATATCCTAGTCTGAGATGTATTTTAAATCCAGTTCTTTCTTTTAAAAATGGCTTTCAATGTTAATATGGAAGTTAAAATAATTTGATCTTATATTGATAAATTTTTAAGACATTAAAACTTCCAGTTAATTTAATTTTTTATTGGGTGTTTGTCTGTTGCTGGCAATGGAATATGTAGAAATGAAGGCTTCTGTGGATATGTATGTTTTAGTGTTTTTTATAATAATATGAAAATGTAGTTCTTTTCTGAATACTTAAAATTCTTAACATTTATTGCCACCTTAATAACATGGATTTTAGTAAATAATGAACTGAATTTTAACAATATTTTTCAAATCACTCAAAGTTTCTTACAATTACCACAGGAATTGAAGTACGTTGTACACATTACTTTGCCTCAAGGTATTCAAGTACTCCAAATTGTGTCTATTTGATATTCCTAAAATGTAATATACAGCTTATATAATCATCTAATTTTTGTGCCTATTGTTCCATTAAAAAGGATAAAAATGAATTGATGGGAACATTCCATTAGATAAATAAAGCAACAATGTTTGGTTTGTAATTTGTATACTTTGGATTGAACATTTGTAACTTGTTTCAGACACAGAAGTAGAAAATTTACATTAATCAGATTTTCAGAAATAAAGAGAATAAATATTGGCTGCTTCATTCAGTCATGAGGTACATATTTCTGAAACATAATTATTTTTGGTCAACTTAAAACATTGAACCAGATTAAAATTTAAAACTGTCCATCTTTAAAGCACACAATACGTGCAATTTTCTAAATCAAAATTCTGTTTTGTGGTGGTTCCTGAAGAGAGGATATTTTGGATAGCTATGTATTATTAAAACTGGGGTGACAAATGTTCATGAGTGTATGAGTTCATAAACAGAACTCATCACTTTCATCAAGTAACTAAATCAGCTTTTGGATGTTAGGCAAGATTGTCATGTATGTTTGATGGTGTGATACGGTAATGAGAAAGAACATATTTCATTAAAGCAAGCTTATCTGGAATGATGAGCTCTTATTCTCCCTCCCTCCTACTTAGCATAAAGTGAAGCATGTTTGATTTGGGTTGGAGTCATTCATCATTTAAAATTACATCCAGTTAAATGGTCATCATATGCACACTCTGGAACAGTTGGAGTCAATTAACTTTTCTATTAAGTGTTGAAGAATTTGTTTTTGTAGCTGGAATTAATGATTTCTTTATTTGTTCCTTTCTTTGTCAGATGGAGATGAAAATAATGCAAGCTTTTAATTTTTTAAATTGTCCTCAAGTTTTGTATAATTTAATCCCATTTTGTTATTTAATGTTACCACAATATTAACTACTGTATTGCCTGTGTTTAATGATTCTTTCAGGGCTAGAAATAAACATTTTTAAAATGATTGCCAGATCTGTTTCTTCTCACCCAACACCTAGATTAAATAATAGATCAATCAGAAAACATTTGTATTTACTTGTGTATGGCTTTGGTGATTCATTGGAGCATACTTGCAATGTAATTATCATTTATCTTCAAAGCTTCCATGGCAATGCACCAGCTGAAGCATCTTGGTGCTAATGATAAGAGCTTTTTTTCTGGACCATTCTTTGTCTGCTTAATTCCTCTAGAAAATCAGCTATAAACATGTTAGAAGAGTGAAAAATACGACTGAATCTGTTGATCACAAACTTCAATAATAACTGACAATACTAATTGAATGTTAATTCAGTATTTTCCTATACCAATGAACTATCACTGCCTATTTAATATTTTAGATGATTCTGGAACTGATTATGCAATGCTATTACCTTTGAAAGAAGTGCTAGTGGGACACCTCACATTTACTACACTTAATGTTTTTGGTAATGAAAGCAATACTGTTACAAATCTGGTCGAAGTCAATATTAATGTCATTAATTTTATGCTAATAACTACACTTTAAGTAGCTCAGAAACTTTAGACAGGGAGGCATTTAAAACAAAAAATATAGATGACATAAAACAAAATGATAGTGGATAGGGATCCTGACTGGCTACCATTACCAGTGCCAAATATAACTTAATCTGTATTCCATAAAATTGACAGTAACTCTCAAACTGATCATTGACTTAAGGCTGTAGAATTACAGGTAGTCCTCAATTTACAATAGTGACTGTTCAAAGTTACAATGACACTGAAAAAAATGAGTTATGACAATTTTTACACATTCATCGCAGCATCTCCATGGTCACATGATCAAGTTCAGACACTGCAATTGATTCATTTATGAGGGTTGCAATCTCTCGGGGTCACAATCATCTTTTGCAACCTTCTGATAAACAAAGTCAATAGGGAAGCCAGATTCACTTAATCGTATGACTAACTTAAAATGCTGTGATTCACTTAACAACTGTGGTAAAAATGTAAAATGGAACAAAACTCACCTAATTGTCTCACTTAGCAAGATAAATTTTGGGCTCAATTGTGGTTGTAAGTTGAGGCCTACTTGTATTTATGACCCATTATTAACTTGTTTCTCAGTCTGAACGTAGTCATCATCAATAGTTACACAAAGAAATGGAAAACAAAATACATGTCATGGTTTCTCTGATAAAATGGATGAAGCCAGGAGAACATTGAGATTGTGTTATACTTGATACTCTTTGTCATTGGTGGTGGTGGTGGTGGGGTTGGTCCTGAAGATCTCTATGGAAGGAGAAGGTGCTTAGTTCAGCTAGGAAAGACAGCACTAACTAGACAGGCAGTTCTTTGCCTCTGATCTGTATGAAAATGTATGTGGTTTTGTCTATCAGATTATGGGATTACACTGCAGCTAAGCAACTACAATGAGTAGTTTCAGTAAATTCAAAAACATTAAGCCATAAATCGGAAAGACTATATTAGCAGGACAAGACTCTAGTCTTGGGTTATCTTTTCCGAAATAGTGTTTTATTCAGAAATTCTGTGAACTACTTCAAAGTGAGTGTGGCCATCCCTATAACCCACAATATGTAGTTTATATGAAGAATGATGTTAAGGATATTTTAAGTTCTGAAGCAAGTTGAGGAAATATTGTAGTAGAGAAGTCAACACAGTGACAAGAAAGATCTGTAAGCTACCTAGTGTCATCTTGGCGAGATGGTGAACTCTAACAATAAATAAAATCAATCTGGAATTTCCCTTCCACAGCAATGAAGCTTTAAACTAGCATCCATTGAAAGCAATGGAGATGATTTTAAAGCCTTATAGAAAAAGTGAAGAAAAAGGCTGATTTTGAAAAATTGGTGAAGCATACTGTGGATAACTAAGTTGGGTTTTTTTTGAAAAATTTTTTATTGATTGTTGACACTAGAAGGCCATGTTTGCTGTTGGGTTGGCATGCTTTTTTATGGTATAAGGGAACTAAAACACAGGGTTACTTTAGAAGACATTATATACAGGAGTCTTTGTGGTTAAACTGGGAGAAGATAAAAAGACAATGTTATTTGAAAATTCCAGTTTTTTTTTTTATTAATTTTCTACAAACAAACAAGACAAACAAAACATTAAAACATCAACTCTCTTATGCACATACAGTGTGTCGGTTGGTTCATCAGTTTTGTGCATTCGTTTTGTAGTCTCAATTACAGTTATGTTACATAACAACTCATATTGTCAATCCAAACATATATCCTAATATTGCTATTAAAAAATCATTTGACTATACTTTTAATCATTCATGCTTTTTGAGATAACAATACTTTAAATAGTTTATTCTATAACAAATCATATAATCATACCAAATCTATCCTAAAAACACTTTATAAATATAATGTCAAATAACAAAGGCGAACGAAAAAATAAAGATATTCCTTGCTGTCTAACATTCTAAATATTCTATTATTGTATTTTGTCATCTAGCCATTGATAAAAAAGACCCCAAATTTCATAAAATTGTTTATCCTCTTGCTCTCTAATTTCAAATGTCAATCTACTCATCTCAGCACATTCCAATATTTTCTTAATAATTTCTTCCTCTGATGGTATTTTCTCACTCTTCCAATTTTTAGCAAATACAATCCTAGCCGCTGTTAATACATTTACAATCAGATATTTCAAGTTTTTACTGTATGTATCTGGTAAGATTCCCAATAAAAAGAACTCTGGTTTCAAATCTATACGTTTCTTTGTCATTTTTTCCAACCGCATGCGAATTTTAGTCCAATATTTTTTAGCGTCCTCACAGGTCCACCACATATGGTAATATGAGCCAGGTAACTGATGACATTTCCAGCATTTCTCAGATTTGTTCTTAAACATTCTTGCTATTCTTGTTGGGGGAAAGTGCCACCTGTAAAACATCTTATACAAATTTTCTTTATATGCTGTTGACATTGTCATTTTATAATTTTGAAACCACAATTTTTGCCATTTCTCTAAATCAATCCCATATCCAAAATTCTTCCCCCAAACAATCATAGTTTCTTTAACTTGTTCTTCCTCTAATTTAATTCCCAGCAAATAACCATATAATTTTTTAATCACCTTCTCATCAGTACCCATCAAGATCTTATCTAGATCAGTCTGTTTATCATAGAATCCCTCCGTTTTAGAATCTTCATCATACCTTGAATGTATTTGCGCATATGAAAACCAATTTATCTTTATACCTTGTTCCTCTAAATTTTGAATCGATTTAAGTTCACCCTTTTCATCCAATAGTTCCCCATATCTAACTGTTTGTTCCTTCTTATAAATTATAGGATAGGAAAATGCTTCAATAGTCGATAACCAAACTGGAATTTTCAAATAACATTGTCTTTTTATCTTCTCCCAGTTTAACCACAAAGACTCCCGTATAAAAATGTCTTCTAAAGTAACCCTGTGTTTTAGTTCCCTTATACCATAAAAAAGCATGCCAACCCAACAGCAAACATGACCTTCTAGTGTCAACAATCTAGTCTTTCTTAGTGTTATCCATTCCTTGACCCACATCAAACTTGCAGCTTGATAGTACAATTCCCAATTAGGCAGGCCAAAACCTCCTCTAATTCTAGCATCTTGCAAAAGCTTTGGCTTTATTCTCGCTTTCTTACCTTGCCATATAAACTTCAACATAATTTTATTTAAATCTTCAAAATAGTCTTTTCCAAGCCTAATTGGTATTGTTTGGAACAGAAATAGAATTCTGGGTAAAATATTCATCTTAATTGTTGAAATTCTCCCTATTAATGACAATTGCAAGTTTTCTCATTTCTTCAAGTCTGTAGCTATCTGTTGTTTAAGTTTAATGTAATAATTCTCTTTTAATGTGCTACATCTTGCTGTCAAATATATCCCCAGATACTTAACCTTATTCATGACTTGGATTTTCAACAGGTCTGCCAGTTCTTCTCTTTGTCTCAGTAGCATGTTCTTTGTCAAAATCTTTGTTTTATCTTTATTTATTTTCAAACCAGCCACCTCACCATATGCCTCTATCTTTTCCAATAACTTTGGAGCTGTTTCTAGCGGATCTTCCAGAATAAAAGCTAAGTCATCAGCAAAAGCTTGTAGTTTGAATTCTTCCTTTTTAATTTTCATTCCTTTTATGCTTTTATCATCCCTAATATTTCTATTCAACACTTCCAAAGTCAACACAAATAGCAAAGGAGATAGGGGACATCCTTGTCTTGTGCCTTTTCTTTTATTAATAAAGTCTGTAAGTTCTCCCTCCATCATTACCTTTGCTGTCTGTTTATTGTATATGGCTTCTATTGCTTGAATAAATTTTCTGGCAAAACCCATCTGTTCCAATAGTAATAACATAAATCTCCAGTTCACGTTATCAAATGCCTTTTGAGCATCTAGGAATATCAAAGCCATTTGCTTTTCAGGATGAGCCTCATAGTATTCCAAAGTATCCAAGATTACTCTCATGTTGTCTCTGATTTGACTCTTTGGCAGAAATCCATTTTGATCTGGATGGATAAAATTATTTAAATATTTTTTAAGTCTTTCTGCTAAAATTGAGGCAAAAATGTTATAGTCTGCATTCAATACTGAAATAGGTCTATAGTTCTTAATTTGCAGTGGGTCACCCCCTTCTTTTGGAATAAGTGTAATATAAGCCTCTGACCATGTTTTGGATATCATCTTCTTTGACATAACTTCATTCATAACTTCTAACAATGGGATGCTCAATGATTCTTGAAATGTTTTATAGAATTCTGCCGGAAGCCCATCTCGACCTGGTGTTTTCCCATTATTTTGTTTCTTAAGTGCTTCATTTAATTCCATCATTGTTATATTGCTTTCTAGCATTTCTTCAGTCTCTTTAGGTATCTTTGATAAGTTAGCATTCTGTAGATACTGTTTGACTTTTTCCTCATCAATATTCTCTTGTTTATATAGTTGCCCATAGAAATCTGGAATAATTTCCTTTTTCTCCTTATTGCCATAACAAACTTGGCCTTGATCATCTATTAGCTTCAATATTTTTCTTGATTCTTCTCCTTTCTCAATTTATATGCTAGCCATCTACCTGGTTTATTTGCATCTTCAAAATAATTCTGTTTAGAATTTCTAATTTTCTGTGCCAATTCTTCTTTCTCTATTAATTCCATTTTATGTTTAATTACATCCAGCTTCAATTTAATATCTTTTTTCTGTGGTGTTTTCTGTAATTCTTTTTCAAGTCTTTTATACTCATCTTCCAAGGCCTTAGAAGCTTGCCTTTTCCTAGTATTCTTTTTTCTTGTATAATCTATTATCAAACCTCTAGCATATGCCTTCATTGTATCCCAAACATTCTGCGTTGAAGTATCTTCTTTTTCATTTTCTCTAAAGAAAAAAGCCAGTTCCTTCTCCATCCATTGTATAAAATCTTTTTCCTTTAAGATAGTATTGTTTAATGTCCATCTCGATCTTTTTTTTTGTCCCTTCCATTTAATTGTCATTGGGCTGTGATCTGCCCAAGTACTTGTTTCAATATTTGTTTTTTGAATATTAGATATTAATTTTGTTGAGATCCAAATCATATCTAATCTGGACCATGATAAATGTCTATTTGAATAAAAAGTATATTGTTTAGCTTTAACATTTCTTTCTCTCCAAATATCTTTTAAAGTTAATTTGTCTGTCATTTTAGAAAAAGATTTAGGGAGAGTCTTTCTATTTTGCTTTGTTGTTGTTGCTATATAGTCCAATTTATTGTCCACAATTCCATTAAAGTCTCCCATCATAATTATATTAACATAGTCCAGTCCAATTATTTTCACGTGTAGTTTTTTTTATAAAACTCTTCTTGTTTATCATTCGGAGCATAAATTGCAATCAAGAGTATTTTTATATTATTGTCCGTTATTTCCACCTTTAATACTCTTCTGTCTTCATCTGTATAGTTCAGTTTTGCTGGGATAACCTCTTTAATATATAGAACCACTCCTCTTTTCTTAGATTGAGTCAAAGAAGTAAATCTTTTCCCTAATTTTGGCTGTATTAACAATTGTTCATGTTGTTTTTTAATATGAACTTCTTGTAGACAAATTATATCAAATTTTAATTTCTCTAATTTATGAAAGGTTTTCCTTCTTTTAATGGCTGAATTGAGTCCATTTGTATTCATTGTAATCAGTTTTTTTTCTTCCATGATTATGCTTTATATTTAGGTCTAACAGCTCTCGTGGATCTCACTTCATGCTATTCTTTACTATCCACCTGTCCACCTATTGCACCTTTCTTTTTTCAGTCTCCAGTTGTTCCTCTTGAAACTCAATTAATGAGACCTCTTTCTCTGCCTCCTCTTCTCTCCTTCCAAAAAATTCTGCTTTCTCCATTGAATCAATTCTATGTCTCTGTTCTTGCCACGTAAACATTAATCCTTCTGGAATCAGCCATCTATAATTCACTTCGTTTTCCAATAGCGTTTTGGTCAGAAATTGATATTCTCTTCTCTTCTCATCTCTCTCACTCTTCTGGGTATTTGTTTTAAAACCACAATCTCTTTACCTTTGTATTTCAATGTCTTCTCTCTTACCACTTGTAGTATTTGTGTTTTAATGGAATTTTTGGTAAATCTAATATGGACTTCCCTTGGTAATTTATTTCTCATTGCATATCTTGTATAAACTCGATATACCTCATCTACTCCATCCATCATCTTTTCCTCTGTAATTTCCAAAGCATCCGCCAAAATTTCTATCATTATCGCAGCCAAATTTTGTCCTTTTTCTTCTTCTATATTTTGAAATCTGAGATAAAATTCTGACCTTTCCATCTCCCACCTCAACATCCCACTTTTATCTTGTTCAACCACTGTTAATCTATTGTCAATATTTCCAATCTTCTCCTCTCTTTGTTTACCTTCTTCCTCAATTTTTTGGAATCTCTCCTCATACTTCACCATCATTTGTTTAATATTTTCCATTTTTTCATCAGTCTTCTCTATTCTTTGTTCAATAGTGTCTGTTTTTATCTTGAGATCTTGAATTCCTTGCATAATCATCTGTAAAGTCACTTGTTCTTTATGTTGCTTCAACATTGTCTGAATTAAACGTTGTCCTCCAGCTGGTGGGGAGGCAGAGGTAGAAGTAGAAACGCCAGATGATATTGGTTTCCTGCTCATTTTAATGCTTCAAAAGCTTCAAATTCTTTTTAGCTTTTAATCCAACTGGTAGAATAGCCAATTATAATCCAAAATGGAAAAATCCAATAGTAAAAAGCCCAAAACCAAAGAAGAAAAAGGAGAAAAAAAAGAAGAAAAATCTTCAGGTTCTTCTAGACCCTAATCCAATTACGAAGTAGTCCACCATAAAAAATGAAAAATAGAAAGAAAAAAACCCCCCAAAAATAATAATATTGATTAAGAAGAAAAAGAACAAAAATAAAGAAAAAAAGAAGTAATTCCTTCAGGTTCTTCACACCTTAATCCAATTGGGAAGTCTCAATAATCAAAAAGAAAAAACAGAGTGGTCCAAAAACTTAAATAGAAAAAGCAAAAGGATCCCAGTAAAGATAAGGAGAAAAAAAGAAAAACAAAGAAAAAGCTCTGAGGCTTTCCCTTTGAAATAAAAAGCAAAAATAAGAATATTACTAGAATTAAAATTTACAAAAAGGCTGATGAGTAGGAGTATCACAAGTAAAAAAAAAAAAAAAAGAAAGCACACTGCACTTTATTTAGTTGTCCAAGGCTCTTATTATGACTCTCTCCTCCACTAGCTTCAAAACCAAGCCTCAAGTGTAAAAATATTGACAAGAGTCCAAGAAAACACCTGTAATAATATTTTGCTGTGCTCTCCCTCTATCTTATCACATTGAAATGTCCTTGAGAAGGAGTCTTCTTACAGTTCTCTCCAATTCAAATAAAATATTTTCAAGCCTCTAGTTGGCAGTGTTACAAAGTTTCTTAATACTCTTCCCCCCCCCAGCCAGAAAAAAAAATTATAAAAATAAAAAATAGCCAAAGGGAGCCTCTATCCTAAAAGAAAATTAAAAAATCAAAAGGAGCATAAAAATATATATGTAAGAGAAAATTCAGTCCAGTTACCTACAAAGTCACACTAAAGTCCCAAGAAAAAAAAGTAAGAAAAAGAAAAAAAACCCCAAGCCTCAATTTGACATCACTTTAAAAAACGCCGCTCAAACAGTTTTTGTAAAAGAAAAAAATCTCGCAGGTTTCTTCTCTATTCAGGGTGCCCTTTCAAATCTCAGCGAATTTACAACAAAAAAGAAGTTTCTCAGCCAGCCGACACACTTTCACTTCCAGCCACTTCCTTTCCAGAGCTGTCCCAACTTCAGCAGCTATGGAGGCTGCCTCTCCACCACCAGCAAAAGGGCTTCTCCCAGATCAAACCAGGGGTTTTGCGATATCCCTGGGATCCTGGGACTATGCCCTTCATGATCACCGTCTCTACAGGATGGTTTAGGTCTGTTGGGACCGACCAGGGGCGAAAATATTGGCTGCGATCTCAGAGCCCCGAGATCGCAGCTGTATCGCCAAAACGAAGCTCCAGCCTTCTTCCTGGATAACTAAATTTTTAGACTTAAAGAGTTCAAATGATAAGATTATAACTTTCACATTTTGGATGTATGGAAAGATAAAGATCGCTCTAGTAAAAACATGCTTGATAAAGTTGAAGGAAAATGCAGAAGGAAAAACTTGTAATGTTATGATTGGAACAATAAAAACCATGGGTATCACTCTGATAATGTGATAACTGAAGATTGAACACTTTTCAAGAAAACTGTCTAGACTCAGGGCTGCCATGAAGCTACATTGACTTGAAAGCAATTGACAACAACAGTAGGAAAAGCCATTCTCTCTAGACAGTTATTGAGATAGAGTAAGCTTTTGAATTCAAGAATCTCAACTGCTTTGCCCTGGGAGTCACCTGCTGGTTTCACTGGTTTCTGAACCAATTCCAAGCTGCAGCTTATTAATGCTTTTTCTTAGAGGGAAAGGCTTAGTGGGGTTTCTAGGGATGGAAAAAGGCTTATGTGAAGTTTACTGGAAAAGAAGACCAAAGGTGAAATTCTGGTTAGAGTAGTTGCAAAGTGATAAGGGAGCAACATTCTTCTATCTGAGCCAGTTTCTTAAGGGTGCTAAATACATTCATTTTCCCAGACATTTCTGTGATCCTATTAACCTGGTACCTATCAAACTATGCCACGTTTGCTTAAACATGCTTTTAAGGGAAGCCTAACAGTTTCTCCTCCCCTCTCTTTCATGCAGCGAAGATTATTTTTTTGAGTTAGAACTAATACCTCTCCAGTGTATTTCTCAGAATGTCTGGACTGAATGTCTCAATCATTTTTTTCTTCTCAGTTGTAACACTTTGTGAATTTGCTAGGCGATTCTTCAAGAGAATTTTTCCATCTAAGGTGTATTTTTGTCTTGCTGGTGAATTGGCCAGTTCCTTCCAGATATGTGCTTGCTACCTTGAATTGAAGATGCTAAGGGAGATTGGCCCATGGGGTGGTGGCTTTGGCCCAGATGTGAGCCTGACTCTCTTATTTGTAATCTTCTTAGCTCATGGTGCCTTTTTTGATGGAACTGCTGCCAACCCTGTAATTTCACTTCAGGAATTTCTAGCTTTGGATTGCTCTTTTGTAGGCAGTATTGTTAAAATTTTGACTCAGTTTCTAGGGATGGAAGCAGCTTGTGCTTTTACCAAGAAGTACTGGTCCAAGGAATTTACTCACTTCCATATGATCCAGAACTTAATGGCCCAGGATTGCAGCTCATCTCTCAATATCTCTATCTCCCAGGGCATTTTTGTAGAAGCCATGGGTTCCTTTCTTTTCCAGTTAATTATTCTCAAGCTTCACACCTGCTCTCCCATGTACAGAGTTCCTATTGTGGCGCTCAGTATCACTGCCTTGACCTATACAGGTAAGGATTGCTATCCAATCTTGCCTTCATGTACATTGAGAAACTAAAACAACTGTTTAATACTTGCAGTGTTTCTACATACCTATGGCATTCAATTAAATATGTTTCAGTGCTTACATTCTATGTACATTAACGTGATTTTTCATCACTTCTGAAGTAGGAAAGGCAGCCTTTCCTACTTCAGAAGTGATGAAAAATGGAAACAAATCTTGAAGCATTCACTGAAATGATAATTATTTTTTTACTATAATGACCTTCTTAGTGAGAATTGTGTATTCTTCCAAATTATCCTCTTAAGGTTTCATATTGATGCAGTATTGCTGCTTTTGACCCTCCGTCCTTATGGCAAAACAAAACACAGAATCTAGAAGAATGAAGTGGTCCAGTTCAGTTAAAAACAGACAATAAGAGCCTGATAGGAACAAAGCATTAAATAATCACTTTTTTGTTCAATTTATCAATTTACATTGTATTTGACATTGTTATCAAAGAGCAGTAAAAATTGAATCATCTCCTGGCTACCAAAAGCTACCAGCTTTGATGATTCTGCTTTCAAAGTATAAATTTTTTGTCATCTACTTTTTTATTTACACTGCTGTTGTCCACAACTGCCTGAATGTTCTGCATTTCTTTAATTATGTATTAAATTTCTTTGATTAAATTTTCAGTTCAGACCTCTCATCCCTCTATTATAACTATCAATCTCTTCTTGGATCCTTGATTTCCAGAGATAGCTTGTCATGCCATTTTAGACTTAGTTGTTTTCGGTCCAACTTTCCCCAAACTGATGCCCTCCAGTGATGATGGTTACTGCATTTCCTGAAGTAAATTCTGGAAACTGAAGCTCTAGCACTTCTGTAATGTAGCAGGTTGACAAGGATAATCTAGGAGGCAAAGCTAAATCACCCTTCGAGATGAACCTCACTCTACAACCACCTAGCAAAGGTGCTATATGCTAGCTGGAATAATCTGGGAAATGTCTGTAACTCTTAAATTAAAAGTGGGAGATTTTGTTTCTATTTGCACTCCTCTTGAATGTTACTGTGTTGTGTTTTATTTCCTTGGGTATGGCTACTTTTCATTAATATTCTACTTTGAAGTTAAAGTTATTTATTTTGGTATTCTTTGCTTAATAAATTCTTTAAACTTTTAGCTCACTGGCATGCTGATTGCTTTTTAATTTATTAATCTGCCAACAGTTTAGTGTGGCCAAACAAATGAGGGAGGAGTATTGTTGACTGGATCTTACAGTGACTAAGATGACAAATCATTGAATCTAACAACCAGTTATAAAATATTGGTATAATAATCAGCAGCTAAAAAGGGTCTACCTAAACAGAGTAAACAGATTTTTCTGCAAACGTATATTTTCACAAAATGCCTCATTTCATTTCAAACTTCTCTTGAAGTCAATCAAAGTCTTAATATGAGCAAATATGTTGCAAAATTTTATATCCCTTGCTTGATAATCATGAAGTTGAAAAATTGTATTGAAAAGTGAACGTGGTCAGGGAGCTCCCAAAGATGATTAAGAAGCCAACATGCAGAGCTGCATGCAAATGTCTGTAGAAATGTGGCCCGATTCCAGCATCAATTAAATGTTGGAAATACATAGGAGAACATGCACAAGGCTCTTAAACCTATATCTTAAGCCAAGTGTTAAGAAATGAGCAGGTTGAGCCCAAAGGTGGGATCAAACACACCATCAGTTTGGAGCTGCTGCACTCCTACCAGAGACCCAAGTCTACTCCACACAGTCAGAGACACACACAGAGTGAATTCCTATGACCTTATCTACTGCCAATTTGGTTTGACTATTAGTAGATCGGATTCTTGTGTATAGGTAGCATGTAATAAACACGTAGTACTCCTATTCCCGGATTCTTACACCTGACACCAAGTGGGCTCATGACTCCTATAATTTTTGTATTGCATCTGGGAAATAATTGTTGCTGTAAATTTTTGCGTGATGTGCAATATGGTATTTGTATGACTCTGAGCAATGTGGAAGTGAGTCTTAATTGTTTAATCTATAGGACATCACAGAATTAAGAAAACAAGACAGGTGAGATATTTTTTAGATGAATATTTTATTTCACATAACATTTAAATGATATTTGTTTTTAAGGTTGGTTGCTTTTCTAAATATAAATTAAAAGGTTGTTCTCCAGCTACCTGAACATATTTTATTCATTTTTAAAATCCAATTTGAATGTATGCAATCATAAGTATTTGCTTCTAATTACTTTCCTGGTAGATATGCGAAATAAGATGGCATTTGTGCTAATCAACTGAGTATTAGGATGTTGCTCTTTGAGGGGGATGTATGTGAGTATCCATTGTATTGTTGAATTCTTGCCAGGTGGTGATAAAATGGGAATCCCAAATAAGAGTAGATGTGTTAAAATCACACACACATAGATCAGTGCTTCTCAATCTCAGCAATTTTAAGATGTATGGACTTCAATTGCTGGAATGTTTACTGGGGAATTCTGGGAGTTGATTCCGTACATTTTAAAGTTGTTGAGGTTGAGAAATGATGCTCTGGATCAGGGGTGTCAGACTTGCAGCCTGTGGGCCGGATACACTGGCCATGCCCACCCCTGGTTTAGCTAAGGGAGAAAAAGCTGCAATATGTCATGTGGCAATGTGTAATGGCAAGTTTAATATGCCTTCTCTAGATTGACATAATGGCAAGTTTAATATGCCTTCTCTAGATTGACATACTGCTACCAGATGCTGTTCCTTTAAAGAAACACCCGAAAGAAGGAAATATTCAGTAGTTAGGGTGGATTCCTCCTGTCTTTTAACTTTTGTTCCAACTTGAACATATTGAATCTGATTAATTGGGGCACATGTTCCTGCATATGCCAAACTAAGAAGAATAGATGGATTAAACTGTTTGCTTTTCCTCTGTTGCAGCTGCACCTGTCACAGGTGCTTTTTTTAACCCCGCCTTGGCCTCTGCTATGACCTTTTCCTGCTCAGGAAACAGTTTACTGGAGTATATGCAAGTTTATTGGCTGGCACCTATCTCAGGTGAGACTCTTCCCAAAGACTTTAAGAGTTGCAACAGTTCTTGTAATTGAATATTAAGGGTCATTTGAAGGAACAGTAACATTCAAGCCAAATACAGGTAATCTTCACTTAATTTCACTTGTTTGGTGAATATTCAAATTTACAATAGGTCTGAATGAGTGGTACTTTCAATGGAACCACAAAGTTCCGGCTGTTGCAGCATTCTGCACTCAGGTGATCACGATTTGCTATCTTTATTGCCAGCTTCCAACAAGCAAAGTCAATGGAGAAGCTGGTGGTGAAATTGTGCCCCGCCTGCTATACTGCCCAGCCAGGTGATCTTCCTTCCTTCCACTAGCATGAATACCTGGGGCCACATTGCATTTTATCCCCTTCTCATAGTGGTAGAGCTGCACTTTTCCTCTGTATTCTTGCTTCCGTGCATCAAAGCAGTTTGAAGTCAAAGTAGAACAGAACAAACTACAAGACCCCTGACCTCGCCCTTCTCCTTCCAGCCTTATGTCCTGCACTGGGCTTCCTGAAAGCTGAGACAGGCTTTCCAGATTGCCAGGGTAGCTCAATCTGTATCTACATCTTCCAATGTGCTACCTCTGCTGTTTTTAGCTCCAGATATACCTTGGCCAGCAGTCAGCAGGCATGTCTAAATTGGTTCCTGCCCTCCTGCAGTTCCCCCTCTTCCTCTTGCTACCAATCAAGGCTAACTTGCTACAGCATCACAATAGGATGGCAGGGTCAATGGCAGAGAGAGATGCAATGATAAGTGGCTGATTTCCTAAATATTTTGTGAGTGTTCCAGGGATGGGATGGCCGACAAGGAGAGTGGTGAGAAATGTGCTTAACAATTGTCTGAGATTTGCTTAATCCATGTTGGTTCATGAAAACAAATTATTCACCAACCTAGGAAAGCTTAAATGGGTTAAGGAAAAAAAAAAGAATAATTTTAATTAACTAGGAAACAGGAAGTAGTTCCATTTTCCCTTATGGAAATAAATTGGCATATGTTTTAATAACAAAAAATATGGAGATAATTCTGGAATCAAAATAAGATATCATTAAGACAAATTAAAATTATTGCGGTACTGGCAATAGTTGGAAGCCAGTCCTGAATTGATTGAAAGTACTGCACTAAACAAGTTAAATATATAACTTTAAGTTAAATTGTAACCATACAGAAGCTTAATTCTGTCCTTCTATAGCAGCATATCTTGTGGTGAAAAATAGAAATGCATAGTTATGGAACAGCTACAACTACCAACATTAAAAGAAAACTTACTGCAGGGATCCTTGCCAGAATTGGGAACACACACATTTACTCGCAGGTTGATCTACTCTTCCCATCTCTCCATTTCTCCATTTCCTGATCACCATCACATTTTTTTCCATTGAATTAGCAGAAACATGCTAATTAAGTATTAGTATTATTATTCTGCTCACATAATCCTTTTGAATATTATTGCTTCTTAATTGTTAAAATGCTGTTAAAGGAAGACTTTCAAACATAGAACCAAAGGAAAACATACAGATTTTTTTTTAAAGTGGAAATGGCAGAACAAAAATCCATTTTTCTTATATGAGTTTTTGTGGACTTGCTCTTCTTTTGTTCCAGTGTGAGAAAAATACTTGAAGTAACCATGCAGACTTTTTTTTTACTAGCTTTTTCTTTTCAATAAATCCTTTGAGGTTTCAGCAGAATCTGTGCTGGCAATTGTATAAGCTTGCACAAAGAGAAAAAGATGCATTCCCTGGTTAGAACCTGCTGAATAGTTTCATATCTTTTCCAAGGCTGGCTTAAACACATTATTGTCTGTGAAAAAAATACTCTCCTTTCCACTCTGTGTCTAGAAACAAACGGAGCTGGTACCTGACTCTTATTTCAACAATGATACTAGGATAGCATCTTCCATTGTAATGAGCAGCAGACTAGGTTAGGTTATCTTCCAGTTCATCATTCAGCATGTCACTGTTCTGTAACCTGTGCCATCTTGATTCCTACTCATTCTTGCCTTAAAAGAGAAAAAGATACTTTTCTGACATAAATCACAGCAAATCAAATAGATAAAAATTTCCTGTTGCTGTTTTTTCCCTGCAGGAATGCTGTTAGCCCTCCTTGTATATCAAGGAAATATTCCACGCTTCTTCCAGACAAACCTGCTTTATAGTCAGAAGAAAAAATACAGAATATTTAAAGGGAAAGTAATGTCGAACTCTGTTGTTGAAGAGAGACAGACAAAAACAGAGAAGAAGAACAGCAGTTCTGGACTGATTAACTGAATGGAGCACAAAGGGTTAACACTGCTGGATGGGAGGCAAAAGCTACTTTTCTGTGTAAATGGTAAACGAGGCTTTGAAAGGGCAGTTCGCATGATATTATGATGTTCCCATAACTGGAACCTTTCAGATGTGTCAAATTTCAATTCCCATAATTTCTAGGCAGCATGAAATGTGTACTATGATTTTTAATTGTGCGAGTTCTAGTCCAACATATTAACCAGCAGAAAGCTGATGAAGAGTGTACTATTAGATGCATGAAATAACAGCCTTTCATCAATTGTTACAAAGGCATGCATTCATTATGGAATAGGACTTTAATACTATATGTTCAGGCCATCTTCTGAGGAAAATAGTGGGGATGTTCTTCAAACTATGGCATACTTTGGAACAGATAAATATCTTTATGGTATGGCATAGGTATGGCTTGAAATAAATAGTGAAATCTGAACAAATATATTAATGAATATTTGATGTGAAATTGTACTTGTAATTTCCTATGAAAAAGTAAAATGTTACATGAGATGAAATGTTTTTGGGCCTTCTTTTCAGGCTCTTCTTGAAATTTAATTAATACAAGCAGCAATCTAGGTTTCTTTAATGCAGTTATCCCTATCTGATGCTCACAATAATGTGGCTATCATTTCTGATTTCTTGTTATACAAATTTCAGATACAATGCAATTGTGCTATATTCTCCAAGATCCTTTTTTGGTGATGTATGAAAAATCCTTGGTCAAATGTTAAACGATACAGTGATAAAAGATACATAGAGTTGAGAGCTCTGAACTGGTATTTCCTTCAAAGCATCATTTTTTAAAAATAGATCTGTTGGTTTCTGCAATCTCATTATTCCAACTATAGGATTCTTGTTGATTGTAAAGAGATCAATATATATTGGCGTTATCAGCTACAAATAATGAGAAATTCTGCAAAGTACTGAGCCATAGAAAATTAGGTGACAACGCTCAGATTATTGCATTAGAGACTTTTAGGTATGTAGAAAAATACTTACTTTTATTTTATAAATTTGTAAGCTATATGTGGGGATCTCAGTTGTTGCTTGGTGTGACAATCCAAACTTTGCTTGTCTTTTCCCCCCTCCTATCAATACTTAAAAGTGTAATTATAATGAAGAAGGAAATCCTTAGGGATTCAGGAATTGTGCTGGCAACTTAGAGAAGCAGGTTGGGTAGACCTGAAAAGTGAGATCTTTTCTCATCTGGAACTAAAGATTCATGATAATAGAAAAAGAAAAATTAATGCTATGACTGGGTATGTTTTCTAACTGGTCATTTCTCCTAGTTCAGATCAGGTCTACAGTCTTGATGGTGTCATGAATTGGGAATCAGTCCTACACTTTTATGGTCTGAAGAAATAAGCAGGCTTGCTAAATTTCAAAACTTTATTGAGGAACTACTTCTTATACAGGAAATGACTAAAGTGCAGGAGTCACCATGCACAGTCACATCTTCTTATTGCCTTGTCCAGTTCAAGTTCCAGCAAAAAATGTTTGCACTAGTATATTGCAGTGGGACTAATGCCTGGTCTCTAATCTTCTTTGGAGATGCACTATCACCTTTTTGAAGGCAGATCATTGCCAGCTGTTTCTGCTTCTCTGCAATACCTTCACTTCCTGCTTGATACATTCCTTGCCAATATGTAAATATATTTCCCCCCAAAAAGTCTTGTTGAAACGCATATAGAGTTCCCAGTCTAGCTTATTCCGGCTCTTTCATTTATCTACAGAATCTTTTGAAAGCTGAGATATGATAATATTATCTCTTTGGTTAAGAGCATGGCTGTCAAACTCCCGGCCCACGGGCCAGATGCATCACATGCTGGCCACGTCCACACCTGGTTTAGTGAAGGGGAAAAAAGTCCTGATACGTCACGTGACAACACCGTGATGACGCGAGTTAAGGGGGAATGAGATGACATCATCCAAGACCCAGCACAAGATTTCCTTCAATATCATTATGGACTCAGCAAAATATTCTGAGAGGAGAACTAAATCAAATTCTGCTTCAGTGGTTCTAACTGAATATTAATTGAATATTCTCTATTGAAAAGTTTCCATTGTGATTATAACCAAAATCAAATGCCATTAGATTCTTGACATAATGGCTGTCATTGTCTGTGGCATTATAAAACAGGGATATCTGATTGATAAATTCTTTAAACTTCTGGCTTTAATGAAGGGGGGGGCATTGTAATAAGTAAATGAAGAACAGGATTCTGAAGGATGGTAAAGTAGAATGTCCGATCTAACAAGACTTTGGCAACCTGGAATTGGAAGTAAAGAGAATAGCATTTTTAGGAAAAACATATTCTCCACATTCCTACCCCCCAAAAATCACAACATCCACCAGTTTCACTATTTTTCTGAAGTTTTAGTCCATGGGTGTCAAACTTGATCACATTACGTGACATATCATGATGTTTTTTGCTTTTGTGGACCTGGGGTGGGCATGACCTACATGTAATACATCCAGCCCAAGTTTGACACAAGTTTGACACCCCTGCTCTAGTCAATACATTTCTCCTGTTTTTAACATATTTTTGCTTTCCCTCTGTTTTCCTTCTCTTCCTTGAGAAGGGATTACTTTTTCAACATTCATAGAGCACCATGCATAAAGATAGCTTTATATTCAGTAAGCTCTAATTAAATTCGGATGGGGACCACTTTCATGTCAGTACAGTTAGTCCTCTACTTAATGACCACAATTGAGTTCAACATTTCTGTTGCTTAGTGAAACATTTATTAAGTGAATTTTGCCCCATTTTATGACTTTTCTTGCCACAGTTGTTAAGTGAATAACTGCAGTGGTTAAGTTATAACCTGGTTCTTAAGTGAATCTGGCTTCCCCATTGAGTTTGCTTGGCAGAATGCCACAAAAGGGTACCACATGATTGCAGGATATTGCAATAGTCATAAGTATGAGTCAGTTGCCAAGCATATGAATTTTAATCATGTGACCATGGGGATGCTGCAATGGTCATAAGTAGGAAAATGGTAAGTCACTTTTTTCAGTGCCATTGTAAGTTCAGTCACTAAGTGAATTGTTGTAAGTGAAGGACTACCTGTAAATGTTTTAAATAAGTACATAAAAACGGAGGTAAAATATGGAGCCTAGTGGTTTCTCTGGTTCATAAGCAGGATGCAACCGGTCGAGATGGGAGCGGAGCCTTCGTCCCATAAGCAGTTCGGTGGGAGTTCTGCCAGTGACGCCATGTGGGGAGATGTGTTGCAAGAAGAGGATTTGATTGACCTTGTCATCAATGTTGTCGTAGTCTACTTTTTGCAAGGTTCTCTTCACAAATTGGACCATGCGTTCTGCTCGGCCATTGGTCGCAGGATGTGCAGGCGAGGTGAGCGCATGGTGGATGCCGCAATCAGTGAGATACTGCTCGAACACTAGTGCAGTAAACTGTGGCCCGTTATCGGACACCAGGACGTCTGGTAGTCCATGGGTTGCAAAGAGTCTGTTTAGAACCTTGATGACCGCCTCGGAGGTCATAGTTGTCATGCGATGAATTTCGAGCCAATTTGAGTAGGCATCGACTGTAATCAGAAAAGTGTGGCCCTTGGTTGGTCCCATGAAATCCAGGTGAATTCGGGATCAGGGTCCACGTGGTGTCTCCCATTCAGTAGGAATGGCCTTTGCTGGGGCGTTGCTGACTTCTTGGCACCGGGGGCAAGCTTTAACCCACTGTTCGATTTGCTTGTCAATGCCCGGCCACCATGCGTAGCTTCGTGCAAGTGCTTTCATTCGCACGATGCCGGGGTGGCCCTCGTGCAAAGTTCTCAGCAACGCTTCTCGGAGCCGCTCTGGGATAATGACTCTATCGCCCCAGATGATATAGCCCTTCTGGGAGAAGAGTTCAATCTGCCTAGACTTGAACGGTGTGAAGTCATCTGATACTTGGTCCAATGGCCATCCGCGTTCTACCCAGCCTAGGACTTGTGCTAGGGTGTGGTCATGCTTCGTTTCTCTCGCGATGTCTGGAGCAGTCAGTGGTGGCTAGTTGAGTGCCTTGATTTGCAACGTGGTTACCGTTGGTGCTGGATCGTTGAGAGTCTCTGGAAGCGGTGCTCGGCTTAATGCATCGGCATGGGGAATGGCTTTCCCCGGCCGATATTGCAACCGATAATTATAAGCAGCTAAGAATTCTGACCATCGGGTCATCCTAGGGGATAATATGTAGGGAGTCAGCTTATCCCTGGCTATTATCCCTAGCAACGGTTTGTGGTCAGTCACAATGGTAAAAACCCTCCCATACACGTATTCGTGAAATCTTTTCACAGCTGAGACGATTGCGAGGGCTTCTTTATCAATTTGTCCATAGTTCTGCTCTGTTTTCGAAAGAGTCTTTGAAAAATATGCAACAGGGGCTTCGTTCCCATTAGGCAGCACGTGGCTCAAAATGGCGCCCACCCCAAAAGGCGATGCATCGCAAGTTATAACTAACGGCAAAGTCTCGTTGTACTGCATGAGTACAGAGTCAGATGTGAGCAGTTTTTTAACATTTCAGAATGCCTGTTCTTCCCAGTGACCCCATAACCACATTTCTTTTTTATCTAACAATCGGTGTAACGGTTCAGCTACGGTTGCTTTGTGCGGTAAAAATACATTATAGAAATTGATGAGGCCTACGAACGCCTGGAGATCGGTCTTGCTTCATGGCCTGGGAGCGTTTTTGATCGCCTTTAATTTACTCTCGGTAGGGTGAATGCCCTGGCTATCAATCAGGTACCCCAGAAACTCAACACTGTCAGTACACAATTTACATTTGTTTTTTTTAACCCTAAGACCGGCTTCTTGGAATTTTTTTAGGACTAATTTTAACCGGTCTTGTAAAAAATTTTTTGTAGGGGCTGCAATTAATACATCATCAAAATAGGGGACCACGCCCTTAATTCCTTGCAATAACCTTTCCATAAGGCTCTGGAAGATCCCCGGGACTACACTAACTCCGAATTGCAGCCGGGTACATTTAAAGGCACCGCGGTGCATCACAATAGTTTGGGCCTGTGCCGTTTTTTCATCTACTGGTAATTGCTGATATGCTTGAGCTAAATCCAATTTAGCAAAAACTTTCCTGCCCCCCAGGGAATGGAGGAAGTGCTGCACCACCGGAACTGGATACGCGTTCTGCTGCAGGGCATGGTTCAAGGTGGCCCGGTAGTCCCCACAAATTCGGATTGACCCGTCTGGCTTGATGGGTGTTACAATAGGGGTTTCCCAAGGGGAGTGATCGATGGGCTTCAACACCCCCTGAGCTATCAGTTTGTCGAGTTGTTCGTCGATTTTCGGTTTTAAGGTGAATGGAACTCGACGGGGCTTCAAACGAATGGGAGCTATTTTTGGATCTAGGCTAAATGAGATCGGGGTCCCATTGTACTCGCCTAAGCTGTCCGCGAAGATGTCCCTGAACTCAGAGATCAGGTCTTCCTCCCAGTCACAGCCACCGACTTGGTTTACGCCGGCCACTTCAATGCTGAGTGGCGCGAACCATTGGAGACCCAGTAGGCTAGGCCTATCTCTGTCGATGACCGTTAAAGGTAAGTCCGCTGTGTGTTTCTTGAAGGAGACTCGGACTCGGCAGGACCCGACGATGGGGATTCGATTCCCCTGGTAGTCCTTGAGGATGAGGCGTTGGAAACGGAGATCTTGGCGTTGAATTGTGGGGATGAGTTGCTTGAGTGTCTTCCAAGACACCATCGAGAGGGACGATCCCGAGTTGACTTCCATGTGGCAAGGCTGGTTCTCGATGGCTACCGTGACTCGGATTTTCTTAGTGTCCAAGGCTGAGGCGTGACCGATAGTGATAGTATGGTGAGCCTCTTCTCTTTGCAAAGCTCGATTTCTGTAGGAGTGGTTTACTGGCTCTCGCCTTACAGGACGGTTTCCTGTCGATTGGCGATAGTTAGCCCCCTTTGAGGCCTGGCTGGGTCTTGGCAAGCTGCGGCAGACCCGTCCGATGTGGCCTCGTTTCCCGCACTCATGGCAGAGTGCGTCACGGAATTTGCATTCGGACCTGGCATGGTTGGCTCCACAACCAGCGCAAGGTCATAAGGGCTTCGGGTGAGGGTCCCGGTCGGACCGCAGTCGTTGGACCCCTTCTTCGTCGCTGTCTGATGACGAAGAGAGGTCCTCGTGGTGCGTTGTAGCCAGCTGCCCTTCTAAACTAGGTGAGATTTCGCTGGCCAGTGGTGGTACCGGAGCGCGGTTCCGACATAGTTGTGCAGCCGACTTTTTGGTCGCCTCTGCTGCCGTGGCTTCGGCGATGGCATCGGCAAGGCTGATGTCGCCTTTTGCCATCAGCTTGCTTTGCACGCCTGGTGCATCTAATCCCAGGACTAAGCGATCTCTTAGTGTTTCTTCTAAATCGGCGAATTCCCAGAGGCCTCCCAAATTTCGGAGGTCCGCTATGAAGTCGGCTACGCTTTCTCCCTTTCGCTGGCTCCTCTGGTAAAACTCATGCCGTCTCACCAGCATAGGCACAGTCGGGGCGTAATGACCTCGCAGGAGAGGTTCGAGGTCGTTCCAATCCATCGCCTTTGCTTCTCGGGGTTTGACTAGTGCTTTAGCCATCTTAAATACGGTTGGACCGCAATGTGTTAGGAACACCGCCCGTTTCTTTCCTGGTGTGGCGTCCTTCAAATTGTTCATCTTTAGGAACATTTGGAAGCGATCTATGTAGGACTCCCAGTCCTCTTGGGTTGGATCGAATGGAGCGGGTGGTACGATGCCGCCGGACATGGTTCCATTGTTGGCGTCGTCTGTCATGTGCTCAGTGTTCTTTGAAGTTTCGTTGGTTCAGATGTCTCCAAATCCCACCTTCGTCGCCAGTGTTAAGTTTGAGCATGGTTGAAAAGGAATGGAGACAAGCCTCTGTACGGTGAACTTCAGCTCTTTATTTACATAGTGACTTCTCTGTAAAACAACAGTAAACCCCGCCTTATATAGGCAACCCTTGTAACGTTTTAACCAATAACAAGCTAGGAACACTAGCTTTTATGACCAATAGGAACTCTCTGTTAAGGGCCAATCGGATTCCTCGGAACGGGCCAATCCGGTCCGGCTGCTTAACAGCCAATCAGAAGTGCAGGGCCAGAACCCTGTACTTACTCCAAGCTCACACTTATTACTTATATACATACACAACACTGGACATGGGCTTCAAATGTTGTATTCCTCTTGTCAAGCCACTCCTGAACAACAAACAACGTCAGAAGCGTCTTACTCGGGCTAAAGAAAAACAGATCTGGTCTGTTGCTCAGTGGTCCAAAGTCCTCTTTTCTGATGAGAGCAACTTTTGCATCTCATTTGGAAACCAAGGACCCAGAGTCTGGAGGAAGAATGGAGAGGCACACACTGCAAGATGCTTGAAGTCCAGTGTGAAGTTTCCATGGTCTTGTGTTGATTTGGGGAGCCATGTCATCTGCTGGTGTTGGTCCACTGTGCTTCATTAAGTCCAGGGTCAATGCAGCTATCTACCAGGAGGTTTTAGAGCACTTCATGCTTCCTTCCACAGATGAGCTTTATGAGGATGCTGACTTCATTTTTCAGCAGGACTTGACATCTGCCCACACTGCCAAAAGCACCAAAACCTGGTTCAATGATCATGGGATTACTGTGCTTGATTGGCCAGCAAACTTGCCTGACCTGAACCCCATAGAGAATCTATGGGGCATTGCCAAGAGAAAGATGAGAGACATGAGACTGAACAATGCAGAAGAGCTGAAGGCCACTATTAAAGCATCCTGGTCTTCCATAATACCTCAGCAGTGCCACAGGCTGATAGTTTCCATGCCACGCTGCATTGAGGCAGTAATTGCTGCAAAAGGGGCCCAAACCAAGTACTGAGTACATATGCATGCTTATACTTTTCAGAGGTCCGATATTGGTCTTTGTTCAATCCTTGTTTTATTGATTGCATGTAATGTTCTAATTTTCTGAGATTGTAGATTTGGGGTTTTCATGAGCTGTAAGCCATAATCATCACAATTATGACACATCTTGGTTTGAACTATCTTGCTTTGCCTGTAATGAGTCTATCTAGTTTCACCTTTTAAGTTGCATTACTGAAATAAATGAACTTTTGCACGATATTCTAATTTTTCGGGTTTCACCTGTATTGTTTAATTTCAGCTACCTTGGTATATGTTTTGAATGGGAATGATGAACAGTATAAACATAAAACAATGCCAAGCAGAAGAGAACAAAAGGGCCAGCCTGCAGTTTTAAATTTCTATCTGGGTTCCAGGAAGAATCTGTTGATTTGAAGGTTTATTTCAAAAGCCCCTTTTAACACTTAATTATTATATTTGGTGCCAACGGAAACAAGTTTATTGCAGGTTAAGGAGATATGATTGAGAAAGGCGTCAGAGAGTCTGATAGACTGAGGAGGTTATAGATTATGACCTAGTTTGAATGCTCAAAAGACTTGCATTATGTTACCCATTTGATTAAAAAGAATTATAACTGACTGTTCTGAAATGTGATAACAATCCTTTCTGCCTGTTCCACACACCATTCGGAACCAATTTCTCCCATTGTCACAGATCTAAATTGAACATTAAACATTGTTTCTGCACTGGTAAATGCCTACCATGAGGCCCATAGAAACTGCAGTTAAAGTCAAACATTGCATGACTTTACTGAGATGTCATGCACAACAATATCATTGGGTGCCTGGATGAATTTATTAGTGCAACTGAAATTTATAAATGAATACATATAGATAGAATAGAATGTGAAGTTAATAGAAAATATTAGATATGTTTGCCAACATACATGTTGATACAAACTTGAGTTGACAAAGATACAAGCAAATTGAAGGAGCCCCTATGGGATCACCACTGTCACCTGTCATTGTAAACCTGTTCATGGAAGAATTCGAATCCAGAGCCCTAGATAATGCCACCCACAAACCCAAACTATGGTTAAGATACATCAATGATACATTTGTTATTTGGCCCCATGGAAAAGAAAACCTAAACAATTTCCTAACACACCTAAACAGCACACACCCCAAAATCAAATTCACCATGAAAACGTGTTAGGAATAACCAGGTTACCTAATGTAGTTTGGGTAAAATAATATATATAAACTATGATGGCAAGTTTAAGTGTGTGTCACTTTAAACTGCAAAGCATGTAATTTTGGGTGCGGTTGTGAAACCGCCATAAGAGGGAGCAAGAGAACTTGCTGGATTGACTGACTATGCTGGATTGATGGTTTGCTAATTGTGTGTTCCCTGCTCCTGAGTTTTTGAACGTTGAAGGAAGAAAGGAGGTTTGACTTCTTCATATCTCTACTGCGAGGAGATATATTACTGGACTGATATTTGTAAGTTACTGACCTCTTTTTCGACACTGGACTTTGCAACTAAGTAATCTCCAGACGGACTGAACTAGTGAATGATATATGAACTGTTTTGACTATGCTAAAACTCTTACTGGAATAAACTATTTAACTAGCACAGTGTATCTGTTTTACTGAGTGTAAGCTACAAAAACGTTTATCTCACATATTTGCCTGCCTGCCTGACTGCTGTGCACATTCTGCTAGGGTGTATCCCTAACACTGGTTATGGGCCCAGCTGCACAGTCAGACCAACCAGGATATAACAGGCTTATATAAAGTGAGAGTTAGTGTAGTTACACAATACTGTAAACAGACAGCTGTGTTTTATTAATTATAGTTTAATATCCAGAGAAAGATGGCACAAGTCAATTTACCAAGTTTGTCTCTAATATCCAAACTGGATGGAACAAACTATGTTTCATGGTCTATGAAATGCAGCCTACTTCTACGCAGAGAAGGTTTGTGGAGTATAATTCAAAACCCACCAGAGGTAGATGCTTGGGATCCGGAGGATGAGGATGATGCCCAGAAAATATAAGAATATAAATTGAAGAATGAGCAAGCTCTCTGTATAATAGGACTGATACTCTGTGACCAGCAGCTTATCCATATTCGTGGGGAAGAAACAGCTGCGAAATGTTGGGAGAATTTAAAGAAGATTTGTGTTTGAGACAGTGTAGGAGCACATATAAATCTTACACGGAAGCTGTTCAGAACACATCTTCAAAAGAATTGAGACATGTTGACTCATATAAACACTATGAAGAAGATTTTTCAGGAACTGCATGAAAAAGAACTTATCTTCACAGAACTACATCAGGTTTATATAATTTTGTCTTCGTTAGATGAGAGCTATGACGACTATGTAACTTCACTGGAAGTACTGCCAAAAGATAACCTCACATTAACTGACATTACTGGCAGATTAATTGACGAAGCCAGGAGAAGGCTTGAAAAGGATCAACGAAGAAGGGAACAATCACAAGAAGAAAAATTATCTTCGACAGCCTATACAATTAGAAAATGTTTTAATTGTGGAGGAAAAGGACATTTGGCTAGATTCTGCAAGAAAGGAAAATACCACAATGCCAGCAGAATGCTAAAAGGCATCAAAAGGATAAAAAATGCTTAGAGTTAGCCATGTATAGCAATGAAACTGTGAATAATAATTTATGGGTTGTAGATAGTGGAGCATTGCAGTGCATAATGAAAGATAAGAAAAGATTTGTTAAGATGTCCACGAGTTCACAACAGATATCGTTAGCTAATGGCTGGAAAATGAAAGCAAAAGGTGAAGGTATTGCACATTGTTCTTGCATAAGAGAAAATGTAAAAATGTTATATGTACCACAACTTAAGTTTAATTTGCTTTCGGTTGGAGTTTTGATTAAACTAGGTTATGTAGTTATCTTTAGGGGAGAAAACTGCATAATAGAAAAGGAAGGTAAAAAAGTGACTGCAACTTAAAAGATGAATTGTATGTGTTAAAAGATAATCAATTAGAGGTGACTAACAGTGTATAATAACGTTAAGCCTCATGATGAATGCATACATTTGTTACACAGACAATTAGGGCATATAAATTTTAAAATGCTCAAGCAAACGGTTGAACTGTCTGAAGGTATAAAACTTAAGCCTTGCAGTAAGTATTTGCACTGCAATGCTTGCAGCCAAGAAAAAAGCAAGGTAATACCAGCAAATAGAATTAATGGATTTAAAACTAAAGAGCCTCTAGAGGTCATATTTGCTGATATTATAGGTCCTAAAAAACCAAGTGTGGGAGGTGCTCGTTATATATTAAGTATAATGGATTATTATTCTAGATATGGTTTCTGTTATTTAATGAAGAGTAAAACGGAAACATATCAGAATTTCTTTAATTGGTTGAAGTTTGCAGAAAGAAAAACTAAAAGGAAACTAGTAACTCTTGCAACTGAAAATGGTACGGAATTTATAAATAATAAATTCCAAAATAGACTGAAGATGGCAGGTGTTGAACCTAAAAAGTCTGCACCGTATAGGCCACAACATAATTCCTTTATAGAAAGACGAGGCCAAACAATAGAGGCAATGGCTCGTACTATGTTGTCGGATTCAGGATTACCTAAAACTTTGTGGGGAGAAGCAATAATGTGTGGTAATCATATATTGAATAATGTTGTTAACTCAACAACAGGTGAATTACCATTCATTTATATAAACCTTACCATTACAGGTAAATGGTAATTGTACCATTGGTCAAGGCCAGATATTGCCTGTAGCATTAATCAATTGGCAAGATTCAACGCTGAACCCACTAATCAGTAATCAGCTGAACCCACTGAACAACACTGGCAAGCGACAAAGTGTATCTTAAGATATCTTAAAAGGACAATGCATTATGCATTGTATTTGGAGCCAAAAGATGATCTGATTTTAAGTGCATATGCTGATGCAAGTTTTGCAACAGACATAAACACTAGGAAATCAACTTCAGGTACGGCTATACTGTTAGGAAAAGCACTGATTGGTTGGAAGTCAATTAGATAGCAACACATAAATATGTCCACAATGGAAGCAGAATTTTCATGTCTATCTTTATTATGTACTGATTTAATTCTGTATAAACAGTTGTTATTGGATATGGGAATAACTGTTAATGATTCCATTGTAGTATATGAGGACAATCAAGCAGCCATACGGATGGCTACAAATATTGCTGTGAAAACGAGATCTAAGCATAGAGATCTTAGATATCTGAATGTAAGGCAATCTGTAAAAAATGGTTTGATAAGACTGGAATATTGTATGACTGAAGAAAATGTTGCTGATCAATTTACCAAAGCCCAAGGTTCAGTCAAACACAAAGAAAGTTGTGATGACTATGGGTTAAGGTTGCAAATAGTTATATATATTATTATATTACCCAAAAGGGGAATATGTTAGGAATAACAAGGTTACCTAACATAGTTTGGGTAAAATAATATACATAAACTATGATAGTAAGTTTAAGTGTGTCACTTTAAACTGCAAAGCATGTAATTTTGGGTGCGGTTGTGAAACTGCCATAAGAGGGAGCAAGAGAACCTGCTGGATTGCTGGATTGACTGACTATGCTGGATTGATGGTTTGCTAATTGCGTGTTCCCTGCTGCTGAGTTTTTGAATGTCGAAGGAAGAAAGGAGGTTTGACTTCTTCATATCTCCGCTGCGAGGAGATATATTACTGTAAGTTTACTGACCTCTTTTTCGACACTGTACTTTGCAACTGAATAATTCCCGGATGGACTGAATTAGTGAATGATATATGGACTATTTGACTATGCTAAAACTCTTACTGGAATAAACTATTTAACTAGCACAGTGTATCTGTTTACTGAGTGTAAGCTACAAAAACGTTTATCTCACATATTTGCCTGCCTGCCTGCCTGCCGTGCAGATTCTGCTAGGGTGTATCCCTAACAAAATGGAAACAAACAAACAAGTACCATTCCTAGATGTACTAATCTACAAAAAAACAGATGGCACACTAGGACACACCATATACCAGAAGAAAATACACACCAACCGCTACCTCAACACCCAATCCCACCACCACCCAGCACAGATAAACTCCATGGCCAAAACACTAATTGCCAGAACCAAACGCCTGGCAGACAAGACACACATAAAGACTGAACTATGCACTCTGACTAAAGTACTGACAGCCAATGGCTTCCACAAAAGCAAAATCACCGGCTTGATCCACAAAAACACACTAAGACATAATGGAAACCTAGAAGATGAACAGACCTATGGAACAGCTGTCCTGTCCTACATAAGAAGTACGACAGACAAAATCAGTAAGATACTACACAGGCATCACATCAAAACAGACAGAAAAATAGCAGCCATCCTAAGAAACCCCAAAGATAAAATTGACCTGGAAAACCAAGGCATATATGAAGTCCCTGCGCATCATGCCTGGCCACATACATTGGACAGACCAACAGAAGAATAATTACCTGCCTGGATGAATACAAAAATGCAGTAAAAAAGCTGGAACACACTTCCTCACTAGTCCAACACATGGAAGCCACAGGTCATAGCATCAACTTCAATGGCACCAAAACCCTAGCCACTATAGAAAACCCCAGCTACAGAATTATCAGAGAAACCATAGAGATTTAAAAAAGACCTGAAAGCATGAGTAGAAGAGATTACTCCACCAGACTGTCAATTATTTGGAAGCCTGCACTCTCAAACAAAAAAAATCTCCACACCACAAGCCAGGCAAACACCTGGGCACAAAAAGACTCTCCCTGATACCTCCAGCTCAAACACACCCCAACCAGGCACCCAGATGAAACCTAGTTTCCTAATAAATGATAGCCATCCATTTACTTCGAGCCAAGTCGCACTAAAAGCCTCCAATACAGGAAACGCAATGTTGCCAACCGATCAAGACAAAAAAAGCTACAAAACAGACAGAAGATATTAGAAACATCAATCAAGCAGAACACAGCAAACTCCAAGACCAATAAACACAGACCAAGACTCTCAACCAATCAGGATGAAGAAAAAACCATTCTGGTACAGCACTAGGCTAGCACCAAATTTAAAACAGAAATAGCTGTGAAAGTCTGACTCACAGACGAACACAATACAGAAGCCTGATGATGGCAGATGAGATTCTGCCGAAATGTTGCTACAACTTTAAAAGCACAACTATAATGACATGGGAAAATACCTGAACAAAGCTGAATACCATACATATAAATACCCACAAAAACTTAAGAAAATACACACACACACACACACACACACACATATGTATACATACATACATGCATGCATACATGCATGCATATATACATGCATACATACATTTTATATATATATATATATATAATCTTTGGTTATTCGGGTTTTCTCCCGCGTAAGATTGGAAGTATCTAGGCAACGTTTCGATGAAGTCTCATTCATCATCTTCAGGCTTGGTCTTCAGCTCTGTGCTTCTCAGAGTGATAAAAATGGGATAAAAATTTAATAATGACATCAATTATTATTACACATCTTAAAGTTGCCAGGGTTGGGAAACACTGCCTTAGATATAGATACATAACTTGCCATCACTGCCAGGAACAAATTACCCACGTTACCACTATTTCTTCTTGTTTTCTGCTTCTTCCTCTTCTCTATATGAAACTTGTATATATGTAGGTAATTATGAAATAACTTGTATGGATTCATTTTTGTGTATTTTTCCTTCAAATGATCTTCAGTTGAGAAATTATGATTATAGCCCCAATATACCATTCAAGATGATGTAACTCTTGGCCAAACCAAAAAGAAAAAGAAAATCAGCCTATAAACTGCCCATAACCTTTTGGAAAATGGGTACTTACATATATATAATGAAAGATATTAATGTAAAGGCAAAAATAGATAAGAATTTTGCATCTTCCTCATGTCACCAAAGGAGGTGGTGTTCCAAGTTCAAATACACAGAATCAAAATCCTGAAGATTCAGTAAACAATACTTTACTAGCTCTAAGACTACCCATACAACTCCAAGGTTTTCTTTTTTCTCATCACTCAGATAGAATAAATGCAAGTTAATTGTCGTGTCCTCGAAAATGATGCCAGGAGTCGGTGACTTCAAATCATGCTCTTTTATTAAAGTAGGAACCGAACTGGCGCTTTGCAAAAGGTTCACGGCTTTTATTCTTTTAGCTGCGGTAGACCAATCGCGGGAGATTCTTAGCGAGCCAATCGGCGTGGCTTGCCTGACCAATCAGAGTGCCCTGTGCTTTGGCCAATCAAAGCGCGGGGATCTCAAGAATGCTAATGAGGGGACAGAACACCCCTCCCCTCTTGGTTTAGTCCTTATGTTGCGTAGTCACGTAGGTAGGCGGGGCTCCGTCAGAGCCTACTGGACCTGTGCAGCTCAGTCGTAGGTTGGATGGTCGGGATCTCTGTTTCTCCTGATGCCGTCGTGTGAACCGGCTGGTCGGTCGGGCCGGGCCGCTCTCCGTAGCTCCCTCCTGGGCCTCCCGGGTTGGTTGAGCTGTGGGTTTCGCCGCTCCCGCTCGGTCTCCCCGGGTCGGTCAAGCTGGCCTGGCTGTCTCTTCCTGGCGAGGGGTTGTGCTGGCTGCTTTCCGGTAAGTATGGCTGGTTTATTCTTCTTTGGTTTTGGTCCCCTGGGTATTCCCTCCCCCCTTGGTTTGTGTTGTGGGGGTCGGTTTTGGCTGTTTGTGCATCAGTGGTCTCTTGGTTGGTCGTCCTCGACCTTAATTGGTCGATGTGGTGTTTCCATGCTCGTCCGTCTGCTGTTTGTAGCCGGTACGAGTGTGGGCCTGTTATTTGTGTGATGACGGCCGGTACCCATAATGGGTCTCCCGTCAGGTTTCTTGCGTATACGGGGTCGCCTGATACGAAAGTTCGGTGTTTGCTGTTTGAGTCTGGGGGCTTCTCCGGGTTATAAGTGGGTTGTAACCTGTCGAGTGGGGACCTTAACTTCCTCCCCATTAATAGTTCGGCTGGGCTCTTATTCGTTGTGGTGTTTGGGGTTATGTGTTGGGTGAAGAGTAGTTTGTTTATTTTCTCCTCGATCTCCCCGTAGTCTATTTTCCGGATGGTTTTCTTAGTGAATTGCACCATCCGTTCCGCCCTACCGTTCACTGCCGGGTGCGCCGGTGCTGTCAGCGCGTGGCGGATGCCCCTTTCCGCTAGGAATTTTTCTAATTCCAGCGAGGTGAATTGGGGCCCGTTGTCGGAAACGACGACATCTGGGAGGCCGTGCGTTGCAAAGAGTTTGCAGAGTTCCTTGATCACGGCCTCCGTGGTTGTTGTTTTCATGTTGCTTACCTCCAGCCAGTTGGAGTAAGCGTCTACTGTTATCAGGAAGGTGTGTCCTTTTGTGGGCCCGGCGAAGTCTATATGGATCCTAGACCAAGGTCCCCTTGGGGTTTCCCACTCTAGGACGGGTGCTGTGGGTGGGCTTGGCCTAGTTTTCTGGCATCGTTGGCACCTTGCTACCCAGGTCTCAATTTGTTTGTCCATCCCTGGCCACCAAGCGTAACTTCTGGCCAGGGCTTTAGTCCTAACGATGCCAGGGTGCCCCTCGTGTAGTAGTTCCAGAACCTTCCCTTGTAGTTTTTCTGGAATGACCACCCTATCCCCCCATAGTATGCACCCTTTTAATAACGAGAGTTCCGTTTGCCGGTTTCGGAATGTTTTGACGGACTCGTCGTTGTCCCTTTCCGGCCACCCTTTCTCTACCCAATGCAACACCCGTGCCAGACGTTTGTCTTTATTAGTCTCTTGGGCAATGTCTGACGCGGTTATGGGCAGGTTGGGAAGAGTCTCTATGCTGAGGGTGGTCGTCGTGGGTGCTGGGTCGGTGTCAGGTTCCGGTAGCGGCGAGTGGCTTAAGGCGTCTGCATGGGAGATCGTCTTACCCGGTCTGTGTATGAGTCCATAGTTGTAGGCCGCCAGGAACTCCGACCACCTTGTCATTCAGGGAGACAGAATGTTCGGGGTGGCCTGGTTTCCTGCAAGGATTCCCAGCAGTGGCTTATGGTCGGTTATGATGATGAATGTCCGGCCGTAGAGGTACTCGTGGAATCTTTTTACGGCGGCAACGATAGCCAGAGCCTCTTTGTCCAGCTGGCTATAGTTCCGCTCCGGTTTGGTGAGGGTCCTTGAAAAGAACGTGATGGGTGCTTCTTTTCCGTCGGGGAGGGTATGGCTGAGGACAGCACCGACGCCGAAGGGTGATGCGTCGCATGTGACGGCCAGAGGTAGGGTCTCATTATACTGTATAAGGATGGCGTCCGAAGTGAGGAGGTCCTTTGTTCTTTGGAAGGCGGCTTGCTCGCGTTTCCCCCAAGTCCAAGTCGCCGCCTTGTCCAGGAGCCTATGCAAGGGCTCCGCCGCCGTCGCCTTTTGGGGCAGGAAAACATTGTAAAAGTTAAGTAGCCCCAGGAATGCCTGTAGTTCCGTCTTCGACTTGGGTGTGGGGGCTTCTTTGATGGCCTTGACTTTTTGGTTTGTGGGGTGAATGCCGTGACGGTCTAGGAGGTATCCTAGGAATTCAACCTGTTCCGTATATAATTGGCATTTCTCCCTCTTTACTTTGAGCCCGGTCTCTTTGAATTTGGTTAGGACCTCTCTTAGGCGACCCTCTAGTTTGGCTTGGTTGGTTGCCGACACTAGGACGTCGTCGAAGTAAGGTACCACCCCCTTGATGCCTTGCAATAGTCTTTCCATTAGGCTTTGGAATATTCCCGGTGCCACGCTGACTCCGAATTGGAGTCGGTTGCATTTAAATGCTCCCCGGTGGGTGACTATGGTTTGCGCTTCTGCCGTTTGCTCGTCGACTGGCAACTGTTGGTATGCCTGGGCGAGGTCGAGCTTGGCGAAAACCTTGCCTTCTCCCAGTGAGTGCAGTAGGTGTTGCACAACTGGGACGGGGTAGGCGCTTTGTTGCAACGCGCCATTTAGGGTGGCCTTATAGTCCCCACAGATCCTCACCGACCCATCGGGCTTGATCGGGGTGACTATGGGGGTCTCCCACCGGGCGTGGTCTATTGGCTGTAGGACCCCTTGCTTGACGAGCTTGTCAATTTGCTCGTCTATCTTGGGTTTAAGTGCGAATGGCACCCGCCTTGGTTTCAGGCATTTTGGGGGGACGTTTGGGTCTAGGCTGAATGATATAAGGGGCCCTCGGTACTTGCCTAGGTTTCCGTCGAAGACCTCTTGGAATTCCCGGGCCAGTTGTTGCTCCCAGCTGTCGTCGGTGACGTGGTCGACTCCTGTGACTGCGATGCCGAGCGGGGCGAACCATTGCAGTCCCAGTAGGCTTGGGCGGTCGCGGTCGACGATTGTCAGGGGAAGCCTTTCGGTGTGCCCTTTATATGTGACGTTGAAATGTCCGGTTCCGACTACCGGGATGCGGTTTCCCTAGTAGTCCTTTACGATGAGTCTCTGGCTGTCTAGGTTCCTCCTTTCGCTTTATTTCATGCCATGCTATCATGGAGAGGTAGGACCCGGAGTCCACCTCCATTTTGCATGGCTCACCCTCGATGCCTACCTCCACGTGGACCTTCCGGGCATCATTGGTTATGGCGTGGCCGATGGTGACCGTCTGATGGGTCTCCTCTCTTCGCTGGTTATCGCCGCCTTGTAGGGATCGTCCGTTCCGGTCCCATCTGTTGTCCGAGGGGCGATCTCTGGTCCGGGGTGGTGTGTTCTCTCTCCTCCATTCGCTCTGGTCCCATCAGGGCGGGCTGCGGTTCTTTTTAAGGCGGCAGACGCGGGCGATGTGGCCCTTTTTGCCGGCAGATCGACTCGAAAAACCGGCATTCGGACCTGGGGTCGTCGCCTCCGCAACCGGCACAGTTGGTCCTCGACTTACGACCCCGCCGGTTCCGTGGGTCGTGGCCTGTCTGGAGGCGATGAATGTCCTCCTCGTCATCGGAAGTGCCCGATGCCGAGTGGAAATCGCCCTGGTGGGTGGTCGTCTCGGGTTGGGCCTCGGCCGACCTTGCAGGGTTGTTGTTCCCACTGCGGTCCCCAGCGTTCGGTCTGCGCATGCGGTCGGCGGATGTTCGGGTTGTTTCAGCGGCTGCGGCTGCGGTGAGGATGTCTGCTAGGCTGATGTTGCCCTTGGCCATCAGCCGGCTCTGGAGGACGGGGTCCCACAAGCCGAGCACGATTCTGTCTCGCAGGGCATCGTTAAGGTTGTCGAATTCGCACAGCCCCCCTAGGTGCCGTAGTTCGGCGACAAAGTCGCTGAAACTCTCACCCGACCATTGGTCCCGATGGTAGAATTCGTTGCGTCGGATCAGGATGGGTACCTCTGGAGCGTAGTGCCGCCGAAGTTTTGGCTCGTGGACGTCCCAGTCCATCGCGGTCGCATCGGCGGGTTTGGCCAGCGCCTTGGCCATCTTGAATACCTCGGTCCCGCAGTGGGTCAGGAAGATGGCGCGATTCATGGGGCCGGTGGCGTCCTTCAGATCGCTGCACTCGAGGAACATGCGGAATTGGTCGGAGTACGATTCCCAGTCCTCGGTGGCGGGGTTGAAGGGTGCGGGGGGTGCGATTTTCGCCATCGTGGAGATTCGTCTGGCTTCCGTCGGACACGTGGTTCGGTTCAGGGTCTGGATCCCATCCTCGTCGCCAGTGTCGTGTCCTCGAAAATGATGCCAGGAGTCGGTGACTTCAAATCATGCTCTTTTATTAAAGTAGGAACCGAACTGGCGCTTTGCAAAAGGTTCGCGGCTTTTATTCTTTTAGCCGCGGCGGCCGCGGCCAATGGCACCGCTTTGAATCTCCCGCGATTCGAATAGACCAATCGCGGGAGATTCTTAGCGAGCCAATCGGCGTGGTTCGCCTGACCAATCAGAGTGCCCCGCGCTTTGGCCAATCAAAGCGCGGGGATCTCAAGAATGCTAATGAGGGGACAGAACATTAATAAAAAGTGCTGCTTCAAGTGGCAAATTTTCCTCTTCCCTCAGTTTCAGAAGGAAGCTGGCAAAGTGTCTACCCTAACGTAAGGAGAATGATCCAATTTAGAGAAATTGTTCCTTCCATTTTTCTTGTATGGAAATGGAAATCCTGACTTCAACACTGACAGTTCCAAGTAAGAAGAAACAAACAAAGAAAACCTTTGGTTACTATATGAGGATCTATTCTCTCAGAATAGGCATTAGATAGAGTACCTGAAATAAATAAATAAATAAATAAATAAATAAATAAATAAATAAATAAATAAATAAATAAATAAATAAAGCAGTTACTAGCTGTGTCTGATGAAAGCTGATGGGGGGCAGCAAGGACAATATACTGCATGCAGGAGAAATGCCCATCCATCACTAATCCACATAAAAGTTCATATCTTTGCATTAACTTAATACTTTATTAATGTGTTGTAATGAGAAATAGCTCTGCAAATATCCCCAGACTCAGTTTTCATCATCCATAAATATTTCAATCTGTTTTTCATCTCAGTTGATAGGTTTCAGTTTTTGCACCGTCAGTTATACAATGGCACTTTATGCTAAAAATATATCAGAAGATCTTCCTTTTAACCAATAAGCAAAATTGTTTTTATGGGGATAAAATAAAACAGAAACACTAACATCATCCTGTGTCTTTTGGATTTGGCACATGATTTGACTAATGCAGCCCAAGAAAGGACCCTACACCATTGAAATTAGCCCAAGCTGTATGAACAGAATCGGTATTTTTTATTGTTAGCTAGTCTTGCCTTGTTGGCATAAGCCATAGACTGCCATTTCCCATTTACACACACACACACACACACACACACATTCAGTGACCTCTTCTGTCTCTCTCCAGTTAAAATCTGATTAAATTTAAGAAAGTGGCAATTAGTAGCATTCTTAATTCCTCCATACAGAGTCTGTTAATGATTCATTTAGAATTTGACTAGCTGGAAAATCTTGCATACATTAAACAAAAAAAGAATTTCTTACATAGTGCCATCTTCTGAGCTCAACTGCAGAAGAACCTTTTCAGTATTTTCACTGAAAATGAAAATACTGAATACTGAAAATACTGAATTTCATTTTGTTTTGCTTCTTTCTTTGAAAATGAGAGTGAGACAAAAATACTCAGAAGAAAAAATATTATTTGGGCTCACACCATACCTTACTAGTTTGAAATAGCTGGGATAATTTGTGGTTCCACAATTTATTCTATGTGAACCCAGTTTATTCCCAAAATTCAAAAAAGAAATTTTATTTTTGTGGGCATACCTTGTTAATGTGATTTCAGCAATTGTAATTTGGAAACCTGAATATAAAGCTATTGATTGAGGTGAAAGCCAATCAATGTCTTATTTTAAACTAGGATAGAGATGCAGGCAAAGGGAAAAAAATTTTTTTTGAAGCAAATTGCAATTGGAAAGGAGGTTTATTGGCGTAGTAACAGCAGTGACAACAGTAGATGTTTCTGGAGACAGCTAGCAAACTGGAGTTGTGAGTTAGTGAGTTTTTGTATAGTTTGGCCTTTTTTTATGCCATCATCTGCATGAAAATGTGTACTTTCTTAGTCTATTCTGCTGAATATTTTGAGATCTCTTTAGCCAAGTCTGGTTTTACAATGTATATATTGTTTTGTGAATGAAACTTAAGTTTCCTTAAGCTTTGCCAGCAGGCAGTTTCAGTGGAAGAAAGACTGAGGCTCTTTGCCTTTGTTAAGGACATTTTTCTCCTTTTTTCTTGTTTTGTGGAATATTTTAATCTGGGGAGGGGGTACCTTCCTACACTGTAAAGCAATGATGGTAAACCTTTTTGTGGTGGTGGGTCAAAAGTGCACGCATGCATGATGGTGTGCATACACATGTGCTGAAACCCACAATGCCTGCCTTTTGCATGCACACGCAACACCCCCGGTCCCACCCACTTACCTACACTGTGCATGTGTATGCCTCCCAGCTGATTTTCAGCCCATTTGAGGCTGTTTTCACCTTCCCAGAGGCTCAAGGGAAACTTCTGCAGCCTCGGGAGGCCAAAACACGGGCTTTGCGGAAATACTGGAAGTGCCCGTTTTCAGCCTCTGGAGCCCGGGAGAGGCTGTTTTCGCCTCTCTGGAGGCTTGAGAGAACTCTCAGCAGGCTGAAAATGGGCTCATTTAGGCACTTCTGGTATTTCCGGAAGGTCCGTTTTTCAGCCTTCCCTCAAGCTTCTGGGAGGATGAAAACAGCCTCAAATGGGCAAAAAATGAGCTGGGAGTTGCGCACATGTGCAGTGTAGGCAAGTTTGGCTGGGGCTCGCGTGCCATAGGTTCGCCATCATGGCTATAAATATGGAATTGAATGAAATGAGATGTTTCTTTCTTGCAAACAAATATGAATGGATAGTAGAGGTTGTCATCCAAAAAAGAACAAACCCTAAAATTGCCTTATTCTTTTTGGTCTCTGTAGGCGAGTACCATACTTTTCCTGCTTAGAAATGATTAATGTCTCTCAGAGCAATTCATTTTGCATGTGGTGGTTTTGCAACATATTATTGGCTTTGTGACTAATTGTCTAACCTTTAATTATTTTCCAATGTGCCTCATCCAGGTCTCCTCCCACCCCTTATTGGATGGATAGCAAATACCTAGTATAAAATCTAATTCTTGGAATCTTCCCCTTTTAAAAAGCTGTTTGTGTACACAGGTGTGAAAGTGTAAATAAACCTCAATTTGTTGGTTTTCAAAGCCATGCAGCAGTGGTGGTATTCAAATTTTTTTACTACTGGTTCTGTGGGTGTGGCTTAATTTGTTGGTGTGGCTTGGTAGTCACGTGACTGTGTGGGCGTGGCTTAATCACATGACCAGATGGGCTTGGGTTTGTAGCCATGTGGGTGGGCGTGGCCAGGTGACCATGTGACCAGCAAACCAAATACAAGTGGTCCTTGCTTAATGGCCAGTTCTTAGCAAGTGTTCTAATTTACGACTGATCCCCCCAGAGGTACTTGGCCTGTTTTGGAGTTTTGACAGCCATACACATACACACACACACACACACACACTTACTTCTAACCGTGCTAATCTATGATTCTGTAAGGATCTCCTACTGGAGGAGGGGTTTGGACTAGATGACCTCAGAGATCCCTTGCAGGCCAGCCCTAGATTGCTGTGTGCTTCAAAGAGTCTTCTGAAACCAGGGTTTATGTCCTTCCTTCCTCTCCTTTTTTTTCTCCCTCCCTCCCTCCCTCCTTCCATGTATTTATCTACCCATCCATATATCTCATTCATGGTCTCCTCCCTCCCTCCCTCCCTCCCTTTCTTTCTTTCTTTTTCTTTGTTTGTCCCTTCCTCCCATCTCTCCCTTTCTTTGTCTATCCCTTTTCTTCCTTTTGCTTCCTTCCTTTCTTTTTTTCTTTCTTTCTCTTTTCTCTTTCTTTTCTTTCTTGTCTTTCTCCCTTCCTCTCTCATTCCTTCTTTTTCTCTTTCCCTCTCTTTTTCTCTCTCTCTCTCCCCCCCTCTGTGTGTCTCTTTCTATGAGTCTCCCCCCCTCTCTTTCTCTCTCTCTGCCATTCTCCTTATCTTCCCCTCTCTCTGTCTCTCTCTCTCTTTCTCTGTCTCTGTCTTTCTCTCTCTGTTTCAGTGTCTCTCTCTCTCTCTGTGTCAGTGTCTGTCTCTCTCTCTCTCTGTGTCAGTGTCTGTCTCTCTCTGTGTGTGTCAGTGTCTGTCTCTCTCTCTCTGTGTCAGTGTCTGTCTCTCTCTGTGTGTGTGTCAGTGTCTGTCTGTCTCTCTCTCTCTCTGTGTGTGTCAGTGTCTGTCTCTCTCTCTCTCTGTGTCAGTGCCTGTCTCTCTCTCTGTGTGTGTCAGTGTCTGTCTGGCTCTCTCTCTCTCTCTGTCAGTGTCTGTCTCTCTCTCTGTGTGTCAGTGTCTCTCTCTGTGTGTGTGTGTGTCAGTGTCTCTCTCTCTCTCTCTGTGTCAGTGTCTGTCTCTCTCTCTTTCTGTGTGTGTCAGTATCTCTCTCTCTCTCTCTCTGTGTCAGTGTCTGTCTGTCTCTCTCTCTGTGTCAGTGTCTGTCCGTCTCTCTCTCTCTGTGTCAGTGTCTCTCTCTCTCTCTGTGTGTGTCAGTGTCTGTCTGTCTCTCTCTGTGTGTCAGTGTCTGTCTCTCTCTCTGTGTGTCAGTGTCTGTCTGTCTGTCTCTCTCTCTGTCAGTGTCTGTCTGTCTCTCTCTCTGTGTCAGTGTCTGTCTGTCTGTCTGTCTCTCTCCTCTGTGTGTCAGTGTCTGTCTCTCTCTCTCTCTCTGTGTCAGTGTCTGTCTCTCTCTGTGTATGTGTGTCAGTGTCTCTCTCTCTCTCTCTGTGTGTCAGTGTCTGTCTCTCTCTCTGTGTCAGTGTCTCTCTCTCTCTGTGTGTCAGTGTCTGTCTCTCTCTCTCTGTGTGTCAGTGTCTGTCTCTCTCTGTGTGTGTGTCAGTGTCTGTCTCTCTCTGTGTGTGTGTCAGTGTCTGTCTTTCTCTCTGTGTGTCAGTGTCTGTGTGTCTATCTGTCTCTCTGTGTCAGTGTCTCTCTCTCTCTCTCTGTGTCAGTGTCTGTCTGTCTCTCTCTCTCTGTGTGTGTGTCAGTGTCTGTCTGTCTCTCTCTCTCTGTCAGTGTCTCTCTCTCTCTCTCTGTGTCAGTGTCTGTCTCTCTCTCTCTCTGTCAGTGTCTGTCTCTCTCTCTGTGTGTGTCAGTGTCTGTCTCTCTCTCTCTCTCTGTGTGTGTGTCAGTGTCTGTCTCTCTCTGTGTGTGTCAGTGTCTGTCTGTCTCTCTCTGTGTGTGTCAGTGTCTGTCTGTCTCTCTCTCTCTCTGTGTGTATCAATGTCTGTCTCTCTCTCTTTCTGTGTGTGTGTCAGTGTCTGTCTCTCTCTCTGTGTGTGTCAGTGTCTGTCTCTCTCTCTGTGTGTCAGTGTCTGTCTGTCTCTCTCTCTCTTTGTCAGTGTCTGTCTGTCTGTCTCTCTCTCTGTGTCAGTGTCTGTCTGTCTCTCTCTCTCTCTGTGTGTATCAATGTCTGTCTCTCTCTCTTTCTGTGTGTGTGTCAGTGTCTGTCTCTCTCTCTGTGTGTGTCAGTGTCTGTCTCTCTCTCTCTCTGTGTCAGTGCCTGTCTCTCTCTCTGTGTGTGTCAGTGTCTGTCTGGCTCTCTCTCTCTCTCTGTCAGTGTCTGTCTCTCTCTCTGTGTGTCAGTGTCTCTCTCTGTGTGTGTGTGTGTCAGTGTCTCTCTCTCTCTCTCTGTGTCAGTGTCTGTCTCTCTCTCTTTCTGTGTGTGTCAGTATCTCTCTCTCTCTCTCTCTGTGTCAGTGTCTGTCTGTCTCTCTCTCTGTGTCAGTGTCTGTCCGTCTCTCTCTCTCTGTGTCAGTGTCTCTCTCTCTCTCTCTGTGTGTCAGTGTCTGTCTGTCTCTCTCTGTGTGTCAGTGTCTGTCTCTCTCTCTGTGTGTCAGTGTCTGTCTGTCTGTCTCTCTCTCTGTCAGTGTCTGTCTGTCTCTCTCTCTGTGTCAGTGTCTGTCTGTCTGTCTGTCTCTCTCCTCTGTGTGTCAGTGTCTGTCTCTCTCTCTCTCTCTGTGTCAGTGTCTGTCTCTCTCTGTGTATGTGTGTCAGTGTCTCTCTCTCTCTCTCTGTGTGTCAGTGTCTGTCTCTCTCTCTGTGTCAGTGTCTCTCTCTCTCTGTGTGTCAGTGTCTGTCTCTCTCTCTCTGTGTGTCAGTGTCTGTCTCTCTCTGTGTGTGTGTCAGTGTCTGTCTCTCTCTGTGTGTGTGTCAGTGTCTGTCTTTCTCTCTGTGTGTCAGTGTCTGTGTGTCTATCTGTCTCTCTGTGTCAGTGTCTCTCTCTCTCTCTCTGTGTCAGTGTCTGTCTGTCTCTCTCTCTCTGTGTGTGTGTCAGTGTCTGTCTGTCTCTCTCTCTCTGTCAGTGTCTCTCTCTCTCTCTGTGTGTCAGTGTCTGTCTCTCTCTCTCTCTGTCAGTGTCTGTCTCTCTCTCTGTGTGTGTCAGTGTCTGTCTCTCTCTCTCTCTCTGTGTGTGTGTCAGTGTCTGTCTCTCTCTGTGTGTGTCAGTGTCTGTCTGTCTCTCTCTGTGTGTGTCAGTGTCTGTCTGTCTCTCTCTCTCTCTGTGTGTATCAATGTCTGTCTCTCTCTCTTTCTGTGTGTGTGTCAGTGTCTGTCTCTCTCTCTGTGTGTGTCAGTGTCTGTCTCTCTCTCTGTGTCAGTGTCTGTCTGTCTGTCTCTCTCTCTGTGTGTCAGTGTCTGTCTGTCTCTCTCTCTCTTTGTCAGTGTCTGTCTGTCTGTCTCTCTCTCTGTGTCAGTGTCTGTCTCTCTCTCTCTCTGTGTCAGTGTCTGTCTGTCTCTCTCTCTCTCTCTCTGTGTCAGTGCCTGTGTCTCTCTGTGTGTCAATGTCTGTCTGTCTCTCTCTCTCTCTGTGTCAGTGTCTCTCTCTCTCTGTGTGTGTGTCAGTGTCTGTCTCTCTCTCTCTGTGTCAGTGTCTGTCTGTCTCTCTCTCTGTGTCAATGTCTGTCTCTCTCTCTCTGTGTCAGTGTCTGTCTCTCTCTCTCTGTGTGTCAATGTCTGTCTCTCTCTCTCTCTGTGTCAGTGTCTCTCTCTCTCTCTCTCTGTGTCAGTGTCTGTCTGTCTGTCTCTCTCTGTGTCAGTGTCTGTCTCTCTCTCTCTCTGTCAGTGTCTGTCTGTCGGTCTGTCTCTGTGTGTCAGTGTCTGTCTCTCTCTCTCTCTGTGTCAATGTCTCTCTCTCTCTCTCTCTCTGTCAGTGTCTGTCTCTCTCTCTGTGTGTGTCAGTGTCTGTCTGTCTCTCTCTCTCTCTCTGTGTGTCAGTGTCTGTCTGTCTCTCTCTGTGTGTGTCAGTGTCTGTCTCTCTCTCTGTGTGTGTCAGTGTCTGTCTGTCTCTCTCTCTGTGTGTGTGTCAGTGTCTGTCTGTCTCTGTGTGTGTCAGTGTCTGTCTCTCTCTCTCTGTGTGTGTCAGTGTCTGTCTGTCTCTCTCTCTGTGTGTGTCAGTGTCTCTCTCTCTCTCTCTCTGTGTCAGTGTCTGTCTCTCTCTGTGTGTGTGTGTGTGTCAGTGTCTGTCTCTCTCTCTGTGTGTGTGTCAGTGTCTGTCTGTCTCTCTCTGTGTGTCAGTGTCTGTCTGTCTCTCTCTCTCTGTGTCAGTGTCTGTCTGTCTGTCTGTCTCCCTCTCTCTGTGTCAGTGTCTCTCTCTCTCTCTCTCTCTCTCTGTGTCAGTGTCTGTCTGTCTCTCTCTTTCTCTCTCAAAGCCATGGCTGGGCCAAGCACTTTTTGCTGCTTTCAAAGGATGCTTCCAGTAAGGCTGGCAATCTTCAGCCAGTCCTTTTGGGCGACCCTTCTCCTCCACTCGTGACCGGCGGCCATGGTGGGTCCAGGAGGGTGGCATGCACATGCGAGGAGGAGAAGTATGAGGAGAAAGGTCACCTGAAGGGACGCTTCTAGTGCGGCTGGCAATCCTTGTTCAGACAGTCCCTTCGGGCGACCCTTCTCCTCGTCTTGCAACTGGTGGCTGTGACAGGTCTGGGAGGAGGGTGATGTGCACACATTGGAAGAAAAATGGAAAGGGATGACCCAGGAGCCTTTTTTGACATCTGCTGTGCACACTTATTCTCTTACCGCAGGGTATCTACTCTTTAGGAATGGGTACTTCAAAAGAGCAGAGATAATGGCATTGCAATAGGTTGCCACAAGGAGGGTGATAGATCCACTCCATAGAGCTGAGTTATTAATAACAGCATTATTGGAGTGGGCTTCTGCAGGGCTTAATGGAAAGGAGGGAGAACATTTTATCAATGAGGAGATTTTGGCAAATGAAGAATTGAGTGGAGCAGTTGGAGGTTTAATTTTCACAGAGACAAACGTGGACACGTTTCTCTAACAGGATAGAAAACTCTCAGAATAAATAAAAACAGGCCCTTTGTTCATGGGCAGAGTGCATTTTATAGCTGAATAACTACCTACAGAGTCTCAGAAACCCAGACAGAATAGCCCTCCACAAGGTGAGTCAGATGTAATAGCTTGGCGATCGCTCATGCAAGCGGCGAACAGAGGAGTTTCCACAGGGCGCGAACCACCCAAGTGGAAGGTTTCCCCTCCTCTCCCTAATCTGATGAAGGAAGAAAACTGCATTGACTTGCTTTCTGCTGGTTGTCATGCGGATCACGGTGAGCGATGGTGTTCGGGGTGGTGGGGTGAGAGAGAGGTTGAGCTTTGCAATATGCTGCGAGGTGGAGCTCTGCAGCTTTTGGGGGGCTGTCAAGCTTTGCAGCATGGAGTGGAAGGTGGGGGGGATTTGCAGACTACGCTGGGGGCTGGGGGGAAGAAGAAGAGGCAAGGAGGAGGGATTTGCGGGTGGTAGGGCTCAAAAGGGAGAGAGCGCAAAAGCTCTTTCCATTCTTCCCAGGCCTTTTCTGCCTTCACGGGTGGTGTCTTCTGCAGCATCAGTCCCACCCCCTTTTCCTTCACTCATCTCTTTCATGATCTGAGGTGGGGTGGGGGATTTAGCAGGTGTGTGTGTGGGGTGGAGGGCTGAGAGGAGGCGAGTGCTGAATGGAATCGCTGAGGGGAAGACAGCGTAGGAAAGCCATCTGGCCAGAGCAAGCAGAGCGGTGGGTGGGGAGCCCCTGAAAGAGGACGGGGAGAGGAGGAAGGAGAACTGCAGGCAGTCCGAGTCTCCTTGTTTTGCACACTCAACTGGTGGACTCCCCTGACGCAGCCAGCTTCTTTAGCTCAGGGTGGCTGATGGCTGGGGGTGGGGTGAGTCCTGCCACAGAAACCACCACTGCTGCTCTACCAGGACTACTACTGAGACTGCCGCTGGTTTGGCTCTGTGTGTGTGTTTTTTTCCCCCACTTTCAGTGAGTAACACCAAGGCTGGCACTTGAGGAGAAAGAGGTCCCATGATCGGCTGCCGCCAAGGAGGAAGAGGGAGCCAAATTCAGCAATGGGGGTGGGCTGAAGCAAAAACTCAGACTTCTACCTCATTGGAGGGGTAGGGTCACCGCGTGCGGATGGGGGTGGGTATGTGGGAATGGCAAGCCCACATGCGCGTCTGCCTCTGTGCGGCTGGAGCTGGAGGCACCGGCGATATTAAATGGAAATCGATGAGATGCTTCCAGTGCAGCTGGAAATCCTTGTTCAGCCGGTCCCTTTAGGCAACCCTTCTCCTCCCCCACTCACAACCAGCACACACACACAGACACAGAGAGTGGGGAAGAGGGAGGGGAAGATAGGGACCCGGCTGCTTCGCTATCCCCTGCTGTTGTCCTTACCTTCTCAGGCCAGGTGAGGGAGAGGAGGGTGAGGGGCAGGACCAGCTGCTTCAGGCAAAGTGAAGAGGCGTTGACCAAGCATGGGCAAGTAGATACCTGGTAATGGTGGCTCCCAGCTCAGCCTGCCTGAGGAGCTGCTTCCGGCATTTGTGACAAGGGGGGGGGGGGGCGAGAAGCCCCAGGATATCCACCCACCCACCTGCTGGCTGGCTGGGCTGGGCTGAAAGAGGTGTGTCTGCCACTGGGAGAAGGAAAAAAAACATGCTCCAGGAGGGAGGGCAGGCACACACTTCATGTGTAGCAGCTGTACATGCAGTGCACATATGCAGCAACCCTGGGATATCCACCTGAGCTGTGCCATGGCCACCACGTGGTATGGAAAGCTAGGAGAGCAACCAAGACAAGAGGGCGACCGGGTGACCCGGTTCAGGGGCGTGGCCAGCCAAGGGCCGCCACCAGTTCTGCGACCCATGCCAAATCACCACTACCAGTTCTCCTGAGTAGGTGCAAACTGGTTGAATACCACCTCTGCTATGCAGTCGTATGAGTAAGAGGTGCAATAATCAAAGTGTATTTGGCTATAACTTAAGATTACAGTGCCAAAAATGAACTTAAGCAGAGGCCTTAAAGAACAACATCTAACTTAAATTGATCAATAAGGTTAGGGTAACACCTTTCCTTGCATACACACAAGATAAATATGTGAGGAAAGTTACAAAGCATATACAGCAAGTAGAGTCTTCCTATACCTTTAAGATCCTTACAAGTAGAGTAACTGCATTGTAAAACACTCTTACTTAGATTTACATCTTTCCTGCAAAAGACAAATGTCCTTCTGGCACTGTTTATCTTTCATTATCCCTTCTCCTATTGTCTTGCTAATTGATAACAATTGACCATTTAAGAGGGCTATTAACAACATACTTCAAAAAAAATGTAGATTCCTCTGGACGGAGGAGATTGCATTCCCAGAGAGGTAAATTTCATTCTCAGGGGTGTGGAACATAAACCAGATGGATTCAGATTGATTTAGATGTGTCTTCATATGAGAGAAATGTAACTAATTGCAGGCATGTGTTATTACTTGTTTTACAACACATGGAAAATTAAAGAAATATTTTCTACAACAGCAAGATAAGAAATGCCTATAGAGTAACTCTCTACTTAAGGTTATAATATATTTTACTACATTTCTTTATTTATTACCCTTACAACAGCAAAAATAAAACCTATCCAGCTTGAAGAAGAAAATCCATGAAAGCAGAGAGCTGGGGTAGAAGGGAACTTGAGGTCACAGAATAATCTAGTTTTTGCCAAGGAAAGTTCTAGCAAAAGGCACATGCAAGCAAATGAATATCTAGGTTGCCAAGTTAGAAGGCCGTTTTTTTGTAAAAACAAAGCAAAACAAAACAAAAGTTACTGCACAGATATGGTGGCAATGGTGAAGAAATAACCTCAGAGAGTTCTTAATTGTTTGCACCTTGTGCAAATGGCAGTGTGGTGACATCCCTTAGCAGTATCTGGATTTCCCTTCAAATGCTTAGGTTGCACATTAATTTGAAGGTGATTTTATGAAATTAAAATTCCTATTCAGTAAGGCTATATAGTCCAATCATTCATCACTCTGAATTTGCCCAAACTTGCCTCTGCTATGATGTGTAGGTGATATTGCTCAGTGAATTATGACTTGTTGCCACAGTGATGATTCTCCTGACTCTGACAATGCTCCTCTATAAATTACAACATAGAAGACAAGAGAAAATAAACTTGGTCGCACCCATGTGCAAGAATCATCTGTTAAAAAGCTGGGGTGGGGTGGGGGGGAGGAGAGGCAGATTGCAAGAATTAGGGTTTAGACAAGGTATTTGCTAGTCATCCTATCTGGAAGGGAATGGCCTGGGAAAGGCACATTAAAAAATAAATAAGATATAGATGACCAGTTGCAAAGCCAATGTGTTGCAAAACTGCCACATTGCAAAAGATTGTACTAGAACCCCACTATCAAGAATGGGTGGGTTTTTTTTTTTCTGGTTGTTTATTCAGGAAGATCTAGCTGACATTAAATGTAGCACATTTCCTCATTGGTGATTCAACCCAGCCCTTCTTGCAATAATAGAAAGAGTTGTTGCCACAGTGATCTCTGTCCATGCTCAAAAGGGTAAAGACTGAGAAAATAAATTTTGGGCAGAGTTTGCAACTTATGCAATGTCATTGTAACACAAAGTAAAATTAGGGTTCCTATATCATTTTATGATGAGATTGTATATGGCCTTCCCATAATCCCAGAAAGTCCCTGGATGAATTCCTTTGTTTCTGGCAAAAGTCAGCAATTCAAGTTGATGCTGAATTGTAGTGACAAGTATCACTTTGCAATATTTAATCTTTTTAAAGTATCAAGTTTACTTTTTGGAAGTGGTAGTATAGCTTTTACTGTGGTTCTACCCAGTTTTTGGTTTGACTGTAATCAGTTTTGACATTCAACTTCAGGTACTCTGTGCATAGAAATCTGTTATATCTTCTTGCTGAAATTTGTTAGGTTTTAGATCGGCCATGTAAACCCGTCTATCTATTTAGGTCAACTAAATTAATGCAATTCTGTCACTTGAAAAAGTTATAATTTAGCAGAATAGAATAGAATAGAATAGGTTCCCACTTGTACAATGGTCTGATATTTGATAGGATTCGTCTTCTGAGAAATGTGAACAGTGCCTTCAAATGCTGTCCAATTATAACAAAGTTAAAAGTACTTGTTTTCCAATAAGGTTCAACCTAAATACTGAAGTGTCAAATTATCATTATTTGTATCTGGATCCAATCTTTGAATCAGTCTGAAACAAATCAGGCTACTTTTAAATTCATCAAATCAAGATTCAAACCATATCTTGTGGTCAGTACATGTCCCTACTTCAATAATATGAGAAAATATAAAGTCCTTAAGTGATTAATAAGAAGTTAAATTCAATGAAGTGCTCTATCTTGAATGCAAAACCCAAAAGTCAACTGCCTAACCGATCTCTGACTTGAAGAAAATTCCACAGATCAATTAAATGGCAAAACTGCATTCTCCTTCCTGGTTCCAGTTCTAGTTGCATGGCCTTGAATGCCGGAAAAATGACAGTGCTAAGATCACGTTAATTTTGGTGGTGTTTTACTTATGTTGCTAAAATGTGTCCCTCAATCCCTTAACCTCGGTAGATTTTTTAAAATATAAATTTTGAAGGGATAAAATAAGGGTCTGGATCTCTGTAGACAAGATGGAATAATTTCCTGCGATAGCTTATGACCACTTATTGATCCAAACACACACTTGTTTCTTATGACAAAGTTCAAAGGTCATCAGAACCCTGGGGGATGCAGTTTTCACTCCTGTGTCTGACTGCAAACACAGTTTGATTGTCATAGTGACCTTTTAGTTATAGTTTTTGTATGTTGATGATTTACGAAGGAAGAACAGCCAACAAAGATCCTTGCTAAATTTTTACTTGTGGGAAACAGCAAATTCAGAGAGAGAACAGGCTGTAAATTTGAAGTGGGAAGTGGAACATAATGAAGCAATGAAAAATAGTTTTCCTTCTGAAAACTTAGAAAGATTTAAATTCATGTGATATCATATTATCTTAGAGCAATTAAGGCAATTGTTATTGTAAGTAGTAAACTAGAAAAATGGATAATTAGAAAAAACCTTTATTATAATCATAGATAAGTTTGCAATCATATTTACTATAGAGGATATCAAAAGCTTCTAATTTTTTTGTGTTCTTTGTCAGTGCACTTATCTTTTTTATTCTCTCTTTCTTTGTTTTGTCCATTTTATATTAGTTTGTGTATGTTTCTATGTTCTTTTTAATACTTTTAATAAAACTTATTTAAAAAGTAAGTTATCTTAACAAATGATAGCATATTGTTAAAAGATGTGCTTTTGGTATTTGATCATAGACTTTGCAAACAGCTTGGAAAAGTCTGAGCTTTAGCTTTTTGTTGTGAATGAATAAATGTTAAATAAAGTTATCTTGAGCTTGAAGTCAAGTGCAGGGTTCTGGCCCTGCACTTCTGATTGGCTGTTAATGGCAAGATCGGATTGGTCCGTTCAGGAGAATCTGATTGGCCATTAACAGGCTGTTCTCATTGGTTAACGGAGCTAGCGCTCCCGGATTGCTATTGGTTGAATAGTTAATAAGTTGCCTATATAAGGAAGGCTATAGCAGCCCTCCAGTTTGAGCTGTCACACCATGTAAATAAAGAGTTTGAAGTTCACTGTTTCTACCGGCTCGTCTCCATTATTCGCACCCATGCTCCAGACTTAACACTTTTCATAACCAGCAAATCAGCCATTCAGAAACAAACATGACCAGCGTTCAAAGTGCATGCAGTAGAAAGAGTCACATTTTTTAAAAAAACATAGTGAAGATGAGATTTGAACCAATAGAAAAGAATAAGGGCAAGATAGTAGAGAAGAGCTTAGAGATATTTCTGTATGACACTTTGGTTCAAATTTTTATTTAGCTTTGGAAAAATGCATCCAAGATACAGAAGTTTGGGAGACCATTAGGAAGAAACTTTGGAAAAATACATAGACACTTATGCAATGACTGTTAATTAATGTAAAGATTAATGCCTGCTTCTTTACCTGATTAAGTTTGTCAAATTCTCATTGTCTCAGTGAGCTACGATTTAAATTGATCTAATTAATGAGAAGAACTGCCAATCCTGAAGAAGATCTATGTGACCCTTGCAGTACTGCTGCAGTACTGTGACCCTTGCAGTACTATCTATGTGACCCTTGCAGTACTGCTCCTAGTAGGAAATCAATGTTAAATCTAAAACTAACCAAATAGTTAAGAATCTCTCTAATGAGGAAACGATCTACCTCTTGCAATTATTCACAACAAACCACAATGATGCTAAAATAATGATACATGTGGAGTATTGCCATCGGAGAAACGCATTGGTTAATGCTTGTGTATGTACATGGTGGCATTTGCATGATGATATCACCCAGGTTTCATCATTGCCGTCACTGTTATTACCACCTTGCCCTACAACTTCTGTCGACACCCAGAAGCATAAACTTAGAACCAATGGATCTCTACTATTCTCAATCCTATAATCCACTAGGTTAGTTCATCAAAGACAAAGCAAGTTATAACACAATTACAACTATTTCCACCCCCTCCACAAAACACAACTGGGTGAGGCTGTAGTTTAAGTTTAATAAAATACAATTTTAATAAAATATAATTTTAGTTTAATAAAATACAGGCTGAATAGTCAAGACCTTGTTGATGATCCAAACTCTGTCCAAGGATCTTGGAGTATTCATCTCTAATGATCTAAGTGCTAGAGCCCACTGTAACTACAAAGCCAAAAAGGCATTAAGAGTTGTTAATCTAATCCTACGTAGCTTTTTCTCTGGTAATATCATACTACTAACTAGAGCATACAAAACATTTGCTAGACCAATACTCGAATACAGCTCATCAGTCTGGAACCCACATTATGTATCTGATATTAACACAGTTGAGAAAGTCCAGAAATATTTCACAAGAAGAGTTCTCCACTCCTTTACTCGTTGCAGAATACCTTATGCCACCAGACTTGAAATTCTAGACTTAGAAAACCTAGAACTATGCTGCCTTTGGTCTGATCTAAGTATAGTATATAAAATCATACATTGCAATGTCCTACCTGTCAATTAATACTTCAGCTTCAACCATAATAATAAAAGAGCAAACAATACATACAAACTCAAGTTTAATCACATCAAACTTGATTGCAGGAAATACAACTTCAGCAACAGAGTGGTCAATGTCTGGAATACTCTCCCTGACTCTGTGGTTTCTTCTCCAAACCCCAAAACTTTAACCTTAGACTGTCTACTATTGACCTCACCCCTTTCCTAAGAGATCTGTAGGGGGCTGCATAAGTGTACCAAAACATGCCTACCGTCCCTGTCCTATTGTTTCTTTTATTTTTCTTATATGTATCCATGTATTCATAACTATGTTTTTACTTACACCTATTATCTTGTAAGCAATTGACAATTCTACCATCTTCTGGAGTCCATTTAAGCTCATGCCAACTGCTTCAATGACTCCATCCAGCCACCTCATTCTCTATCATCCCATTCTTCTATTGCCCTCAATCTTTCCCAGCATTAGGCTCTTCTCCAGTGAGTCCTTCCTTCTCATTAGGCGGCCAAAGTATTTGAGTTTCATCTTCAGGATCTGGCCTTCTAAAGAGCAGTCAGGGTTGAACTTCTCTAGGACTAACTGGTTTGATCGCCTTGCAGTCCAAGGCTCACAGGAGTCTTCTCCAGCACCATAGTTCAAAGGCCTCAATTCTTTAGCACTCCACCTTTTTATATAAAATATAAAATACACTGCAATAAAAGTCAAGAAAGGTTGTAATCATGGATAACTGTCACTAAGTATGACTATGACCTCTCCAGAAGGATTGCTATTGGTGCGCTAGCTATAATTATGCAAACTTCTTCCACATAACTGCCAGCAAGTTAAATTCAATGACAGCAGAAGGAGCACTCTCCAATTGTGAACTAGGTCTTGTGCATCAAGAACAGGTTTCACCTCAATTCTGAGTCCAACTTTCTTTTTACCAATAATATTTCTGTCTTGCCTGGTTTTTATTTCAGCTTGTTCTTCCCCATGCAGTCTAGGAGTGAGTTTAGGCAACATTCAAGGCTACTTGTTCTTGGCCCTAAATGATAAGCAGTAATAATAGAATTGAGCGGCCTCAGCATACTGGTGGATTTTCATTCCAGGGATACCAAAGTTGATAGTAGTGAAAGACACTGAAAGGTCTATAAGAACTATTCAGATCACACTTCGTTCTTCTATTTTCTGGATAAAGTCGTCCACTAATGTGGATATTATGATATCCAATATCATAATATGGTTGCTGAAAGTATCCCGGACAATTTCCTTGGGTTTTGTTTTGTTTTGTGATGAGTTTCAGGAAATACATTTGTTTCCATATGCCTAAATAATTTTCTGTCCCATTAAAAATATCTGCATAATATATGCTCTCCAGTTAAATAAAATATAGTGCAACAACATTAAAAATAGTTTGTCCAGATAGGTGATTCCTAGTGCTTTCAATCAAAAGATTCCATCTTTTCTCCTTAGCAGATTTAGATTTTTCTGTTTTATGAAAAAAAAAAAAAAAAAGGAATTGGGGGGAAAATATTAGGATTATCAATAGAACATGCAACATGTAAAATTTCACAAATTTATAAAAGGAGAAATTTCCTGACAGAACAATTAATCAGTGGAACAACTTCCTTCCAGAATTTGTGAATGCTCCAACACTGCAAGTTTTTAAGAAGAGATTGGATAATTGTTTGTAGAGGGTTTCCTGCCTGCAGAGGATCAGATTAGAAGACCTCCAAGGCTCCTTCCAATTCTGTTCTTCGTTACTCTGATTTCTAGTTACCATATATACTCGAGTATAAGTCGAGTTTTTCAGCCCATTTTTTGTGCTGAAAAAACCGCCCTCGACTTATACTGGAGTCAGATTTCCCTCTGAAAAAAAAATGGTGTGGAGCTCCGAAGCTGGGCAGCCGCTTCCCTGCTTCCGTGTTTCCTTTGCAACTTTTAAGCATGGGAGGGGGAGGCTTTTCTGAGCTTTAGGCTGAAAAAGCAACGCGAGCTGAGGTCGCTCCACTCAGTTTCATTTCCTCAGCTCCAGCTGCTTTCAGTCCACTCGGGAGGAGGGGGAGGAGGGGGAGGCTTTTCTGAGCTCTAGGCTGAAAAAGCAACGCGAGCTGAGGTCGCTCCACTCAGTTTCATTTCCTCAGCTCCAGCTGCTTTCAGTCCACTCGGGAGGAGGGGGAGGGGGAGGAGGAGGGGGAGGCTTTTCTGAGCTTTAGGCTGAAAAAGCAACGCCAGCCGAGGTCGCTCCACTCAGTTTCATTTCTTCAGCTCCAGCTGCTTTCAGTCCACTCGGGAGGAGGGGGAGGGGGAGGAGGAGGGGGAGGCTTTTCTGAGCTTTAGGCTGAGAAAGCAACGCAAGTGGAGGTCGCTCCACTCAGTTTCATTTCCTCAGCTCCAGCTGCTTTCAGTCCACTCGGGAGGAGGGGGAGGAGGGGGAGGAGGGGGGGGGAAAGAGAGAGATATCATAAGAACGGCTCTTGGTTTTTTCTTGCAAGGGAGAGAGTGACTCCTGCCTACCACTGTCATCATCATCATCTTTTGCGTTAGTGAATCAATCAAACCTTTCATGATAGTGAGATCGTTTCCCAAATTTCCCTTAAATCAGGGAAGAAATCAGAAACAAACCTTTGGGCTGAGAATAAGCTTGTTCCTATGATGCCATTTTTGTTCACTTCAGTGTGAAAAGTGTGAAAAAACACACTTCTTTTTCTTCATCTTCTTGTTCCCTATTTACTGGTCTCTTTCAAAGAGGAAATTGTGAACATCAAACTTATTCTCAACTGTCCTAGTGAAAGTTTTTATTGGCATCTATTTTTATTTTTGAAATTTACCAGTAGCTGCTGCATTTCCCACCCTCGACTTATACTCGAGTCAATAAGTTTTCCCAGTTTTTTGTGGTAAAATTGGGTGCCTCGACTTATATTCGGGTCGACTTATACTCGAGTATATACGGTACTTCTATTTCTTCTGCATCAGTGCCACACTGGACATCTTCGTTTAGACAGCTAAAGAGGAATAAGATAAGGCACTTCTACAAAATTCCCACTGATCATGTTATCTACCCTGGTAATGAAATGTTCAGGAACTAAATGGCAAGCTTGAAGAGCAAATCACTGCCCAAAGCTAAAACCCAAACTACTGGTGTTTTCTATTATTTCAAAATTATATGGGTGTAAACCACCTTGGTTAATAGATTAATTGACCAGGGATTGTATGTTTGCATCATTCTTGTGAAAAGTAACATTATTTCCATTGCTGATAATGTATGGATATGATAGGATGCTCCTATAATAGAAATTATGCCATAGGAGACTTAAACAGTATTAGGTCACATTTGTGCAAAGGCTTAATTGCAGTTAGGACACATATAAGTCCATTATTTAGAAAGGCTATCAGGTTCACTTCTCCAAAAGTGCATTAGTATAGGATGATTGTACTTATATACACAATGTAACAAAATCCCAATCCTATCAATACTTACTGAGAAGTCCCACTGAATTCACTAGGACTTATATTTGAGTAGATATGCTGAAGAATGTCATGTAATTTGGAGCTTTTGGCACAACTTGCTTCAATAATCTGTTCAAGGTTGTGTGAAGATCAGATGTTTGCTCAGTCAGAAGCCCTTTGTTTGCATGTAAGGTAACAGATTAGTTTTGTACCTTTGCTCCGCAGATGTTAGCAATCTGTAGGCTGAATCAGCTAAAACTGGGGAATTTTGTTTATGCATAGTAACATGGAAATTTTTTGTAATGTTTTATACCTGACTTTTGTGCCTCTTATAGAGACTAGTACTTTCATCTGCATATATTTATTGTCAGAAATGTAATATACAAATCATTGAAATGCCATCTACATCTATGATTTTTATTGTACAATTACAGGCATACACGATGCAATTGTTTCACTCTTCCAAGTTGGGGGAAAAATAGACATTGGGCCTGGAATTTGGATAGGAAAAAACAGCTGCATAATGAGAATTGAATTTCTATATACACAATGTTCTTAATAGTTTACGCTAGATAGTAAGCACTTCAGGTTTATAGGTAGGGATGGGATTCTACTGGTTTGAGCTGGTTTGGGTGAACCAGTAGCTCCGAAGATCAGCTGTTGGGCCCACCTGCTTGCCCTGGCTCAAGTCTGTGCTTTATTTCTGGGTTTTCCAATTCAGCTGATTTGCGCGGCACAGCAGATTGCCGCACGTCAGCTATTTTACACACAGGACTTGCAGCAGAAGGTGAGTTGTAAATGCTGCACATGCGAGAGAAGTATGCTCTCACTAAAGTGGTTGTTACACTGATTGAATTCCACCCCTGTGTTTAGGGAGGTAGTTAGGTTAATATATTGAGGCAAAAATAACTAAAAGTCTAAGACTAAAACAATATCATCTTAAAAATATGGTTTTGTGGACTACAGTTAATTATCAATTGCCAGAGAGAAATACTGTATATGAATATGGATTCTGCCCTGGTGCTAAGAATGTAGTTATCTAGATAAATGTTTCACAGTGTGCTATATTAGCATACTCCAAACCCTTGCAACTGATTGGTCCGGACGGACAGAGACCTGATTGGTCGAGACCCCGGCCGTGATTGGAGCGCTAGGAATCTACCACAATTGGCTGCACCGATCGCGGGAGATTCAAAGCGCTGCCATTGGTTGCAGAGCCACGAGCCAGTCCTATATGCGGGGCTGCTGCGGCTTGTATTCCTCAGACTATTCTAATACTAAATAAAGAGCTGAACTCACTAAGATGGTCTCGCGTCTCCTTCGAGCCGATCTACCCCAGATCTAACACTTAGCAATTTTAAGATGTGCAGCTACGGACAGTTAGGAGTTGAAGTCCATACATCATAAGGTTGCCAGGATTGAGAAACATTGATTTGGGTGGAAGTTCTATTTTCAAAGTGGCTTTCCCTCATGAGATACTCTTCAGATGTTTTCAGCCCTAGAAACTAGACCAGACCAAGACTCACATTCTATGTAAAATGTATTTTATTACAATGGCTATGGTAACAAAATCCTTCAAATCTGAATGTACTTTTCCTCCTCTTTCTTTAATCTTCTTGGGATCTGGGATGAGGAAAAGGACCTTGTCTTAGATATTTTCATAACTTTCTCTCTTTACATGATGTTAGGTCATGTTTAACTGTTCATTGTCCTGATTATCTTTCTCCACCAAGGTAATCCTTTCTACTCTCTACAGATCCGTTGGGATTGCAGTTCCCAGAATTCTCAGCCATTATGTCCAAGAATTACTTTGGTTTGAAATTCCAGGAGTTGAACTTCCAATATATTTGGAGAAAACTGGGATGTAAAGGCCTGGTCTGCACCACCACTAAACAAAATGAGGTTTGGTGACTGAGAACAGCTGTCTATACACAAGAGGATTTCACAATCCATATAGAATATTTCTGCTGAATTATTGAAACAGTATTTTGTTTCCTTCTAAAATTTGTTTTGAACTTCAATTTTTATTATGACAGAAGGAAAAAAGGGTTAAATGCATGAGGAAAAATGAATTACCTTTAGGCCTGAATATAACGTTATTATTAAAACCTTGCCTGAACTATATTTAATTATATCTCTCTGTTCCTTTTCTCTTTTAGTGGAATGTTAGACAAGGCTTCAGATCCCCTGGCATGGAGAAACTTCAAAGTTGAAAAATACTGGCAAATTATCAAAGGTTTTAATAATAAACAGTCAATGTTGATTCTCAAGACTTACATATTTATTTTTATAAAACTACACCCTAAGAAGGATAAGATAAAAAAGAATAAACAAGGATTCACTATTTGCTGAATCATTCTTTTGGAAGTTGAGAAAAAAAAGAGGTTTATTAAATTTTGCTGAGAGATTTGGCAAGTTCCAATTACACCCTTCCCTGACATGGTATTGTTTAGGTGTGTTGGTCTAGGATTCCCAAAATTCTTTCAGCCATGCTGGCTGGTTGTTCAGCATAGCTGATCTGTTGGATTTGCTGTTCTCAAAATACTTATATGATCACTCCTTTTATGGGTCTGAGGTACTCCACATATCATCGAAAGCTAGGCCTGAGTAATAAGGTTTCCTTGTTATTTGTTTGAAAATATAATACTAATAATTAATAATGAATTAAACTTGTATGCAATCCAACTTCTACAACTCTCGGGTGAGTGTATTTCAAAACAATTAAACAAATAATTTACAATAAAATAAATAAAACACGGAAGATAAAAGATGACAAGTGCAGCAAACCAGATGGAATCAAGCGATGGGTCTCACTATTTCTCACCACAGGTGAAAATCTAGTTCTTCTCCATTCTTCTAAAAAACAAGGTGGGGGCATCCAGAACTTGGGGGCATATCATTCCAGAGGGGAGACCCTGCAAGTGAGCAAGTGACCTTCAGGTTCTCTGTTGTGAATGCATAAGGTTTAATAAAGATAACTTGAGCTTGGAGTAAAGTGCAGGGTTCTGGCCCTGCACTTCTGATTGGCTGTTAATGTCAGGATCGGATTGGCCCATTCCAGGGAATCCGATTGGCCATTAACGGAGAGTTCCTATTGGTTAAGGGAGCTAGCGCTCCTCAATTGTTATTGGTTAATAGTTATAGGGTTTGCCTATATAAGGAGGGTTATAACTGCCATTGAGTTGAGAAGTCACTATGTAAATAAAGAGCTGAAGTTCACCATTCCAGAGGCTTGTCTCCATTCTTTCTCGTCCATGCTCCAAACATAACACTGGCGACGAGGATGGGATATGGAGACGTCTGAGCCGACGGAACTAAGAAGAAACACCGAGCACGTGGCTGACGGCGCTACACAACGGAACCATGTCCGGCGTCGTCGTACCACCCGCTCCGTTCGATCCAGTGGAGGAGGACTGGGAGTCCTACATGGATCGTTTCCAAATGTTCTTAGAAACTAACAACTTAAAGGATGCCACAGCCAGGAAGAAACGGGCGGTATTCCTAATGCATTGCGGTCCAACCGTATTTAAGATGGCTAAAGCACTAGCAAAACCTAGAGAAGTGAAGGCAATGGATTGGGACGACCTCGAACCTCTACTAAGAGATCACTACGCACCGACCGTACCTACGCTTGTGAGACGCCACGAGTTCTATCAGAGAAGCCAGCGAAAAGGAGAAAGCGTTGCCGACTTCATAGCAGACCTCCGAATTCTGGGAGGCCTCTGCGGATTCGCCGATTTGGAAGAGGCACTGAGAGATCGAATAGTTCTGGGATTAGATGCACCAGGCATCCAAAGCAAGCTGATGGTGAAAGGCAACATCAGCCTTGCCGATGCCATCGCCGATGCTACTGCAGCAGAAGCAACCAGGAAGTCGGCTGCACAACTACGCCGCAACCATGCTCCGGTACACCAACCGACAAGTGACATCTTACCCAGGTCAGAAGGGCAGCTGTCGACGACGCACCACGAGGACCTCTCTTCGTCATCAGATAGCGACGAAGAAGAGGTCCATCGACTGCAGTCCGATCAGGACCACCACCCGAAGCCCCTACGCCCTTGCGCTGGCTTTGGAGCCAACCATGCCAGGTCCGAATGCAAATTCCGCGACGCGCTCTGCCATGAGTGCGGGAAGAGAGGCCACATCGGACGGGTCTGCCAAAGCTTACAAGGACCCAGCCAGGCCTCAAAAGGGGCTAACTATCGCCAATCAACAGGAAACCATCCTGTAAGGCGAGAACCAGTAAACCACTCCTACAGAAACCTAGCTTTACAGCGAGAAGAGGCTCACCATACTATCACTATCGGTCACACCTCTGCCTTGGATGCCAAGAAAATCCGAATTACAGTAGCCATTGAGAACCAGCCTTGCCACATGGAAGTTGACTCGGGATCGTCCCTCTCGATGGTGTCCTGGAAGACCCTCAAGCAACTCATCCCCACGATTCAGCGCCAGGACCTCCGTTTCCAAAAACTTATTCTTAAGGACTATCAAGGGAATCGAATCCCTATTGTTGGTTCCTGCTGAGTCCGGGTCTCCTTCAAGAATCACACAGCGTACTTACCGCTAATTCTAATCGACAAAGATCGGCCTAGTCTGCTAGGTCTCCAATGGTTCACGCCACTTGGCATTGAAATGGCAGGCATAAACCGAATCAGCGGAAGTGACTGGGAGGAGGACCTCATCCATGAGTTCAAGGACGTCTTCGTGGAAAGTTTAGGCGAGTACAAGGGGACCCCAATTTCGTTCAATCTTGATCCAAAGATAGCTCCCATCCACCTTAAGCCCCGTCAAGTTCCGTTTGCCTTAAAGCCGAAAATCGACGAACAACTCGACAAACTAAAAGCTCAGGGGGTGCTAGAACCTACCGATCACTCCCCTGGGAAACTCCAATCGCCACACCCATTAAGCCAGATGGGTCAATCTGAATTTGTGGGGACTACCGGGCCACCCTGAACCACGCCCTACAGCAGAATGCATATACGGTGCCGGTGGTACAGCATCTCCTCCACTCCCTGGGGGGCGGAAAAGTCTTCGCTAAATTAGATTTAGCTCAGGCATATCAGCAATTACCTGTTGATGAAAAAACGGCACAGGCACAAACAATTGTGACGCACCGAGGTGCCTTTAAATGTAGAGTCAATGTAGCCCCGGGGATTTTTCAGAGCCTGATGGAAAGGCTACTACAAGGGATTAAAGGCGTGGTGCCCTACTTTGACAATGTATTAATTGCTGCACCGACAAAAAAAATCTTACGGGATCGTTTAAAGTTAGTCCTACAAAAATTCCAAGACGCCGGTCTTAAGGTGAAAAAGAATAAGTGTAAATTATGTACAGATAGTGTTGAGTTTTTAGGGTACCTAATTGACAGTCAGGGTATTCACCCTACTGACAGTAAACTAAGGGCAATAAAAAATGCTCCCAGGCCTCGGAACAAGGCCGATCTCCAGGCGTTCCTAGGCCTCATCAACTTTTATAATGCATTTCTACCGCATAAAGCAACGGTCGCTGAACCGTTACACTGGTTGTTAGACAAGAAAGCAAATTGGTTATGGGGTCATAGAGAAGAACAGGCATTCCGTAATGTGAAAAAACTACTGACTTCTGACTCTGTACTCATGCAATACAATGAGACTTTGCCGTTAAATATCACATGAGATGCTTCGCCTTTCAGAGTGGGCGCCATTCTGAGCCATATACTGCCTAATGGTAACGAAGCCCCTATTGCATATTTTTCAAAGACACTTTCAAAAACTGAGCGAAATTATGGCCAAATCGATAAAGAAGCCCTCGCAATTGTATCGGCCGTTAAAAGATTCCACGAGTACGTGTATGGCTGGGTTTTTACTATCGTAACTGACTATAAACCATTATTGGGGATAATAGCTGGAGATAAGCCGACTCCCTACATATTATTCCCCAGGATGACTCGCTGGTCAGAATTCTTGGCTGTTTATAACTATCGGCTGCAATACCACCCAGGGAAAGCCATTCCCCACGCCGACGCATTGAGCCGAGCACCGCTTCCAGAGACTCTCGACGATCCTGCACCAATGGTAACCACGTTGCAAATTGAAACACTCAACTCGCCGCCATTAACTGCCCGAGATATCACAAGAGAAACCAAACGTGACCCCACCTTAGCGCGAGTCCTAGGCTGGGTAGAATGTGGATGGCCATTGGACAAATTATCAGATGACTTCACACCATTCAAGACTCGACAAACGGAGTTGTTCTCCCAAAAAGGCTGTGTCATCTGGGGCGATAGAGTCGTTATTCCAGAACGACTTCAAAAAGCTCTGCTGAGAACCTTGCACAATGGTCACCCCGGTATCGTGCAAATGAAAGCCCTTGCACGAAGCTACGCATGGTAGCCGGGCATCGACAAGCAAATCGAAATTGGGTTAAAGCTTGTGATAAATGCCAGGAAGTAAGCAACGCCCCACCTAAAGCCATCCCTACTGAATGGGAGATACCACAGGGACCCTGGTCCCGTATTCACTTGGACTTTGCGGGGCCGACCAAAGGCCACACCTTTCTGCTAACTGTCGACGCCTACTCGAATTGGCTCGAGATTCATCGCATGACGAACACAACCACTGAAGCGGTTATCAAAAACTTGGAAAGACTATTTGCAACCCACGGATTACCAGACATCCTGGTATCCGACAACGGGCCCCAATTTACAGTGCTGTCGTTCGAGCAGTATCTGCCTGACCGCGGCATCTGCCATGCGCTCACCTCGCCTGCGCACCCTGCGACTAATGGCAAAGCAGAGCGCATGGTCCAATTTATTAAGAAAACCTTGCAGAAGGTAGACTACGATAACATTGACGACAAGATCAATCAAATCCTTTTTCTACAACACATCACACCTCATAGCGTCACCAACAAAACTCCAGCCGAATTGCTAATGGGACGAAAACTCCGCTCCCACCTTGACCGGTTATACCCAGCTTATGAACTGGAAAAACCTCTAGGATCCAGTGGCCGCTGTCGTGCCTTCCAGGTAGGCGATTTGGTATATGCTAAAAACCTATCGGGTGATCCACTATTGGTGGAGGCGACAGTAGTTTGTGTAACCGGCCCGAGATCCTACCTTGTACAATGCCTTGATGATAGACTATGGAAATGCCATATCAATCAATTACGATTGCAGCTTCCGTCGGGCATTCCTGAACTCCCATATGACCAAACTGAGGGGGGGGGGAGATATGGAAGAAGATGAATTCCAAGTAGGAGAAAACCCGTTCGAAGGGAACGACGGTGTAATAGAGACACAGGAAGTGGAACCAGAGAGGGAAACAGATGCACCTCAGGGAATTACCGAAAATAATGGCAACAACGAAGAAATGAACTCTGAACCAGAAACAGCCCCACTGCCAAACAACGATCTACCTCAGCGAGATTGCAGCCAAATGACACAGTGAAAATCAAAAAGACTGATAAAGCAACCGTCCTACCTAAAGGACTATGTAACTGCGCCCTGCAAACAGAAGGCAGGGGGAAGGGGTGTTGTGAATGCATAAGGTTTAATAAAGATAACTTGAGCTTGGAGTAAAGTGCAGGGTTCTGGCCCTGCACTTCTGATTGGCTGTTAACGGCAGGATCGGATTGACCTGTTCCGGGGAATCTGATTGGCCATTAATGGAGAGTTCCTATTGGTTAAGGGAGCTAGCGCTCCTCGATTGTTTTTGGTTAATAGTTATAGGGTTTGCCTTTATAACGAGGGTTATAACTGCCATTGAGTTGAGAAGTCACTATGTAAATAAAGAGCTGAAGTTCACCGTTCCAGAGGCTTGTCTCCATTCTTTCTCGCCCATGCTCCAAACATAACAGTCTCAATAGATGGTGTTGTTTAATCAGAGGAACCAGAGCATGTCATTTTAAGCTGCCTGTATCCCTATCGCTAGCGATGAACCCCTCAGCAGGATGTAAAGTATGTGCAGTGTGATTCCCTTATGCCTTGTTAAGCAAATGTGTGAATCAGATTACAGCTTCCCTGACATCCTGATCAGAAAATGATATATTTCTAAAAACTGTAACCCAAGATATGACTTTATCATATCATGTGGGCCTATATGTAACATCAAAGCCAAATGAGTGAAGGAACATTATACTGTCAAAGTTTGACTTTTACAGATAAAAACGTTTCAGGCTTAGTTTGGAATTTGGGCCATGAATTCAGAAAAATGAAAATATATTAATGTATTATATTTCATTTCACATTTTTTCAATTTTATAGAAGACAATGGAAGGGCAATAAAAGAAAGAAATGTATGCATAAGCTTGTCAAAGACAATTTGTTCCTGCTGGTTTCCTGCAGTTTGGAAAGCAGGAGAGAGGGTCCTTTAACCTTAGACTGTCTACTATTGACCTCACCCCTTTCCTAAGAGGTCTGTAGGGGGCGTACATAAGCGCACCAACGTGCCTACCGTTCCTGTCCTATTGTTTCTTTTATTTTTCTTATATGTGTCCATGTATTCATAGCTATGTTTTTACTTATACTTATTATCTTGTAAGCAATTGACAAACTAAATAAAATAAATAAAATAAGAGTGAAGAATCAACAATTCTTCCCAAACAAAGAGAAAACTGATTTAGAAACTGATTTCTCTATCCTTTAGCAATTGGTGTGAACAAGTTCTCAATAGGAATCTTCATTACTTTCCCTTTTATATCAACTTTCTTTTTCTTTCTAACCATTTGGAACTCACTGGATTCATAGTTTGCATGTTTGGGACTTAGCACACTATGTGAGCTCAGTGACAATGGTTTGTGAATCACAGTTTATGGCTTAGCATGTCATTTTAATCCAGCAATTGTGGCTCATTTAATAGAAATATTATTTAGACTTATATAGCACCCAATAGTGTTTTAAGGCCCTTTCTGGGTGGTTTAAATGTCAGCATATTCCCCCCAACAGTGTCAGCATATTGCTCCCAGATTGCTGGGGGGTAATATGCTGATATAAACCACCCAGAAAGCACTTTATAGCACTATGGGGCAGTATATATTTTATTGAGCTCGGAAGGATGAAGAGAGTCACCCTTGAGCCCCATCAGGACTGAACTCAGATTGTGGGCAGTCGTCTTCTTTTTTTCTTATTACGACCCTGTAATCCCTATTCAGGATAGAATTGGGGTGACTGGTTGAAGCCGAGCATTTACTGGCCAGCTGCCGTTGCTGATCCCTATGTGGAGTTTGCAGCAGATTTTTTTTTCCTTTGCACCCTAGGAAGGAAACATCTGCTGCTACCTAGGATTGAATTCTCAACTTTCCGAGTGGTGACGCCACTAGGTCACTAGGGCTCTTAATTATTTAAGAAATACTAATCAATTTGTATTCTGGCTGGGAATTTGGGAGCGGATGTCTATTTCCAAAATAGATCTACTTAGAAAGGCTGATTTTAACATCTCTGTATACCATAATATAGACTGATTAATCTGATTTAGCAATGCTATGTGAATTACCTGTTGTGTTTTATTTAAGCATGAATAAGCAAGTCATGTCTTATGGCAAAATGTGAAGTCAGTCTATAAGTATCTTTATGCTACAATATGGAATATCTTGAGATTTATTTATACAAGGGACAATCGCTTTAGCATGAGAATTCCAACTTGATTATTACCTAACACATAGAAGACGAAGGAGAAGAAAATGAGTGATAGCTTTTCTATGTGAATCTTTTTAGTATCTGGACTGCCCAGCTAAGAAGTCTTGACTAGCTTGCAAATCCCTGCAAAGCAGATAGAAGAATTAGAAACTCTTAATTTTGAAATCAGTAGAAATGAAAAAAATATATCAGATTCTCTAAAATACATGCCAGCAAACTGTGGCATTTAAAAGAACAACAGTATGGAAATGTTTCCCTTGGCGAAGCATGCAGTGCTGTTTATTTGATACTGTATAGTCTAATCATAGCAATTACAGCAATTTCAAAACTGAATATGAACATACATAATATGTGGTAAAGTGTGAGGCAAGAATCTCTTCTTGTTTCTTTCTTACAAAACAGCTTTCCACATCAAGCCTTTCCGAGAAACTTAAGGATTACACTCTTTCTGTAAAGGAAAACAATATATTGTTATCATTGGTGATGGTAAGAAGTGTTTCAGGGTCAACCAACAGGTTCAACCTCCGAGTTAAATGAGGAAATTGTTCTCTGAGATGCCAGAATATTATACAGAAACTATAATCTTAACATTTCATGTGATTCTTAACCCATTTTTTCTGGTTTCTGACGATGACTCTTAATTTCAACTGTGTAATTATTGAAACTCAAGAGTGGGTTTCCCACCAAAATCTGTAGTGTAAGTCAACAAAGATTTAACACAAATTTAAAAACATGAAGAAAATAATAACTGCCCCCAGCCAGAAGTAGCTTCAAGCATTGTGATTTTCATCTCACCACGTGCTAAGTGGGTGCCCTAAGCAGCCATCAGGTAGCTATATAATCTTTTCAATAAGTAAATATATTGGGAGGTGCCAAAAGTTATTTAAGACAGGTGGCCATATATATCTTTTAAATACACACACACACACACACACAAAACACATGCATGCATGCATACATAAAATAAAAAGTTGTCCAACTTGATATTTTCAGCAACTGCTGCAGTGCAGGAGGCAGTCATAGCAAGCAAGCAATTAAACAAGAAATCAGAGCAGCCATAAATGATCTTGGCATTTTCTGAAGTAATCTGAAATGGAGGCTGGCATATTTTGCTTCTTTTTCAAATCCTACCTCAGCTTTAGGAAATCAATGCCTCAGAGCTCACCTGCAGAATTTGCTTGTCCTAGAGTAAAAATAGAACACTGTTTCTCAAAGTGAAGAATACAAAGTTTTCTCCAAAACTTGTCCCAAGTTTACCTCAAAGGTGAGTGTCTTTCATTTTACACGTTTTGCATCAAGGATCATGTTTCCTAATTTCTGCTGACACAAGCAATGTGGAGTAGTTCACCTGTTGCTCTTCATTTCATTGTAAGCAAATGCCCCTGCTCCAATTGTCTAATGTGTGCAATAGTGAGAATGCCCTTTTGCTTCTGGTTACTGATGGCTGCTCTCAGTGAGCATTTTGTTCTGGGCTGGTAGGCTATCCACCTGCTTCTGAAAGGTCTATGCCCGGGGGCATCAATGGGCCTCTGTCTTTTTGGTTTTTTTCAGAGGAGGATCAGTGATGTAGTGAATTTCTGGATTTTTACATTTTTGTTCTTTTGATTCATTGGTCAACCAGAGAGAAAGTGAAATGAAGGACCATTTTTAAAAACTGGGTTAAATTGATTATAATCTTGCCAGTTTCCCTCTAGCTCAAGTGACAGGAATGTTGGTAATGTTGTGGTCCTTCCTTCCTTCCTTTTCCCTCCCTCCGCCTCCCCCCTCCTGAAGTGGTTAAGTATGAAGGAGCTGATAATGGAGGTTGCTTATACAACAGGTCTATCAACGGAAACTATTTGCCTTCAAAAATCTTCCCAAGGAAAGGAAAATAATTGGTGCTTCTTCCTTAGCAGGGGTGGAAAGAATAGAAAAGCAAGGATTCAAGAACATTGTATAGAACATTGGGCCAACATTTCTGCCAATTCTGAAGATCAGGCTGAAATCCTGCCATCATTTTTTAATTTCATTTCCAGCAGGTTCTGCACAGAAGACAAGCATAGTAAAGAACCTTCTTTCATTCCAATGTGTAATCCACAATTAATATCCTAATTTAGAGAACAGTAATTAAATATGGCCAAACCAAAATAATAAGTATAATCCTTTCTCAGTTTGGCACTGCCTAAATATGATAAAGTACAATTCCAATTGCCCACCTGACTAACATGGGTAATGACTGTGTTGAATAAGAATGATACATGGGGAGTGTTAGGAATAACAAGGTTACCTAACGTAGTTTGGGTAAAATAATATATATAAACTATGATTGTAAGTTAAAGTGTGTGTCACTTTAAACAGCAAAGCATGTAATTTTGGGTGCGGTTGTAAAACTGCCATAGGAGGGAGCAAGAGAACTTGATTGATTGCTGACTTACTGGATTGATTGCTGACAATGATGGATTGATGGTTTGTTAACTGTGTGTTCCCTGCTGCTGAAGGAAGAAAGGAGGTTTGACTTCTTTATATCTCTACTGCAAAGAGATATATTACTGGACTGATATTTGTAAGTTTACTAACCTCTTTTTCGACACTGGACGTTGCAACTGAATAATCCCCGGACGGACTGAACTAGTGTATGATATATGGACTGTTTGACTATGCTAAAAATCTTACTGGAATAAACTATTTAACTAGCACAGTGTATCTGTTTTACTGAGTGTAAACTACAAAAACGTTTATCTCACATATTTTGCCTGCCTGCCCTGCAGATTCTGCTAGGGTGTATTCCTAATAGGGAGTTACATATTTGGAAGATATCTGGTCAGATGTATATGATGTGTACTGAATCACTGTTATGTGCAAAGTTTTGGTTGCTTTGTTAAATCATAACAAAACACAATTTATAATAGCAATTATGAACCCTGTCATACCATACTAATAGCAATCAGGAGTCAAGTGGTGTGATCATGCTTCCTCAATTCCAAAACAAATGGCAGGAGAGATCTGCTTGTGTGCACATTCATTCTGAAGAGGAGGCACATCAGAAGAAATGAATTTTGTTTTTGGCAATTTAGAGTAGCTGGGTTTGGTTATTTGTAGTGCATTATTAGTGCAGTATTGATTGTGTACAGATGCTGTGAGCATGTGCTGGAGAAATGGCCAAAGAGGAGTATTTTTCGCATCTGGTAAAATCCTACATTAGATGGTCAGAAATATGATTGCTGTGGGTGCCATGTTGTTTCTAAGTAGATACATCTTGTCTAAACAATGTTGTGACCCTTTTTCCTGTGCTGGATGTATAGAGGTTGATGACACTTGACATGACTTTGCATAACATATTTCTCCACAGGAAGAAGTAATTGAAAACTTGTGTTTCCAAACTAGTTGCAAAGATTCTATTTAGCAAAGGCAAATTATTGTTAAAAAGTATGGTCATGCTTTATTCAAACTGTAACATAAATGTACATAAATATATAATATATCTTCGAGACCCTATGAAGATATGGACGTTGTATCTGTACATTTATTCTTTTTGTGCCTTATGTTAAGTTTTGAGCATGGGTGAGAAAGAATGGAGACAAGCCTCTGAACGGTGAACTTCAGCTCTTTATTTATATAGTGACTTCCTCGTTTTAACAGCAGTTAAAACCCACCTTATATAGGCAAACCCTGTAACTTTTAACCAATAATGAGCTAGGAACGCTAGCTCTTATAACCAATAGGAACTCTCTGTTAAGGGCCAATCGGATTCCCCGGAACGGGCCAATCCGGTCCGGCCGCTTAACAGCCAATCAGAAGTGCAGGGCCAGAACCCTGCACTTACTCCAAGCTCACACTTTATTAATCTTATTGCATACACAACACCCCTTCCCCCTGGCTTCTTATTTGCAGGGCGCAGTTACATAGTCCCTTAGGTAGGACGGTTGTCTTATTAGTCTCTTTGATTTCCGTTGTATCGGCTGGCTGCAATCACGCTGAGGTAGATCGTTGTTTGGCAGTGGGGCTGTTTCTGGTTCAGAATTCACTTCTACGTCATTGCCCACATTCTCTGCAATTCCCTGAGGTGCAACTGTTTCTCCTTCCGGCTCCGCTTCCTGAGTTTCTATCAAACCGTCGTTTCCTTCGAACGGGTTTCCTAGGAATTCATCTTCTTCCGTACCTCCCCCCCCCCAAGTTTGGTCATAGGGGTGTTGTGGACGCCGCGATCGTAATTGATTGATATGCCGTTTCCAAAGTTTATCATCAAGGCATTGTAGGATCTGGGGCCGGTTACACGTACTACTGTCGCTTCCACCCACAACGGGTTGCCCGATAGGTTTTTAGCATAAACCAGGTCTCCTACCTGGAAGGTGCGACAGCGGCCGCTGGATCCTAGTGGTTTCTCCAGTTCGTAAGCTGATAACAGATAATCAGAGTTGGAAAGGACCTTATAGGTCATCTAGTCCACACACTCCCACCCAAGTGGGAGACCCTACACCATTTCTGACAAATGGCAGTCCAATATCTTCTTGAAGGTCTTAAGTGATTTGAACAGATGGATTTGAAGCCAAGTATTACTTATAAGGAAAATTGGCATGAGTGTTATAGAACAGATCTAACAAGCTTTTTTTTAGCTGCTGCAAATGTCTGCTTTCAATTGCATTTTGTTTCCTTGGTATATCAGTCATTCAAAAACAAATATCACATATCTTTCTGTCTTGGACAGAGAATAGCTTTGCATAGCAAGAATTAATTATGGGGTCCTTGGTGCTGTATGAGTTGGCTGTTTTCTTGCAAATGCTTTATTACTCATCTAGGTAACATCATGAGTGCTAGAAGGAAGTAGAGTTTGCTCTCTATTTATATACAAGTGGTTTGCCCCATCAGTGTTGGTGGAGAAGGGCCCAGGCAGGAGAAACCATACTTCTATGAAACTGTCAAATATTTGGTATTAATCAAAAGATACACCTAATTGTATTATTCAAGATTTGGGAAACCAAATCCTCTTCTCCTTCACTGTCAAATGCATCTTTTTCAAAGATATATTTGGATGTCATGCCCCTGTTGGAATCTGATTCGGAGGGGGAGACCAAACAGCTGACAGGGAGTGGGAGTGTGGCCTCCCCCTCCGAATCAGATTCTGACAGGGGCTTGACATTGGAACTGAAAAACCATACCCCCCCCACACACATACACAGAGAGAGAGAGAAAGAGAAAAAGAGAAAGAGAGATAACTACATATAAGTATTTATTTGTTTGTTTATTTGTATCTCACCTTCCTACCTGGAAGGTGCGACAGCGGCCGCTGGATCCTAGTGGTTTCTCCAGTTCGTAAGCTGAGTGCAACCAGTCAAGGTGGGAGCGGAGCTTTCGTCCCATAAGCAGTTCGGCGGGACTTTTTTTGGTGACGCTATGTGGGGTGATGTGTTGTTGTCAATGTTGTCGTAGTCTACCTTTTGCAAGGTTTTCTTCACAAATTGGACCATGTGTTCTGCTTTGCCATTGGTCACAGGGTGCGCAGGCGAGGTGAGCGCATGGCGGATGCCGCGGTCAGCGAGGTACTGCTCAAACGCTAGTGCGGTAAATTGAGGGCCGTTATCGGATACCAGGACGTCTGGTAATCCGTGGGTTGTAAAGAGTCTGTTTAAGATTTTGATAACCGCCTCGGAGGTCGTAGTCGTCATGCGATGGATATCGAGCCAATTCGAGTAGGCGTCGACGGTTAGTAGAAAGGTGTGGCCCCGTGAAGTCCAGGTGAATTCGGGACCAGGGTCCACGTGGTGTCTCCCATTCAGTAGGCATGGTTTTGGTGGGGCGTTGCTAACTTCTTGGCATTTGGGACAAGCTTTAACCCACTGTTCGATTTGCTTGTCAATGCCCGGCCACCATGCGTAGCTTCGCGCAAGGGCTTTCATTCGCACAATGCCAGGGTGGCCATCGTGCAAGGTTCTCAGCAGCGCTTTCTGGAGTCGTTCTGGGATAATGACTCTATCGCCCCAGATGACACAGCCTTTCTGGGAGAAGAGCTCGGTTTGTCGAGTTTTGAATGTGAAGTCATCTGATAACTGGTCCAATGGCCATCCGCGTTCTACCCAGCCTAGGACTCGCGCTAGGGTGTGGTCGCGTTTGGTTTCTCTCACGATATCTCAGGCAGTTAATGGCGGCGAGTTGAGTGCCTCGATTTGCAACGTGGTTACTGTTGGTGCAGGAACGTCGAGAGTCTCTGGAAGCGGTGCTCGGCTCAATGCGTCGGCGTGGGGAATGGCTTTCCCCAGGCGGTATTGCAGCCGATAGTTATAAGCAGCTAAGAATTCTGACCATCGGGTCATCCTAGGAGATAATATGTAGAGAGTTGGCTTATCTCCGGCAATTATCCCTAATAAAGGTTTGTGGTCAGTCACAATAGTAAAAGCCCGGCCATACATGTATTCGTGGAATCTTTTCACAGCTAAGACAATTGCGAGGGCTTCTTTATCAATTTGTCCATAGTTTCGCTCAGTTTTTGAAAGAGTCTTTGAAAAATATGCAACAGGGGCTTCATTCCCATCAGGCAGTACGTGGCTCAAAATGGTGCCCACCCCGAAAGGCGATGCATCACAGGTTATAACTAACGGCAAAGTCTCGTTATACTGCATGAGTACAGAGTCAGAAGTGAGCACTTTTTTAACATTTCGGAATGCCTGTTCTTCATGGTAACCCCATAGCCAATTTGCTTTTTTATCTAACAACCGGTGTAACGGTTCAGCGACAGTTGCTTTGTGCGGTAAAAATACATTATAAAAATTGATGAGGCCTAGGAACGCCTGGAGATCGGCCTTGTTTCGTGGCCTGGGAGCGTTTTTGATCACTTTTAATTTACTTTCGGTAGGGTGAATGCCCTGGCTATCAATCAGGTACCCTAAAAACTCAACACTGTCAGTACACAGTTTACATTTGTTTTTTTTAACCTTAAGACCGGGCTCTTGGAATTTTTTTAGGACTAATTTTAACTGGTCCTGTAAGATTTTTTTTGTAGGGGCTGCAATTAATACATCATCAAAATAGGGGACCACGCCCTTAATTCCTTGCAATAACCTTTCCATAAGGCTCTGAAAAATCTCTGGGGCTACACTAACTCCGAATTGCAGCCGGGTACATTTAAAGGCACCTCGGTGCGTCACAATAGTTTGGGCCTGTGCTGTTTTTTCATCTACTGGTAATTGCTGATATGCCTGAGCTAAATCTAATTTAGCGAAAACTTTCCCGCCCCCCAGGGAATGGAGGAGATGCTGCACCACCGGAACTGGATACGCGTTCTGTTGCAAGGCGTGGTTCAAAGTGGCCTGGTAGTCCCCACAAATTCGGATTGACCTGTCTGGCTTAATGGGTGTTACAATAGGGGTTTCCCAAGGGGAGTGATTGATGGGCTCTAACACCCCCTGAGCTATCAGTTTGTCAAGTTGTTCGTCGATTTTCGGTTTTAAGGTGAACGGAACTCGACGGGGCTTCAAACGAATGGGAGCTATTTTTGGATCTAGACTGAATGAAATTGGGGTCCCCTTGTACTCGCCTAAGCTGTCCGTGAAGACGTCCCTGAACTCATAGATAAGGTCTTCCTCCCAGTCACAGCCACTGACTCGGTTTACACCGGCCACTTCAATGCCGAGTGGCACGAACCATTGGAGGCCTAGTAGGCTAGGCCTATCTCTATCGATGACCGTTAAAGGTAAATACACTGTGTGCTTCTTGAAGGAGACTCGGACTCGGCAGGACCCGACCACGGGGATTCGATTCCCTTGGTAGTCCTTGAGGATGAGGCGTTGGAAACGGAGATCTTGGCATTGAATTGTGGGGATGAGTTGCTTGAGTGTCTTCCAAGACACCATCGAGAGGGACGATCCCGAGTCGACCTCCATGTGGCAAGGCTGGTTCTCGATGGCTACCATGACTCGGATTTTCTTAGTGTCCAAGGCTGAGGCGTGACCGATAGTGATAGTATGGTGAGCCTCTTCTCTCTGCAAAGCTCGATTTCTGTAGGAGTGGTTTACTGGCTCTCGCCATACAGGACAGTTTCCTGTCGATTGACGATAGTTAGCCCCTTTTGAGGCCTGGCTGGGTCCTGGCAAGCTGCGGCAGACCCGTCCGATGTGGCCTCGTTTCCCGCACTCATGGCAGAGTGCGTCATGGAATTTGCATTCGGACCTGGCATGGTTGGCTCCACAGCCAGCGCAAGAGGGTAAGGGCGAGGGTCCCAGTCGGACCGCAGTCGATGGACCCCTTCTTCGTTGCTGTCTGACGACGAAGAGAGGTCCTCATGGTGTGTTGTCACAAGCTGCCCTTCTGAACTAGGTGAGATTTCGCTGGCCGGTGGTGGTACCGGAGCGCAGTTTCGGCGTAGTTGTGCAGCCGACTTCCTGGTTGCTTCTGCTGCAGTAGCATCGGCGATGGCGTCGGCAAGGCTGATGTTGCCTTTCGCCATCAGCTTACTTTGGACGCCTGGTGCATCTAGTCCCAGAACTATGCAATCTCTTAGTGCTTCTTCTAAATCGGTGAATCCGCAGAGACCTCCCAAATTCCGGAGGTCTGCTATGAAGTCGGCCACGCTTTCTCCCTTTCACTGGCTTCTCTGATAAAACTCGTGGCGTCTCACGAGCGTAGGCACGGTCTGGGCATAGTGGTCTTGCAGGATAGGTTCGAGGTCATCCCAATCCATGGCCTTCACTTCTCGGGGTTTGGGTAGTGCTTAAACCATCTTAAATAGGGTTGGACCGCAATGCGTTAGGAACACCGACCGTTTCTTCCCGGCTGTGGCGTCCTTTAAGTTGTTCGTCTCTAGGGACATTTGGAAACGATTCATGTAAGACTCCCAGTCTTCTTGTGTTAGATCGAACAGAATGGGTGGTACGATGCCGCCGGACATGGTTCCATTGTTGGCATCGTCTGTCACGTGCTCGGTGTTCTTCGAAGTTTCGTTGGTTCAGATTTCTCCATATCCCACCTTCGTCGCCAGTGTTAAGTTGTGAGCATGGGCGAGAAAGAATGGAGACAAGCCTCTGAACAGTGAACTTCAGTTCTTTATTTACATTGTGACTTCCTCATTTTAACAGCAGTTAAAACCCGCCTTATATAGGCAAACCCTGTAACTTTTAACCAATAACGAGCTAGGAATGCTAGCTCTTATAACCAAAAGGAACTCTCTGTTAAGGGCCAATCGGATTCCCCGGAACAGGCCAATCCGGTCCGGCCGCTTAACAGCCAATCAGAAGTGCAAGGCCAGAACCCTGCACTTACTCCAAGCTCACACTTTATTAATCTTATTGCATACACAACACCTTACTTCCTTTTATTATTTTAAATAAACCACACAATTAAAAAAACACAAACAAAACATGTTTATTTTCAACTCATTCCCATACAGGTTATGATTATTCCCTGTACCAAGTCATGGTTTGTTTAATCAAATTTACTAGGTTCATGGGCCATTGTTCATAAACGGGAGTTAATTGGCTTAATATTAGAAATGTACAAAATGGATGCATTAATTTCCATCATTTTTTTTTTTTCCTGAACTTTCTGTCTTTCCCTAAACTGGCAGAACTGAAATTCTGGTGATTGTTCATGCTTTTTTGGAAGTGTAATTCCATGGAACAGAAATTTATTTGTGGTATAGTTTTAGAATACCATAAATCTTTTGCAATTCCCCCAAAATCTCCAAGTATATGAATGGCATTTGGCTGGAGGAGGTGCCATATTGTAGAGCTGAAAATGTTTTAGAACAGTAATATCTTGTCTTTACTGGCTTCTACCCTAGATCCTACACACTTGTTTCTGTGTCCTCCAATTGTAGTTTTTGTACTCATAATCTGTTTCTAAAAAAGTAGGGATAACATAATAAATATAGTCACAAAGGAACAGATAAAAACTTCCAAAGTACATGCAGAAATGTTTTATGTGCTGGTGGGACTCATTGAATCAGTTAAATGTGTTTTACTCATTGGTTTGCCCTGAGAATATTCATAAAAACTGGTTTCATAGAATTATATATGGGTTTTTTGTATTCCTAATACTGTATTTATAGCCTTGAGTGTTCTAAACACTTTTAAAATATTTTTTGCTCTACGTTTTAGAGGCACTATTGTCAATTTGATAGCTGATTAGTATTTAAAAATAGTATAATTATAAGCTACCTATAATTCTTGTTTTTGCATTCTTGTTTCCTTAAGTATCAATAGAGTGGAGGTTTGGGTTTTATTGAGTATGAGTTAGGTATTCATATACTCTTGTGCAATATGTATTTTTAAAAATAAGCTTCCCTGTTTTCACTTTTCTGGTTACTTATTGTTTATTTCTGACATTTTACTCTGGAAAGATTTGTTGTTTCTGTTTGTTCAACTTTGTGGTTAAAAACAGGAAAGATATCAGCAAAGTAAAACACAGCAAGCGTTTCCTGCAGGCGTTTAGCACATAATTACTAGCCTTTTACTAATCTCATGTTGAGATAATTATTGTTATATAACTATAAAAACATTTGTTTCCAGTACTGCAAAACTGATAAGAACCAGGAAACTGCTCAGAGAGAATTTATTGTTCCCAGCATGAAGTGAATAAGCATTTTCAGACATAGGAACTACAGGCATTCTTTATCCGATTCCTAAATTCCTTTCTTTTGGCATTATTTTATTAAAAATTTTAAAGAGAACACAAAGCTAACACAAATTAATACAGAATTAACAAAACAAAAAGAAAGAAAAAAAGCAGAGCAGAAAGAAAGAATAAAAAGATATAGAAAGAAGCTTCCAATTTTTTTTGCAGCAAATGTAACTATAATTAAAAAAATATCTCTTGCTCTTATGATTGCAAAAAAGCTCACTTTTTTCTATTATCCATTTTTTAATCATCCAAATCACAAATCATAGGTTTACTCTCATGCAAAATGTCTAAAGGGATTTCCAGTCAGCCATATATGTAGACATTGCCTTTCCACAGAAATTAAGTTAGCATCTCTACATGTTCCACTGTCTTCACCAACCACTTCTCCACAGTGGATAGTGTCAAACTTTTCTACTTTTGAGTATATAATAATCTTGCTGCAGGTGTCACATATAAAGACAAAGATCTGTAACTTTTTCTAGTTGCTTTTCCATTAGTCAAAAAGAAAAGCTTCTGGATTAAATTGTTCTTTTGTCTTTAAAATATGAATTAATGTATGTATTTGTTTCAAAAATGTTTTGGTTTTTTCACATGCGTACCAATTGTGATAAAATATGTTGTTTACATTTTCAGCAAAGGTTTGAAATACCCTTATACATTCTAGAAATTTTTTTCTAATGAAACATTTTCTTTAAGATTAGAACATAATGTAATTTTTAATCCTTTCAATCACATATTTTCAGATTGATCAACTTGTATACTATAGATGAAATTTTAGCCCATTTTATCATACATTCTTTTACTTCTGTCTCATTTCAGCAAACGTTAATCCACTATAGAAATAACATTTTGATATCTACTTCTCCCTTAATATTAGGAAGATATTACCAGCTCCTTGAATTACACCTGGCATCAAGCTGGTAACCAAGGCAGCTAACACTGCATTGTGAAGATTTTTTGAATCAATGCAGGAAAGCTGTCAAGCAGAGGAAGTACCCATAGTATTGTACTTTTTTCTTTGTTTTCCTTATTCCTCATTATGGGCATCCCCAGGGGTTCTACTAGTTATCTATAAACTCTTGGACTTCCTCATTACAAACTCTCCTCATGTTCAGCTTTCAAATGGTCTGCCCTGATGATGAAAGAGACTTTTCTAGATATGACAGGTGATTTACAGATACAACAGATGGTTCAGTGGATTTAGATAACAGATAATCAGAGTTAGAAAGGACCTTATAAGTCATCTAGTCCACACACTCCCACCCAAGTGGGAGACCCTACACCATTTCTGACAAATGGCAGTCCAATATCTTCTTGAAGGTCTTAAGTGATTTGAACAGATGGATTTGAAGCCAAGTATTACTTATAAGGAAAATTGGCATGAGTGTTATAGAACAGATCTAACAAGCTTTTTTTTAGCTGCTGCAAATGTCTGCTTTCAATTGCATTTTGTTTCCTTGGTATATCAGTCATTCAAAAACAAATATCACATATCTTTCTGTCTTGGACAGAGAATAGCTTTGCATAGCAAGAATTAATTATGGGGTCCTTGGTGCTGTATGAGTTGGCTGTTTTCTTGCAAATGCTTTATTACTCATCTAGGTAACATCATGAGTGCTAGAAGGAAGTAGAGTTTGCTCTCTATTTATATACAAGTGGTTTGCCCCATCAGTGTTGGTGGAGAAGGGCCCAGGCAGGAGAAACCATACTTCTATGAAACTGTCAAATATTTGGTATTAATCAAAAGATACACCTAATGGTATTATTCAAGATTTGGGAAACCAAATCCTCTTCTCCTTCACTGTCAAATGCATCTTTTTCAAAGATATATTTGGATGTCATGCCCCTGTTGGAATCTGATTCGGAGGGGGAGACCAAACAGCTGACAGGGAGTGGGAGTGTGGCCTCCCCCTCCGAATCAGATTCTGACAGGGGCTTGACATTGGAACTGAAAAACCATACCCCACACACACACATACACAGAGAGAGAGAGAAAGAGAAAAAGAGAAAGAGAGATAACTACATATAAGTATTTATTTGTTTGTTTATTTGTATCTCACCTTTATTCTTTTTTACAAATAACTCAAGGTGGCAAACAAATCCAACAAGCCTTCTATTTCGGTCATAACAACATTAGAGATGGATTGGGTTGAAAGCAGAGGTGGTATTCAGCAGGTTCTGACCAGTTCTCCAGAACCGGTAGCGGATATTTTGAGTAGTTCGGAGAACCAGCAAATCCCACCTCTGACTGGAGATTTTACAGTATCCTTCCTCTGTCACGCCCACCAAGCCACACCCACAGAACCGGTAGTAAAAAAAATTGAATCCCACCACTGAAAGTATGACTGGACCAAAGTCATCCAGCTGGCCTTCATGGCTAAAGTGGGACTTGCACTTGCTCTCTAGCAAGATAGGAAATATTGTGGGAATTACTTTCATTTTGCAAGTATAAAGCCTCCCTAAAAGTTAAGGCATAGAGACTCCCATCAATTAGTATCCAAAGAAGTCTCTTCATAAAACATATTTAATTTAATGTAATTATTTGAAAAGTATCACATTAGTTAAAAAGCATTTGATACATTTATGAAAATAATTACTGAGTGTATTAGAAAGAAATCTTTGTCTAATGGCATCAGTTCTGACTTAATTTACAGAATAGCTCATGAGGTCAAAATGCATGTTTTGATATTTGCCTCCTTTGCTTCCCTCCTCCCCAATAGTTATTTGTTTATTTATCTGTAGCCTCTAAAGCACCAACATCATCAACACCTAACAGAAAACCTGCAACACATTATTGATGGGTATTTTTAATGAAGAATACTCCCACCACTCAGTGTGCCGGGTGTATTAATGCCTTGGCACACTTAATAAATCTGTTTGGAATAAAAAAAATAACCATCAGGAATTCCCTACAAAGGGTCTACATATTTTCAGCCCCAGTCTTCTTAAGTGATATCTCCCATTTTACTGGGATCATTCATGAAAGCTTTTTGCACCAACTTTTGTTTAATAATAAACTGAAGAAAAATTTGGCTTGCAGGCAATAACATTACTCATCCTATGCTAAGCCTTAATGAGATCTCTGTGTGAGTTTGTGTGCTGTGGGAACCATTTTGATTTGCATGCTTTGTACCTTAGCACTCTGTTGTGAACCAACTCCTAAGGCCTAGCTTTCTCCAGGGACATCCTGTCATATATCTGTTTGTTGACAGGACTGGCTCTGGACATTTGTTGTACAGTTAAATTGCAGCACCCTCAAATTATTCTTCTATAGATATTTTAAAGAGATTTTTTTTGGTCATGAACTGTTCAATTTATGTTTCTATTGATCAGAAGAATCTGCTCTTTTATTGCTCATTTTGAAATCCTGTAAGTTTTTCTGCAAGCTCAATACAGATAATATTTTATAGATTACATTCAAATATGGGATATCTTGTAGCTATTGGTATATATGGTTTTCTTCTGGCAGTGTTTAATTAGAATCTTAACTTATTTTTTTCTTTCCTAAGAGTTAGAAAATATGGAGGAAGAAGAATTGCTTTTAAATCAACCAAACACTTCAGTCAAATTATGTTTCATAATCTTTTGAATGGCACTCCTTGAAAAAAGCATGTCAAATTTCTGCACTTCAGTGCAATGATGTTGAGTTGCTCTTAAATAATAGTTATGACTGGAGGTGGTATTCAGCAGGTTCTGACCAGTTCTGGAGAACTGGTAGCGGAAATTTTGAGTATTTTGGAGCACTGGCAAACACCACCTCTGACTGGCCCCTCCCCATTTGTTGTGAATGAATAAATGTTTAATAAAATTATCTTGAGCTTGAAGTCAAGTGCAGGGTTCTGGCCCTGCACTTCTGATTGGCTGTTAAATGGTAAGATCAGATTGGTCCGTTCAGGAGAATCTGATTGGCCATTAACAGGCTGTCCTCATTGGTTAACGGAGCTAGCGCTCCCAGGTTGCTATTGGTTGAATAGTTAATAAGTTGCCTATATAAGGAAGGCTATAGCAGCCATCCAGTTTGAGCTGTCACACCATGTAAATAAAGAGTTTGAAGTTCACTGTTTTCACCGGCTCGTCTCCATTATTCGCACCCATGCTCCACACTTAACACTGGCACCGAGGATGGGATGTGGAGACATCAGAGCTGACTAAAACAACAAAGAAGACAACCGAGCACGTGGCTGAACGCACAACGGCGGAACCATGTCTGGTGGCGTAGTACCACCCGCTCCATTCGACCCAGCGCAAGAAGACTGGGAGTCCTACATGGATCATTTCCAAATGTTCTTGGAAACAAATAATCTGAAGGATGCCACAACCGGGATGAAACAGGCGGTATTCCTAATGCATTGCGGGCCGACTGTATTCAAGATGGCCAAGGCACTAGCAAAACCGGCTGAAGTGAAGGCTATGGACTGGGATGTCCTCAAACCTCTACTAAGGGCTCACTATGCACCGACCGTACCAACGCTTGTAAGATGGCACAAGTTCTACCAAAGAAACCAGCGGAAAGGAGAGAGCGTTGCCGATTTCGTTGCGGACCTCTGAAACTTGGGAGGCCTCTGCGATTTCACCGACCTGGAAGAGGCTTTGAGAGACTGAGTAGTTCCAGGATTAGATGCGCTAAACGTGCAGAGCAAAGTAATGGCAAAGGGCGACATTAGCCTTGCCGATGCCATTGCTGATGCTACGGCAGCAGAAGCAACCAAGAAGTCGGCTGCCCAACTGCGCTGAAACCGCACTCCGACACACCAACCAGCCTGCGAACTTTCACCTAAGTCAGAAGGACAGCTTCCGACGGCCCACCATGAGGACTTCTCTGCATCATCAGACAGCGACGAAGAAGAGGTCCATCAACTGCAGTCCGATCGGGACCATTACCCGAAGGCCCAGCAAACATGCGCTGGCTTCAGGGCCAACCATTACCGTTCCAATTGCAAATTCCGCGAAGCGCTCTGCCATGAGTGCGGGAAATGATGCCATATCGGACGGGTCTGCAGAAGTCTCCTAGGACCCAGCCAGACCTCAAATGGGGCCAACTATTGCCAATCGACAGGAAACCGTCCTGTAAGGTGAGAACCAGCAAACCACTCCTACAGAAAGTGACCCATGAATCACCTAACAAGGCAAGAAGAGGCTCACCAAACTATCACTATCGGTCACGCCTCTTCATTGGATGCCAAGAAAATCCGAATTAAAGTGGCCATCGAAAACCAGCCTTGCCAAATGGAAGTCGACTCGGGATTGTTTTTTTCGATGGTTTCCTGGAAGAACCTCAAGCAACTCATCCCTACTATCCGGCGCCAAAACCTTCAATTCCAAAGACTCGTACTAAAAGATTATCAGGGGAACCGGATTCCAGTCGTAGGATCCAGTCGAGTCCGGGTTTCGTTCAAAAACTGCACAGCGTACTTACCCCTGACTGTGATCGACAAGGACTGGCCTAGCCTGTTAGGCCTCCAATGGTTCGTACCACTCGGCATTGAAGTGGCAGGCATTAACCGAATTGGCGGCAGTGACTGGGAGGAGGACCTTGCCCATGAATTCAAGGACATCTTTGAGGAAAAGCTAGGCAAGTACAAGGGGACCCTGATATCCTTTAGCCGTAATCCAAAAATAGCTCCCATTCGCCTTAAGCCTTGTTGAGTTCCGTTCGCACTGAAGCCGAAAATCGACGAACAGCTTGATAAGTTGATAGCCCAGGGAGTGTTAAAGCCAACCAATCACTCTCCCTGGGAGACCCCAATCATGACACCAATTAAGCTGGATGGCTCAATTAGAATTTGTGGGGACTACTGAGCCACCCTGAACCATGCCCTGCAGCAAAACCCATATCCGGTGCCGGTAGTGCAACACCTCCTCCATTCCCGGGGGGGCGGAAAAGTCTTCGCTAAACTAGACTTAGCTCAGGCTTATCAGCAACTGCCGGTTGATGAAAAAACGGCACAGGCACAGACAATTGTAACGCACCGAGATGCCTTTAAATGTACGTGGCTCCAATTCAGAGTGAATGTAGCCCTGGGGATCTTTCAGAGCCTAATGGAAAGACTCTTACAAGGGATTAAAGGCGTTGTCCCCTACTTTGACGATGTGTTAATTGCTGCCCCCATTCCAAAAATTTTACGGGATCGTCTAAGACTGGTTCTCCAAAAATTCCAAGACGCAGGCCTTAAGGTGAAGAAAAATAAGTGTAAGCTGTGTACAGATCGTGTCCAATTTTTAGGGTACTTAATTGACAGTCAGGGTATTCACCCCACAGATAGCAAATTGAGAGTAATAAAAAACGCTCCCAGACCCCGGAATCAGGCCGATCTCCAGGCGTTTCTAGGCCTCATCAATTTTTATAACATATTTTTGCCGCACAAGGCGACTGTCGCTGAACCTTTACATCGCCTACTGGACAAAAAAGCAAATTGGGTATGGGGCCATAGAGAAGATCAGGCATTCCGTAATGTAAAAAAACTACTGACTTCTGACGCTGTACTAATGCAGTACAATGAAACCTTACCGTGAAATATCACATGTGATGCATCGCCTTTCGGAGTGCGCGCCATTTTGAGCCACGTATTGCCTAACCAGTAGCGAAGCCCCTGTTGCCTATTTTTCAAAGACACTCTCTTGATAAAGAAGCCCTTGCAATTGTATCAGCTGTAAAAAGATTTCATGAGTAAATGTACGGCCAGGCTTTCACTATAGTGACTGACCACAAACCTTTGCTGGGAATAATAGCTGGGGATAAGCCAACCCCCTATATATTATCTCCCAGGATGATTCATTGGTCAGAATTCTTGGCTGCTTATAATTATCAGCTGCAATACCGCCCCGGAAAAGCTATTTCCCACGCTGACGCGTTGAGCCGTGCACCGCTTCCAGAGACTATCAACGACCCCATGCCAACAATGACAACGTTGCAGATCGAGACACTTCATACGCTGCCATTAACTGCCCATGATATCGTGAGAGAAACAAAATGCGACCCCACCTTGGCATTCATGTGGGTGGAACGCGGATGGTCATTGGACCAAGTATCAGATGACTTCGCACCATTCAAAAGTCAACAAACAGAGTTGTTTTCTCAAAAGGGCTGTATCATCTGGGGCGATAGAGTCGTTATCCCAGAACGACTCCAACAGGCACTACTAAGAACCTTGAACGATGGCCACCCTGGCATCGTGCGCATGAAGGCCCTCGCACGAAGCTACACGTGGTGGCCAGGCATTGATAGACAAATCAAGTCGTGAGTCAAAACTTGTCATAGATGCCAAGAAGTAAGTAACGCTCCACCAAAGGCAATCCCAACCAAATGGGAGACACCGCAGGGACCCTGGTCCTGTATCCATCTAGATTTTGCTGGGCCGACCAAAGGCCACACCTTCTTGTTAACCATAGACGCCAACTCGAACTAGCTCGAAATCCACCGAATGAGGAACACGACCACCGAAGCGGTCATCAAGAAACTAGAAAGACTGTTTGTAACCCACGGATTACCAGACGTTCTGGTATGCGACAACGGGCCCCAATTTACCGCACTGTCCTTTGAGCAGTACCTGGCTGACCGCGGTATCTGACATGCGCTCACTTCGCCTGCGCACCCTGCGGCCAACGGTAGAGCCGAGCGCATGGTATAATTCATCAAGAAAACATTACAGAAAGTGGACTATGACAACATCGAAGAGAAGATAAACCGAATCCTCTTTTTACAGCATATTACACCTCAGAGCGTCACCAACAAAACTCCCGCCGAGCTGCTAATGGGACGGAAGCTCCGCTCCCACCTCGAATGGTTACACCCAGCATACGAACCGGAGAAACCACTCAGATCCAGCGGCCGATGCCGTACCTTCCAGGTAGGCGATTTGGTGTTCGCTAAAAACTTATCGGGCGATCTGCTGTGGGTAGAAGCAACTGTGGTCCGTGTAACCGGCCCAAGATCATACCTTGTACAATGCCCTGACGATAGACTTTGGAAGCGCCATATCGATCAACTACGATCAAGGCTGAAGTCAGGCAATTCCGAGCTCCCTAATAACCAAACTGAGGGGGGGGGGAGATACAGAGGAAGACGAATTTCAACTAGCGGAAAACCTTTTTGAAGGAAACAATAGTGGAACAGAAACGCAAGAACAGGAACCAGGGATGGGAGTGAGTTCACCTCAGGGTGATGCCGAAGATGTTGGTGACAATGAAAACGCAAACTCTGAATCAGAGGCACTCCTTTCACCAAACAATGCCCTACCTCAACAAGAGTGCGGCCAAATACCGGGTGCACAGCGAAAATCAAAAAGACTAACAAAACAACCGTCCTACCTCAAGGACTATGTGACCCCACTCCATAAGCAGAACCCGGGGGGAAGGGGTGTTGTGAATGAATAAATGTTCAATAAGGTTATCTTGAGCTTGAAGTCAAGTGCAGGGTTCTGGCCCTGCACTTCTGATTGGCTGTTAATGGCAAGATCGGATTGGTCCATTCAGGAGAATCTGATTGGCCATTAACAGGCCGTTCTCATTGGTTAACGGAGCTAGCGCTCCCAGGTTGCTATTGGTTGGATAGTTAATAAGTTGCCTATATAAGGAAGGCTATAGCAGCCATCCAGTTTGAGCTGTCACACCATGTAAATAAAGAGTTTGAAGTTCACTGTTTTCACCGGCTCGTCTCCATTTTTCGCACCCATGCTCCACACTTAACCCCATCTATTCTCTGCCTCCTGAGTCCCAGCTGATCGGCTGGGTTTTCTTTTGTTGCCCTTCATGGGAGAATGGAGCTGGAAAGCAGGTTAGTGGGGTGGAGAGGGAATGGGGATTTTGCACTATCCTTCCCCTGCCATGCCCACCAAGCCATACCATGCTCACCAAGCCACGCCCACAGAACCAGTAGGAAATTTTTTTGAATCCCACCACTGGTTATGACTGTGACACTGTCCACACACACATACATAAGCTTAATCTGCTACTTAAAGAAGCTTCTCTCTCTCTTTTTTTTGAGCAGACATGGAGAATAGTAGCAGCTGGTTGTTCCAGTCAGGCTTACCTGCCATTTTGACTTATACAGACCCCTGAAATCAGCAGTGCTCATAATCACAAAAAAAAAACCCCAAACCAGCCATTTTCAGAGTTCCCTGAAACTGAGGACGGATCCTCTTCGAACAAAATCTGCACTATTCTGCATCCACTAGAAAATCATTTTGGGGTCTTCTATGTTTTCTGTGCTAGCAAGATGTTGCACTGGGTGCAGTTGATATGGAAAAAAGTTTCCCTGCATTTTAAGAAGCTTTTCATCCTTGCAAATCTAACAATTCATGAGTGGTGGCACTTATTAGTTTTGCTCTTTGAAAATGTTTGGGTTTGTCCTCATAATTTTTTGTTGTTAGTTGTTGTTGTAAAGTGTTGACATTATTTTCAAGTTTTAAATTGTTAATGGCATATTGCTTTGGGAGCCTTTTCTTGCCTAAAAGATAAAAGAGCAATTGTGTTTTAAAGATCTAAAATGAATGCTTTACACAGATGTCCTAAAGATCGAGGAACATAACATGCTATAACAAGATTATATTGTTCCTGAACAGCAGAGCTATATTTATTATTGTTTGTGCTTGGGAACTGGCTTGAAAATTGAGATAATCCCTGATTAACATTATATACAAGCAGATAGGAACCATTTTTAAACTAAGTTCACACCCATATTTCATTTAAATCTCTCTTTTGAGAAACAATTAGCAGCCCTTCCAACTCTCAGTTGGAAAATCTTCAGGGGGTGAGGGAAAGCGGAGTGACTGAAAATTTGATATAGTACTGCCATTTGGCAAAAAAAAAAAAGGACTGATTTCCTTTTTGTAGTTCAGACTTTCTCTATACAAAGTATAGCTTTGGATACCCTCAGAACAAAGAACAATGGAGCCTCAAATTGGTTGGTTTGATTTGACAGGATACTTACTGTACTTTTCACTTTCCCCATCTCCTTCCCTGTTTTTCTCTCTTGTTCTGCAAATTACACAATACAATTGGCACACATACCAACTTGAGTGGCCAAATCACAGTTTTAGAAACATATTTTGAAATACAAAAGTGGAGAAGAAGGGTTCTACTGTTTGAGAGTCTCTAAACAGCTCAAAAGAGGAAACTCCACTTTAAATAACAAAATCCCAAACTAAATTAAGAGTAGCAATTAAGGAAAGACATGTCAGCCCAGTTCTATTAAAATAAAATCTACCTGCTAATTATATGTGATTAAAATATGTTTTTCCTGGATTAAATGAGCATCTTATCCACAGAGTGGACAATATGTAATCCTAAAATGATTCCATTTATTTAATGTGTTTTAGCATAATCTAGGGGTAATGTATATAGCCTTTTAAGGAGTTTAGCAGATACAAATAATACAGAACTCCAAATATATATATTCTTCTTGAGAGTGGATCATCTGATACAACATACAACCTATCAAACTCAGTTTTTGCAGCCTCTGGAATGTCTGCTAACCCAATTGTTAAATATCCTTATGTTTCAAGGTGAGACTAAGAAATACATATAATATATGTGGGTATATGCATAATTTTGTATTTATTTACTTTGTCATTTTTATGTAGTATATATTAGAGGTAGGGACCTTTTGAGAGCTGTATGCAATGAAATTTCATTTTAATGTATGCCAATTCGTGTACATTCAAAGTGACAATGAATTTACTCTAAGTCTAAACTTATTCTAACATAAAATAATGCAAGTTGAAAAACAAGAACATCTGGCAAATTTAGGAAGAGGGCATAAAATCCTGGCCTATCCTCTCCCCTCCCCTCCTCTACTCTACTCTACTCCACTATTTCTTGTCTCCTCTTGTTCCTTCTTTTGTTGCTATTTGGGAGCCAGTGGCCATCACTATGGACTTCCCTAGGAAGAACTGTAAAACCCCTGTGTGTCCCCCAAAGCTCCTTTCACTGGTTCTCAGAAGACACACACATTTTGGCATGGATTGAAATGATAAAAAGCAATGGCATCCATCAGTTGAGGCTGTGTTAACTATCGATGAGATAGAGCACCTGCCCAGAGTGGAAGAAAGGGGTGAAATCTGGAAAAGGGTTTTATTTCCAGCTGTGGGTGAAAGTGGCTGAAGTAGAGAAAAGCCTGTGTCAGTTTTCTGCCCTCTTGGTGTCATTAGCCTAATCAATATATGGGCAATATATGGAACTCATAAACTGGAGATGTGTGGTCCTTATATTCCAATAGAGCACCCCTCTCTATTGGAGGTGGTAGGAAGAACTATTTTTGTGTAGTGTTTTTGGATTATTTCTTTCAGTCCGAACAGCAAAGAAAGACATTAGACATTTCTAAGACTGAAATTAGATAGACTGGAGTGCTCCCTAAAACAATTTTAGAATAGTGTAAGAGCAACAGAAAAATAAACATATTTGGTTGACAATAGGCAGATCTGTTAGAAGTTCTATCTTATGGACCCTGAGACTTCAGGATTGTACATATTTTCTTTCTGATGTATGGAGGATAAAAGGATTGACAAAAATCAGCATTTTCCGAGATTGTGAAGTAATAGTAATAAATTCGCCTGTTCACTTCTTCTGTTAGTTAAGCAACGTTTGGCAAATAGCCCCAGTATGTGGTCAAAGATGCATGGGAAGAGCAAGAACTGGATATCACAGACAGACAAAGCCCTCTTTGTTTGCCTTTAGTGCTTGTAAAAATTAGGCAATATTTGCATGCAAATATTGATTCAACGGGCACCAGCACTTCCCCTCACTCTTATTGCTTCAGTTTATTCTCTTTGCAGGGAACACATACCATGCTTAATTTTATTAGCTTTCTGTGAACAGTATTTGCTAAGAGATGAGGAACAGGGTTCGGCTTAGTCCTTTTTGTACTAAAGCTATGCTTTTGAAGTTCTCAGTGTCCTAGAAGGGGGTACAATGTAGTAGTGGAGTGGGACTGAGGTTTCTCCTTTATCTCTCTCTCAGTCCTTGAGATTATAGATTTTTGTCCACAGAGTAAAGATTTCAAGTAGACAATCATTCTTTTGGTACCTTACTTTTATTTAGGATATAGTGTTATTCAGATTAATTTTTTTCCAGCCTCCTTTAACCAAAAGAACTTTTGCATGGCTTTATCTGAGTTAATGCATTATCATCATACTACAAAAAAACTGCATCTTTTAATATTGTTCTCATATCCTGAGATGGTAAAAATAGGGAATACGGGAAACTTGGGAACTTTCTTAATATCTGCCTTATTGAGTGACATATAGTTAGCAGCACACCATTCATTCATTTATAAGGTCAGCTATATTCCCTCCTTTTCCAGACAGGGAGTTCATGGGAGGGTTGTGTGTCAAAAGGTAACAATAGCATATATAAAAAAAGGGAAAAGCCTTAATCCAATGGTGTGGCTGACATTTTGATTTTTTTAACCCCTTCTCTGTAGACATTCCTACTTCCAGAAAGTGTGATTCCTGAAGTATGGGTCTCAGCATTTGAGGTGGAAAGGTTTTGCGTATGGTTCACTGTTTTGTCCAGTTATAGGTTGTAGCCATGAGAGTTTTAATAGTATACAGATTTTAAGTAAAGTTGATTGGCACAGGGAATCTTGGTGATATCAAAGGAGATTTCTAGGACATAATGGTATCTATTATGAACTAAAGGATGCCTTCAGTTCACTATCTTCCAAATTGCTAACTGTTGTGTCCGTTTGGAAAGAGGCCAGGAGTCGGTGACTTTGTATCAAGCTCTTTATTGTAGTTAGGAACTGAACTGGCTCAAAGGAAAACTTTGCGACTTTTTATTTCCAAGCCGCAGCGGCCGCGGCCGCGGCCAATGACACCACTTCGAATCTACCGCGATTCGAATCTACCAATCGCGGGAGATTCTCAGCGAGCCAATCGGCGCGGCTCGCCTAACCAATCTGATCGGCCCGCGCTTTGGCCAATCAAAGTGCGGGGATTTCAAGAATTCAAATTAAGGTACAGAACACCCCTCCCCTCTTGGTTTGGTCCTATGTAGCGTAGTCCCGTAGGTAGGCGGGGCTCCGTCTTTGCCTACTGGACCTGTGCAGGTCAGTCGTAGGTTGGATCCTGGCCGGTTCGTTCAGGTTTTCTGTTTCTCTTGACTCCGTCGTGGGAACCGCCTGGTATGTTTGGCCGGGCCGCTCTTCGCAGCTCCCTCCTGGGCTACCCGGGTTGGTTGAGCCGCGGGTTTCGCCGCTCCCGCTCGGTCTTCCCGGGTTGGTTGAGCTGGCCTGGCTGTCTCTCCCTGGTGAGGTTTCGTGCTGGCTGCTTGCAGGTGAGTATGGCTGGTTTCTTTATTCTGGGTTTTGGTTCCTGGGGTATCCCCTCCCCTCTTGGTTTGTGTTGAGGGGATTGGTTTTGTTTGGTTGCGTGTCGGTGGTGTCTTTTGTGGCAGTCCTCGATCTTAATTGATCGATGTGGCGTTTCCACGCTCGTCCGTTGTTTGTTTGTAGCCGGTATGAGCGTGGGCCTGTTAGCTGTGTTATGATTGCTGGTACCCATAATGGGTCTCTGGTTAGGTTCTTCACGTAGACGGCGTCGCCTGGTGCGAAGGTTCGGTGTTTGCTGGTGGAGTCTGTGGGTTTCTCTGGGTTGTAAGTGGGGTGTAGTCTATTGAGTGGGGACCTTATTTTCCTCCCCATTAGCAGTTCTGCCGGGCTTTTATTTGTTGTGGTGTTTGGGGTTATGTGCTGTATGAAGAGTAATTTATTTATTTTGTCTTGGATCTCCCCGTGGTCTATTTTCTGGATGGTTTTTTTTGTGAATTGAACCATCCGTTCCGCCCTTCCGTTCGCCGCCATATGCACCGGGGCTGTCAGTGTGTGTCGTATGCCCCTTTCCGCTAGGAATTTTTCAAATTCCAGCGAGGTGAATTGGGGCCCATTGTCGGACATGAGAATGTCTGGGAGGCCGTGTGTTGCGAAGAGTTTGCAGAGTTCTTTGGTCACGGCTTCCATGGTGGTTGTTCTCATGTTGCTTACCTCCACCCAGTTGGAGTAAGCATCTACGATTATTAAGAAAGTGTGTCCTTTTGTGGGCCCGGCGAAATCTATGTGGATTCTAGACCAAGGTCCCCTGGGAGTTTCCCACTCCAGGATGGGTGCTGTGGATGGGCTTGGTCTCGTTTCCTGGCATCGTTGACACCTTGCTACCCAGGCCTCAATCTGTTTGTCCATCCCTGGCCACCAAGCATAACTTCTGGCCAGGGCTTTCATTCTAACGATGCCCGGGTGCCCCTCATGTAACAGTTCCAGTACCTTCCCTTGTAGTTTTTCCGGGATGACCACCCTATCCCCCCATAGTATACACCCTTTTAGTAATGAGAGTTCCGTTTGCCGATTCTGGAATGTCCTGAAAGTCTCCTCGTTGTCCTTTTCCGGCCACCCTTTCTCTACCCAATGCAAAACCCGCGCCAGATGTTTGTCTTTATTAGTTTCTCGGGCAATGTCTGACATGGTTATGGGTAGGTCGGGTAGAGTCTCTATGCTGAAGGTGGTCGTCATGGGTGCTGGGTCAGTGTCTGGTTCGGGTAACGGTGAGCGGCTTAAGGCATCCGCATGGGAGATAGTCTTACCGGGTCGGTGTGTGAGTCTGTAGTTGTAGGCGGCTAGGAATTCGGACCACCTTGTCATTCTGGGAGACAGAATGTTCGGGGTGGCCCTGTTCCCTGCGAGTATTCCCAGCAGCGGTTTGTGGTCAGTGATGATGGTGAATATCCGGCCATAGAGGTATTCGTGAAACCTTTTCACTGCGGCAACGATAGCCAAAGCCTCTTTGTCTAGCTGGCTGTAGTTCCGCTCCGGTTTGGTGAGGGTCCTTGAAAAGAACGCGATGGGTGCTTCCTTTCTGTCGGGGAGAGTGTGGCTGAGGACAGCACCGACGCCGAAGGGTGATGCGTCGCATGTGATGGCTAGTGGTAGGGTCTTGTTGTACTGGATGAGGACGGCATCCGAAGTGAGGAGGTCCTTGGTTTTCTTGAAGGTGGCTTCCTCGCATTTCCCCCAAGTCCAGGTTGCCGCCTTGTCCAAAAGCCTATGCAAAGGCTCCGCCGCGGTCGCCTTTTGGGGCAGGAAGACATTATAAAAGTTAAGTAGCCCCAGAAACGCCTGCAGTTCTGTTTTTGACCTGGGTGTGGGGGCTTCTTTGATGGCTTTAAATTTTTTGTTGGTGGGGTGAATGCCGTGTCGGTCTAGGAGGTATCCTAGGAATTCGACCCGCTCTGTGTACAGCTGGAATTTTCCCCTCTTCACTTTAAGCCTGGTTTCTTTGAATTTTGTTAGTACCTCCCTTAGGCAACTCTCCAGTTCGGCCTGGTTGGTTGCCGATACTAGTACATCTTCGAAGTAGGGTACCACCCCCTTGATGCCTTGAGTCTTTCCATGAGGCTCTGGAAAATTCTAGGCACCACGCTGACTCCGAATTGGAGTCGGTTACATCTAAAGGCTCCCCGGTGGGTGACTATGGTTTGCGTCTCTGCAGTTTCCTTGTCGACCGACAGTTGCTGGTATGCTTGGGCCAGGTCGAGTTTCGCAAAAACTTTGCCCCCTCCCAGTGAGTGTAGGAGATGTTGCACTACTGGAACGGGGTAAGCGCTTTGCTGCAAGGCGCCATTTAGGGTGCCCTTATAGTTCCCGCAGATTCTCACTGACCCATCAGGCTTGATTGGGGTGACTATTGGGGTCTCTCACCGGGCGTGGTCTATGGGTTGTAGGACCCCTTGCTTGATGAGCTTGTCAATTTGCTCGTCGATTTTTGGTTTGAGTGCGAAAGGTACCCGCCTTGGTTTTAGGCGTTTTGGGGAAACGTTTGGGTCTAGGCTGAAGGATATAGGGGGCTCTTGGTACTTGCCTAGGGTGCCATCGAACACTTCTTGGAAGTCCCGGGCCAGTTGCTGCTCCTAGTCAGCTTCGGCGATGTGGTCGATGCTCGTGACTGCGATGCCAAGCGGTGCGAACCATTGAAGTCCCAGCAGGCTAGGTCGGTCTCGATTGACGATCGTCAAGGGAAGTCTTTCGGTGTGCTCCTTGTAGGTTACTGTGAACTGTCCTGTTCCAACTACAGGGATGCGGTTTCCCTGGTAGTCTTTGAGGATTAGTCTCTGGTTTTCTAGTCCCCTTCTCTGGATGGTAGGCACCAAGTGTTTAATTTCTTGCCAGGCTACCATTGAGAGGTAGGACCCAGAGTCCACCTCCATTTTACAGGGTTTGCCTTCGATGCCTACCTCCACGTAGACTTTTCGGGTGTCGGTGGTTGTTGCGTGGCCGATGGTGACCGTCTGATGTGTCTCTTCTCTCTGCCGGGTCTCGCCACCTCGTTGGGCTCGTCCGTTCCAGTCCCAACGGTTGTCGGCTGGGCGGTCTCTGGTCCTGGGTGGTGTGCTCTCTCGTCTCCGCTCGCTCGGGTCCCATCGTCTGGGGCTGTGGGTTTTCTTGAGGCGGCAGATGCGGGCGATGTGGCCCTTTTTGTCACAGTGCCGGCAGACTGAGTTGAAGAACCGGCATTCGGATCTGGGGTGGTCGCCTCCACAACCGGCACACGCGGTCCTCAACTTACGACTCCACCGGCTGCGCTGGTCGCGGCCTGCCTGGAGACGGTGGATTTCTTCCTCCTCGTCTGAAGTGCCCGAGGTGGAGTGGAGTTCGCCCTGGTGGGTGGTAGTTTCAGTTTGGGCCTCGGCCGACCTTGCAGGGTGGTTGTTTGCGGTGCAGTCCCCGGCGTTCAGTCTCCGCATGCGGTCTGCTGATTGTCGGATGGCTTTGGCTGCCGTGGCTTCGGTGATGGCATCGGCAAGGGCAATGTTGCCCTTGGCCATCAGCTGACTTTGGAGAATGGGATCCCAAAGGCTGAGCACGATTTGGTCCCGCAGGGCCTCATTCATATTGGAGAACTCACGCCGCAGCTGTGCGACGAAATCACTGAAACTCTCGCCCGACCGCTGGTTCCGCTGATAAAATTTGTGTCGTCGGATGAGGATGGCTACGGCTGGAGCGTAGTGTTTCCAGAGTAATGGCTCGAGGTCATCCCAGTCCATCACGGTAACGTTGGCGGGCTTGGCTAGCGCTTTTGCCATCTTAAACACTGCGGGCCCGCAGTGCATTAGGAAGATGGCTCGTTTCTTCGGTCCGGTGGCGTCCTTCAGGTCGCTGCATTCGAGGAACATGTGGAATCTGTCCATGTAAGATCCCCAGTCCTCGCTAGTGGGGTTGAAGGGTGTTGGTGGTGCGATGCTGGCCATCTCGTCGGTTGGCTGGCTTCCGTTGGACACGTGCTTTGGTTCAGGATCAGGATCCCACCTTCGTCGCCAGTGTTGTGTCCGTTTGGAAAGAGGCCAGGAGTCGGTGACTTTGTATCAAGCTCTTTATTGTAGTTAGGAACCGAACTGGCTCTTAGGAAAACTTTGTGGCTTTTTATTTCCAAGCTGCGGCGGCCGCGGCCAATGGCACCACTTTGAATCTCCCGCGATTCGAATCTACCAATCGCGGGAGATTCTCAGCGAGCCAATCGGCGCAGCTCGCCTAACCAATCCGATCGCCCCGCGCTTTGGCCAATCAAAGCGCGGGGATTTCAAGAATTCAAATTAAGGTACAGAACACTAACTTCCTGCTTTTCTAGAAATATGTAAAGGCATATTTATCGATACAATTACCTATGGCTCCACATCCACATAAATACCATGAGAAATCTTGTCTGTTCTTTTCACTGGCTGGTTATCTAATTAATCAATAAGAAACAGATAGCTGATTTCCTTTCACTGTCTTATTTCAACTTGTTAGTTTTTATGCAATGAAGATCAGAATCATCAACTTTTAATGCTAACAATTGGGGATCAGAGTGGGGAAACAGAAGCAATCTGCAACAAATTGCTTGGAAGTCAGGTAGAAGGAAGAAAAGGATCAAACTGAGAATGGGTGGAAGTTAGTGCATTTTTGAGCAAAGAATGCATGGTGTATAGGCTAGTAAATATATGTATATATTTGTGATTCCTGATTGCAAACCCAATAACTTGTGGAGCCTTGAGATAAAAAACAAACAACAACAAACCTCCCACCTGATGCATCCCAGCTGAGCAGGTCTAGTATAATGAGGATATGAATGGCAGACTGCCAGAAATGACAAGGTTATAGGGTAAGTGACAAATACCTTGAGAAAAGACAAGTCAAATCAAGTCTCCACTATTGTCAAGAGAACTTGATTTCTACTGGTGGGACACATTTCTCTTTTCCTCCAGATACTTGAAAAATACTTCTCTAATTTCTGTTAAGGGCCATGCCGAAATATACATCCCTGCTAAAGCAGGACAGGGTTTACTATGGAAGTTGGCAGCTGGATGCTGGATCCTGGCTGCAGAAATCTTTCCAGAAAAAGGAGAGATTGTGAAATTGCCCATGTGCACTCCATACTGTCACTTCTTATGACTAGACTGCAGGAACTTATTTTTTCGTTATCAGCTTATGAGTCAAGCGACTGGAAGTTTAGGGATACCATCTAAGTTCACCACCAAAACACAGCCTTTTTAAAAAGACAATTTCTTAAGGCTTTGGAATTAGTGTATTTTGAAATTACTTTTTATTCATTTATAAATATTAAGATCCTTTGGAACAGCAAGTTTTTATTATTCTGGATGAGTTTCCTTCTCCTTTGTGAAAGGAACTAAGTATACATTTAAAGACTTAGAAAAATATCAATTTTTGAAATAACCAGCAAAAGGATGTTTAGAGTGCCAATTTTTGTTTAAAAAGGTCAAGTTTGATTTGAAATAAGAATTTGGGATTCTTATTTCAGAGCCTGAGATCAGAGTCAAAGAAGAATCAACCTGAAGTCTTTAAATTCCCACAAGTTGTCTAAGTCCAACCTCTCTTGAATTCTATTAACTCTTCTCTAACACCAATTTAGGATTTACTGTTAGTTGCCTAGGTTCTTGTGTATAGGCATGAACAATAAATCATCTTAACTGGAACTTAAGTGTAGTCCTGACAGAATCCTTCCCATGGTGATGACCGGTAGTCCCTCAAAATAACCCAAAACATACATTATAGTCTGGTAATGCCTTCAACTTAACTTCACTGTTTTATTAGGCACAGTTTAAAGTCACAAAAGTACATGATGAGGCAAAAAGAAAACCAAAACAAACCACATTGATGAGAGTTCCAAAGCAAACCAAAATAATTAATCATACATTCCAGGAAGATAAGGGAGGAGAGTCTATGGGAAGAACACCAGCAAAGATAAACCTCTTTCAAAGAAAACATTAAACTTTGACTAAAGCAATTCTGACTGTGCAGTTACAAACTTATATACATAGCTCCCAGCTCCAAGCCACGAGGAAGATCATGGTAATCTCCTCCTGAGTGGACCTTGCTTTTCCTTGATCCTTTCCTCCCTGCATGACCTAGGATGGATAGGGGATGGGCATGGATCTTACTTTGATTGCTCAGCCAGCCTCTGCCCTTCCCCAGCCTCTTCCACCACCTCTGGAGCCACACTCGCACTCCCTGTTGGCTTTTCCTCCTCTTCCTCAGAGTCAGTCTCCACCAGGGCATGCCACTATCCCCCCTGGCAGGGCCCCTTCCCCCAGGACCAGGCAGACAAGGACATTGAGGAAACCGAGCATGGAAGTTCTGGAGGAGCATGAACATCAGTGGCATCGACCCAGGTGAAGTCCTCTGGTCCATAACCTGTCCATGCCACCAAATACTGAAATCGGCTTCACAACTTGCGTGAATCTTGGATGCTATCCACTTTGTACTCCTCTTCCAGAGGGGCTACTGGGCCGGCTGTGATGGAGCTGGTCTATGCGGACTGTCGGCCGAGGCAGGGACTAACAGGGAACAATGAAAAACAGGATACGCATGGTCTGTGGCAGGGAGAGATGATAAGCCACAGGATTGATCACCGCCTTGACTGGAAAAGGTCCTAACTAACGGTGATCGAGCTTTTTCGATGGTCGTGTCATTGGTAAGTATCGAGTAGAGCACCAAACCCAATTGCCTACTGCTAAAGGCGGAACATCGTGATGATGTCAGTCTGCAAACCGTTTATAGTCCTCCTTGGCTCTCTTGAGTTGATCGCGGACCATGTGGTGCATGGCTTTTAACTCCTGCAAGAACGTATCCACTACCAGAACTGGGGAATCAGACAGGGCTAAAGGGAAAAGTTGTGGATGAAACCCATAGTTACCAAAGAAAAGGGACACATGGGTGGATGCATGTTGAGCATTGTTATAAGTGAATTCTGCCACTGGCAGCACTTCCACCCAATTGTCTTGTTGTGTATTGCTGAAACAGCGGGGGTACTGCTCCAAAATAGCATTCACTCTCTCTGTCCCCCTATCAATTTTTGGGTGATGAGCAGATGACAGACACACCTGAACCTACAGTTTCGCGAGTAGGGACTGCCAGAAGTGTGCCGTAAATTGTACCACCTCATCTGATACCATGCGGTCTGGTAACCCATGCAACTGGAAAACATGGGAGATAAACAATTGAGCTGTTACCTTGGCCAATGGAAGACCCGCACATGGAATAAAGCGGGCCATTTTGGTTAACATATCCACCACCAAAATGATTGTGGCACCATTCGATGATGTAACTCAATGATGAAATCCAATGAAACTGCCCCCACGGTCATTCTGGCATGGGCAAGGGCTGCAGGAGACCAGGAGGTGCACCAGGAGCATACTTGGCTTGATGACAGATCCCACAGGGTGCCACATATCCCAAAACAACATGTTTAAGTCTCTGCCACCAAAATATCCTAGAGATGAGGTGCAGTGTTTTGAATAGCCCAAAGTGTCCCACCGCCGGACTATCACAACATTGACGTAGGATATGGCCATGAAGAGGACCTCCAGGCACATAAATGCGATGACAGAACCACAACAGGTCCCCAATATACACCCAAGGAGTCCCTTGTCTCCCATTCTCATCCAATTCTCGACGTCAAGCTGCCACAAATGGGTCCTGCCACTGCGCCTCCTGAATCCTCACTCAGAGGTCCACAGGTTCCTTGGTGGCCGCAAACTGCTCCAACAGAATCACCGTCCGGGGCAAGATTTTATTCTCCCTTCGGGTATACTCAGGCTTCTGAGTTAGGGTGTCGGCGCGTTGATTCCCTCCACTCAGGACACAGGTCACCCGGAAATCAAATTGAGCAAAGAATAAGGACCATCTCACCTCATGCTGGTTCAATGTCTGAGCTGTACGTAGGTGTTCCAAATTGCAATAATCCGTCTGAACCTCGATTTGGTGATGAAACCCTCCAGGTGGTGCTGCCATGTCTCAAAAGTGACCTTAACCACCAATAGCTCCTTGTCCCAAATTGTATAGTTGCACTCTGGAGCAGACAACTTCCTGGAATAATAAGCACATGGGAACAAGGTGCCTGCGGGAGTATAGGCCTGGAGGAGCACTGCACCAACAGCCACATCGGAAGCATCTGTTTCCACCACAAAGCATCTGTTTCCACCACCTAGATCAAGGTGTTTGAGGATAGGCTCGGAAGCAAAGGTGACTTTCAACGCCTCGAAAGCTGCCTGCCCCCTAGCACCCCAATGGAACTTCTCCCCCTTCTTGAGCAGATTAGAAAGGGGAGCAGTCAAGGCAGCAAAGTGGGGAATAAATGTGCAGTAGTACTTCACAAACCCCAACAGTTGTTGCACATCCATAAACCGCTGTGGAGGTTCCCACGCCTGCAATGATTGTACTTTTTCTGGGTCCATTTTACCCTGGCAGGTGAAATATGATGTCCCAAGAAGTCAATCATGCTTTGTGCAAACTGACACTTCTCATGCTTAACAAACAGATGGTTATCACACAAATGTTGCAACACCAGCTGTACATGTTGCCAGTGTTCTTGCAGGGAATCTGAGTAAATTAAAATGTCATCTAAATAAACAACCACGAATTGATCCAACAAATCACAGAAAACATCATGCATGAAATGCATGAACACAGCTGGGACATTGGTTAATCCAAAAGGCATCATGATATACTCAAAATGCCCGTACCTTGTCTGGAAAGCTGTTTTCTACTTGTCCCCTGCACAAATGCGAACTAGATTGTAGGCCCCACGCAAGTCCAACTTCGTAAAGATCTTAGCTTGACGAAACCGCTCAATCAGTTCAGGGATGAGGGGAAATGGGTACTGATTCCTCACTGTGATTGCATTCAACTTGCAGTAATCACAACACAAACATAGCTCTCTTGATTTCTTTTTTACAAAAAGCACTGATGCAGCCAATGGGGAGGTAGAAGATCAGATAAACCCTTTCCGGAGGTTCTTGTCAATAAAATCCCGCAACGCGGCCAACTCCAGTTCTGACAGGGAATATATCCGACCCACTGGCAATTTTGCATCAGGCAACAAGTCGATTGGACAGTCATATACCCAATGCGGAGGCAACTGATCCGCTTCCTTCTCCCCAAAAACATAGCAAAGTCCATCAACTCTGCAGGTAGATCCAGATCCACGGGTGTAGCCACACTCCCTGCACAGGAGCACAAGCAATGGTTGGCACACTTCCTATCAAAGAACTGCACAGCTCCAGAGGACCAGACAATCTGTGGATCATGGGCCTGTAACCACTCCAAACCCAACACCATTGTAAAATGAGGCACTGCAGTAACATAGAACACGGTTTTCTCCACATGCCGCCCAATATACATGCAAAGGGGTTTAGTTGCAGCAACCACAGGTCACGAACGAAGGGGCTGACCATCAATCATCTCTACCATTACTGGCAGGGACACCTGTTGCTGAGGAATGAACCACTGCTCTACAAAATGAGCATCCACGAAATTGGCGGTGGCCCCTGAGTTGACCAAAGCTTGGATCTCCACCGCTTCCACACCAGGCATAAACATACTTGCTGTCAGCACAAGATGCTTCACCAATAACAATTGTGGTGGAGATGTCAAAGGTGGCGAGGATAGCAAGGTGAAGATGGCAGGCCTAAGGACTTTACACCCCAACCTACAGACCCCCATAGGCCGAGTGATGCTCATTTCCCACCACTGCAGGCGTTTCCCACCATCGCCGCTGTGGATGACTTAACAGGATACTTGGCCACAAAATGGCCTCGATTGCCACAATAGAGGCATAACCCATCATGACGATGTCTATCCTTTTCTACTTGAGTCAGGTGAGGGCAGCCAGTTCCCAACTGCATGGGTTCCTCCAAAGGCACTTCCACCAAGGGCGCCATCTTGCTGGAAACAGATATGGTCTCTGTCTGTCATCACACCTATCGCTGCTGAAGTCTAGCATCGATACAAAGACACAAATGCATGAGCTCCTGAAGGGTGCGAGGGCATTCCGTGTACGCCAACTCATCCAGCAGCTCCGACGACAAACCCTCCTGGAACTGGTCTAATAGTGCTGCCTCATTCCATTCTACATCCTGAGCAACCACCCGAAAACTAGCAATATCATCCATGAGTGAGCCTCACCCCTGCTTCAATTCTCTCAAATGTCTGTTTTCTGTTTGGCTTTGAACAGGGTCCTCAAGCATGGCCTGAAACTGACGGCAAAACTCAGCATAATTGTCCAACACATGGTTGGGCTGAGTCAACAGAGGCATCGCCCAACGTGATGCAGAGCCTGACAACAAACTAATCAAAAACCCCACCTTATCCTGGTCAGTGGGAAAATCCTCAGGCCGAAGGCTAATATAAAGCTGGCACTGCCCAAAAATGCTGCAAATTGGGCCAGTGAACCATCAAATTTATCTGGTACTGCCACTGGGCATTTCCGGCGTGTCCGGGCAGCTTGCATTTGTGCCACTTGTGCAGTCAAAAGAGTCACTTGCTGACTTAACTGGGCAATCTCTGCTCTGAGCTGATCCATGGTCACCCTGCAAAAAGCAAAAATAAGTTGAAGGGGTGGCTGCAGTCAAAATTTTGATGACCAGTAATCTCTCAAAATAACCCAAAACCCAAAACATACATTAAAGTCCGGTAATGCCTTCAACTTCAACTTCACTGTTTTATTAGGCACAGTTTAAAGTCACAAAAGTAAATGATGAGGCAAAAAGAAAACCAAAACAAACCACATGGATGAGAGTTCCGAAGCAAGCTAAAATAATTAATCATACATTCCAGGAAGATAAGGGAGGAGAATCCATGGGAAGAACACCAGCAAAGATAAACCTCTTTCAAAGAAAACATTAAACTTTGACTCCAGCAATTCTGACTGCGCAGTTACAAACTTATATACATAGCTCCCAGCTCCAAGCCACGAGGAGGATCATGGTAATCTCCTCCTGAGTGGACCTCACTTTTCCCTGATCCTCTCCTCCCTGCGTGACCTAGGATAGATAGGGGATGGGCCTGGATCCTCCTCTGATTGCTCAGCTGGCTTCTGCCCTTCCCCAGCCTCCTCCACCACTTCTGGAGCCACACTCGCACTCCCTGTTGGCTGTTCCTCCTCTTCCTCAGAGTCAGTCTCCACCAGGGGCACGACAAACTGGTTGTTTGGGTTTTCTGGGAAAGTATGATAAGATGGGACTTTGAATGTTGGACACTGGAAGGAACCAGAAGAAACTAAAGATAGTAATTAAATGACATGCAGATTTGATATGCTAGTATAAATTGGAGCAAAATACTGTAATAGTGAATCATTTTATGAAGAATTGGGAATCATGGACTCAGAAATTAATTTAAGACAATGTAATATCATAGATTAGGCACTGGGTTCCTCGGCTGGAAAGCTGACAGTCCCAGTTTGAGACCCAAGTGCCACAAATGCCTGTCCTTGGCCCAGCTCCTGCCAATCTAGTTCGAAAGCACGTGCCACTTTGGTGGGAAGGTAACAATGCTCTGTGATATCATGCTGGCCACATTTCCATGGAAACAGACAGTGTTGGCTTAATGGTCTCAAAATGGAGATGAGCATCGCTTCCTGTAGTCGGCAACAACTAGCAGAGTAAAATCCACAGGGGCACTTTTACTGTTAAATATTATAGATAGATGTTGTGCAAATATTGTTATAGAACAGGAACAAGTTGTACCAGACAAGACTTAAATTGACCTACGTCTGGATTTAAATATGACAGGTGACAAGAATGAGATGGAAAAGATGATGTACTGGATATATAAATGAACCATTTGATATCTTGACAACTGAAAAGTAAACAGAAGAGTGACCTGGGTAATGTTCTTTATTGTACTTAAAAAGACATTTGTTAAAGTTTCGAAGGATGTGCTAATGGCAGGCAAAGATTAAAAGAAATCAAGCCCAAAGCCTCTATTTGAAGAGATTAAAAGCCAAGATTGTTAAAAGTACCTGGAAGTTTAGATTTAGCTTATTTGATTCAGGTTAAAATACATATGTAGTTATTTCTGGTAGCTATTAATGGACTTGTGCTGAGTAAGAATGAATGACAAAGCTTTAAGATTCGTATCCATTTCATGTATTTATAACCAAGTTTATACTTATATCCGTGTTCTTATAATTGTTTGACAAAATAAAGAAAGAAAGAAATAAAGGAGGAAGTTATTTCTTCATGTTTTTCCTCTTTCCTTTTTTTTTCTTTTTTCCACTTTTTATTTTCTGTTTTATATTTTTTTTGAAATTTTTATTAGTTTTTACTTCTTTTAACTATAATTTTTATATATATATATATTTTATATATTTTTGAAATTTGTATTAGTTTTTACTTTTTCTAACTATAATTTATATATATATATATATTATATATTTTTGAAATTTGTATTAGTTTTTACTTTTTCTAACTATAATTTATATATATATATATATATATATATATATATATATATATATATGGATCTTTGGTTATTCGGGTTTTCTCCCGCGTAAGATTGGAAGTATCTGGGCAACGTTTCGATGAAGTCTCATTCATCATCTTCAGGCTTGGTCTTCAGCTCTGTGCTTCTCAGAGTGATGTGAGCTTGATGTGAGAAGCACAGAGCTGAAGACCAAGCCTGAAGATGATGAATGAGACTTCATCGAAACGTTGCCCAGATACTTCCAATCTTACGCGGGAGAAAACCCGAATAACCAAAGATCCACATACAAGTACCCGCGAGAACCTCAGAAAAGAAATATATATATATATATATATATATATAATATATTTTTGAAATTTGCATTAGTTTTTACTTTTTCTAACTATAATTCTACACACACACACACACACACACACACAATATACAGAAAAAAAATCTACAAATAAAAAATATATACAAAGCAATTAAAAACATACAATAACATTAAATAAGAAAGCCAATTATAAGCCAATCAGGATGGAATCATAGCCCAAACATTCTCTGGATCATGCCTTTAAAATACACTCAGGGGGAAGCTTACCATATGTCTGTGGTGAGGCCTTTGCAAAGGACTGGCAAAATCCCTGAAGAGCAGTGCTGACTAAAGTGGGAGTGACTAGAAGTTTCTCTTGGATAGATCGAGCTGGTGGGACCAATTCCAATGAGACTATGTGGTCCTGCAGTTAAATTGGCACTAAGTCACATAATGATTTTAGATTAGCATCAGTAAGAGGTCCTCAACTGAACTGAATTGAGGGGCTGCCACAAAGAAGAGGGGGTTCAACCTATTTTCCAAAGCACCAGGAGGCAAGACATAGGACACCTTTTACCACCACGTAAGTTTCACAGTATTAGTATAATTTGCTCTCACTGGTAATCTTGGAACAAACTGCAGTCTTTGAACGAGCTTCAAAGGCAACCCTTTGAATGGGTGGCAAGCCATTTTAGCAAGATTCTCCCATTTCAGGTAAAGCCATACCTGGGGCACCATCTGAAGCTGGCCAAAAGGTTTCCTGGCCTTTTGTATTAGCAGAAACTATGAGTCCTGAAAGACCTCTAAGCCATCTTGCTCCTTCAGAGGTAGTGCGACCTTGGAGGAGAGAAACAATATTTCTAGGATTCAGTTTAAGTCTGTTCTCTCCCACCTAAACCTTCACAGCCAGCACACAACTTCAGTGGCATCACCAGTCTGTAGCTGGGTAGTAACGTACATCTGGTATCATCAACATATTGATAATACATCTCAAAGCACTAAATATGTCTCCCAAGTCTTTTAATTAAATATTAAATAGAAGGAAGAAAGGACTGATTCCTTCAACAGTCCCTAAGGAACAGCCATTGGTCCAATCTCCTTTCTCACACAATTATCAACTAGAACTCCCTGTTGTGGAACAAAAGGACAAGAGAAACCATGCAACCCCAATAATATCAAAGACCATTTAAAAACCTAGATGGATTAGGATGGGCAGATCACACTTATTTAGGGTCCAACAGAAAAGTCATCCACTAGTTCAAACAATGCTGTCTTCAGGCATTCATTAGCCAAAAAAAAAGGGTCTAACCTGTTTCCACTACTACTCTGTAGTTGGTTCTCTCATTCTTTCAAAAATCTTGTCCCCAAAGGGAAATTAGAGCCCCACAATGGTTGTCTATATCTCTGAATCTAGGGTTCAACACAGCTTCCTTCAAGGTCGTTGGTAGCATCTCTTGCTGCTTCATTTTCCAAAGATTATCAAGAAACTAGAATTGTATGACAGAGAGAGCCTATTTGGGAGCTTTTTGTCCCCTCAAGAGTGATCAGCAATTTTCTCAGCATTTCCTCAGGAGTTGATCCTTCAGCTGATCCTCCTCTTGAACTGCCAAGCCATGTGCAAGCTCTACATATCTAGCCCACATGTGAAAAGGGCCATAGAAACATTCTGTATTATCAATGGACTCAGAATTTTATTTACATTTAACATTTTATTCATAAGTTACTAGTCAGAGTCCTAAATAGTTAGATATTGTTTCTTTGATTGATATCCAGTTTTCATTATGTGCAATTCAAGGCATATTACATTTGCACTTATTCTAACATTTTCCCCACATCAACACTGAAATGTGGTTGGTTGATGGAAAGTCTGGCCTAAATTCTGTTTTGTTTTTGGTTGAATGATCATGTAGAAAAACTGTGGGTGTTGTTTTCTATTATACCTAGAGGTGGAGAAATATAATGTATTTTGTTTTTGACTTCTACTTATTTTGACATGAAGCTTTCCTCTTTGAAATAAGGAAAATGTACAGATTACTAATAGTCTGGTGCTGGTAAAAAGAAAAAAAAAAAAGAAAAAAAAGAACGACTTTCTAGATTTTCACAATTTCAGCAACAGTATGAACTCATGATATTCGGTAATAGTTTACCTAATCAACATGATTCAAGTGTCTTTTTTCACACACCTCTGTTTAACACCCTCATCCTAATCTGAATACGTGTGAACTTTATATACATTCAATTTTAGAACAGGGCAATAATATGCAATAAATATCTTACTGTTTAGATCGCAATGAAGGTCACAAAGCTATTCAGCCTAGATGAAGTCATTCTAAATGAGAATACTTCGGTGTGTCCACCCCCTCTACCCACCCACCCCCATTTTAAATAAATGTTTCTCTTATGGTGGATTAAATTTTAATGGTGAGTTTCTCAAAAAATCTGCCTTCTAATGTTTTATAGGTCACACATTTTAAAAGTGTACTTTAAAGACTGCTGAGTTTTCTCTGAAGATATTTTCATGAATAATAAATTAGAACTGGAATGCAATACTATTTGTGATCTGAAAACAAAGAGTTCAAGAAACACAGGGATATATCGGTGGATTTTTGCCAGATTTTGTGGCATTGGAGAATCTTCCAAGTGAAGATGCTGATTTAGTAAAGGGACTAGATGACACACACACATTGATAATATAACTGTATGCTGTATGCCAGAGCCACTATATCAATGAACTGCTCAAGGCAGCATATATCAGTTCAGAAAAGACAACCTACTGGCTAAGCCCATGTCTCTGCTGTCATTGGCAGGGATCCCAGTGCCTGTAGCAGCATGCTGGCATGGTTAGGAAAAGGAATCCAACTGCAGAGTATCTGTTTTTATCACTTGTTGTGAACTGCTTAGAACATGGGTGTCAAACTTGCAGCGTCACATTACTGTCATGTAACGTTTCATGATGTTTTCCCCATTCATGGAATTGGGGTGGGCATGGCCTGCAAGTAACACATCTGGCCCGTAGGCCACCAGTTGGACACCCTTGGCTTAGAATCATTATATGATATAAGGAGCCATCTGTGTTCTGCAATGAAACAAACAAACATGTATTTAGGAATGAGCTATTACTAAGTTCTCATAATCACATGTTGTGTTCTTGTTATCGTACGTAATGGCACTCCTTCCCCTATGACCTAAACCAAGCCTTCCATTGTTTCTTCAGAAAAGGAATGTCTTCCCAACTGTCTTATTCATACAACATGAGATAAATATCTTGTCACTTGGCTTACACAATGGAATGCAACTAGTTCACATATTTTCCCCTTTATTTGATTCAAATTTCTATTTTTTAAAAAAGAAAAATCCCACAAATCATGAGAATTATTTAGTTTGCAAAAAATAAAAAGGGATTGTTAAAGAGAACCATGTTCCACAATACTTTCTAAGTAAGACCCATTTTTATGGCATAGATTACATTTGCATAAGATGATAATGATCATACTAATAGTTTCTGACTAACTTTTACACAATAACTTGTATTTCACTAAAGGAAGGAAAAGTAAGTAACTATTCTATTTTCCCTATATTTTTTCACCAGTTATACATGAAATTAACTGCAATCATGTGTTATATAATAAAGTTAAGCATTCTTAAACATTGTGGATATGTTGACAAAATGATAGAAGTTCAATATCTCTGGAGGACATCATTTTCAGTAATGCTGGTGTAGATGCAGAACTGGTTCTACCTTCTAGTTATCCTGATCTATTCTCTAGATTACATAATACAAAGATTATGTTAGATTGGCAGAGAACCAAGGGACGTTATACATATCCATAAAATCAATGCAAACAATCAGCTAAACAGTTATTGTCACTTTCAATCCATTATATCTCTGACCAAATCGTTCAGATTATGGGGTTAAAGAACTATTTAGGAAAAGGCCTTGAGGGTGTAGAAAGTCAGTGGAAATGAGATTAGGCAGGTCTCCTTCTGTAAAGTGTTCCAGAGACAGCACTTGAAAAGGTGTGGCTGGGAATTATATGAAAACTCAAAACATCTAGAAGTGTTGAATGAAAGGTAGATATCGGATTAAGATTAAGACAGCCAAATATTTTAAGATAAGAAAATCATGTATAAAAACGTATTTTCAGATAATCTAATCACATGTCACATAACTTTTGGAGGTCATGATTACCTGAAAGAGACAAATCACAGCCACCTTACTCTATTTAGAGCTATTGGATTTACACAGAAGGCAGACACAGATAAATATTTTTTCACATTTTCTTTATGCTTTCTCAATTAGCTAATTATAAGATTTATTATTAATGTACAATTAATGTACAGCTAAAATCATACAGAAAAATATAAATTCTCCTGGAACAGATTTTTTAACTGGTTACTCTTATATTTGATTTTCTCCAAGGAGATTCACATCAGAAGTGGTATTTAGCAGGTTCTGACCAGTTCTGGAGAATCAGTAGTGGAAATTTTGAGTAGTTCAGAGAACTGGCAGTAACCTTCCCCCAGGAGTGGGGAGGGAATGGAGATTTTATGGTATTCTTCCCTCCCATGCTCACCAAGCCACGCCATGATCACCAGCCACACCCACAGAACTGGTAGTAATTTTTTTTAAATCCCACCACTGATTCACATCTATTATTATATTGTACATTTTATAGGGATATCAGGACTGCTTGTATTCTGCCCCCAATTTATATATATATAAGTTTATATATATTTATATATTTCCAGGAAAACCAGATATTTAAGCAAATCATCTTCAAGAAGATTCAAAATCTTTTATTATTTTTGAGGTAGCCAAATTTTGTGTTTCTGAGATGAAAATAAGGCAAAACTAGTTACAAAGATAACCACTTCTGTTTTATTCATTATGTCAGGTTTAATACTTGTTAGCTGTCTTGTTTCAGGTGCTATATATATTTCCATACAGATTGCAATATTTTATATTTACACCAGCATGGGTAATTAACACACTATTATAGTAGGTTATGTTACTCTTTATTTCTTATTTTATCTTTGTTATGCTAATATTTTATCTCATCAATTTGATTTTACCTTTGTGTTGTGTTTTTAAATTTTTGATTGCCATTGACCAAATAAACAGTATTGCATTTTATTGCGCCACTTCTACCAGCTGTACATGAACTGTACATGAACATAAAACTGGCAAATCTGATTTGCTTTGGGTGGCCTGTGGTTGTTGAAGAAGTCCTACCAAGCTTGCAATACTGTTGTATTGAATCTATCTCTTATCTAACACGAGGATTACTAGCTTCCAAAGTAGATTCTGAGGAGAGTGGCCACAAGGCCCAATCTATATTTTCTGATACTTCTTGATACTTTCTCAAACTTCTCATAAAAATGAAATATTTTCTAACATAGAAATTTCTATTCCTATTTGGTCCTTTCTTTTTCTTTATTTGTCCTTTCCATCACCCTTCTATGTGGGCACCTAGTCAATTCTTGCTCCACCTCTGAAGCCTTGCCAGAGTTTCAGTGGCATACAGAACAGTGTGATTTTTTTGTGTTCTTCAGTTAGGGCATTATCTGCTAATGTCTCTGTAAGTCTGCTTCAACTAGTAAGGAGCACAAGATGGGCTCTAATGGTACTTTAAACCATTCTTTTGAATTGGACCTTGAAATGGTCTCTATTATTTTGTTTGGACAGTAATTGTGTTACAGTATAATGAAGCAGGTGAAATTTCCACAGAGATTTCAAAACCAGCTGCAGGTACTGTTCTACATTAGTCTCAATATGATATCACCCCAAAAATGCATCACTGTGACCAGATAGTAGATAAGATAAATATTATCTTTCACTGGAAGATTTAAGAAGAAAAGATATCTAAAGAATCTAAAAAATCTCATGCTATAATTTATGTGTCATTGGTTTTTAAGATCTAAAAGGTGGATGTTTTGTAACAATTAAATAAATGTTTTGAAAAGCTGTTATTCCAGAGAAGACTAGCATCTATATATTCATTCATATGGGTTTCCGTGGATCCTTGGCACTGGAATATATTACTCTGCAATGCTGTTTATTTATTTGGTTATGTCTAAATTATTTTAATCCTGTTTACATGTGGTAAGATTATAAGCTGCTCAGAATCAAATACCAATTGGAGTGACATGGACGCCAAATAAATAAAAACATAAATATTTTGTTTCCTACTTGAAATAAGTCTACAATGGATTTTTGAATGCATTACCTTGTAAAAGTAAGCCAAAGGAAGGAAGGAAGGAAGGAAGGAAGGAAGGAAGGAAGGAAGGAAGGAAGGAAGGAAGGAAGGAAGGAAGGAAGGAAGGAAAGGGTTGACTTTCAACCCTCTGTTCATTTTAATATCTACATTGAGGCCCCCTAACAGAAAGCCATCAATAATGAATATTGCTTTTAAGGCATAGTTTTAGTTGTATAGAAATTAAATCTCTTGCTTTTAACAGAGTGGATCTGTTGCATAAGTAGGCAAAATTTAGTCTCAAGTTTCAGCAGGAATATGTAGATGGCATTGCAATAACAAGAGTGGAAGAATGTGTCCTTGCTAATAGAACTGAGTTTCAGGTAAAGGAAGAATTTAAATGATGTGGAAATTCCCAGCTGAAGCTTCTCAAACAATTCCCCCAGTTAATTCAGTGCCAACATGAGATTCTTCCTGAAATGGGCTGGTGAGATAGAACGGGAGTGCTGCACTATTGGGAAACAAGAAAGGACAAACACTGTTGGGTCACTGCTTCTGCTAACCCTGCAGAGTCCAGGCTCTCTATAAAAAGGCAAGTCAGCTGAGTCAACAGCCTTCACAGACACTGTGAGAGCAGTCTGTGACAGACAGCCCAGCAACACCTTTCCTGAAAGCCACCAGAGGGGGAAAATGAAATTTGCCCTCCAAGCCATTCTGTCCTTTGGGCTGCTGGGTAAGTGAATGCAGATAGTAACAACTCTAGCACCAGAGTTGCTTGAGGTTATTAAAGGGGCAACTTTTGCACTAGTTTTCAAAATGAAACCCTTTAACTCCTGTTAAGGGTGGAAAATAAATATAAGAGAAAGAAATATTCTTCTTTCTCTTATATTTATTTTTCACCCTTTCTTCTAAGAAGTCAGGTTGGCTTATATGGGAACTTATTTACTTTTATGTTTTAACCAACCCTAAAAATTGGTTTGGTATAGTATATAGTATACAGTATACAGTAAACAGTATATAAAAGTTTAGTATAAAATTACTCAGAGTATTCCATGATCATATGAGGATATCAATATAGATTTCCATCTTGCAAGTTCTTGCAAGTTTAGTACCTTACCCACTATGCCACACCAATTGCTTTGTTCCAGATGTTTTTTTAAGAACTAGAAAATTGCAAAATAAAAAAAATTCCCAGAAATTACATTTTTAACTGAGGATCTGTTTCAAGAATTCTGCCAAATATACGTTTTAATATGAAGATTTAAGCAAAGGATGAAAGAGTTATGTTTTTCTACACGCTGAAAGGGGGAATAATATATAAATTATTTAATTAGATGCGAGTTCAAAGGCAAAAGAAGAAAGAATACTATTTTTATTATTATTACGAATGAATGTGCTGTGAGAAACTGTAGGAGAGAAATGGTGAATAAGAGATAGATTGGTTAATTATTCCTCTGTCATCTAAATTATTCCAGCAAATACTTTTTTATTTCTTTCCTGATGAGATTAGAACAAATACAGGTATAAGGGGCAGGTATGAAATTAAATAGATACACTTATCTTGATAATTAGTATCTGCTATTGTTATCTCTCTCTTCTACACAGGTTACAGAATAAACCTGAGTCTGAGAAACCCATTATATGTATTTTATAATGTGATTTTTGAGGACTGAAAAGAATAGGACATATTGTGCAGCATATCTGGAAGGCAGAAATTTTGGAAAGTTTTCCTAAGTTTCAGAAGGGTGTATTTTTCATTTCCAACCTAATGCTGTTCCTTGAAGTAGGGATCAACAAAACATTGCATTAATTCTGTTATTTTAAATAATATGCTGAACATTTTTTAAAAAATGGTGTAAACTTTGGAGCTGGAATGAAGATCATGAACCTGAGGTGTTAGTAAAGGGAAGTTAATGCAATCTTCCTGTTATTTGTGATCTTATCAAAATCTTGATAAAATTTATTTTGTAGAACAGATGATCATTGGTCTCCAAATTCAATTCAAATGCTAATATTCATAACCAGCAGAATTAATGGCAAGAGATAGTGCAGGGATCCCGAATGTCTATTTCAAAGAGTATAAATCTTTTCACATGTTACTGTCACAACTCCCAGTTATGAACATTTGTAATATAATGGAGAATATGAAAATTACCTCATGTCATGAGTTGACATGTGATGTCTGGTACACTGCTAAAATGAATTGCTGCATTACAGCTGTAATTCAGCAGGGACTGAATAACAACAAATAGGCAATAGATTAAGGGTTATGTGTAATGACCCTATATTGGTAAAAAACATAATAAATAGTAAAATATGTTTATGAAGATTCTCAGTTATCTAGGTAGAGTTGTCTGGAATTTGAGTCATGGCAACTGGACTTCTTTTCTTTGTTTGTTTGAAATATTTCACTGCTTATTCAAGTAGCTTTTTCAGTCTGAAGAAGTCTTTTAAGACCGAAAAAGCTACTTGGATAAGCAGTGAATTGTTTCAAACAAACAAAGAAAAGAAGTCCAGTTGCCATGATTCTACTTCCAAACAGGTAGTGAAATTGCTGTAAATAGTGTTAGCTTTCCATCATCCTAGGAAACAATACAATATAGTACATAATTTGCAATAGATTTTTTTGAAAGTTGTTTGAAGAACTTGATGGGCAAGTTGTTGAACAGTGCATAGCATAAAGAAAATCTACCAGGCAAGAGCATACATCTAATATTCATCTAGCTACAGTTTGAAAAACTTTTGAATGTATCATGATAGTCTAAATCAGAAATAGATCATTAAAATGTTTTAGACTACACCCTTATGATCATTTAGGTAGGTGTGTGCTTTCAGGTCAATTTTTGATTCCTGGTGACTGCATGGACTAGTCTCTGCAGTTTTCTTGGCAATTTTTTTCAGAAGTGATTTGCTATTACCTCCTTCCTAAAGCTGAGAGAGAGTTGGCTTCATGCACAAGGCAACAATAGAACTCACAATTTTAGCTTGATGCCTTAACCAC